>JAQMYJ010000033.1:25540900-25576254 GCA_030014305.1 Clarias laeviceps
TGGACTGCCCCAGTCGCAAGCGCATAATGAATGCACGAGCGCAAAATCCGAACCCCCAGCTTTGCACTAGACAGAAAAGCTATGTACTGTACTGTACACGATGGAGAATGTGTTTTACAGATACCCCCAAGGATCACCTGCAAATATACGAATTATGATCTACAACTCTCTAACAAATCTCTCTCTCTAACAGAGTGTTTTCCAAATAAATAAATATGGATATCAAACAAATACAGTGAGTTTGACTTAACTGAAAAAAAAAAAATCATGTGTCAATATATTTAAATAAAGGACAGGATTTCAATTTAATTACAATAAGCAAGAAAATTCGTTCTACTTTTTTTTTTTTACAAAAAAATAAATAGTGGCATAAATTATGTGTATTGATTAGACACATTGAATAGAATTAAGCAAGGTACAAAATTAACTTAATTCAGTACAATAGACATATGAACATATAAAAGTTACATAGGGCCAAAATCTTTTAGCGATATAATTTCCATCAATCACTTAATCAATTAATCAATTCATTTGTTTATTTAATAAGTGCAGACAGAAATTGCACTCGCGATTCACTTGACATTTGGCATTTTTTCCTTTTCATTAATTTATTATTTTATTTTTTAGACACAAGGAAACAGTGCAAAGCAAGGTAGGGAATGCAAATATAGTAATGAAAGTCAACAATGGTGAAAATGATGTTTCATAGTACAATTCAAACACTAAAATTAAATACTGTATAGAAGGAAATTACTACTACTACTACTACTACTAATAATAATAATAATAATAATAATCACACAGTGATTAATTTCAGTGACTGGAAGTATCTGGCAAAAAAAAAAGGACTATCATAAAAGTAATAATGTCTTAGACAATTGCATCCAGATTGTCTACAAAACATGCAACATTACGTGGCAATAAAAAGACTCCTGACACTGAATGACCAGGTTATCACATCTATGGAGTTTTTTCTTCCCTGGTGGCACAGATGACACATGCACACATGAACTGGCCACCACATTGCATGTCATAATCACGGCTAATGGCAGCCAAGAAATATATTAGAGTGCGCAACTCTTTTGGCCTAGGTAGTGTAATTTTATGTTCTTCTATGAGCTCCTGTGATAGGTGCATTTCCCTCTGCAATGAATAATGTAATCTATCTATCTATCTATCTATCTATCTATCTATCTACTGCCACTATTCCTTCTTCTATACGCTGCTGTTACTACTCCTACTACAACAACTACTGCTGCCGCAAATACTCCTGCAACAACTACAATATTACTAATGGTAATTTCAGCCTTGGTTCTGTTTGGACAGCAGTAGTTCAGTTCAGTGGCAACAATAACTTGGGTATGAATGATGCTATGGGTATGAATGATTCAGCTTGCATCATATCCAAAGGCAGTGTATTAGTTTGTTAGTGAAGGTAACTTCTCTGTATTATTCAGTGTGTAATGCAGGGGATGTGTGTTGTTGTCCATGATGCCAAAGAGCTTGAAACATATCCACCATACACCCCCTGGATCCAGCAGGACTCCTGTAACAAAAAGGTATTCATGAGATATTAATTATGTGACTCTCTGCAGTAATCACTTCCAGTGGGTCAGAAGGTGTAGGTTAAGCTTCTAGAACAGCTGTGTTAAATGAGCAGCAAATTAATTGTTTATAGTAACAGTAAGTATGGCTGGCGATCCACATAATCTAAGACAATTAAACTGATCTAAAACTGTCATGTATGTGACATTTGAACACAAATGTTTATATGGTAAAGGTTTTAGTAAGTAGACACTGAAGGTGCACAAAATTAATCTCCTTTCAACAGTTTCGTGAGATGTGTCTGCTACTTATGCTCCGTAAAGCGTTCATAACAGCTGTAATCTGAGGTGCTGTCAGTTGGTAATTTCTGAGGCTGGTAACTCTAAATAAACATCTCCTCTGCAGCAGAGGTAAGTTTTGGTCTTGTTTTCCTGGGGTGGTCTTCATGAGAGCCAGTTTCATCATGGGGCTTAGTGGGTTTTACAAATGCACTTGACAATACTGTTATATAGTGCCATAGATCTGTCCAAGGGGTAGAAATCTGATCGCATTACATACCTGAGGGGGAAAAAAGAGACACTAATAAGCATCCAGCTGAGAGTTATCATATGTGTGAGCTTGATTTTGCTGTTTCTACCACCACCTAGTGGACGGACACCTCTCTCTCTCTCTCTCTCTCTCTCTCTCTCTCTCCTCTGTGTACATTTACATGTAGTTTTTTTGACACCAAGGATTATTTTTTTGCTTGACATATAATAACCAGACAACATTATACATTTCATATATAATCTTTATACATTCTCAGGGTCATTTAATCCATAATATTATAGTAGTATATCTTTTTTCCAGTGTCGTTGATTTGTAAAGCTGGTTGTGACAATGTCCATTGTTTAAACCATGCTATAAATAAGATTGATTTGATTTTAATTAATGTTGGTATTACATTGTGTGAGCTGTTGCCTTATTTTTGTGGAAGGTTTAGTGACTTTTAGGTGCCAGGACACACGAAAGCCAACAGGGGGCAAGCAAGTCTCTCTCAACTGCAATCAGCATTTGACTATGTCTACCTTAGTCATGATTCCAGCTGTCAAAAACTTGGGAGAGGTCCTGAGTTAAGAGGAAATAGAGCGGCTGTGAAGACCAGTGAAAATATCTGACAGTATTGCGAAAGCTTGGCTAAGAATGGACCCTGTCACTTACAAACTGATCCCGTCTATTCCCACTGGTCCTATGAGCCTTTTCTTGCTGCTTAATAAAAGAGTATTGCTGTGCTGCCTGAGTTGTGACACATTTTTGCCTTGTAAAAGCCTTCTAATTAATATATTAGGAATTTAAAACACCGTATAAAAGACTAATTTCCAGCATCACCAGACAGTTTCACAAAATTTCACTGCCTGGAAATCACAGAAAGCAAGATCAAAACAATACTCACTTTACATTACATTTAGGGTTATGGAGACAGGAAAAAGAACATGAACAAAAAAGCAAAGAGTCAAGCGAATACAGGGGGAAAAATGCACAAGGGAAAGAGTAGCTGGTGAATGGTGTGGAGAAAGTTGGGTCAAATGTGAAGCTGGTGCAGGTAGACCTTAATGCAGCAACCCTTGCTTTGGGGCAGGAAGAGAATAAAGGATGCATTTGAAAGATGCATGTGGTGATGAATTAGAGCTGTTAACCTCAATGGTCTCAGGATACCAGAGAACCAGCGGCAGGCCAAGCTTTGATAGTATGATTAAAGGGATGGGCTGAGGTCAGCACAGGCAGGTTCACAAAGGTGTAAGTGACTTCATCTATATATGACCAGCTTAAAGTAATGTCTATGGATGATGGAGACAATGTAGAAAATTTCATATAGGCACATTAACTCTGCACTTAAGAATGCATAACAATTCACATGATTCAATTTGGATGAAAGGATGAAAGATGAAAGAAGTAGAATGAGGATGAAAGGATAGGGAAAGGGGTGGGATTAGTGTCTGCATCTATTACAATTATGGTTACTTACAGCATGTTTGTATGAAAGCAAATTAACTCCAGCCACATTTCTCAATGTTAGTTTATAGATAATTTCATTTTTAATCTGCGGTAAAATGGGATTAGATCAATAATAATGCAGAAAGACAACAATTATAGCATCTTTCTACATGTAAAGCTGAACAGACAGTAGAATTCAATTTTGCTCAAAAACAAGGTTTTTCAAATGTACATATAAGCTCTAAAAAATGACACTCATGACATAACCTATTCTGCGTTTTCTTTAATCTATCCCTGAATCCCTTTCTTTACTTTCAAGACACAGATGAAAGAACTAACCATCAATGTCAAAACGCTGGAGCTTAAACAAGTTCTTATTTGGGCTTATTCATTAGAACACTGTAGCAGCATATTCCCTATTTCAGGAATATTTGAAGCCATGAGATTTGCAATGGGTCAATGGCTAATATAAACAAGCTTAATATTGGTAATATCCTCCGTTTCTATCCAAGCTAATGCACACCCACTCTCATATTTTACTGCTGAAACATCCATCTTATCATCTTTGACGTGACCGCATCAACCCGTCCTCATTTCCTTCTATATCACACTGTGAATAAAAATCCCAAAACACTAATGGAGGAGATGGAGTAGAACATTGAGCTTCCATTAGCAGTGGAAGCAGCTGAAGCCCATTAGTAGAAATTCAGTCCTGGCTGTGTACAAGCTCCACTAGGAGGATGCAGGTCCACCTGGCAGAACACCCTGGCCATTTGGATGCCCTGAGCAATAGCGGGCACGAGCTCCAGCTGCTCCTCCAATGGTAACAGAGCCAAGCCTGAGAATGGCTATGGAATGCATCAGGAGCCAATGAGCAGAGAAAGTGATGGGCTGCAGCCAATCAAATCTAGACACACAAGATGAGAAAAATGATGAAAATAAAAAGCTGCAGGTGATGAGAGAATTGGGGAAAACTCTAGAGAGATACTTAGAAAAGACAGCTATAGGAGAGATACAGCATGTATGTGCTGGTGAATAAATGGGTGAACAGATGGGACGGATGAATGAATATGTGGATAGAATAGATGAGACGTTTAAATATATATATATACATATATTATAGCTTATGGTGAAAATATGGTTTGAGTTGCCACTATACAATTTAATACATTTTAGAAAGTAGTTTAGATATAAAAGCTAATTACTAAGAGTTGTGAATTGAGTCAGAGAAATTAGTGTGACAAAACATTAAACAGTATGATGATTATGCCCCATAGGCTGAAATTAAACACCTCCTGAGATTAAAAGTGCTCCAGTTTAATATATGCACTTGATAACACTTCTGTGTTTTTATTGTAATAGCTGCCCAAGTGTCAGCCGTTAATTTTCCAGCTATTGAGAAATTTGGGCTAAATCCACATCCTATTTTCTGACCGACTACTGAGAGAATGCAATTTTCAAAACTGATTTGGAACCTGGAGCGCTGGGTAAGTGAGCAGCCTAATGCAAGATTGCTCTTGTGCGCTGTGAGCATCCAATTAACTGTGACTGCAAAGCAGATTGAAGAAATGAAAGAAAGCAGAATACAACATTTTTATTCCAACTGTGATGGGGCCTGACATCTGAAAGCACATGCTGGAAAATATGCTGAAGTGATTAATTCTTCGATTCGCTTATAAAAGTTGAACGATACTAAAATGATATTTTCAACATGAAATCTAAAGTAAATCACATTTCTGTTTTGAAAACATGCTTAAATCATTTTGGCTTGAGAATATCAGAGAGCTATTATATTAAAATTACTGGTCTTAGTAAAAAAAAATGGATCATTTTAAATGGCCATTTTAAGATTAGCACAGTGACACAAAGGGTAGGGTTACTGTCTCACAGCTCAAGGTCCCTGATTTGAGTCTGACCATGTGTTTGGGGTATTAAATTAAAAACTGTTGGTTTGGGGTGTTCTTTCAATGGCCATGTACTGTAGATAACCTAGAGTTAAGGTTAGGGATGCTGGTTATTGAGTTTGGAGTTTGCATGTTCTCCTTGTACTTGGTGGGTTTCCTCAGGTTTCTCCGGTTTCCATATAGTCTGAAGACAAGCAGATTTGCCTAATTGGTGTTTCCAAATTGCCTGTAGTGGTTGAATGTGTTTGTGAATGTTGCCCGGAGGTCCTACTACGATCGTAAAAATGGGAATAAATACAATGGCCACCACTGGCCTCCACAGACCCTAGTTGGACTACAGAGGTTCCTAGATGGATGGTTATTGATTTTAAATTGTAAATGTGGTGCCTTTTTCCAAGTGCTCCCATAACAGATTGACCTGAACCTATCAAGGTGTGATTGAAGATGAATGGATGATGGCTAGTTTAGCCCTATTTACATTCCCAATTGTACATCAGGACAGTTGGAATATTTTGGGTGTCAAACCTTGAAATTGGTATAGCATATGAAAAGAGCTCCATAATATTTTGTCAATACTTAGCATCCATGTCATACTTCACATTTAGGTAGATAAGCAGACACATATTACCCTCATTTGCCCATTAAAACACATTTTGCCTAATTTACATGTATCCATAGAGATACAGTTCTCAACAACACGTTTTGTATGCAGCACCTCCTGCAGGTGAGAGAGTGAATCGCTTAAACGTTCTTTTAGGTGGTATCTTGTTATACCATACAGCAATGCTTCATCTTGTACCCATGCTCTTGTCAGAGAGCTGATTGCTTTTTATTCCCAGCTGCTGTTTCAGTATGCCAAACTCGATTCGGGTACTCTGTAACCACATTAGCCGTCTGACTTGGCAATTTCTTTTTACTCCCTCCGACTATTCAAGAGACATTACAAATAGCATCTTTATCCTATGTAATAGTCTGTGTACTGATATCCTGCCATCTATTTATCACCCCGCTCTACTTCATCTCCAGATTATTGTTCTGTTTACTCCAAGCTTTCCATTTTCTTCCTCCTGATATGGTGGGAGACCAATAAAGAAATCACAGCACAGATACTAGATTGTTGTAGGAGTAAAGATGAAGCACACAGTGGGCTTATCAGAATTTACTGAAATATTAAACAAAGTGAACTGAAAAGAGGTTCTTTGTTTTATTCTTTTTATTCAAAGGCCAGTGGTTTGAATGCAGAAACAGATACCACCTTTTTTTTTTTTTTCCATTTTTTCATTTTGATCAGGTTGAATCAAGGAGACAATGACCAATGCAAATTTCTCTTTGCCTCATGTCCTGATGGGCCAGAAGGTGGCATAGCAGGTAGTGTTGTGAGTATGTGAATTTCATTGGCTCTTTACGTGCACTTTGCACAATGACAATCTAATCTAATCTAATCTAATCTACAGTTTAGGATGAGGACCACAGCTCATTCCTGAGCTTTGGTTACTGTTTTGTTTCTAGGGATTTGCATGCTCTGGCCATGTCTTTGTGAGTTTTCTCTCACTGTCACAAATGACATTATACCCCATGTAACCCTGACCAAGACAAATCAGTTACTGATTTGATAAACGATAAACGAAAGAAATTGCCAAATATTTAATGTAGGTTAGAATTCTCAGGTAGTAGGAGGCAATATGTTGTCTGCTAATCTGAACTTCTGTCTTTTAACTTTAATGACTTCACATTGCTACAATATTGACTGCTGTTTCAACAAACCTATTGGTCAAACAAAGAGAGTAATTCAGGCAAATGAGGCTTATGACATCCAGCAGTAATAAATATATCAACAGGAGTTCAAGTTCTAAACTTGGTTCATCTTTTGTCAGGGTAGTGTATACAACAACTGCAGCCAAACTTCCTCAAAAGAGCAGAAATGTAGGTGGACTTCCATAAACAGCCACCGGCCCACGTTGCTACTGGAGATAAATGTCACAGCTGTGTATATGGTTGAGTCATTCGAGTTTCTGGAGGCCTCCATCTGTTACCACCCTGAAGTTTGTAAAAGTCATAAAAGTTCAGCTACTTACCCTGGGTTTGCTCAAGACATTCAGCTTTGCCAAAGCAAAGACCTCTGAATCAAAGTTGCAGTTTGTTTTGTGCTCCAGAGAGAGGAGGGTCATTGGCTATAAAGATCATCTGATCATATTGGGGAAACACAACCTCAGGTGAACAACAACCTTTATCTTAATATATACAACATAATAACATTATAACTTTTATTTATCATGCAATTATTTATTTAACAAAAATAAAACCAAAAAGAAAAGAACATGTGGGCATAAGAACCCCCTCACTGCTTCCACAGGATTTAAGATGGTAAGTTGCAGCCAGGTGCTGCTAATCATCAGACCTTGATTAATTGATCATAAGCAGGTTGTATAAAAGCAGAAGTTTGGGCAGTTTGCTGGTCTGGAGCATTCAGGTGTGTGTTATCACAATGCCAAAAGGGAAAGACCAGTCTTCCCAGGAGTGGACGTCCCAACACATTCACCCCATGGTTAGACTGTGCAATGCTCAAAGAAATACAAAAAACACAAGGTCTACAGCTCAGACCCTTCAGGCCTCACTGAGCATGTTAAATGTTAACATGACAAAAGTCTATGACAGCACAATGAAAAGACGACTGAACAAGTAAAGTTTGGTTGGAAGGGTTGCCAAGTAAAAACTCTGTCTAAAAAGAATATAGAAGCACGACTGAGGATTACAAAACTGCATTTGAGAAAATCGCAAGTCTTCTAGAACAATATCCTATGGACTAATGAGACCAAAGAGGAGTTGTTTGGCATTAATGTCCAGCACTATGATTGGCGAAAACCAGCCTTTCAGCAGAAACACCTCATACCCACTGTCAGGAATGATGCTGGGAGGGGGGGAGGGGGGGAGTAAATCTATACCAGAAGCTCAAAACCTCAAACCTCAATAAAAATGAGTAACAGAACTGAATCATAAAGCAATTGAAGAATGGTGTCTGGTCTGATCATGTCTGATCAAGAACAGTGTCTGGACTGATCATATTTTCTGCATGTGCATCTGCATAGCTTACTAGTAAAAAAGATGGAATGAGGATGCACTACTGGAAGAATTCAGACTGGCAGAGGCAGTGTGATGCTCTGGGCGACGTTCCGCTGGGAAACCCTGGGTCATGGCGTTCATATACATAATACTTCAGCAAATATCCACCTTAGCAATATAGTCATTATCGAACAGCGATTCCCCTCAACATGCTGCTTACTCTTTCATTTGGTAATTCACATTGACCTCACCAATCAGGCATGAAGCCACCTTAGTGTGTGAAGAAGCATGAAGCATGTGTGAGGTGGAAAACAACAACGTCTCTGTCTAGTGTAACATATAATGTTGGAAATAACTCACAACTCTTAATGTGTAATAAGATTAAATTATTTATGCCTTTTTCTGCAATTAATGCAATTAATGCAAAAAAAAAAAATTGTGGATCATGCAATAACGGAATGTACACTTTGTGGTAGTGTGTGTGTGTGTGTGTGTGTGTGTGTGTGTGCGCGTGATTATGTTTCAAGGGATGGCACTTTAAATTTCGTTGTACTTGTTGCAATGACAATAAAGACTATTCTATTCTATTCTATTCTATTCTATACATATCATTGTTGTAACTCTCCAACTGTTATGCCTGTTTCATTACATTCCATAATGGTTAGCTGCTAGCTGTTTATTTTTTTAAAAATCTTCTGGTGGCAGATATACATCATGTGACTCCCATTCCACGATGCCGGTTTTCCCTGCCACAAAGATCTTATTTCCCCTCTGTGACTACCTATACTGCTGTCTTAAAGGCACAACAGCAACAACCCCCAATTCCATCTCCATGTCTTTTAAACAGAACGGTTAGACACAACAATCCTGTCTTGAGCAGGTTGTGTGAAAGGGGCTACTGCTGCAGACAATGCACCCTTTCAAATCGTTCAGGAATTATTGTAATTATGCTCATTAATTTAAGATATCTGTCCATATATGTCCATGATAAAATTGAAACACCAGAGCAATGGTGACCTCTAATTGTAATTTTAGAGGGCGGCACATTGTGGGCTGTATTTCTATGGAAGTAGTATTCTCAGGAACTAATTCTTTTCTGAAGTGTCAGTGAATATATCAAAATGAACATACTAATTTTTACACTTTAAGATTCCATTCAATCGCATTTAGCTTGATTGCAGCACACAATGTGGTGGCCAGATAATGTGAAAAGATAATGTGTCTTTCACAATGAGCCCTCAATATTCCTCTATCATCAGGGAAGAAAAACTCTAACCTGGTCATTCAGTACATTCAGGTCATCAGCTGAGTAATTTTATGTTGTTGTGAACAATGTTGTCGAGGCTAGACCTAACCAACTGAAGTAATCCCAGATCACAGAACTGCCTCAAGAGGCTTATAAAGTGGACACTATGCATGAGGGGTACATCGCTTCATGTTCTACCCTTCCTACCCTGACACAACCATAACTCTTTTTTAATAGGATAAATTGAACTCATCAGACCACATGACCTTCTTCCATTACTCCAAAGTCAAACTGAAACCTTTTTTTTTTCTTTCTGATAAGCCACCTTAACAAGTGGTTTACTTATGACCACACAGCTGTTTATTCCCAATCCTGTGAGCTCTCCTCACACTAATCCTCACTCCATGTGCTTACGGAAATATTCTTACTTTCATCATTAAACATACTGTAGTTATGTTTTTTACTGTTGATTTTTTTAAACCATCAAACTTCACTAAGGGTTTAAAGCAATCTCCATTCATGATTTTTTTCTGACCATAGTTCTTTCACAAAAATTGATAGTTCAGCAATATTCTTCCAGATGTTGGTAATGTGTTGAAGGGTTCTTAACCCAGTTCCAGTAATTTCAGATCTTGACCAGTTTCAGATCAGTTGTTTTTTTTTTTTTTTGCTTGATGCAGCACAATAATCTGACCGTTCTGAAATGGCTAGGCAGAGTATTTTTGTTGCCTAGGCAGTGTATGTTTAATCTACTATATTTGTACAGCTTTGAATGTTCTGTGGTCTTCGATCTGTGTGAATATTGGCTGTCATGCACCATGACGACAAAAGCAAAAAATGCAAATATTTTTATTCTGATTCAAATTTTCAGATATGACAATCGAAGTCATTTTTATAATAATGAGACATTACATTTGTGTAATTGACACTACCTAATTGATCTGTCCCTGACCAAACACTGAATCCAAGAAAATGCAGTTGCTCTGGGGTATTGAGCACTGATAAAAACTAAAATGTAGAATGACAAGTATTTCAGAATCTAAAAAATGTTATAGATTCTATGTTTTAGAAAAGGCTTTGCTTTACAATTCAAGGTTGTTTTTTTATTTTTTATTTGTGGACTGCAAGTAATGGCCCACATTTACTGAGCTACATTTGCAGCAGGTCAGCATCCTCCCTTGCTCTACATGCATTAATGCCCTCACACAGACCAGCCTTGTTCATGCACAAAGTAGGGGAATTAGCAAGTCAAATACTCGTGGGTTATTTTTTACCCCAGAAGAGGTCATGATTAAGGCGGAATAGAGGTTGCAGTATTACAGTTCAAACTGTCAAGTGACTCAAATTACCAGCAACATCACACCAGTGGCCATGCACAGGGTCCTCCTACAATACTGACGCAGCAAACAAGCCGGGGCAGAACTTGAACTTCTGTGTTAGGTTAAAAAGATAAATAAATAAAATGAAAAAAAGATGTCATTACTTATAAAAAGGTGGTCAGAAACATGGTTTAAGTTATACATAACAACTGCATTGTCTGATATAATCATATACTGTATCAGAAATACTTACAAATATCATAAATGCATGGATATAAATACATAATGTATTCATTTTATTTGCATGTAATGAAAAAAGACCAGCATAAGGACTGACACAACATAAGTATATATATTTTGTGTCTTAAAAATTCAAGAACCAATAGAAATATGTTGAGTAAATATGTTGATCCAGTTAAACTTTGCAAAAATCCGCAAAAACATGACAAAGTGGCTGAATAGAATGCAGTTAAAAGGGTTAACATGGAAATCATACACTGATCAGCCATAATATAAAAAAAAAAAAAAAAAGCTGCAGGTTTCCCCTTGAGCCACCAGGGCAGTCTGGGCATAACTCCACAAGACTTCTCAAGATGTGCTGTGGTGTCAGGCACCAGGATGTTAACGGTGGATCTCTTGGGTGCTGTGGGTTGCAGGGTGGGGCCTCGATGGATCAAATTTGTTTGTCTGGCAAATTCCTTGGATGCTCAGTTGGAATGAGATCTGGGCAATTTGGAGACCAGGTCAACAACCTTGAACTCTTTGCCTGCTAAGACTCATATACAACAAGCTGTGGCATACTGGATTTTCTAATAGCTTGCTACTGTGGACATCATTTACTTTTTCAGCAATTTGTGCTACATGTGCTTTTCTGCGGGATTTAACCGCACCAACTAGCCTTTGGTCCCCCACAGGCATGGATGACCCTTGGATGTCAGTGATCCTGTTACTAGTATATAAATGATAATCAATATTACTTCAGTTCACTTAGTGGTGGTGTTAATGTATGTTGTAAATAACGTACTATATATGAAATGAAGTATGTGTAGTTTTATTTTAATTGGTTCACAAATTGGTTTACCATTGTAACGTTTCACACACTGATGCTCACATGCAGTCTATTTCTCTGGATGCGTGGATAAGATACTAACCCATGATTTAATGTGGATGCCAAAGTGAGTTTTTAAATGTCTTTACAGATCATACATCATACATACATGCACAGAAACATTTATCTATGACCAACCTTGCATAATAATAACACTTTTAGTTTATAGTACATATATAGTTTGAGTTTGCTTCTACTGCAAACTGATCTAATGAACATGGGTGGACATGTATAGAATATGTTGGGAATATAACTATGACTGTTCATGCAGCGATATTTTTTTAATAATTCTGTAATCCTACAGAATGTACATTACTATGCAAAGGTCTTGACCCACCCCTCATGTTTTCGTAACAACCTGAGCAGCAACCTCATTTCCTCTCTCGTCCATTCCAACCACTCAGCATCATCAGTATACTAATCACCAGCCTGGTCATGTGTCAACATCTGCACCTGTTTCTCACTGGTTCATGCCTTAAGCTAGTTTTTTATTTATGCTTGAATGAATCATAGGTCACTGTGTGGCTTAAAAAAAACTAAAACATTCATCTGAAACTGATCAGGTACAGGGACTGGACTGACCAAAAAATAGGAGACAAAAATGTTCTTCAGAAAGCCCGGAGAACTACTTTTCAAGCCTACTTTAAAAAAAAAAAAAAAAAAACCAAGAAAGTCTCTTTGGGAGCAAAATATGAAGAAATGGGTGTGGCTCAAGACTTTTACATAGTACTGCATATTTCATTATAAAATTTGACTACTCCTCATTCAAATATTTCTTCTTATTATTTTTTTTATTTTACAGTTTTAAATTGTCTTTTGCTTAAATGTTACATAGTGTTACATATGAGTAAAGAAAGCCCACGTCACTGATTTTTCTGGGCCTTTAAGACAAATGGTTGCATTTAAACTTGTTAGTTTAGACGCCATCTCATCTGAAATCACATCTCAGACAGTTAAGATTTAAGACAAATCTGACAATTTTGGAGGTACAAAAGGTTAGCACAAATCCTTGATGTGGTCTCTTAAATCACATAACCTTCACCAGAGAAATACTGAGATAAAGTTCTCACTTCAGTTACAGACTGATACAAACTGTTTCCATTTGGAGAATCTTTAGTTTAATAACTGAAATATATACAGTTTAAGTCAATTAAAATATGCAATCTGTTAGAACAACAGATTTACTTTTCTTACTAATATTGTACATGAACCGTACCAGTAATGACCTACTGTAATTTATCCCAGCACTGTAACCGGATCAAAAGTTGCTAACAGCATAAAACCTTTGGCAAGTAGTAAATTCATTAATATTGTCAACACGTGCCAGTTGATATAGTCTGTGTATGAGAAGCCATGCTATTTACAGTACATTTCCTTAATGGACCTGACCAGCGTAAATGAATTCTCTTCCATGAGGAGCACTGAAGCTATTATTCTATCTGAGTGCCTGAATGTTTTTTCCCCCTACATTTTAAAATAGTCACATTTCATTTTTCTACTTTCTACTTCTGTATATTCCTTCTCTTTTTAATAACTGCATTCATATCACTTCAATCAACAACTTGAAGCCCCCTGATACTACATTGCATCCTCAAAATAGACGTTATGATGAAATCTTAGCTCTCTGTTTCCTGAACTTGATATTTCATCTTACTGCATGTATAAGACAACATGCTTAATAAACTTACAGCACATATTAAACTGTAATATGCCCAACTGTATATGTAGTCATGAGCTGTTTTTGACTGTAAAAAAATGTATGGTAAGAAGTAGCACAGAAAAGATCATAGAACTTATAGTTAAAATTATTATTTATAATTGATATACCATGAAATACTACTAGAAAATGCATACATGTTTCAGTACATAGTGTGTAATATTCTCTTAAAGACCTTACTATGGTTGAAAACCTTTCACTGGTAAGACGTGCTCATTCATTACACTCTATGTCGTCTTCAGAAATGTTTGCCCCATGCCTGTGCCAATATCTAGGTTAGTTAGATAACATTGAAGTGACAGGGACAGCTGAAGACACAGCCAGTGAAACATGGTATGAGTCATTCCAGCAATGTTGTTCGACACCGTTATATGTTCTGGAACCCCCCCCCCCCCCCCCCACTGGCTTCCTGCACGACTCCTTCAAAATGTTTGGGACACACAAGAGGAACTTTACTTTCTCACACGCATACAGAAGTGTGCTTACGACTCAGTCCACCAGACAGACACTTTTTTCTGGATGTCAGTGCAGCTCCAAACCAAAGTATGTGCTTTAAACTCCTTTAGTTCTCAAGTCCACTGGTCAAAATTGAGATTCTGCTATCTCTGAAGAGATTAGGAGCAATGAAGTTGTTTTGTGTTGTTTATCTGCTTAGGGAGCCATAAGCCAAAAAACCCGTAAGAGCTCAGCTGAGCTGCACTGCGCTACACAGAGGCACAGTGCTAGGATGGGAGGAAAGAAATCGAAGGAACCCACAAGCAAGGACATGAAACTTGTAGGAAGAAAGAATGCAGTGTGTGAGGAAACCCTGACATCATCCGACAGGATCCGCAAGCACGTCGTGATGCAATTTGGTTACAAGGTGCTCAGCTTGGCTCGACAAGGGATGATTGCACCTCCTGAGGAGCTATGGGAACTCATGGAACTGCAGAAGCTTAATTTGTCCATGAACTGCTTGTCTTTCTTGCCTTCCTCTGTGGCACTCCTTCAGAATCTGGTCGTACTTAATTTGTGGGGTAACCAGCTCACCAGTCTGCCCCCTGTGATCGGGCAACTCATGAACCTTAAGGTGCTCTTTGCATACCACAACCACCTCACTGACGTCCCTGAGGAGCTAGGCTCCTGTACAAAGCTGGAGGTCTTGAGCTTGGCAAACAATGAGCTCACAAGTCTCCCAGATAGTCTATCTGCTCTCACAAACCTGCAGAAGCTCAACCTAAGCCACAACAATATTATGTACATCCCAGCATGTGTCTTTGCCATGAAAAAGCTGGTCTTCTTGCATGTGGCCTCTAATAGGCTGGAGAACATCGCTGAACATATCCAAGGACTGACTGATCTGAAGATTCTCATTGTAGAAAAGAACTGTATTCATTGTCTACCAAAGATGCTCTGTTGGCTGACCAAGTTAGAACTGCTCAATGTGGACTATAACGACATTCAGAACGTTCCTACAGAGATGCACCAACTGAACCGGTTGAGGAAACTAGCTTCTCACCCATTAGATAAAGGACTCCATATCATGCATAACCCTCTTCTCAAGCCAATTAAAGAGGTTTTAGATGGAGGTCTTCAAGCTCTTTATAACTATCTCAAGGCCAACTGAAATGCTGTGCTTTGAGAACTTAAAAGTGCACTACTTGTTAATAGGGCCTCTTTTTCTTTTAGAGCCATTTATATGTTTGTAAATCCATAACTTTCTTAAGGGTTGTGTTAGCTAATAGAGTTTTTCTTTGCTTTATTAAGAACACAAAGGCAATTAGTGCTAATGTACGTATTTATTAGGATTACTAGATTTTGGAAATGTCAAGTCATGCTAAAAAAATGAATGGAAATGTACAATTAATATTCTTACAGCGCTGCTGTGATGTAATGGTAGATGTGAAAGATCATAAACAGAAGGGGTGAACCTCCCGGCAAACAGAAGGACAGTATGTTAGTGCTTGCTGGCTTGGTTATTAAAGTGTAAAAAGATCCCTCTGTGTATGTGAAGGTTGCTGATACTGAAATCTTTTCATTCTGCAGTGCCAGGACTTGAGGGCACGTTTAAGGTTCCCAGGAGCATGTTAAACAAAGGGCACCAGCTTGGCAGTTGTGCTAAACAAGCACTGGATTTCTCCTCCTTTTGTGCAGCGCTGAGTTCATTTGGAACTGTCTGTGAACTTGCTGACTCATTCACGTTGACCCTTGTTGTCCACAATTTTTTTTCTTTAAAGCCCCAAGAGAAGAAGAGATGCAATTATAACTGGCCTCTACCATTTTCTACAAGTGTTGAACGTGTATTGGAGTGCAAAGCAGAGACATTTCAATTACTACAAAAGAAAGGTCAGTTGGTGAATCCTGTAGAAAAGCACAGGGCCTTTTATCCGAAGGGCATTGGGCTTATTTTCCTGAGCAATATGTGCTATATAATTTCAGCAAGAACAGGAAGAAAATAAGTAGGAGTCATCAGAATCTTTCCGTAGGACAACACATACTGTATATTGCTTGTACATTCGAGTATACCATGTAGTGAATATACTCATATGTTATAAGCGTATGGTCTTTGCGATAATACTGTATTATCAAAAATATCATATTTAGTTGCAAAGGAGGGTGTATTCAGTCAAGTAGTTTAATGATTGCTTCATCATTAACTGTTTAACAGATAATTTAGTATTCTCAGGTAGTTGTATCATAGTAAATGTCACTGAATTCTTTTTTTTTTTTAACTAAATGTCCTTTTAGAATGCACAATGGAAGCAGTAATGCGTCTGAGCTACGATGTTTTGTTCACTTAGCGTTAATGTAAGTTTTATTGCTTTCCATTGTTCTCTCTTCTCTTCTGTCCTTATACTCTTTTACTCAAGAACTTTTAGGGTGACTTTTTAATACAATTTCTAGCACCCATGCACATAATAGTCTGGTTTTTTACTCTAAATGGTTTAACTAATTTGCGTGAATGTCTACGATTCAGTTAATTCAGCACATACATTTTCGAAGCTTATTTAACTTACATATAATTTACCATTTATTTACAGTCTTAATATTTAAAACATTTAGATTATAATTAAAGTACCATTACTGCAAGCAGGACATAATGTGCTGTGTTATTTCTGCATTGTATACTGTATGTGTATATGAATGTGACTTAAGGTACAATATATAAGCCTTCCAATAATATTTAGTTAAAACCATCCGAAAATCGTAATCGATTACATTGTCATATGTCTCTTTACCAAAACTTTTGATTTCAGCATACAGACTTGCCTTTCTGTTTTCTTTCCCATGATGTCATGTACAAGCGGCTATTTGTATGCTATTAGTTTATGCGGCCCATCAGCTGCTTGTGTCTCATTAGGTTTGTGATAAAATGGACAAAGGCGGCTCGCAATAGACTCGCACATACCACAGCTCACTAATTCTGCACAGGGAAACAATCGAAGTGCTTAGCACTCCTGACCTAATGTTCTGTGCTCTTCCTAACACTGCATTCATAGCTAGCTAATTATTTGTCTGTGCCTTTTTTAAATAAAATAAGACAATATGAGCTGACTTGAAATGCATTAAATTTGCATAAATTTGCTTTGTAAACATTTTAACCATAATACATAACTGAAAGAATCACCATTTTGGGTGCTTTCAGTTTGCTGGGAAAAGTGGCACTTTTAGTGATATGATTGTGTGTTTGTTATTTAAATTGAAATTTTTAGACCATGAACCTAATATCATTAGGTCTGAGTAGTGTAATCACTGAGGGAGAGTGGAAGTGTGACCTCTGCTGCTCACAACTGACTTGGGGGCACTATATTGGGAAACATACAGTAGAATAGAAAACACTGTCTGATCCCAGAGCTATTGTATTATGGTAATGTAGTGTGGGTAACATGGCGGTGTAGCACGTACAATATATGGACAAAAGTATTTAACCAAACCTGTTAATTATTGAATTCAGGTGTTTCTATCAGGCCCCTTATACCCAGGGAAGGGCAATCTTAATGCTGCAGCATACCAAGACATCTTGGATCATACTATGCTTCCAACATGGTGGCAACACATGATTTGCTGAATTCGGTGTGAAACAACTTGACTGGCCCTATAACATACAGTAGATCCCTGACCTCAACCCCTTCGAGCACTTTTGGAATGAACTGGAACGGAGATTGCGAGCCAGGCCTTCTCGTCCAACATCAGTGCATGACCTTATAAATGCTCTACAGAATGAATGGGCACGAATTCCCACATAAGCAGTTTAAAATCTTGTGTCCTTTCAAGAAGAGTGGAAGCTATTATAGCTGAAAAAAAGAGGACAAACGTCTTATTGAAGTGCATGTATTTGGATACAATGTCATTGCAGGTTTGGCCAAATAATGTATATGTGTCCATATAGTGTAGCATTGCTGCGTCACAGCTCCAGGGTTCCTGGTTCCATCCTGAGATTTACTGGCTGTTTAGTGTTTCATTTGTTCTCAACATGTTTTCATAAATTTCCTCTGGGTTTTCTGATTTCATTCCATCTCCAAACATACCAGCAGGTTCACTGGCCATAAAATATTGGATTAATTTGTGATTGGGTTTGTAAATCATGTCCTGTGATACCATCCAGGAAGCATTCCCAACTAACGCTTAGTATTCCTGAGCTTGGCTTTAACCAGGATGGATTGGTAACAAAAGATTAATTAACTTAAAATATAACACATCTAGTTTGTTGTTGGTGGGCTGATTGCTTAATGAGTGTTTGCTGCTCAGTGCCTTGGGATGCTTTATAGAGAGGAGAGTGAGTCGATATCAAGACAAAAGATACAGTATGACACTAATCAAATAAACCAATAGCTTTATGTGATCTGCTTTTAAGGCATGATATAAAAATAATAAAATCTAGTAAGGTCTGTGTCTCTTTGAGTGAGTGAACGCATGGATGGCAGTGAAAAAAAATAGAATGAAATGGAAAAGTCATTTAGCAAACTGAACAAGTGTCCAGATCATAGTCTCATCCAAGCTAAAAAACAGAGTAATAAATTATTAATATGACTCATATTGCACCTGAGTCGTATTCATACATCTGATGTTACATTTACCTACACTGACCATGCACATTTACATTATGATTGAATCCAACAATAGCAGGCGCTCACTGGAGACATGATGAGATTCGTCATGGCTCTGTGCACAGCCTGAATGAAAATCTCATGTGCCAGTGAGACAGAATCACCTCACACACCCCCGGTCTAAGTAGGAACATCAGACCTGAGCACCTCCACATGAACCCCGCAATTCCCTCCATCTCATACTCTTGGCTGTTTTAAGACTGCTGTAGCTTTCTCTTATCAGACTAAATGGATCAGGGTTGCAGGGCAGGTGAATGTTGCAGGGGTAATTATGTCCTTCTGGACTGAATTATATTGACCATTGCCCTGGAAGCCATTGTACTGGGGACATTCTTGTTCATTTTTATATGTTTTTTGTAAAGGATCATTGGTGCATTAAAGGAAAAAAAAAATCAGTGGTGCTTTATAAATAAATGGACGGAAACACTGGTAAATGGTTTTGAATTTAGATGCAGCATGATGACCCTCAAGATATATTGTGGTGTAGGCATGAACACACGTGAGCACAATGTGCAGTAACTCAGAAACGTGGTTACCTTGACCAGTCTGCACCACTGACCTGTCTTCTTCTGGGAGTCATTGTTACTCTAAACAATGCAGTTATCTCTATATACCCTAAAATTACAGTTACTCTCTCTCTCTCTCTCTCTCTCTCTCTCTCACTTGCTCGCTCGCTCACTACCATGTTTCCCCTGGATGCTGATTAAACCACTTCATCTCTGTCACTTCCATTCATCCATTCTGAGCAGATTTGGTCATGTTTAGGACTGCTTCTCTCTTGTTTGTGTCCTTCACAGGAACATGCAGTAAATTTTCTGTCTCCTGTCCTGATGCTGTAGTGGACCTGAAGAATGAAGGACAGAAGCAATTTATAAAATTTGGGTTAGGGAGCATGAATTCAGTAGCATTGGTTAAAAAAACTTAGATACGATCTTTAAAAAAAATCTTTAGATACAAATAGTGAGCCTAGATTTTACAATATTACAATATTTGGTCACTGATAACCCTTTTTAAAAGCATGCATGGCTTGATCTTTTAAATAAATTTTTATATGAAAGTTGTATTTCATGTGAAAGGTTCACCTATAGGGCGGCACGATAGTGTAGTGGTTAGCACTGTCGCCTTTCTCCTCCAGGATCTGGGTTCGATTCCTGGCCAGGCTCGATTTCTGTCTCTGTGTGCATAGAGTTTGCATGTTCTCCCCGCACTTGGTGGGTTTCCTCCAGGTACTCTGGTTTCCTCCCACAGGCCAAAGACATGTAGGTTAGGTTAATTGGTGTTCTCAAATTGCCTGTAGTGTGTGTGTGCGATGGATTGGCGCCCTGTCCAGGGTGTACCCCGCCTCGTGCCCTAAGTTTCCTGGGATAGGCTCTAGGCCCCCGCGACCCTGAATACAGGATTAAGCGGTAATGATGAGTGAGTGAGGGTTCACCTATGACAGGCAATGGAAATGTGAACTTCTGATCCTGAGATGTCAAATATCCAATTCATTAAAAAAAAATGGCAGTCTGACAACTTATTGACTGAATCATTCAACTTATCTCACTGAAGAGGAAGCACCTGGTTTGTGCATGCCATCATAGTACAGTATATGAAATAAGCATCAAGTTGTACTTTCAACAAAACAGAGTTGAAACCCCTCATGACAGTCTCAGTACAAAAACTGGACCAGTGAAAGCTTTTAAAATTCAAATACAGCCAAAGCGCATTTTTATGCAGCACTATTTATCTTTAATTTGTAATTTGCATAACTGTGCCCTCTAGTGGTGGGATAACAAGGTCAGCATGACTTCTGGTTTAAACAGTCTTGACCTCTGTGTCATGGGGTTGTGAAGTGATTCCAAAACTAAGTCATTTATTCAGGCCTAAATTGCTTATTGTTAAATTTTCTTTGCTCTGCATTTGTCATATTTAAAAAGACTGTTCTTGGGAACAACAATTCATATTTGAGTAGATGGAAAATAATGACCAGTATGGTAGGACCTCAGTGTTTAAACCACAAACCTAATGGCATTTATTAGCGAGAAAGGTCTTTTTTTTTGTACAAGAAAAGTGTTCCTCATAGGGGTTTTAGGCTCATTATTGCTTTTACTGGAGTTCTGGAACCTTTTCAAAGGAGAATTTCACTGTTGAATTGTTAGCAATAGACTTTTTTTCATGGGTCCCCAAAAGACCCTGTTTCTGTGCTAGATGTTACTTAAAAACACTCCAGATCATTCCTAGTTTTACATTTTCACAGCGTTCACATGACACATGGCAAGAGTTTTGCATATCGCAAAACATGTGTAACCGGGTTCTTTTCAAAATTTCCATATTTCTCAGAACTACTTTAATTCTACTTTATTTTCCAGAACTAAATACTTTGGAATCCTTGCTTAGTTCACTTAGGATTTCTCTTTTTGTTGTTGCTTGAAAATTATAATATTCGTTAAGACAAATGTGTGAAGTCACTGACATAAATTTGCTTTATTAGTTTATTTTTTAGCTTCCAAGAAAGGCACCATGACATTTTTTTACAGTGTACTTGGACAAGTGCTAATGAATGTGAGCTATTGTGATCCTTTTATGGTTAATATGTAATACACTAGCTATTTAGTAACCATTCTGGTTATACTGTTTCTGGTCTGATGGTCATGTTTGGATGATGTAGCAGTTGCTCATTACTATACAAAATAAAGGAATGAAAGCATCAATTATTTTGTCTTAGGACCCCAAACCCCAACATTCAGACTAAAACAAATAAAATATTGTATTCTTTCTACATGCATGCTTCTCCTCCATCCAGACCACCGAAGATGACAAATGAATGTTGATAAATGGAACTGTGACCTAATGCCTTTTTCAGGAATAAAAGTTTTTTTTTTATTCTTGGAGCCCAGCATGCTGCAATGTGGACACAGTAACCTTTCCACCAATCAATATATAACATGTCTGGACAAAGCCTGGGCACTGAGAGACATTGATTTCCCAAGAACTCACTTACTGGTGTGTTTTATCCCCTAAAGCCACATGCTGGAACCCAATATAAAATCGTCACACACAAATCAAATAGAATCTTAAAACCTCATAATTTCCACGTTAGTAAGGCACAACCATATACTTTGTACTATGAACCAAATGTGTCTTTTCCACCTTATGATGTCCATTCATGGTGAAACCTTGGTGAATTTGAGACATTGTAAAACGCTAAACTAATATTTGCAAAAGAAAAAGCTTTGTTTAAAAGACATCATTAAAATTAAGTAAAAGTAGTCTGGTGCGAAATGTATTTATTAACCAATGCTCTCTTTCATGTATTTGCACTTATAAGCTGACTATGATGAATAAATAAATTACTTCGGTATGTCGCGGCCTTGAGCAATTTTGCTGCTAAAAACATTTATTGAGTAATGAAAGACATTTTCTTTTTTCATCTCCAGCTACACAATCCACTTTCCAATTTGGATCATCTACATTAAATGTGAGGAAATTAAATGTGATAGGGTTGAAGCTTTTGGCTAATAGTAAGCATAACTCTATATTTAGTTAAGTCAGTAGCACCGCATGGCATTTCAGCTATCATAAAATTGTTCGATTTTTACATTTTTCCACTAAACAACACATTTACAAAATCAAATAATTTACAAATCGTTTATTCATGCAACAGTGTTAAAATGTTGATCCTGACAATCTCATCTGACAATAAAATTCGTAAAATTTTGATAAGAAATGATTAACACTTAGTTATTAACACTTAGTGTTTTTATTTTGCAGCAAGCTCTTCAAAACACTTGTGTGATGTTACTTCCTCAGTCGGGCCTGTTATTTCTAAATGGATGGTATGGCATGATGAGAAAACAAACTGGGAGACATATGTCATGTATGAATCATAAATAATAGATGTTTAGATAATGTACATAAGCATATGATATATGACTATGTATTAGCAGCAAATCATTGGTATTAAGTGCAGTTTTTATTTGTTGGGTATTTAGTGCAAATGTAATGCTGGTCAGTGCAATTGTAATGCTGTAATGTCTCATGACTTATGTACATCAGAATAGAAAAAAGAAAAAATCCTTTTCGCAGAGTGGGATACAATATAAGGGATGTTCAATTCAAACCGGGACTTTTTATTTATTTTTTATCGACACAGTTATGAGAGTAAAAACTAGCTTTATTTCTCTATATAATCCCCTGCTACACTAATGCACTTATACCAGCGTTTCACTTGTGCTTGAATCCCAACAAGGTACAAAGTTTTCTCAGTACGCCGTAGCTATGATCAGACTGCTTGCTTCACGTCTGAAACTCTGGCCTCCCAGGAACTCCTTAATGGACCAAACATGCGAAAATGGCTTGGAGCGCGGCCAGGACTGAGTTCCCAGCTGAGTTCCTGCAATGTGCAAGTGGTGCTCCTGAATGATTGTTTGTACAGTTCCCACAGATACTGTAGATGCGTCTCTTCCACAAGTTGGTGACAAGTTATCCGTCGATTTTCAAGGATCAAGCGTTTCACTCACTGCACGCACACAGAACGACTGCAGTGGGCTTCGAGCCTCCTTGGGCCGGATCACGGCTGCACAGGGACTAAAAAACAGCTCTGGAAATTTTGATCCAGGTGGCCCACCACTACAATTCAAAAATAGACTAGTTGGACACCCCCACATAGGCAGTGCATCTCAAAAAAATTTAGCACTATGAAAAACTTTTTTTTTCCTAATTTATTTGGAAACTTTCATACATTCTAGATTCATTACACACCAAGTGAAATATTTCAAGCCCTTTGTTGTTAAAAGTTTGATGAGCTCATGAATATCAAAAATCCTGTATCATTTTCTTGAGCTCTGAACCATAATCTTCAAAATGAAAAAAACTTTGCACATTTGGCGGCATTCGCCTCAACCTTTTAAGCTTTTTCTTGCATAGCTTTTCCGCACCACCTTTCTGCTTAATTCATTGCATTTTGACAGGAGAGATGAAGAAAAGGAGGGGAGTGGTGGAACAAAAAGATTTTACTTAGGCAGAGCAAGATACATTGCTCCGATTATGGGGTTTTGTGAATAATCCTACGCTCTGAGTATAGGAGACACCAGGATACAGTATATGAGAAACCAATGGGCAGCTCTCCCTTCATAATGGACTGGTCCTTGGCAAAAAATACTAGTAATTCATTGTATTGGGGACAAACTGCTTCTTCGGAAAAAGGGAATTGGATTAATGTGTTCATTCACGAGAAATTTCATCATAAGTCCCGGTTTGGCTTGAACATTCCTGCTATTTTGACCACAGGATGATTAACCTTTTTTCTTGTTGATCATTAACATTTACAATGCCCAGCCCAAAAAGGAGTCACCACTTCAGAAGGCCTGCATCGAATACTGAAGAAACAACTAAGGAGATTTTAAATGACTGGAATTAGTTTAAGAACTGTCTGACACATCATAACCTGTAGTGATGATGCTGAACCCTAAACTTCATGGAAGAAATGTGGACCACTTAAGAAAATGGAGATCACTTAAATGGTTAGTAAAGATGCATGGTAAAAAACTGAACCTCAGATTGCAAGTAACGCGGTTTGCAAGTGTTCCGCAAGATGAGTAAAGATTTTTAATAAATTTTGACTTGAAAAACAAGCAAGTCTTGGTTTACGAGAACCTAGTATCATGTATCACGCATGCACTTCTTGTTTTGACGCGAGCTTCACGTGATCACAACTGAGCCAACGGTTTTTCTCTCTCTTGCACTGAGGAATCGTCTCCCCTGCTGGGTCTTAGCGCCCGTCCCTCACTGATATAATCAACATCTGTGCACGAGTGTACTGTTTACTATAACACTGTGACCACGTGTGTGCGTATAAAACATATTTTATTTTGTGTTTTTTATGCGTGTGTGTACACCGCGTGTGTACTGCACGTAAAGCAAAAGAAAGTCTCATTAGAGAGGTTAAAGATCCATTTTCTCTCTTCCCTCGCTTTTACACACACACGCACACACACACACACACACACACACTCTCTCTCTCTCTGCTCTACACAGAAACACTGCTCTGTCGCGATTTTTTTCAAAGGTAAAGTGCAGATTAATTTGTTTTATTTTTACTTTACAGCAGTGATTCCGTTAGTATGCACTCACATGAGTGTCATTAACGATGTTCCTTGCAAATTTTCCCAATAAAACCGTCTTTCCGTTAATATGTGTGTGTGAAAAACTCAAATAAGAGAGGAAAAAGGGTTACTGTGTAAGATGAGAAGAGGGAGGGAGGGGTCTAATTCCTCCTCTCCTCTTACTTTAGCTTCACACACATACACAAACACACACACACACACACACAGCGCCTACGCGCATAAACGAAAACACTTATCTGTCAGGATTTTTTAAAACTTTTTTTTAAGATAAAGTGCAGGTTAATTTGTTTTATTTTATTGTATTAATTATTTTTATGTGTTTATTTTTTTGGGCTTTGGAACGAATAATTTGAGTTTCCATTATTTCTTATGGGAAAATTCTATTTGGTCTACGAGTGTTTTGAAATACAAGCCCACTTCCGGAACAAATTATGCTCGTAATCCAAGGTTCCAATTAGAAATCAGTAGTCAGGATTGCCCTCAGTGATGGGTACATCAGAAGGGAAACGCATGAAACGATACATTCATCATGCATATTTCCCACTATACAAGCCTCTGGAAGCAGTGTTACAACCTGAGTTTGCTTCAGTTGGTCAGGTTCAGGCTCAGCGACATTATGTGGCAATAAAATGAAGTCAGCTGATGACCAGGATATCACATCAATGGACATTTTTTTCAGGCATATTCCAGAATTCAGAGTGCAACAGTGTGGTTCTGGAATAACATAAATTCACCATCACATTGTGCCCCGTAGTCAAAGCAAAAGACGTTAATGAAATCTTGGAGTGTATTTGTAATTACTTTCAAACTTTATTTTCATCCAGTATCCCCACATTTGGACATCCTATTTTTATTTATTTATTTATTTTTGTTAATAAAACTCTGTTTTGTTTTAATGATATTTTCTTTACTTTTGGTCAACAACATATATTTATAGACTTATATTATATACATAATATTTTAGACTTATATACTTGTGACAATAGTGTATATATAATTATATTGAACAATCCATTTAATATTCATTTAAGTCAAGGCTTATTTAGAAAAAAAGTAGAAAATTCATATCACATGCAAATTTCTTAAGTAAGCTTAAAAGAAATCTGATGTGATTTCAAATAATTAATGCATAAAAAGGTTACTACATGTCAAAATTTTGTATCAGATGACTACCGCATATTAAAATCTAAAATCTGTCAAGAACTTCAGTTCAAAGCAAATGTATATAAAATTTTACACAAACTGAAATGGCAATGATGCACCCGTTATGTGTCACATCAGGCCTGTACTTGAGTAATGATGAATTAAAGGAAAGAAAAAAAAAACTGTGGTTCTGTAATGTTTTGGACTACATTTCCCTGCCATGGTTCAGGTTCATTTATTACCTTTGAGGGAAAAGACACTGCAAATCAAACAAAGTTCTTCTGATTGAAGGTCTCTATGCTATGCTAAACCACTTCTATCCTGATCGGACTGGTCTCTTCCAGGGTGACCCCACCCATATCCACAGAGTACGCGAGCTCACTGAATGGTTTGATGAGAATTAAATTGGTTTAAGCCACATGATGTGGTCTTTGCAGTCATCAGATCTCAACCCATCAACCCAATGAAATTATTCTCCATTATCAAAATATATTTTGGAAGTGAAAGAGCTCTCAAACACAGTTCCAGATTATTGTTAAACCTGTTTTAAAGGTCCTATGACGTTGTAGAGTATCCTGGTTACTCAACACCTGACTATGACGCTTTATGTTGGTTTTCCTTTAATTCACCCATCTGTATCTAAGTAAATGTAGATACTAAATATCTTGTGCTGTTAGTCTTTTTTATGTTAGTCTTTATTTACCTCCATGTAAGTTTAAGATCACTGGCACCAACATGTAAAGAGCTCCTTATAATGCACAAAGTCTTATTTAATATAGGACCCTTATAGTGGCTGAGAGAGAACACCACAAAGTCAAATGCTGTCTGCCCACACCAATTTGTGTGGTCTTGTAAGCAAAAATGATGAAACCCTTGAAAATCTGACATCAGTCACATTTTCCTCTATTTTGTATAGTTAAAGTCTATCTCTTGTTAAAGTTATTGCACTCCCTGAGTTAATTTACATTTGTCAGGTTGTAAACACTAACATAAAGCCAATAAAAGCCCTTTTCATTTATATTGTGGTATACCCTCCACCCACTACCAGCGGGCAAAACAGAGATTTGGGGATACTTTATCACATTGCAGAAAACTTCCAGTGCAGCTATTCAGTGCTTAAACTATTCAGATTATACAATTCAATCTGAAAAAAAAATAAAAAAAATAATAATAATAAAAGTAAATATAATGTGAATAATACTTGCAAGTTCCAGTAGGTTTGATTTAAACATATGTATTCACATGTTAATTTCTTTTCTTTTCTAGCATCAATTAGTGCCCTTAATCCATTACCAAATTTGTGCATTCAACAACCATGTTTTTTTGTGTTTCACAACTCATTGGTTTTCCCCATGGGGATTGAAGACAAAAGGATTTTACATGTGCACATACCTCAGGAAACAGGAAATGACCAAAGGTGACACTGAACATCCTGAAAACTTAAAACAATGTAAAAAAATGTTTTTCTTTTACACACTTTCTTTTTATATTCATTATGAATGTCCAACACATTGTGAGGACTTATATAAAGATGATTTAACTAACAGAAAAGGTGCGGTATAAGAATTCTTATTTATCATTTTCACCACACCCGTTCTCTTGAAGGGCTGGGGTTGACTGTGTTTTTGCACATACAGCATAAATTTATTGATGCTATTCCTGGACTTACTGCATTAGATCAAATGTGATTCTGATGTGTTATATAAAACACTGTGATAACAAGAGAATAGGGAGATTAAAACCTTCCACATGGGATTTTAAGTTCTGGGAAGCATATCTTGAACTTGTGAGAAAATCTAATTCTTTAAATTCTTTAAGGTATTTAAGGATTAATGCACTGCCTGAGTAAAAAAGGTCACCATTTCAGAAGGGCCTGAATAAAGTAAAGAAAGCAACTTTGAAACTAGCTGAATTTTGTTAAAAACAGTCCAGCGCATTTCTAAAAGTTGAATGTGCTGCACCAAACTGCCAACTTGGCTGAAGAAATGTGATGAAGAATGATCGTGATCTAACATCACTTTAATTCTTGGTGAAATTTAATTATAAAATCATGATCAGCGATGATTAACAGTGAAAATAAGAGCATTTCCACACACAGTGTGACAAGAACTCTTTGGACTGGGAGTAAACAGTCGTGTGGCCATAAGAAAACCACTTGCTAGTAAGGCTAATAAGAAAAAAAATGCTTGAATTTGTTAGGCAGCATAAAGATTGGTTTACTCTATTCCAGATTGATTAGCATTTCAGCGTAAGCAAGGAAAGCTCATGTATACACTGTACAAACCTCTGGAGGCAGTGGTATGATCTGGGGTTACTTTATTTGGTCAGAATTAGGGTCAGTAATGTTATGTGGCAATAAAATGAAGTCAACTGACAACCAGAATATACTGAATGACCAGGTTGTCACATCTATGCATTTCTTTCTTCCCTGATGACACAGGCATATTCCAGGGCTCAAAGTGTGGTTCTGGGAACATGAGGAATCATTTTCCCATGTAAATTGGTCATTGGATGTTATAATCAAAACTTAAGGTGGTTGAAATAAATATTATAGTCTGCAACCTTTTTCCCCTCACGGTGGTATATAAATTGAAGATATTAACAGCACTGATGATTTTCTGTTGAAGGTGAAATCAACACATTATTTCTGATTACATTATTATTAACTGACAACTGAGTCATATAAGATTAAAAACAATCAATTGTATTAATTCCCTTGACTGGTCCTTATCTAATTCAGTTCCTCCCTTTAATCAGTGCAGCTTGAGTTGCAGGTGTTTTATTGTCACTGACTCTTTCACCCCTAGGGGTAATTTACAGCAGCCAAACCGCTTACCAACAGGTTTTTGGGCTGTAGGAAGAAACTGAAGCTCAGGACAGAATTAGGAGCTGTGTGCAGTAGCATTACTTGTGCCATCATGCCTATATTTCAATAATTTAATAAACTTATCTGGATGTGACACACTCAGGAACATTAAGTCACCTTCTTTTGAAAAATCAAAGATGTAACTCAGTAATGGCCAGTCAAAGTGAACTGTCTGCCTAAAGGTTGAAGGACATCTAGGGAATTTATTCATAAGACTGAATAGATAAATAATGTTTCAGTGGCAATAGATGAGACAGTGAAGTTTTGCATCTGTCTGGAGTCTGGAATGACAGTATAGGTGTCTGACTGCTTCTCTTGTTCTATGTTGTTTTTCAATAATAAAAAAAAATATTCAAAAGGGCATCTATGACATCTAAATGCTGTACCAAAGAGAAATGCTGAACTAAAAACAGAACTCTTCAACTCCAGTTCTGCAGGGCCAGTATTCAACACAGTTTGGTGATTATTTTGCTCAAACACAGCTGATTCAAATAGTCTGCTAATAACCAGGTCCAGTTGGTTTGTTTAGGTGGTGGTGAATTACAAACTGTGCGGAACACTGGCCCTCCAGGACTGGATTTGAGGAGTAATGACTAAGAGAATGAATACACAACAGCGTATGGTTATGCAACATATTGGTTAACCCTTTACTGTTATCTAAATCTATCCTATGAATTAACCTAAACTTCAAAGAGAAAAAGGTCTCTACTAATTTCCAGTTACTTTCTATGTTTTTAACACCTTGCAATTTGTAGAAACTTGAGTCATATAAGATACACTACATGGGCAAACGTTTGTGGACACCTGATAATCACACATGGTTCTTTCCCAAAATGTTCTCAAAAGGTGGAAGAGCAAGAATTGTCTAGAAATATTATAGCATAGATTAAACATTTTCTAGCAATACAAGTCTTCCTTAACCAACACACATGCCTGTAATTACTAATACTCTTGCAGCTGAATGAACAAAAACCTACATAATCACACAAGTGACACTAACAGTTAAAATCTAGTGGAAAGCCTTCCCTCAGTGGTTAAGGCATTGGACTACGGTTTGGAAGGTCCCAGGTTCAAACCCCACGACCACCAATTTGCCACTGTTGGCACTTGAGCAAGGCCCTTAACCCTCAACTGCTAAGATGTATAATGGGATAAAAATGTAAGTTGCTCTGGATAAGAGCATCTGACAAATGCCTAAATATTATGTAGTGGGTGGACTACACCTGGTATGGGATGTCTGCATATGAGTGTGAGGGTCAGGTGTCCACAAACATTTGGCCATATAGTTCATATAACACTCTATTAGACATTACAATAAAATACCACTACAAGTGGATTTAGCGTAAATAAGTAGATCTGATATAAGGATGTGGTTCTCTATACTCTCGCTAGCTCTAAAAGTTAATGTGTGTTTTTGTCTGGCAACAAATCAGCCTAGACATAATGACAACTTTAATCTGACATATTAGGCTGGTGGAAATAAAAATGTTCTATGGCTATAATAAAAACTCTGAATATTATTACTGATTTATATGAAGAAATTAATATTTGAATCTGCTCTGAATGTATAAATGGAATTTATTCCTTTATACAGTTCTTTACAGCTCGAGGGTTCCTGGGTTTATCCTGAGCTCCGGTTACTGTCTGCGTAGTATTTTGTGTGGTCTCATCATGTCCAGAAAAGTTCTCTGGTTTCCTTCCACATCCTACATAATGGGTAGTATGTGACTATGTTAATTTGCCCCTAGGTGTGGATAAATGTGTGTGAATGTGTTTGTGTTGCATGATACACTGCACAGAACTGGTGTCCCATCTGACCCTGACAAGGATAAAATGGTTACTAAAAATGACTGAGTGAATATGCAAATTCATATGCTCTGTTAGAAGGTAATAAAAAACTCATACTGTATAACAAGGGGTATTAATCTGTGAATATGGATATAGTTTAGAAGATAAAATTCATTTAAGTTACATATGTGAAAGATAATTAGTTTTTAGGACAATCAATCAAAATTCACTACATTGTTGTAGTGGAACTCCTTGAAAACAAATACTGATGTAAAAACATGATTTAATTGATGTAAAAAAATTTAACGAGATGTGGTCAGAATTTAACTGGACTGGACTAAGTTGACCAAAAAGTAGGCCTATAAGATAAAAAAAAAGTAAAGTAAGTAAGTAAAAAGGTAGTGAATAAGGAAAATGTGTTATGGATGGCTGCCAATGAGCATGCAGAGATTTGCCCATAGTGAGGTGGGATGTGTCTATAAGATTTTAGAGAATTGACCAACAATTCTATGATTTTATGTTATGCAGTTACTGTGAGAAATAAAAGAAAGATTATAAATAAAGTAAAAATATATGATGACATGATTCCACTAAAAGATGTAATAGATTTTTTTGGTCTTAGCTGGCCCATGTACAGTCTTCAAAAAAATAAAAAATAAATACAGTGACAGGTGTGATAAGAGGTGTATCCAAACACAAACGAACATCCTGGTCTCAACATCAAAAGTTTTCAAGCATTTAAATAATTCACCTAATAAACATTTGCTAAAGTCAGAGCTTTTTAAAAATTATTATTATTATTATTATTAAGAATATTATTAATATTTTAATAATGCTGTGCATATCTCCCAGGTTATATGATAAATAATAATTATAATAATAAAAAAGTGATCTGTTGTCCTTTAATCTGTTCTCGATTTTGCTAAATATTGGGTTTGGATTTGAAATAGAAACACTCTTCTTCTTCTTAATATTATTAATGCATTAAGAAATGAATGATCATTGAACGTAGTCAAAATGTAATAAGTAGTCATTTTACTTAGATAGCTGTGTTCAATTAAGGATATTGTGATGAGCAACTTAAAGTTATTTTTATGTTACAAATAAATTTGGTACAAATAAAAAAAACCGGTTTTTGGATGTCATTGAAGGTGAAAGTAAAATATTAAACTAATAAAAATATATCCAAAATGTCTCGAAACTTGGATAAAAACCGAACCTAGTCAAACGGGTAAGCCAGGATATACAGATATTTTCTTCACATGTATATTTTCAACATTGTTAGGATTTCAGAAATGTATAATTACATGGGATTAAAAAAAAATATTATTAATGGCAAAAAAAAAGTTTGAGTGAAAAAATATATAAAGGTGTAAAAGGTAAAGGCAGCACCACAGCCTCAGGGAATGGTACAGCTTAGTACATTTTTTTCTTACAGTGTGTGTCTTCTTATGGAAATGTTATGCTACCAGAAAGACTTCGCTGAAAGTGTGTTAAGCCGTTACAGAGCTGGCGGGAAAAAGCGTGACACAAACCAGACCCTGATCTCTCTGGCGCTCTGTTTAACTACACCTATCTTCACCTCTTCGTGTCTGGTCTGGAAGCTCTGCAAGCTTTTCTGAAATACTCAATCTGTCAGCAATTACAGCGCATTAACTACACAAATTCCCGTGCAACGAATCCCGCCGTGCTTCATTAACCCGCGCGCACAACTGCTCCGCCTCCCGGTGCAAAAGTTGCGCTTTCTGCTCGTTTATTACCTCACATCCCAAAACCTCAGATCTTATTACTTGTAGCAGTTAAACACTCGAATGCGCTCGCAACTCTTTCTTTATCCTCCCTCACAAATTCACAGCAGTTTAACTAAAACCAACCAAGCTTCAAATCGCAAGTATACATACATACATGGTGCACCTTCAATAACGCTATATAACACGCTATAACCTGGAGCGCGCACATTTCTACAAGGCTTCTTTCGGCTCTGTGCGCGCGCGGTGACGTCAACACCTTCTCTCTGCGCTGTGTAGAAGTCGCTCACACACACGCGCACACGCACGCGCGCGCGCGAGCTCACAGTTAACCAAGTGTCGAGAGGGAGAAAGAGAGAGAGAGAGACGACTTGAGTTGCACCGCGTAAAACCGATACAAACAGGAGTGCCGAAGCAGTGGAAGTGCGGGACACTACACACACAAACACACATACACGCACACCGACACATTTGCGTCTTTTTTTGTGTCCCCCTGGAGCTCGGGGGTTAGCGTCCGCTCCTCTCCTGCAATGGATAGAGTTGTAACTTGTCTCCTGGCTGGACTCAGTTTACTGCTTTCAGCTCGAGGACAAGTCTTCCGAGGTAAGTCGTGCTGCTGTTTCCGTGTGTGTGTGTGTGTGTATGAGGTTTTGGTGTTGTGCTCTGAACTTGCTGCTCCAATCCCAAGGCGAACTGGTGAAGTTTTGAGCAGCCGGATAAGGCGACGTCCTGCTTCGCGTTCCTGTCCTGTAACTACACGGAAACTTCGGCTTGTGTTTTTGGGATTCTCTGGATGGATAGATAGATGGAGGCATGCATGGCGTATGGATTTACTGCTGTAGAAACTTTGGGATTTTAGAAGCCTGACTCACTAGCGTCCACAATGTTAGTGTATTACGCACAGGACGGTTGAATCAATCACGGGTGAATGTGGGTGTCATTTCAACACTGTGTGCGTATGTGTGTGTGCTGAAGAATAAATCACATTTAGGCTATATTCCAAAACAACAACAACTCTAGAAATTCTTGATGCGACTTGGATTAATCCTTAGGCAATATCGGGACGTTCTCTATACAATAGAAATAGTGCGCTTTTGGGATTTTTAATGTAACTTAGATTATTCCTTATATCTAGAGACCCTACACGTTCCAAATAAGCCCCTTACAGCTTTCATTTGAACCTTTTCTTTTAAAACTTCAAAGTGCACAAATGAAACTAACTTTTCCATTAATTGATTTTTTTCTCTTTCAAAAACTTTTCTCCTAAGTATTCAAGTGGCCAGCAAAGAAGTGGATAATCCTGTGTTTGAGCACTAACACACAAACACACACACACACACACACACACAGAGCTCGCAGGCTGTTTGTTTGAACTGCTCTAACCGGCTAGAAGTCTAATCTTATCAAACCAAGCCGTTACTTTTTATAGAGGCTGATCATCCCTCTAGCGTTAGACTCCAGTTACAAGCTGTCTGAACCTACAATCACGGGCCACACTTTAGTATTCTCTACACTAAAAGAAGCCAACAAGTGAAAAAAACATGTTGAATAATCCATTTAAAGACTACACAAACTTTGATAGATCTTTTATTTATTTATTTATTTATTTTCACTCTCTTCCTTAGTTTCTGCTCCTGTTTTTTCCTGGCACTTGTATTGTTGTATTGTTGTATTGTGCTTTCAGAACAGAATGAACAACTTGGATTAAACAGACTTGCTCTGATCCCTGGCACTCTTTCAGTGTTTTTCATTACATGGTAAAGCTTGCGGATTAACATGTCCATTAACATTCCCCTGGTTATTGATTCTGTTAAGCAGGAACTGCTTTTTAAAAACTTTTCAGGGATTTAAGAATTTCATCTGAGAGGTATCAATTAAAACCGAAGAAAATATGTTCATTAAAAGCATCTTCCAATACAAATCCAGTATTAATCGTTATGTCCTGTTTTTTTTTTTGTTTTTGTTTAGTATTTGCGTATTTTTTTCACACATGGCGCACAGCTGGCACGGTCTCCGTGTGTCTTGTAGTTCTCTTAGTGTCCTGATGGGGGCAGCATCGCACACGCAGACCTCCAGCAGTTCAAACCGTTACTTTCAAACACAGAAGATAAAACAAATGCCATACACTCGAGTTTCCAAGTTTCCAAACATGGTCCTCTGTCCTATATCCATAACACCATTGTCTCTGTTCTAACACACATACACACACACACACACACACACACACACAGACTAGGCTGTTATTAATATAATTCGTTTTGATTTGTTGAATCAGATGTGTTAAAAGAGCACCCCAGGGCTACTTCAGGAACAGGGGTTTGATCCCGTGCCCTAGTCAAGCGTAAGTCTTTGAAGGACTGACATGCTTGGAATAATTTACAGAAAAATTTTTTATTTCAAAGTTTTTTTTTGTAACAAATATTAAATCCACCTGAATTTCACATACTGTAATATATGTATATGTTTAAACATTGGAATGTTTATTATAAATATACTCTATGTATAATGTACAGAGAAAAGCATCTATATTTAGGTCTTAGTTCTTATTGACGATTACTAACCTGTTTGAGATACGATTGTGCCTCTGTGACCCTACTGCACCGAGTGCGTTATTTTTCTTTATTACTTTATTGCTTTTTGTCTCTACTGAGCAGCCGGAGGTGACGGGTTGTGAGGAAAAGTGATGACACAAGGAAGAAACCTTGAGAGGAACCTGAACCCGTCCTCATATGGGTGATATTT
>JAQMYJ010000033.1:25583181-25593322 GCA_030014305.1 Clarias laeviceps
AGTCATCCACCATCATTTTGTGGCTTTTGTAAAGTATCGGTTCAAGCACCGTTTTGGCACCGGTACCGTTTTAAAAGAATCGATTTGGCACCGGTATCGAAAAAAATAAAAACGATACCCAACCGTAGTCAGGACCTAGTGGTCCAAGGTAGGAAAAACAGTGAACCTGTGACAGGATCAAGACTCACTGATGCACGTAGGGAGTAAAGGCTGGCCCAGGTAGTCTGATCCAATAGAAGAGCTACTGAAATTGATAATGCTGGTTCCTATGAAAAGGTGTCAGACCACACAATGCATCACTGTTTTAGTGGCAAAAAGGGGACCTAATCAATATTAAATGGGTGGTCATAATGTTGTGCCTGATCAGTGGGTATATATTATTTAGAAAAAATTTGGTTGGTGTGATGTTACGTGAATTACCACACAAAACAATTGTGATACATAACTGAATCGATATGTTTACCATCTGTACATATTATTCAATCGTCCCACTCTTCTCAAAGTTGCTCCAAGAGGATATGTGTGTATGCATTAGGGGAGGGAAGGCGGAGCAAAAAGTCTTTGTACACCACAGGCAGTAATGAGCCTAATGTAAAAAACAGCAGATTACCAGATGCAGTCCCTGTGAGAAATGTGCTTAAACCATATTGCTACAGTAAATATTCATAACAATATACTGCACATTTTATATTCAGACTGAGAGTGTAGTCAATCTGACTTCTGCAGGGAATTGGATATGGCAAGGTTTCCGTTGATTTAATAAATGCTCCATTTTGTTTTTTGTTGTCATTTGTTATTTTTGCACAACATTGCCAGGTTTAGCATGCAGGATGTGCATTTGTTGTGTTACATGTGTCTGTTTTTGGATTTTGGGTCACCACACAGCAACTGGAGGATTTATGGATGTATTAAGTACCTCGGGGCTTTGCCAACTCCTTTTTGCACCCCATATTTCATCTGTGTTTGATTGATGAAACCCTGTATGTATGTCATTTGTTTAAATGAGACAGAGAATCAGAGATGGAGGGAGACAAGGAGAGAGAGAGTTAGAGATAGAGAGAGAGAGTAGGGGTGGGGCTATTTGTAAGAAACACAGGAAGAGTCTCTAGTGACATGGATAAAGTTAAGTGAGGTTAAGAACACTCTTAAAATTAGAGCAGTTGACCATTTAAGGAGCTAACCTTGTTACTAGAAGGAGGGCCTTCAAAGGAAAACAGGACAAACGGTGACTTTGGGGCAGGACAACTAAGCTAAATGTAGCAGAAATAGCCATATATACATACCCAATGCTTATCCTTATATACTATCCCTTTGATTTCTCTTAAATAGACGAGCGATCACTCGATGTTTGATTTGGAGACTGAGCTTGGAAGTTGGCCAAGTTTCATTATGCAGTACAACTAAACATTCAAAGATTATATCAAAAGATCATGCCTCTGGGCCCGAGAGAACGAAACAGTTTGGCCAGCTTACCGAGGTCAGTTGAAATGCTATTAAAATCCAGACTTTAAGAGAGTGGAGTGGAGAGACATTTCTGCAGGCATCTTGCTTCTAGACCTTGCATTAGTGCTGCTTGAACACTGTTATTATGGAGTGCTTTCCCATGGGTTGGAGGGTTATTCTGAAGAGGACTGCTGTGGTAAACAGACTAACAGGATCACTAATACCATAGCTCACTCCAAACATTTCAGAAGACTTTCAATAGAAAGCCAACACCGAAATAAACCCTCCAAGTTGATAAATGAGTCAAATCTCCAATGGCAAGGGCTAGTTGATGCCAAATCCCCTCTCTGTTTAGATAATTGAAAAGGGAAATCTGTATGTCTCGCGTGCGAGCGACTTGGCTTCCTTTTTTCCTTTCAGTACTTGAAATCTCTAAAGAGTGGACAGATAGCGAAATTTGCCCCACTATAACCGTTTAGTCTGAAGGTTATAGTGTTTGCTCGTCTGTTCATCTGCAGAGGAAATGCGATAAAATACTAGAATTGTCACTCTGAGGCAGACAGGTGAGTATAGTACTGTGAGTCTGCCTTTAGGATCACTGAGGTTGTTTTGTAGTTGGTTTGGTTGACTGTTAGCTGTTAGGGATCCTTTCTAGCCTTCAGACTCACACATGCAGGCAGACAGGATGGTAGAGGCTTGTCTGGAAATTCAGATGGCAGAATGCGAGGCAGAGTGGGCTAGAGAGAGTGAGAGAGAGAGAGAGAGAGAGAGGACAGTGACTGCGGAGACGATTTGACAGGCAGTGGGAGAGATAGACATGGAGGTAAAATGGTATGCTGGCATGCGTGCTGTAGGAGTCACTGAGCCGCGGGCTTGTCCAGGGGCGCAGCATTAACAGGGACAGGGCCAGGAGCAGCCTTTCAGGCTTTCATCCTAGTACTGACATAGCTGGTAGTACAGACTTCCATTCTATACTGCACATATGGGAGCCTGTCATATTGAAAAATGACCCACCTATATTTGGGAAAAGGGTTGTCGTTAGTCAGGGGCAAGGCAGGGAATGCTAACAGCTTTAGCATGCATTTTATTGACTAGAAATATACTGTACATATTAGAGATGTGGGAAAAAATTAATTCAGTTATGTATTACGATTCCTTTGTGTGGAAATTCATTAATCACCACACTGACTTCTAAATCATTTGTTTAAAATAGCCTAATTTTTTAATTTATACGTCTGCCTTTAAGGTGGTATCTATAATCCTACAGGAGATGTGCTCTAAACTTTTAAGATATTGGCAGGCAGCACAGCATTCCATGTAAAATGAGCAAATTATATGCTGAATTTGTTTAGAATAGTAACAAAATATGAAAAAAAACATTAAATCGTGATATTTATAATATTGTGATAATTATAGAATTGCAATATAAATCAAATCAGCTAGGTATCGTGATAATATTGTATCGGGTAATTCCCATGCCTAATCCATACCCGCTTTGGGCGCCAATATCCCGCTTCATCAGGCATAAGCATGAGCTCTCATCTCCAAAGTGAAGCTAGTGTTAACAACAAAAACCCTTCTAAGTGGTGTTTGCTTTTATGCATAGAGACATAATAACACAGCCAAGCTGTCATTGAGGATGAGGATGAGAATTTACAGAACATTATAGCAGGTATATGTTGCGTGGTAAGCTATAGCTCAAACCATATACTACACTAATGTTCTGGATACAAGTTCAACTGTGTAAATTCTAAAATGTACTCATACTATTTAATACTATATGTATGCAGTTTCAAAACATTGCTCAAGTGTTGATCAAAATAGCAGGTGTATGATTCAGAATTCTGTGACGATCTGTAGACAGACATGATGCAACGCAGTATATATACAAAGCAAGATGTCTTTCGTACCAGCTCACCGAGAATACACAGATGTTTAAAAGAAAAACAGAGGAAAGGTGCCATGAGGTACAATTGACAGTATGCGTAGCAGTAATCCTAGCATTGGGTGATTGTTGTAATTTGGTTCTAATGATGTTGCAATGATGTCCACTGCTGGAACAACTTTTTTTTTAATGGTAGAATGGCTTGGATAAAATTACAATGACAAAGTTGAATAACGACCCAACATAACGTTGCAAAAACCTCAAAACAGCAAAATTTTAACGTTTACTTGTTTAAATAAAATTAAATATTTGTTCATTCATTCGCACCATGTTCAGCCACATCCATGGTTACATTTCTAAATGTGGTTTGGTGTTAATATTGTTTTGAAGTTTTTGCAACATTCCTTTAATGTTATCCCATGGTCATGTAGGCGACATTGCTCCCAAGTCATTTCATTAAAATAATTCTAACAACCAAACATTCTTGCTGGGTGGGTCAACATTATTCATCACCCAGTGGAGGTGGTTTGGGGTTTTGAGACTGCACATTACATTCTTATTCATGTAATATTAGGTTGTTATAAAAATTTCAATTGATGAAATATTTTAAAATAATAGTTAAAAATTTGTAAAAAGAAATATTTTTGTTCCAAACCTACTGTCAAATAACTAAAAGTACCCAAATTATGATAAAATGTTGCATTAAAATCCAACATTAATCAGAACGGCTTCAGCCTGCCACTGTATTTTTATCAACGGCTCTGTATGCAGCGATCTGCAACATCTTAAACCATGAAGAGGAGATGACACCATCCTTTAAATCCCAATAGAACCGCTCTGTCATCTTTTAATCCTGCTCATCTGCTAGAGCAAGTTTATAAGCTAAACTTCTCCATGTACTATATTTTGGATACGTTGGAACATTGCAGAACAAAACTGTACCTTTACCTTTTGTGTATATTTGATCACATTGCAGGCAATGTATTAAGGCATATATTTATGACAAATTTTCCTGTAGCAAAATACAGATTAAATCGGAGAGCCTTGGTTTTGTTGTTCGATCCCTAAGCATCTCTTTTAAGCACGAACAATTCCTGGGCCTCCAAGGGAAGGTTTTCTTAGCCATTTCTTTTTCACGGCTAATAAGACTTCAGCCTAAGCCATCAACTTTTTTCTCATATCCCCTGTTTAGTTGCTAGCAGGAGAGGCAATATCAAGCTGACCATTATGTCTGCTCAGAGGGAGCTGTGCATTTTACAGTATTGCATACACAAATACATGTGCAGTCTGTTAATAATTCAAAGGCTTGGATGCAGAGACATGATGGACATTCAGATCTCACTGGCTGCCTTTTTTTATCCACCGACTTCATTGTACATTTATGAAGAAGGAACTTTTGTGATGAGTGAGGAACAGATAAATACTACAAAGAAACTTACAGTCATGACTTCTCACTGCTTACACAAAGCATGCAAAATCAGAAGATTCTTTTTTCCTTATCCAAATCCTACACTCAAGCTGTTGGGTTCAAATGGATGAATCTTGAGTATCTCTGCTCTTTCTTGGACTTATAATAAAACTCTGGCATTGCTCAGAGTATAGGATTTCATTTTTTATATGCTGCGAGTGAAATGGGAGTATCATGTTTAGGAAGAACAAAGGCGTTTAAAAATGACATTGCCATATGGGTCCACTGCCTGCTGAGGCACGGGAAACAATTTGGCACTGCTGTTTGAACCCTGATATCTTTAACTAACAAACCAAATGTTGCTTGCCTTAGTGCAGACATTTCAACTTTCCCAACTTCACTCACTGTCAATCGCAGTGTCCCCTCCCTCCTCAACAAAGGCTACGTCTAAAGATTCCCTGTTATCTGTGCTCTAAAGAACAGGCTTAAGCCGATAGCTGACGTTTTAATGAAACTGTGACACTACTAATTGCTGGAGAGAAGAGGGAGGGCTGTGGGCTCCGTTATGGCCTGTCACCCGTGTGGCAGCACAAAATAGCCCTGCTGCTCCCTCTCACCAGTATAGCCATCAAGTGTCATGGCTTTCGTGTTGTTCTCGCAGATCCATCTCACACACAGGACTCTGTAGTGGGTGTCATGAAGCGTTCCATCTCGGCAAGGTTTTTGAAAGTCCAGACGACGTCCAAATTGCAAATAAGGCTCATGAGACTGGGGATGCTGTGGTTAGTGTCGTCTTTACGCGGCCACACTCTGTTAGGCAAGCAGAGATGGATCATTTCTGTCCGGTCTGTCGGAGGCAGTGCTGAGAGTATAAACACAGCAGGAACAGAGCAAACTGATTGTGACATCGCCGAGCAAGACTGGTTCAGCATTTACATTCTTATGTGCCTTTGTGTACGCTAGTTGCTATATGCCTGTGGTAGTGTGGCATGCGTCTGTATACTCTGTAAACCATCCATTGTTTACTTTAGCGCAGATCATGTTGCAACAATGGAACGTTCCCAGTTTGGTTGCAGCTGCATACCCGATATAGAGATCACCTAAAAAGCTATGAACATCTGAAATTGGCAAGGTAGGCAAATAGGACATGTGGGGAGATTACAGCAGACAGGGAGGTTCTTTCATTATAATCAAGTGTGACAGTTAGCAAAGGTTTAATTGTTGTTCTTTCCAAACTTAATACACAGCATTCAAGATGAAAGACTTCCTTCAGTCTCTTAGTGATGGCTCAGTGGTTTATAGAAAACTGTCACATTAAATGTTCTCTTTTTACAATTCTTTTTTCCCCCCTAGCCTTGACTCATTTTCTTCATATTTACGATTCAGATGTAGACCTTTTCTCTGCCTTTTTTTCCCTCCACAAGGCTGACGGTTGTCACATGCGAACTGCATTTGCTTGACAACATTGTTCAGTATGAGCCAGCAATTCAGAAGCAGATTCACAATAAAGCAGCTCAGGAGGAGACCTTTGTGAGTCGCGGCAAATAGGTGGAGGTCTTCGGAGGCAGCCAGACTCCTGCTGGCGGCTAGAGATGACCTTCTCACAGCCGTAGCGAGGCAGGAATATCGCTCCAGCAACAAAAGGTGAGAGCTGTGGCTCTCCTGGATCGTGTCTCCACTGGGGCAGGCGGGGTGGCAGCTCTGACCTTTTACAGACATTTGCCTGGATGCGTATGCGTGCATGAAAGTGTGCTTTAATGGAACACTGTCAAACCACCTACTACATGCGAGACCCCACGCAGTGATCCTCACTCTTTACATCTGACGTTTGGAACACAGCCCAAAAAGCATGTCATGTGCTATGATATATTCACGCTTACCGGAATCGTGCCTTTCTGTGGATTTATGCTACACATTATATGCTATAAACCTCCATAGGCCATCTTTTCTCTTCACACCTCCCTGCGATTCGCCCCTCTTTCATTCTTCCTTTCTCTCTCTCCCACACACCAAACATTTTCTTTCACTTTGCTTTTCCATCTTTCGTTTAGCTCATGACCCCCCTGCTGCTCTCTCTCAGACTTTGGAGCTCTACAGGAAGTGCCAGAGAGAGCGAGTGCACGCTGCTGCCCGGTGAGATCAGCTTTCTCTCTGGGCAGCAGGGAGACACAGGAAGCCAGCCAAAGGAAACAGCACAGCATCCAAACAGCGGTGCAGATCACATCAGGCCGTGAGCTCATGCAGTGGAAATCAAGAGCTCGACACCATCATTTGGACACGCGGTTTCACAAAAGGGTGTCAGTGTTTCCCTTGCTTTCAGAGTCTTTTTTTAAAACTTAAAATCAGAAGAGCATTTTTAATTACTTGCAGACGTAGGGCTAACTGACGAAAGCTACGTGCACACTACAGGATTTTAGTCACCTGCTTATTTTGTCACAGATAATTTCAAGCATGTTTGATAATCTCAACAACGAATCATGAATCTGTTACTAGTTGGAAGAACCGTGTCGAGAAATGACAAGAGGCCAAGCAGAATTAAAATTCGTCAGCCCTCATGCACATCTCATCGTTCTTTTTTTCCAGTTTATTATCAGCCTGTTTATTTGAGAAGGCGAGGGACGAATTGTACAATAGTATAGTTTGTATAAGAAAATATGTGGCATGTCATACCCAAATTGTTGTCAGGAGCAGCAAAAATAAAAGCATGACACGATTCCTGGTGTGCAGTATAAAAATAGCTACTTTTTTTTTTGTTTTTTTCCACTGCACCTCCAGTTCTCATTGCAGAGCAGACAGTCATCATGGCCCATGTCTCTTCAACTAATCCTTCGTCCATATTTCTGTTATTTTGGGTTTGGTTTCTGTACCAAAAAAAATAATCACCCTAGCCAATAACATTATTGATTGTTCAAGCCACAAAACTACTAATCACAAGTGACAAAAAAGTGTCTAGGGTGAGCGGTTGAGCGATTCTGCGATTTCAAATGTAGTGTATCGTTCACTCGGATTAATGCACAACACTGATAGTATATTCAGAGTGCCGGATAGCCCATGCCTCCTTAGTGCTAATCCCGGACAGTGTTTCACTCCTGTTCCCACAGGGAGTTGTACATGTAGCACAGAGCCTCAATTAGACTTCTGAACGAAACAGCTGAAAATGTCTTTTATACACCTTTCCGAATTCCGGTCTTTCTGACCTTAATCCTACAAAGCTGAGCTAAACCTCACCAAGGAAAGAACAGGGAGGTGGGGAGACAGGCGCCTTGAGGGAAGAGCTCGCCGCGCAGAGATTTAGTGACAATCTGCCGAAGCACTAAAACATGGCACCCAAGTTCCACCGAATCTTATTTCATATTGATTACAGCTGGTCGATGTGTTCTGTCAGTGAAATGAGAGTTTATGATGATTAAACCCTGCTGCTGTTTAAAGGATGCAATGCTGAAAAAGTCCTAGTCTTGCTGCCTTTTTAAATTAGCTCAATATGGCATCTCTCCATGTTTAGTAAAAAAAAAAAAAGAAGAAGGAGATAAACATCAAGTCAGCATGTCCTTTAGGCAGAGACTGTGCTGCTGTAAGTTTCGGCTTGAAGAGGCTACTAGTTTTCCAATTTTGTTTGTGTTAGGATTTGTAATAGACCTCTAAACCCGAGGCTTGTTGTCAACGCCCTGGTGTTTTAAATCAACTCCATTTAGCGTGAGATTTTAATAATAAATGAATGCGCTGGAGTCAATTGCCAAGGTTCATTTATTGCCATATTGATTGCTGCATTCGGACTGAGAGACCTGGAGGCTTTTAGTTAAAGTCCCTCTCGGGGAGCAAAGCCTGTAAGAGTGCTGGGTGAACAACCTCAGTGGGAAATTAGAGTGAAAGTGAGAGCGTGCGCGCATATGTGTGTGTGTGTGTTTACATGTGCATGTGTGTCGTTGTGTTAGAGAGATTGAGTATTACATCAGTGGAAAGCTCTTGGGCTGGATTGCTCTATGTCTGTCTCTGAGTGAACAGGGTCATGAAGCTCAGAGGTCAGTAACTTTCCCTATGGAGTCCAGGGCTTTGAGTGTCTCCAGCTTTTTTAATAAACCTTCTCCATCGGGCATGAGGAAAGCCTTGAATCAGCACTCCTGCAAGTGTGTACCAGCTGGAATGATGCTTCTCTCCGGTACCTTCAGCTGTTGTAATATATTGGCCAAAAATGGCAACTTGTAGACAGCTGCATTGAATCTGATCCCGAGGATGTAGGAGTCGGTGTGGAGACACACTTTCCCTGCAAATTGTGACCATGTTTTAACTATTTTTATTCAGGATAAGTTGCAGTCATCCTTGAACCGAAAATAGCGAACTTCCTCCTTCCGTATGTAGGTTTACTGATTGACACTGCTTATTAAAACTATAAACTGAAATAGAAATCTAAAGACGAGTATAGAATCTTGATTCCTAGAATTTTTTTTTTATTTCCTCCTGCAGGGACAAAGACTATCATTCGAGACCATGTATTGTACCGTTTTCAAACTGCTGCTTATACAACTTTATGGGGCGACGTAACACACGAGAGGGAAAGAGCTAGCTGCCCACTTCCGTCTGCATGAGTTCACGGATGTCCGTGATCGTTTCATGTTGTATGCCACCCCTTCTGGAGCCAATTCTGCTCCTTTCGACTCTCAGACACAACTGTCTATGGCATTACAAGAATTCAAACTTGTGATCATTTCTGTTGCGCCACTGTATTTTAACAAATCATTTTAAGTGGCATGGTGGTGCAGCAGGTAGCCTTACTGCCTCACAGCTTCAGTTTGGTACTGGGCTTGGGTTCCTGTCTCAGTGGTTTTTCTCCTGTCTCAGTGGTTTTAGACACATGAAATCCAAAGAACACAATAAGTTAATGGTAAAGAAAATGGCCTCAGTTTAGCCAGATGCAAAGTTGAAAGATTTGGGTCTAGAAGAAAAGCAGAACTTTGGTGTTTTGAGAGTGCTTCTGATTTGAGATTTGATAGATGTGCAACTAAAAGAAGGTATTATGAAAGTAATTCTCTAGATAGTAATGATGTTGTGGCCCAGTCTAGTAAGTAAATATTTTACAGACATTCATGGCTGTAACTGCATATGAAAAGAGCTACCATGATGTAAATAACTCCCTAATGTACTTTAATACTGTGACCGAATGGAGTTTCAAAAACCCCTATGAATAGTCCTATTCTTTTTATTTACTTTCAGGAATAACTGTTTTGAATATTGCTCTGTGCGTAAATACGTAAATTTCTGAACTAAATGCTAGATGTCAGTATATGATGTTAGGGCTGCTCAATTATGGAAAAAATCATAATCACGATTATCTTGGTCATGATTGAAATCACGATTATTTTACATGATTACTCATTGACTTTGGAAATATGTTGTATTTATTGAACAGA
>JAQMYJ010000033.1:25593422-25605642 GCA_030014305.1 Clarias laeviceps
TTTTTCGATTACACCATTTTTGTGATCGTTGAGACCCGAAATTGAAATCGAAATTGAAATTCGATTAATTGCACAGCTCTATATGATGTTATATAAATTATGAACATAGAACTGAAGCATGAGTTTTTTTTTACTGCATATCTTTTTGATATTTTATCTACAGTACCAGTCAAAAGTTTGAATACAAGTTTTGATTTATTTTCTCCATTCTAGAACAATAGTGGATTTTTTATTATTAAAAGAACACATATGGCATTAGGTAATTAAGTAACAACAACAACAATGGTCAGTTATTTTATTATTTTAATTTTGAGACACAAAGGTCAGCTGTTTTAGAATAGTTTTTGCAACAATAGTATGGTCAAGTGCATTTGCAAGACCCATCAAGCACCATGATGAAACTGGGTCTCATGAAGACCATCCCAGGAAAGCAAGACCAAAACTTACCTCAAAAGTTCATTTAGTGTTACCAGTCTCAAAAATCACCCATTAACAAACAGCACCTCAGATAAGTAAGAGACACATCTCAATATCAACTGTTCAGAGGAGGTTATTGCATATTTTGGATGTCTACAGAATTGTCCCGCTCAATTTTGAAAAGTTTCTTTAACCGTGAGTTCAAATTCAAATTTAATTTGTCATACACGCAGTCATACGCAGTATGATATGAAGTGAAATGCTTATACGACTGCTGGTGACCTCAAGATTCAAAAGGAAAGTTTCAGTGTGAAGTAAGAGAAATTACAGATGAGAAATATAAGAGAAATATGTAAATAAACTTTAGACTTTTAAAGTTACATAATGTACAAGCAATAAAAATAAGAAAATAAAATACTGGAATAAAATAGTAGAATAAAAAATAGAAATATAAACAATTTATAATAAAATATAAAATATAATAAAATGAAATACAGAAGAGTTGAAATGTGCAGATGTGCAGAATATGCAGAATACTGTGCAAGGTTGTTCAGTATCTGTTGTCACATCAGCATGGTTTCTCTTACTGTAAATAGAAACATCACTTTTTTAAAAGACTTTCTACTACTACTTCTTATAGATCAGTCAACACAGACACAACTGACCATATAGTTCAATGTTTTTAGAAAGTCCATGCATTGCAAATTCTTTGATGTCTTTACACACTTTGTGTCCCAAATGGAAATTATGTAATTCTGAGGTCAGACTTCCCACGTCCCAGGCAAACAAAGTATTATCCAGACTGTGTTCCCGGAATAGACTTCTCAAACCGAACAAGGGTAAAATGTTTACAGAAGATAAATGGAAGATTATACTGTTCTTGGTAAATGGCAAAGCAATTTTTGAGTACCTTTGGTTGCAAATTCCCACTTTGAGCAACAAAAACACAATCACCGCATTTTTTTTTTCCGGTTTGCTCTTTAACGTATACTCATATTTATCCGGTAATTGTCGTTTTGATGACAGTGGCATGATGACACCTTCATATAGTGTTAGCAAAACAACAGAAAAACAGTATAATTTTTCCATACAGATATGCAATTTTCATATCTTGCTAGGCCAAACATGGATATGCACCCTACGTGTTGCTCCGCAGTACTTTGCATGGCCTATTGATCGGGGTGTCGAGCTCTCACATAGTGAGGAATTTCTCTGGTGCTGCGCTGTCGCTGTTTGAACGAGTCATTAATAACCAGAGCAGGCCAACGGAAAACAGCAAGACATAGTCAGTTAAAATATTCTGCATCATTACTCACACAGAAACCACAGAAAGTGCTAATTTTTTGATGTTTATCACACACCCTTCTCCTATTTCAAATTTAGCCTTAGTTGTTTCTTCACATTTTTAGCAGTCGCTTGCAGTTTGCCCTGTCTGAGGACCTTGGAAAGCTCTTAGAGGCTTGAATGGTAATTTGTTGCTTGTCGTGCATGCTGCATGGGGAAAGAATGAGACAGTTGATGTGAAATGCATCTTTTAATAATTATTTGATATTCATGAGAAGTGTCTTCCTCGTTGTCTGGTTGTTGAATAAGAGCCCACTCAATGAAGGTCAGGATTAGGAGACATGGGATTTAGTCTGCTCTTCTCTGTATTATCTCGAAAGCGATTGGCGGAAATTCTTCATCTGTGAGCACATTCCCGATTGAAGTATGTCATTAAAATTCCTAAAGGGATTTTTTTATTAGCAGTGGGAGATTAAGATAAAGGAGAAAAGCCAGGAGCTGTCTTTCTTCATCTCCATGAAGACACGGACCTAAGGAAGAGTCCATAGGGTCACGTGATCCTCTAGGGCTGACATTACATTTTAATTTTTGTCCTTCTTCCCTGCGTTTATAATATGTAGTAATCTGGGGCTAGAGATGATTGCCAGGTGGTGAGTTTGCTAATCCTGCCGCAAGATCTTTTCGGATGAGGTCAGAAGGGGTTGAGCTCTAACTTTGCTTCATACATTAAAATGACTTATTGTGGTTGCTGCGATATATATATATTTTGCATAACCACAAGACAGAAATGTCAAATCTAGAAGAGTGTACCTCAGGATACAGATACTAAGGTGTCACATGTTAAAAAAAGACAGGATGGTATGTTTACAGAGTGGAAAAAACAGTGCCTGGGGCAATGCTTATGAGTGTAAAGCACTTTTCTTTTGCTCCTGTGTGCATGTGTGTAAGAAAGAGAGAGAACGAGAGAGTAAAAGCTGTCACTTTTGGTGATGCACAGTTAGGCTCGTGTCATAAGGTCTCTGATGTGGACTCTCGGCTGCTGGCCCGATACCGTGTGATAATAAGCAAGGTGGAAAGACGCAGTAAGAGACCACACACTCAATACCTCGATGGCCCTGAGGTGTATAAGAACAGAGTAGGGGAATTGAAGAGACACAGACTGAGTGAAATAGAAATAGAGAATAGAGAAGAGAAAAAGAATTGCAGTTAAGAGCAGAAGAGAGAAGAAGGAGGGGAATGAAGAATGAAAAAAGGCAAGGTTAGTTGTGGCTGCCAGGGGCTGCAGCAGGTTTTCTCCTGCGGTGGCGCATCTTCATGACTCTGACATATTGGGGGAGACAAGCAGCACTTGGGGCGAGCAAATACCTCAACTCGGCACTCTCTGCCATTTAACAGATTTTTTTTTTTCAATGTTGATATTTCTATCATCCTTCATCCCTCTTTACTCATCCATACACTCCAGTGGGTTCGACTGAAACGTTGTATGCTGTGACAAGGAATAGCAGATTGTAGTTAGTGAGAGAAAAAGATCTAGTGTTTTTGACTGTGGTTGTTGGTGGCAGATGATCTGGGTTGAGTTGAGTTTAAGATTAAGAACACAGCAGTTTCTGGAGTGTACACAGAATGCTGGGGAATAACAATCCGGGTTGAGTTCGGTAACTTACACAGTGAACAGAAAAGCATCTCAGAATGCACAACATATAAAACCTTGAGGTGGATGAGGGGTACCTCAGTGGGCTCTTGGTTACTGATCAAAGTGTTGATGTTTCCAGACCCAGATACATTAACAGTATTTGACAGATGTCCTTACGCAAATTGCTTTACATTTTATTGCAGGTCTGAGGATATTCTGATTAGTACTCTAACACCTTAATCTAATCATCTACCCCCTGATTTACCAGGTTGCCCATAAGGGCCATTAGGCAAGGTACTTAAGCCTGTCTGCTCCAGGGGTGTGGCATCATGGCTGACCCTGCGCTCTGACCCTGGTTCCCAAAGGTGGGATATGTGAAAAAATTATTTTACTGTGTGGTAATGTTTATGTGAGAAAGAAAGGCTTAACTTAACCTAACCACAACAGTCTTTTCTCCATAAACAGGAAATCTCAGGTAAATCGGGAAATTGACGATGAGCATTTTTTATTACTTTTTTTGTAGTCTACATTATAGTCTATTATTCGTGACAACTTGCTTATTTGAAAACATCATATTGAGATTGTGACCAACATACCATGCGTCTGTATTTACTCTTCTGCGGTTTTGGACTCCAATCACCTATGACAGTGTTGTCGAAGAATGTTTGTAGGCTGCGTCAGTGTAAAACCGATCAGCCCGTGCTGCAGAACATTGGCTAGGGGTTTCATGACCTGAGCGAGTACCGGATTACCGAATTGGCTGTTTGTAGTAATCTTGGGCACAAATTCAGCTCTCCGAGAGAATTCATACGTGCTGAAAACAAGCAGCCAAACAACCAGCTAGTTCCCATGCTGAGCAGCCTGCCCCTAATTCCCTCCTCTCAAGCACCGAGAAAATGTCAACCGGTCTTTCGAGACGGACTCTCCTTCACCCGGGGCTTGTTTTCCGACCGACGGGTGAACGCAGAAACACTGCTCCCCTCCATGTGTCCTTCGCCTTTTGGTTCAACCTGGCAGCGATGCCAACGAAGCTGAGACATTAGTTGTATCACCACAATCTGCTGAAGCGGAAGAAGAAGAGAAAAGAATGAAGATGAAGTAACGATGAAGGCAAGGACAGAGGCTGTTTATTCACATATTATTTAAATACCAAAACGAGAGAGGCCAGAGGAGGCTGGACATAGCGGCGTAATGAATCCAAACACTCCCGGGTCGCAAACACCTTGCTGCATGCCACTGCAATGAATTATTCAAATCCACACAGAGGCTATACATCAGTCAGGCAAGAGCTAACAAAATTAGCTACCAATTAGTGTCTGTTTATCGTGATCGTATTTCCCTCCTTATCCAGTATTGAAATAAAATGTAAAGAAAGTTACTGTAAATGTGCACTCTTATGCCCTTGAGAGACAGAGAAAGGGGTTTTATGAGTGCGTGTGTGTGTGTGTTTGTGTCTAAGGACACGTTTGTGTGTCTGTTTGAGTTTGTGTCCATGTGTTCTTATAAAAGTAGGCAGAGAAAGAGTCAGACAAGCTTTATGTGGATCAGACATATTTTAGCTACACTGCAGTTTGTTTACTGCTTTTTTTTCCATTTGCTTAGATCACCGGATCACCAAGTAAAGCGAGTCAGCAGAAAAGTTTGTAATTATGAAATTTTTCGAGGGAACTTAGGCAAGAGGTTTCCATTCCTCTTTCCTAACGTTACCTACCAAACTTGTGGCTATGGATGGAAAAGCATTTATTAAAAGTGCAAGGGATGAGTATCAGCCCAGCCATGCACTGAAGCATGGAAATGTGCACACACACACACCACACACACACACAGTTGAACGCATATATATATATACTCACATAGATCCACCCGTTACATGGTGGCTTTTGTAAAAAAGCGAAGTGTTCACTCAGAGGGAAAAACTCTGGTCGTGTGTAGTGCGCATATGTGTAGCGAGTCAGGGGAGGAACTTGCAGAGAGGAATTTTGGCTCTCTCTCCTGAACTTTGTTCGCAATCAATGTTCCGTTTATAGAAATCAATGTAGAAGGCTAGTGTGAGGGAGTGTGTGGGAGTCAGTTGGACGGAGACAGTGTGTGCACATTACTGTAACGTGAACCTCTGTTCCACACAGCGGCCTGCCAACTGCACTGGCTCCATCCAAACATGTTCAGGATACAAAGAAGCAGATAGGATGCCTAAGAAGAGATAATAGAAAGTAAAAAGGAAGATAGCAAGCATGAGAAAAAAAAAAGGATGAGAACCAGCTGAGAAAGCCAGTACAAAGCTACAGAGAGTAGGAATGTGGGCAGTCATCAGTGTCACTGTTCTGATGCCGGGAAAGTATTGCATTATGAGGTATGGAAAGTACCTTACCTAACCTAGTTGCCTTTTGCTTTTGCGACTGTACCAACTTCAACACAAATGTTACCATTGTTGGCATTTAGCTCATGTCTATGGTGGTGTTGAAAGGAATCTGCAGAAGCTTGTAGAGTATGTCACAACATGCACTGTCTCAGACAAAAGAGGCCTTTCAGACTTCAAAACCAACTCTGCATATCCCAATATTGTTGCCCATTGTCCAGTACACCCAGTTCCTGCCTTGGTCTGGAATTAATTCAGTTTGTTGGTTCGTTGGTCTCTTGAGTTGGAGTACTTGCTGAATGATTGAGTCACATCTATCTTGCTTGGCTTTTCACATTGATGAAATGTATCTAACCGCTAATTCTCATAAACATAAGTGTCATTTCTGTGAAAAGATTTGATGATTTTATTAAATTTTTCAATATAAGTAGAAATCCATTGTATTAGTTCACATACAGAGAAATATATAAACATTTCAATTGAAAATAAAAAAATATTAGGGTCACCCCTACCCTCCAGGCATGTTTTAGGAAAAGGTAGGATGAAAACCAGAGAACATGGACATCAAGCTGCTGACATCATGACACAAAAGATGGAAAACGAAGCACAAAATCATGTTTGTGATTTAAAATATTGAGGAGGAAAACATGGAGGCTTTTTGTTAGCAACAGTATAGCTTGCTAACTGTTGACTATTGACTATTGAGACTTTCTGAGTAGGAATTCCAAGTCGAGGAGACATTTTCTTTGTTTCATTCCTGGTCAGAAGTCGGAAATTCCGACTTACGAGTTACTTTCCTCAAATCCAGTAACCCACATGGCCATGTAGAACTCTGACAGCACTGACAGTAACTTTTTCCTGTGTGGATAAATTACAGGTCTAAATATACTACATGCAACTGTCTCCCATGCTTTTGACTTGATCACAAAACGAACAATAAAACACATGCTTGTGAAATCTAACAATATTAGGTGATGATCGAACCTCAAACAATTTTGATCGTCTAAAAATAAAAGTGATTAAACTTGTGACGGATCCTCTCGGCTGGTCCTCGAGGCTGTAGGCTGCCGACGGTGTGGTGTGTACTTGGAGAAAGAAAGTGAAAGAGTGTGTGATGGTGCTGCGTCGATGTCCCTCTCATGCTGTCACAGCGTATCCACTCCAGCTGCGCACGATTGTGCCAAGCTTTCCCTCAGGACGGAGACGCCGCGAACGCATGTCACCAGCCAGAGACGCGTCACACTCAATCTGCTGTCATGAGTGACACTTTCCAAACACTGCCGCATGCCTCCTGCTAATTAGAGAAGACCTTTATTGCTGCTCAGTCCTGCTGAAATAATGCAATTATTTTCCCCTTGGTGCTAGTGTTTATGGATATTAGTTCCTTGAGGTTCAGAGCACCCTGTCGGGCGTGCACAGCCCGCTACTGAGCAATACCGCCGTAAATATTCCTTTACAATTACACAGCAAGCAGATTGCATTCCATATTTAATTTCTTAGATATTAAAATGCTTAACTTCCAGGAAAAGGCGCAGCATATGACCAAATTGCTATGGAAAGAAGATTGAATGTAGGGTCAAGGTGAGTAAAGTAGATAATACACGCATTTATTCAGTCAGGGATCTTAGACAGAGATGTTTTTTTTTTTTTTTTAACAGGAAGTGCAATTTCCGTCCTTTCATTGTGGGCTATGAGCGATCCGGTGATGTCAACAATGACTGAATACTAGGTATTGGGAGGAGGTAAAAGCTTCTTGAATTTCTGGTGCCACATATGGCAAAACAAAAACACAAATCTTCAGACAAATTTATGCTCTCTCTTGAAGATCATTAGGATTTAGTAAAATTTAATCCCGTCTCAGTGACTCCTCCCGGGGACAGATTTAATCACGAAAACATGCCTCTTACATATTCATCTTAGTATTTGCTTGTCGGATCATCTTAAGTGTTCTCCTTCAGAGGCAGCCTCCTCATTTTCATTTTCTCTGCTGTGTTCTTAAATCTGTCTGCTCATAAATCACAGCTCCGTACCTTGTCCATTGCATTGTCATCCATTTATTACCTACATTTCAAGGCACTTCATTTCCCCCTTCCTCCTCCTCGAATTGTTTTTCGGCGGGACGCCATAAATTAATTTAGTGTCGGAGTAAGAAACAGTTAATTGCTCAAGCTTTACTTTTAATTTCGTTAGCTTTGTGTTTATGCAGCAGTTGTGTCTTGAGGAGCATTTCTTTGTGTGTGTGTGTGTGTGCACATGGGGAATGGGGGAGGGTGAAAAATGAGGTGGCCTCTGTTGTCAAGCGTGGTATTTTCTGCCTGACTGCACCAGGCTTTTCCCTTTCCTCCCTTCACCGTTGCTCTTGCCTGTGGACTATCTGCAGGAAGCAGGGAGCGGGCCTGGGAGGAATGGGTTTCATACAGAGGAAAGAGGTACCCTCATGTCCTGAGTAACACTTTCCAAATAATCACCAGAAATGACCTCATACCGTACGCAGCAAGCGAGAGCTTCCAGTCAAGGACACGGAGCTGTACTGATTTGCAGTAAAGGAGCGATCCGTACAGACCGTGGTTTTAGGGTGTGTGGGTGTGAGAAAGCTGGTCGGGAACCTCCTGAACTTTGGAACGCAGAAGGGAGGAAAGAGATGAGTGTGTCTGTGTGTTGAAATGTGTGTAGGAGTCTGTGAGTGCTGGTAGGAATCACCGTGTTACTCTTGAACTCTCTCTTTCTGTCAGTAATAAAGATTCCCAGTCTGGCCAAGAGGGTGTGGTGCTCCTGCACACAGAACGATCTAACACGGACAAATGGGAGCATCTGGAGAAACACGCATACACATATTGAAGTCTTCTCCTTTAGATTTAGCGTGCTTTGACATGCAGTTAGCTGTTTCCTGCGGAGATGCCAACATATATGGTTCAGTCACAGTATTTGACTCTTTCATTTTGACTTCTTTCTAAGCAGCAACAAATATCCGCCTGGCTGGAAAGCCACATTATTGAAGAGGAAAGGCTGTGCAGACATGAAGGACGCTCTGTTTCTGGTAGCAGCTTTCACTTCTGTCCCGACTTCATCTGGATGAACTTTGGCCTGTGAATTCACGAGCCAGTAGAAACGTGGTTTATTTTAACAATCAAAATAGGAAAAGTTGTCAATAATAATTCACATAAATCATATTAGGCTTTTATCGTTATTATTTATTTATTTTTCTAACTCTTGCTTGGCACACTATAGGCACCCAGGATTGTTTCTGAGTACGCTTGAAACCCAAAATACTGGTTAGTTTTGATCAGTGTTCCGCTCTCTTGGAAAAAGGTGGTCTTGACCAAGGTTGCGTCACACACAGTATGTAAAATGAAAAGTACAGTGGTCCCTCAGCCTGTGAATTTAATCTGTTTTACAGCCGAATTCTTAAGGCGAAAAATTCGTACTTTCACGTAAAAAAAATTATGTAAATTCAGATAATCCGTTCCAGCCACTCAAGAAATTACTGATATTACCAATTTACAACACTATAATTTTTTTTTTTGCTATCGTCCTTGCTAACATTCTTGGGACCCATGATGCTAATGTTTTCAATCAATTTTGCACAAAATGCAAAAATCCCACAAAAAAATGTAAACTAGCTTTGCTTGTTTTGAACGGTTCTCCGATGTACGCGCAACTTAGCCGGCGTTCAGTTCAACTCGGTTTGTTGATTCGTATGCTGAAATCTTCATATACATAGGCAAATTTCTTGCCAAATTTCATCCTTTCTGAGGCGGGACGTTCGTATGCTGAGGTACCACTGTAATGTGAACCCTGGCCAGTGTGAGAGTGGGGCAAAGGGAAGCAATTGTTTCCAGGCACGGTACAAATCAATTGTGCTTAATGTGAAAACACAATAAAAAATTGTACTGACATGCAAAATGTTTTTTTTTTCTGCTTCCTAGTATTCTCTTGTTACCTTTCTGTATCCGGTCACATCTGTGTATACTGCTTTTAATAAGCAGCTAAATTCAGCTCTTCCTGATAGTAAAGCTGGTACAGCAAAGAAAACATCAAAATATTAAGCTTCTAACTGCAGCATCAAAATAACCTACGACTTATGACTGGCTCCCTTTTTAGGTTGCAGAAGACATTCTGAGCGTGTTTTTGGTTTGAGCCAGATGAACAGTGGGCCTTTCACGAGACAGCTCGACTGGACGTTTGTACCGAATTTGCAGTTCAGTCACATGAACCTGGACTGGGGAAAATCAGACCCAGAGCAATAGTTTCTGTTGATTTTCTACAAAGTAGCAGCTCGATAATGCGGTCAATAAAGTGGTGGAGAACTTGATTACATTATGTGATTTACATTTAACTATAGCAAGACATTTACTTCCTTCTCATTTGTGTATAATGTAAAACCCCCAGACAATGACCTCATTAGTGACTACCTGAGGGTCCGCTAAACAATGTGGCGACCTTTCTTTTTCATCATGAGAAACCTATTTGATACCTAGCCTCGAAAGTTTTCTGTCATTCACACAAAGGCGAGAGTCGTAACTTTTTAATGAAGGGGGCATTTGAAAAGCCCCATTTCGTCTCTGTGGGCGGAGACAGTCTCTTCATGTCTGCTGCCTTGACAGTTTAATCACCATTGTAAACTTTGGCCAAAAGCTTAACCTGAAAATTTATGAGTACAGTGGGGGGGTTGAAGATTCATTCTCACACTGAAGCGAATCCTCTCTGGAATTTCGAGGTCATCGAGGTGGAGCGAGGCATGAGAGGGTCATGAAGAGCTCCGGTTTCAGCAGTTACAGCCTCGCGTTCTCATTCATTTTTTTACTTTTAACACCTACACAAGTGCTTGTTTGTAGTTCAGTGGGTCATTTCAGGAGATAGTGTGTAGTGTTTCCCTCGCCCAGTGTATTAATATCGTAGGGAAAATCTATATAAAAAAGGGCCTCTCCACAGCCAACAGGTATACACTGTAGGTAACAGGGAGGGAACTGTTGGAATGAAGGAAACAGCTTGTGAATTGCTTCAGTCACAAACTGTTTAAAGAAAACTTCTTTAAAACTTCTTTAACTTTATTGTTCTTATAAGGATCTTTCATTAACACAATTATTAATCAATTAGTTAATGCTATGCCTATATCTAAACCTAACCCTAACCTCAGTAACCAGTAGCAATCTTTTAAGCTCTTTCCGTTTATTTAAGATAAAGCTGTGAAGTAAAAATAAATCACATTTGGGGACAGTGTTGGGGCACGTTACTTTTTAAAGTATAAAATGAAAACTCCTTTGTGATTCTTCATGCATGTTGTTTTAGTCAAAACCTTTATAATTATTCTACCATTATCACTCAGCGTGTGGCCCATAATCTGTTAACTACTAATACTTCTATCTCACCTACGCGGTTTCGCACGGTGGCTGTAAGTACAGTTCATCCTGATTCACCACGAGTTTTGACGGTGTGATTAGGTTTCCATCTTTCCGCGCGACGGTCCTCTCATAGTCAAACCGCATAGGTGAGATAGGTGTATAACAGCAGGAATAACAGAGGGGGGCGGGTTATTGGGGGCGGGACTTGTAGGACGACTTTCACTCACTCACACACACACACACACACACACACACTAACAGATTACTGTTACATCAAAGATTACTCGTTACATCAAAAAAGTAATCCAAGTACTCTACACCCAACACTGTTTGTGGATGAGCCGAGTGTTAGAAATTAGAATTTCTAACATTTTTGGTCTTCAAAAATACAGTATAGATATTATTTATTTATTAAGTATTACATATTAAGTATATGCTGCATTTTACTTAAGTTTATAACTTGCAAGTCATGGCCTCTGACTAAGAAAAAAGAAACCTTTCACAAAGCTGATTAGCGCGGATTGGTGCAGGAATATTGTGCCGTCAGTGCCCCCCGGCGTTCTGTATCAAAGGAATTGAAGCAGAATTGGGTGTTGCTGTTCTTGCGCCTTTAACCAGGGAGCAGAGGTCGTGACAGGACCGAGATGAAATCTGTGTCAAAAGGGAGAACCCCATCATGATGTTCTGAGGCTCGTAATACAAACCCACCGCACATAATCAGTGCTAAAGCTGTAGTGCATCAAGAGCAATGAACCGAAAGATCAACTGAGGTTGAGACTGATCAGCAATGCCAGGCTTTTTTATTTTTTATTTTTTTTGGATGGCATAAAAAATATTTAACTGTGTAAGAGTGTAAGTGACAGCACTGGCCTCATTCTAGCATTAAGAGACGCATTAAGATGTAAAATTAACCTTTTTCCAGCAAAGTCCTCCTTTTGCATTGTGATTGCTTGAAAGAATTTGACTTCATCTTTGATTGATTGGATGGTTGTAAATGTGCATGGCTAGAACCTCAACACTTGTGTCACCCACCCATATTGTTTGGTAAGTAACGGTATGCTCAGTATTTCTGATGCTCACGCTATCGTTGTGGTAAACACCTAAGTTAACACACACTGTAAACCCTAATGCTCAAAGTAATTAAACATATTGAGTACTGTTAACTTAAATAATTACAATTAGTTCAAA
>JAQMYJ010000033.1:25609491-25623972 GCA_030014305.1 Clarias laeviceps
TCAGCCGACCGCATCTTTTCGAACTGCTTGCTCACCGTTAGGGGCGGAGTAACACACTCAGAGTAAAGCGCTAGCCACTCCTTCCGCGTGCGCGAGCTCACAGACGCCCCTGATTGGCTGTAGAGCCATGATTAATGTGGGAGCGCAAGTACCCCTCATCCCTCCCCCCCTGAGAGAGCTCGGCCAATCAGCTCTCTCTCTGCCTCCGGCTGTGAGAGGAAAACAGCATCACCCGGGGTTCGAACCAGCGATCCCCAGATGATAGGGCAAGCGCTTTACCACTGCGCCACTCGGAGGCTCAAGAATATTTTACATATTATATATATTTTCAGTGTATTTTAAATGTGACGTTATATGTTAACACTAGAATGGTAAAATTTTTCAGCAAGGGCGGCACAAATTGTAAACACCGTATTTACGTCACAGCTATGTGGGTAGAGTGTGAGAACGGAGAGATGCAGAAAGTGACAGGACTTAATGAAAGAAACGTCATATTGCGCAATATTAAACTATATAGATAGTAAATAGTATTGTTTCATTGAATATTTAATTTCAAATATTTTGTTGCGGCACTCTACAGAGTGCTCTTGGCTGTTCCAACTACACAGCATTACTAGTAAATTAATCACCGGTCAGATCATCTGCACTTGTTTCTCACTGGACCATGTTGGAACGATTCATAGGTCACTGTGTGGCTTAACAAACAAAAAACATTCCTCCGAAACTGGTCAGGTACAGAGACTGGACTGAAAATGAGAGCCAAAAACCTGTCAAAAATTGAGAGCCTGGGGAATTATTCCTCAAGTCTACATTAATAATACAAGAAAGTCTGTCTCTTTGGAAGTAAAATATAAGAAAATGAAAAAACCTTAAAAATGGCAATGTATCTTAAAAAGCCAATATACAGCCCAGGACCTGGACTCAAAGTCAAGAATCATTTATTTAAGAAGGAACTGTTATTGTTGATAAGTAAGTGTCAGGAAATTGAGATGAATGAAAATTCGGGGAATACCGGAAGAATGTTAAGAGCAGCCTTATGGCTCAGAACTGCGATGACTCAGTGAGAAAGACAAAGAAAAAGTAAGCACACGCTGATGCTGGTGTTAATATGAATGCAGCTTTAATGAAATTTTTAGACTCTGAGTCTCAGCTGTGTTTCAGTAAAAGGGTAATTTAACACAATGGCTTAATATTAACTCTCTTTCAAAGATTACCGTTAGTGATCATTGAGGTTGTTAATTTTTGCATAAAAAAAAGAGAAAATCTTATCTTGTAAACAAATTATCTACATATTAAACAAGTATAAAACAAGGCTCACATTTATACGGCTTCGCTGAAAGGGAAATTATAGACCACTGTGACATTTATCTCTGACATTTCAGAAGACGTGCTACCAGATTTGTAAGTTGTGTTGTGTGCTAGATTTTTGAAATAACTCGTGGTCATGCCAGTGTGGAAAGCCTTGTGGATATTATGTGAAAGTTTACTCAGCTCAGTTTCAAAATGCAAAAAAAAGAAAAAGCCATTTAATGTTGTTGTTTACCTTTTTGATTACCAGATCAAACATTACATGCTGCTTATCTGAAACGCTTTATTCCTCTGAGTAATTGTTGGCAGAGTAACACACAGGCTTGGACAAATTAAGCCTAGCGTAGCGAGGGGTAAATGAAGAGATGTGTAAACACAGCGGCAGCTCCACCTTCCCCCTCCTTTCATCTTGGTATGCTCTGCCTATCTCTGTGACTTTGTGTGGGTTTTGCAGCAATGGGAGGCCTCATTGCCTCTAGGTGGGAGGGATGAGATTTCAGTTTTACACGCCAGGCAGAGGAGGGAGGGTCAGCAAGGTGCCATCCCAGTCCCCTCTTTCACATCGTACGACGAGCCCTCCTCTCATTCTGAGCGCCGTGGCCCCTGCGGCCCCACGACAGCCTACGGCTAATCGAATGGGAGCGGGCCGGGAATAAATCATCCGGGGAGCCTCCTGATATTGAGCCGTCACCGCCGAGTGAATCAGCCCCGACAAAAATAACCATCCATCATGCTCCTGGCTGCCAGAGCCACTGGGAGGCCGGGGCAGCAGGAAGTGCAGCTGCGTTGGTGGGACGTTTGATTTGTTTGGGCCTGTTTGTTACACAGCGAGTGGAAGATACAGTATAGGACAAGATGAGTGTAACAGACGGCATCAGTATGTGTGTGCTTTGAGGTTTTTGTTCATGCTTGTTTATCAAGGTTGCTGCTGCTTGAGCAGTGAACCCGGCTGATATGTATCACTGCTGTATTGAAATGTACTGAAAATGAGAAAGACAAGCCTGCAGAGAGAGAAAAATGCCAAGCTGAGGCTTGAACCCCACACTACATGGTGTGCACAGAGCTATTTAAGCAGATGCTGCAAAGTAAGGTACAGTAATACAGGAGGAAACAAAATAAATATCAAATACACGGTCACTGCAGCTTGAGCCTGAGCTCTCAGGTTACTGTCTGGTACTGTAACTGGTCCTGTATTCCTGGTTGTTTGGTTTTCTCCCACAGGAAATGGACTGGCTGCATTAAGTTTCCCCTAGGTCTGAATGAGTGTGTGAATGTGTGTGCATGTTTCCTTGCTTGGATCGGCATGTATTCTCACCTCATTCCAAATGTTCCCGGGAACAGGCTTCAGACTCGCCGCAAGTCTGACCAGCACGCAGCACTTGCTGAAAAATACTAAATAAATGAATGAGTAATTTACGAGTCCATTGGCCTTGCCCTTCAGATGAAGTAGAGTAACCGAGCTAGAATCTGGTTGGCACTCAATGAAGAGGAATAAAAGAATAAAACACAAATTACATAAATAAATTAAAAATAATCTCCAAGAGAAGACGAGGTCAAGTAGCACTTTGTATGCTTTCCGTTCCCTATTGGAGGCAATTTAATTTCAGGGGGTCGCAGCACAATGCATATTCTGTATGGAGTTTTGAAAAGCACATTTATAAAGAATTAAGGGTTATTTTCTCATCATTCTGACACTGCAAGGAGCTTGTACAAGTCCTTGCATACATGTACTCCTATAACTTTAATGACTAAGAACCATGCAGAACCCAAGGTTGGTGCATTGCTCTCTCATCTCAGGAATATTAGTCCATTATAAGGTCAGTACACTGCTGTATTCACTATAGTATGAGCCAGAGCAGACAGACTTCTCTTGTCAGACTTTTTTCTTTAAGCCCTGCTTGTATTAATGGAGCAAAATTAAGCTGTGGATTGAGTCAAGGATTTGCATTTCATTTTTTTTCCTCCAGTATAGGACATACTGTATATATTATCCATTTCTCTTGTGTTATATCTCAGAAGGTTTTTGTGTGAAATCTTGTAGTTCATTGTGTAAGAGAGCTGTAGCGAATAATAAGCAAGCTGGAGCCTTGCGTCTCATTTTTATTCCTTTTATTCCATCCGTGTACCCTTTCTTCAGTCCTTGTCTCACTTTGATAGGTGTTTTGATAAAATGACTTAAGCAGCTCACGGGGGAAAAAATACAACATTTGTTCTTTGTAAAAAGCGTAGTGGCTAAACTCCTGATTTCTTTTTTTCTTTATTTATTTTTGTAAATAAGCGATAAGATATCTGTAGATGGATCAAGTTCTTTTTCATTCCAGTGTCTGTGTGTAACAGATAAGTCAAATATAAAAATGTATGCTAAATTAACATTTAATAGTATTGCATTTTCTACGTGCAGAGCTTTCAGGACGAGGCACGTGCTCTATATACGAGGCACAAGGTCACATTTTAGTGGTGTCTCAGTGCTGATGACACACAGAAGCTCTGAGAATTCGCTCATACCTCAGAGTCTGGCATGTTAGCCGTGCACAGATGTGTTGGCATCAGGAACAACCCACTGGGCAACCACAGCAGCGTTCACTAATATGAATGAAGCACATAAAATTCAGAGACACTTTGCTGAAGAGAATAGAGGCTGCACCTGACACTAGAATTCTAGACAGACAAGGGAGATTTTTTTAAATTATCATATGTCGAGCAGTGTCATAGGAAAGCAAGAAAGAGATACTGTTTCTATCATGAAATTGATTGTTTAATAATCACAGCATTACTGAAGTGTTTTATTCCCCTTTAACATAGCAATTAATTAAGCTGTGTTTTTAAACTGATAATAGTTAAATTTTATGAATGGCTAAGCAAAAAAAAAGTTTTGGTAATCACTTATGTTAAAGCAGGTATAAACAGCGATCCTTCATCAGGATCTGCTTTTTTTACTTGAAGTGAATGACAAAGAAAGACATGTTATAGAAAAGCCACAGTGTGGACAACACCTTCCTCATGTCCATAAACCTACTGACATTGACGACTCTCACTTATCCTGGTTATTAAAGGTTAATACAGGGTTGTGGGAGGCCTGGAGCCCAACCTAGAGCACCAGACGGGGTACACCCTGGACTAGATGACAATCCATCGCAGGGCACAATCACACACGCGCACACACTACAGGCAATCTGGAAATGCCAATTAGCCTAATCTGCATATCTTTGCAGTGTGCACGGTGAGGACATGCAAACTCAGACCTGAGGCAGCGCTCGAACCGTGTACCCCAGAGGTGCGAGGCCATAGTGCTAACCACTACACCGCTGTGCTTCTGCTGCTGAAGACCATCCATCCATTAATGTAAAAAATAAAACATCTCCTTTCATGAAAGCAATAATTAAATGCATTGTCCATGCCAAATAACAGCATGGTTTTATTGTATTTTATTATTAAGTGTAGATTTTGTGAATGGCTTGTTAACATCAGAGCATTAAGGAGTGCAGTAATGTACTGTATACATCATGGTTGGCCTAATTACCAGAGCTGCTTTTGTAGAAATAGAACAAACAAACTTCCGACCAATCAGATTATAGAATTCAACAATACTGCACCTGCATTTAATCCATATCTTCTAATGATAACACATACAAAAAAACAACAATCCTTGCCTAAAAATGTATAATTCACTTCTAATTGTATATTCCTGGCTTCTTAATGTAGTTAGCGGCATTTAATGATTTGAGCATTTGGTACATTAAAGCCTGTGAGAATGGTTCCCTGGTGTTCCCAGCATCACCTCAGCTGGAGAGCAGCTTTATGATATACTGCCTGAACATGCTTCCCATATTCAGTATTCACTTAAAAACCTCCATTCTCAATGTAATCTAATTAGTCTCTGTCCCAGGCCTGTCCCTGCCTGCTGCACAGCTGTGTCTGTGTGCAGCTCTGAGCACTCATGCCTGGCCTCACGCTGGGGCTCTCGAGCCACACCGATGGAGCCCAGATTCATCCTAATTGTACAGTGTCAGGCTGTACAAATGGAGATGGATCTGGCATAATTATGAGGTGGAAGTGCTTCATGAGTGTCATGGAAGAGGGAGCAAGGAAACGTGCAGAGCTCTGTGTTCACACCCGCTCTCATCCATCCTCATTTAATGGTAAGGCCGGAAAGACGGGTCACCATCTCTCACAGCTTTACGTTTGAGTTCGGGAAGCCGCCTTGATCATCTCGTGAGCCTCACATAGTTTCAGGAAACTTATCATAGTTCAGGATTTCTCGGATTCTCTTATTATCTGACTTCAGTAATAACCTGTGAGGTGACGAGCTCAATCGCTCTTTTATGGATCTGACACTAAAGCATGCTTCAGATTATCTGTTTATTGTGTGTTTCCTGATAGTTGTGTTACATTATAGAGTAACCATATGAATCCTAATCTTATAACCATATAAAAGTCACTTCTGATCCATCATATTTTAAGTTAACTCCTTAAACAATGTTGTTGTGTGCTAGTTTAATAATGGAATATTGTTTTCTTTTATACCTTAGCTCCTTCTTGACACCTGTACTTGTAGGAACAGATGTCAAGACAAAGAAACCAGTGCCCTATATTGCTTCCTAATAATGCCTGGGTTGCCAGTGGATGGACCTCAAAAACTATTTTAGCACATCATACTGGACACTTATTTAGTTCCAGATTAAATTTTTTTTATTTCATCCAATATGGCTTCTGGAGCAGAATCTCTGCTTAGTTATTCACATGCTTTCATGTATATTATAAATCTGATTGAGAAATTGAGAAAGGAAAAAGTTTTAATTTTTTATTGTTTGTTTAGGGAAGTAATGGCATGGCATGGCTGATGAGACCCTCAGGAGAGAAAAAGGAAATTCATGCCATGTTGCTCCTTTCTTAAACAGAATGATTCGTGTTTGAATATGAAGTGGTGTGCGCTCGATATGGGATTAATATGATTAATTAAGCATGTTTCAAGGGTCAGGACCTAACCATGTCCCAGAATGAAAATCAGCTTCATGTGCCATTATTGATGAATACATTATTGACTTATGAGTAGCCATGCTGTCTTGTCCAAGACTCAATGATTAGTTTTTCCCACAGGTATTCTGCAGACTTGAGCAAGGGCTGGTCATGGGGACTGTTAAGTGTATAAATGTGAGTGAAAGGATAAGTGCATGCTCCTTAGACTCTGTATATTGTGTTGAGGCTTTGATATTAAAACAAAAAAAAGCATATTTTTTTCATTAAATATGAAAAAGTGGACACATTTCTTTTTGTTCTGATCTTGTACAGAGTACATGAGTTTTTTTTTTCTTTTTCCAATTATTTCAAGATTAATATAAACCTTGACCTCAAGGCTTGTGTGTGTGAGAGAGAGAGAGAGAGAGAGAGACAGAAAGAGATGGTAGCTTTGATGGTCAGTAATCCTACTCTCTCTTGACCCTGCTAGTATGCTCAAAGCGGGCTTGTTGTTTTCTACCACATTATCGTTCTTACCTCTTAAACAGGTCAGGGATATATTGCCAAATCATTTATCGGATACAGTCTCCCAGACAGAATAGCAAAAAAAATCAATTATATAACTTGTCACAAAACTGGTACAGTATTGAAATCACAAATCCAACTTAGGTTCAAAAAAGGTTAAGAGCTTTAGCTGACACTGTGCGCTAATTACTGTGTTTAACTGACTACTCAGTTTTAATACACTTGTGCGTTCTTTACAGTAAGAACCATGTAGAATATAAAAAAAATATTCATGAAAAGTAATCATATGTCATCATTATTAGTTATCATAATTATTTGATGTTAATGAGCACTTCAGGATCATCAAAGTACAGCTTAACAATACTGCTATGATCCAGCTGTGCTGTACATGTCATCACACTGTGGTAAAATTATGGGTAAAATATAATTGTCTTCTTTGTTGTTGCTCCTGCTCTGGATCTACATCCTTTCATCGTCTCCCTTTTGCTATAATAGTAAAATCATGTTGAATTTAATTAGCTAATCAAAATTAGCACAATTGTTTAAGCAAATTAAGCTGTCCTGATGGCCACTTAACTTTTGCTAACTAGGTGCTAATGTTAACTAGGAAACTGGACTGAAGATAATTCTCCCTGTGAGACATTAATGGATTTTAATTTCAGCATGTCTATTATGGATGCGAGTCACCAGTGACCTCACAATATGATATTATCACGATACGCAGGTGCCCATTCGAGTATTTCAGATTTTTTAAAATATCCTTATTCTATATGATTTTGCCCCCAATTTTTATACAATGTAACCATTAAATGCATTACATTACATTAATTGTAACCCATTTCTTATATTAGTTTTCTCACATAAAAAAACAAGTGCAGCATTTAAACATTACAAACTAACTTCAAATACAAGAGTTTAACATTTAACTTGAAATTAAATTAAACAAAAAGCTCTCTGTCATATACCATATTTATTATTTCTAAACAAACTTATCAAATAATTTACTCCTACCACACGGGATGTCAGTGTGGAAATAGTTTAGAGTGTACCGCCTGTAGGATTATAAAGAAACTCTGGCACTTTACCACCTCAAATGCTCACAATTGCTTAACACACTTAACACAATAACACTTTTTAGGCATTTGAGGCGGTAAAACATCACCTTTTATTTACAATCATAAATAGCCATTTTCGGTCACTGGATGATCAATTGGTGCATCTCTATTATAAATGTAATATAAATCATAAATACATTTTGGATTCAGTGTGGTGATATATGAATCATCACACAAAAGAATCGCGATTCATAACTGAATCATTTTTTCCCTAATATCTGTGTACTTTTGTTAACTGGGTAATAAAACCCAGTTTTATCGCTTATCTTGCAACATAATATGACATTTGAACATTCGAAATGTCATTATACAACAATACTAACACACTTTCACCTTTGTGGGTTTTCACATAGTGCTTGGTTTTCTTCTCATATATTTCATCCAGTCAAGGATGACTCTGCAAATGGATTTCTGCTTGCTTGCAAGGTGGAAAACAACAATAGTTAAAAGAGCTAGTAAACTGGAAAAAGTGATTCATGTATCAACAAACATCCAAGACAGACCTTCCACTCAAGTAAAATATGTAAATTAAACAAAAAAATGTGTATTTTATAATAGACTGATTAAATAGATTTAAGTACATTTTAAACTTAATTGATTGTAGTAAAATAGACATAGTATCAATATGTAAAAGCTATAAAAAATAGATAAAATAGAATGTATAATTATTTTTCCACTTTTCCACTAATAAAATAAAAATTAATTCTCCCTATACTGCATTACCATGGAGATAATATTTAGATTTACAGTGCATCTCAGAAAAGTAGAATGTTGTGGATTTTGTGGATCTAAATCCAGTATTTTTAAATATTAGTGTATTTAATTTCAGGCTTGAGTAAATTGCTATTCATACAGCATAAATATAGTGTATCTCTTGGTATGGTTCAGTACGTGTAATCACAATCATGGGGAAAACTGCTGACTTGACAGTTGTCCAGAAGACAATCATCAACACCCTTTACAAGGAGAATAAGCCACAGAAAGTGCTGTATTGAAACATATTCATGGAAAGTTGACTGGAACGGAAAAGTGTGGAAGGCATAACTGCAGCCTAAAGAACATTTTCCAGCGAAGCCAATTCAAGAGGAGAGAGCTTCACAAGAACTGGTGTTAGTCTGAAGTCAGTACATCAAGAGCCACCATGCACAGACGTCTACAGGAAATGGGCTACAACTGTTGCCTTCTTAGTATCAAGCCACTCCTGAACCAGAGACAATGGCAGAAGCAACTTACCTGGGCTAAGGAGAAAAAGAACTGCTCAGTGGTCCAAAGATGAAAGAAAATTTTTAAAACTTGCTCAATTTGGCAATTAAGCTCCCAGAGTCCCAAGAGTAGAGAGGCACAGAATCAAGTGTTTTGAAGTCCAGTGTGACGTTTCCATAGTTGGTAATGATGCCATGTCATCTGCTGGTGTTGGTCCACTGAGTTTTATCAAGTCCAAAGTCAACACAGCTGCCTACCACGAGATTTTTGAACACTTCATGCTTCCGTCAGCTGACAAGCTTTATGAAAATGCCGATTTTATTTTACAGCAAGCCTTGGTACCTGCCAACGGTTTCCAAAACTACCCCTAACTGGTTTGCTGAGCATAATATTACTGGGCTTGATTGAACAGCCAACTCACCTGACCTGAACCGCATAAAGAAACTAAGGGGTATTTTCAAAATGAAGATCAATACTCGACCCAACAATGCAGATGAGATGAAGGCTCCTATCAAAGCTACCTGGTCTTCAGTAACACGGTAGCAGTGCCACAGGTTGATCGTCTCCATTCCATGCAGCATATTTGCAATTATTCGTGCCTTGAGCCAGTATTGAGTGCATAAATGAAAATCTTTCTGTATTGTAAATAATTTTTGATTGATCTTAGGAAATTTTTGAGTATTTTGAGATGGTGGATTTGTTATTTTCATAGGCCGTAAGCCATAATCATGTACATGTCTAATGTTTCTCTAGACATGTAATTAATCTGTACTATGAGAGTTTCTCTTTTTGAATCATAAAAAAAAAAAATTCCATGATCTTCAAATTTTTGGGAATTTCACGATCTCCACATTTTTCATAATACACATAAAAGAGTATTTTGAAGGTTTTTAGGTCCATATATGTTGCAGTGGATAATTTAGACTAGTTAATTAAGTTTTGACTAATGGAATCATGATAGACTTGATAAAGTGTCAACATTGTGGATTTTTATACAACAGACTTTTAACACACAAGCAAACTCCTGAGGCATACATCTGAGTTAAATAAAGTGTGTTAGTGTAGGATCACAAAACTGTACCTGCCAGAAGCATTGTCTGGGGTAATGGAGTTGAGAATGGAGTTGATTCACTTCCCAGTTGAATAGTCAGCAAATATTAGGAGATTTGACTCAAAACATGCACCATATAACGGACCCAGTTGGGCAATTAAGAATGCATCAGTTTCCAGTAATGCATTGTCCCAGTGCCAGGACACATCATCATGTGGTGGTAATATGAACCAGTGTTGCAGCAAGAGCTTGTTTCTTGTTTGTGTCTGGGAACGTTATAACTTTATTTGGTGAGTTAAAGCAGGGTGTGTGTGGCAGTTTATCGCTAAGGCTAAGGAGTCATAAATACATCAATACTAAGATTGAGAGATCTAATTTCCTCTTGGGCGTTTGTGTGTTTTCTCATTTCCCGACTCGCACCGTTATCTCTTGCGCGCGTGTACACGGCTGGCATTTCATTTTACCGATACAGATTAGCCACGGCAGCGTTGCCCCGGTCATGTGATTTATTTTTTTCTTCCCATGGTGTAGTTGTATCTGCAGAGTGCAGTCCTTGAGAACAGTCTCTGACCCTGGATCTAAAACACTCCTTAGTGTTCGGAAACAAAACCTATGTCCTCAAGGCTTGTGTGAAACCCCGTGTTGATCAGTAATCTGATGGAGCTCAGAGCAGGGAATAGGCCTGTCATCTCCACACAGTTTTACCTGAAGAGGGATGAATTGCAGGTACCAGGTCAAATTACCCAATATTACTTTTATAGCTTGTGTCCTTGCAGAAGACAAGACACTCATAAACGAGCACCTTAGCCAGCAGGAGCCGTGGGATGATAATATGCGAAAAGAAGCCATTCTTTGTACATACAATGGCTGTTGCAGGAGATGCAGTTGCTGAGCTGGTAGCGAGGAAGGTTATCAGCCATCTCTATTGCATTAGCTATTACAGCAGGACCTGTTAGTGGTGTCAGTGCAACTGAAAAGCAATACCATCAAGCTGAGAGACACGATAAATACACTGGATAATCCAAATGCTAGGCGTCAGGCTGTGCTGTAGCAGCATTAGTTTTCTGCTTCGGAGAAATTTAGACACCGCTTCAGGACACTCGTGTTGTTTTCATGTATACAGTGGGTAGTTTACTCTGTTTGATTTGTGCACTGGAGTGTTTTTTCCCAGGGTCACGATATACAGTATACATGAAAAAGCACCCTAAATACCATAAATGTAATTTTTTCACAATATGATTAACACTTTTACACTCCATTCTAATGGCTGGAATTCTGTACACAAAGTGAACTGAAATTTTTTACACTTGCAAGCCTGAAAGTGCTTCACCCCAGTGGACCTCTGTGTACTCTAGTGTCAGGTGCAACAATAGAATCTCTTTTAAGTTGGTCTTGGGAACGTTTGGATGAAATATATTCGTAGGTGAGTAGGAGAAGTATTGATTGTGGCCTGTAAAAAAGACGGATGGATTTTTAAAAATGCACAGTGCGTCAAGACTAAGGAGTCGGCCCTGCTCTCTTCACATTGGAATCGTTTGAAATATTTACAGCATGCATTTTGTACAGGCTTTCGTGTTGGCTTTGTTGGTAGGCCGTTTTTACTTTCTTTGCAAGAGAATACAGATGACAGGGTAGAAAGTATCGATTGGTGAGATGGTGAAGGGAGGAAGTCCCAGAGAGACTCGCGTAGAGCCTTTCATGTGAAAGCCCAGCGTCTCAGAGAGTGGAGCTCAATCTCTCTGCTAGATATCACTTAAAGCAGCTGTCTATAGTGTTTAGATTCTGTTCACAGCAAGATACAGACCCTTAGAAAGCAATACAACAGAGGCGCCCGATGTGAATATGTGGGTGTGCAGATGTGTATGTCTGTTTTTCAAAGAATAGATAAGAATGTTTCTGTGATTTTATCCTGATGCCTGATGAGCACTTTACTGACATCTATGGATGATTGAATTAAACCGTCTGCTGACTGCTTGGCTGAGGTGATGAGCTAGTTACCACTACATGTTGATTTTGGCAGCCGGTCGCCGTGCGTGACCGCTAAGAGGCACAGACCTATTGATGTTCCACTAGGTCCTACAGAGCAAATCAAACAAAACCAACAAAGTGTCCAGGCAGCAAAACTCAATTGCAAACCCTACAACTGTTTTTGACAGTGCAGAGAGAATAAAGCAATCTCCTAATGAGCTGAATAGAACAAGATCTTTTATAACAAAGCAAGGGATATATTTGCCATCATTTGTTCCACAATTTTGCTTTGATTTTAAAGAGATGCTTGATTGATGCAGGTGCAGTGCAGTTTGAAACATCTTGTCTGTCTCTATGGCTGACCACAAACGGCTGGTATGCTTCTACGCCCCTCGTGGATCTGTAATCATCTTTAACCTTGGGGGATTATAGAAACGTCAGCATCGTCTCAGACCAGATGCAGCGAGCCATCTCCAATACCTTTTCTGTCCTCTGACAATGCTGTCTGGGAATTATGTAGCTCTAACTGTGGGTGATTAGCCAAATTATACAAAGACTACCCATAAGTGCCCATAAGTGCACAAGCCTGTTATAAGTAAACAGGACACAGTGGGGTGTACCAGACTATACAATAAGCCCAGATGTGAGAGATGTCCCCAGTTTTGTTTTTTGTTTTTTTAACCAGATTTTTTACCAGATTTTCTCCCTAATTTAGTCGTGTCCAATTCCTCCCCGTCATTAAGCTACTCACGAGGACACACTCGGACGCGCTCGCGTGACGCTCCTGATTGGCTGTTGAGCCGTGATTAATGTAGTATGATTAACGTGATTAATGTAATGCACTAAGTACCTCTCATCCCTCCCCTCTGAGAGAGCTCAGCCAATCTTCGATCAGACACGTCTCAGTTTTAGCCAGTTAGCTTCTTAAACTCCTTCCCTTGTCAAAATACTACAGTATCTGAAGACATTGGCTCAGGATCATCCTGGTTATCAGACAAGGTTATCAGTCTGAGAACACCCAAGTAAGAGTGTGATTGCAAGATCCAGTAAGGTAGCGTAAGTGAGAGGATGTGTGTAGATGATCCCTGTGTCTTAGCTCGCTGTGTTCACATGCTGTTTTTTTCACCTGATGGATTTAATAGCATAATGCAGGTCAGGTCAAATTGATTATGATCAGACTGGAATGAGAGGCTGACGAAGATAAAGAAGAAAAAAAAAAGCATTGCTGCCATGCTCATTTCAGACGTTCCACATACCGCACACATACACACCATGACCAGCCATTCAAACAGTGTGGAGAATCATGGTGTTTATCTGGTCTAATGAGCCTGAAATGTGCATATAGAGAGAACTGCTATTGTTCAGAGTGTGCTTTGACAAGATAATTAGCTACCTTTATTTCAGGAATGTCTAATTATCGTGGCTGTGGTCTTTGTTAGCCACTGACCAGCTCCTCTCTAGGTTTTCTTACTGATAAATACTTAGACCTTACTGCCTTGTTGCTTTATTATCAAAGCTTATTTAGTCTCTTACTGTATGTCTCTTCCTAAGGCTCTTATGTCTATTTGCAGTAAACATATTGATCCACATTTATTACAATCGGACACGAACAGAGTTATTCTGAACTTTTAGGCTAAAGATGGTGAAATTTTCATGAAATAATCTCGCAGTTATTGACACACTGTAACATGCTGTAAAGGCTGTGACACACCATGTATCGTCAAACAACCAGCGCCGACCAAGGCCGGCTAACGATCATCTCCCATTGCCTTATTATTGCCTCATCATTACCTCAAATCCTGCTCTCTAGCACACCAGAAAGATATCTACAGAAAACATGAACATGTGTCCTGTTCCTTAACGAAAGGAAAGTCTTCATACCAGGCGGTGGCAGTGGTCTCTGGTCATATCCTTTTAAAAGAGAAACAGTATTGGTTCAAGGTACTAATTGTGTAGTAATGTACTAAATACGAGGGGCATGCAAGTCAAACCGTGACTTTTGAATTTGATTGTGCGGAATAACAGAATACGTAGTTATGAGAGTAATCTACCTCTATTTTTGTATATAATCCCCTGCTACAGTAATGCACTTATTCCATTGTTTCACTAGTGCTTGGATACCAAAATGGTCGAAAGTTTTCTCAGTATGCTGGAGTCACGATCAGACTGTGTGCTTTGCGTCTGAAATCCTGGCCTCCCGGGAACTCCTTTATGTATCTAAATTATATGCCAGAGCTAATTATGTATCTAAATTATATGCCAGAGCTAATTCTATTCTTTTTACTTCTATTTATTGTTATTTTACTTTGAATTTTTACATTTCTATTTCTTAATTTTATTTTCCTGTCTAATATA
>JAQMYJ010000033.1:25624072-25634097 GCA_030014305.1 Clarias laeviceps
GTAAATTAAACTGAGCAACTGTATAACCAAGAGCAATTTCCCTCTGGGATTAATAAAGTTCTTTGAATCTTGAATCTGAATCTTGAATCTTAATGGCCCAGACATGTGGAAATGGCTTAGAGCGAGGTCAGGACTGTTCAGTTGATGTGCAAGTGGAGTTGATAAATGATTGTTTGTACAGTTACCACAGACAGATGCGTCACTTCCACCAGTTGAATCCTCCACATATCCATAGATTTTTAAGGATCAGGCTTTCAACTCGCTGAATGTTAACGGGAATGACTGCAGTGGTCTCCAAGCCACCTCCACTGGGATAGTCATTTATGGACATTTGTTTTAAAAACATTTGCATCATTTAGATATTTTACTGATCAAACCACAAATCTGTTCACCATACGGTGTGTGAAGTCTTCTGTAAATGTCAGTCAGTTTTAAACCATCATTCCTGATAAATTTCATCACAAGTCCCGGTTTGACTTGAACGGCCCACATATTTGTCTGTCAAGCAGCTTATGCCACTTATGCTCCATGTGGTCCATAAAGACATCCAGATCCAACATGATCTTGATGAAAAAAAATTGCTTACTAAAGATGGATTAGTGAAAAATTGTTTTGTTTGTATCCTTATAAGAGCGTTATAGCTTTGTTGGTTCATTTTTGTCTTTTTCTACACTAAATTACTAGGCTGGATAGACACGCAGAGATCTTTTTACACAATTAATTCCACTAACCTACAGGCCAACTTAAGTACTGACTAAACTTAAGTTGAGGGTCGTGACATTACAAAGGGAGGGGTGTTTTGAGCTGGAAGTATTCTTGAATATATTATTAAATTGACTTATGTGATAAAAACAGAATATGATAAACCAGAGATGTGACCCTCTAGGACTAGAATTTTGAGAAGCTCTGTAAAGAGATTTGAACCAGAAATCATGTAGCGTGGAACAAAATAAGATTGTTTACCGCTCCACCAAAGCTGCTGGAATTCATTAGTTTGAATGGCAGAAATCCCAGAGGACCCTTTTTTTTTTTTTAAAGAAAGATAATAAAGCAGTATAAGTTTTCGTGTTGATTGGTGTATTTGATTGGTGGCCAGGGGCTTAAAGGCCACACGAGTCCTTTCAAGTGTACACACAGTGAAATATCAACTATAATCCCACCAAATGAATGTGATTTGCCTGTGGATGAAACTTCATATCCCTTCCGGAAAGTAGTTTATCTAAAACCGGTTCTGCCTCTCTCTCTCACTTTGGTGAAGGAAACGCTCGCCACTGTCAACATAAACAAGTGGATATCAGAGCCTTGCTGCGATTCCGTTGTGGCAGTCGTGTAGGTGATGACAGCTCTCTCCCCCTACGAGTACTCGTATTACATGCATCTCGCAGGGATCACATACAGACTCTGACAAGGTGTCAAAAGCCTATGGGACTTAGAAACATATTTATTTACAAGGAATCATAATGTTAGATTGAAGAAGGATGATAAACCACATACTGTAAAGTGCTGTTGGGTATGTTCATAGCAAAGCTGGAAAAAGAGATTTATTTTTTTGCATTTTATAAAGAATATGTGGAAGACTTTGCCTTGCAGGGAAGAATGTTGATACTTTAAATCCCTTTGTCCATTTTGCAGGAAGCCACGCTGAATTTGGAACAATATTTGAGGAGTTCTCTGAGGCGTTAAAGTAAAGCTGTGTCTTATTACAGCTCACTGTTGTGTCCCTCACATGGTTATGAGATAGAAATATGAATGAAGTGAATGCCAATCATAACTGGGTCATATTGCTCTGCTGCATCTAATGCAAATGGAACTGCGTAACACATACATTCAGATCTTAGCCCACAATGAAAAGCAATTTTATGCGTCTGTTTGTATCCTCGTGATTGAATGAGCTTTAGAGCACCACGTGATTGCACCATTGCTCATCTTTTCCTGCTTATTAATGTAATAGAGGACCCCTTGCTCTAGATACATTTAGATCTTGTGTATACCTGGAAGCTATTGCTAATGTTGTAGCTCTTCATCTTAATGTTGAGGTGCTCTGAGTGACAGAGAGATTGAATTCAGGCCAGTAAGTGGTGATTATACTCTACCATGGGAACCTGCAGAGAGGGAATTAGATTAATTGCTGCTTATACAGCGTTAATACTCCACGGTGACAGGCCCGGTGTTTGAACACTAGTGGACTTCTTTCCGCTGACAGAGATTGATGATGACTCTGCTATTAGAATGGTGTGTGATTTCTCTCCGTTAATCAACACTATGAATCCTTTTTTTTTTTTTTTCTCTTCAGGTGACTGTAACTTCGAAAGGCCCTACTCAGAGTGTGGGTACAGTCAAGGCAAAGATGATGACTTCGACTGGGAACAGGTCAACACAAAGCTGAAGCCATCGACAGACCAATGGATACCGCCAGGTCAGTGCAATCTATCTACCACAGTTCACACTCTGTACGTGAACATTAGTTTTATTTGAACAGTTTGACAGCACAATGAGATAACTCCGGTGTCTATGAGCTCAGGCAAGTGGAAGGGAGGTGAGTGTGTTACACCGCTCCTTAACGGTGCGTGATCGACAGCTTGAAAAGATGTTGCCTGCTTCACGTGTGCTGGTGGAAGCATGTGTTAGCCTACGCCCTTGCTGGTTGGTTGCTGTCGCTGATGTGGGAGCGCTTTAAGACAACTGGTAGAAATAGGACACAACTAAATAAGAGGGGAAATTGATGAAAACATCCCCCAAAAAAGAGATACTGTAGATAGATATACAGATACTTAAGGATAAGAAAATTCGTGCATCAACTGACAATGTGCCTATCAGTTATCTACAAAGATTTATAACAGTAACAGTGGACAGAACTGGACAAACATATGCAACAGCCTTCAACACACAGCGTCTTGCACTACAGTATCCCGCATAGTTATGTTAATTGTATAACATTGTGTTCAAACAACATGCAAATAGCAGAATGTTCTATTTCACAGATTGTACACAGATGACAAGCGCCGCATAAGCGGCACATAAGCGGCGCATACCTAACATTAATTACTGCTAGCGTGACTACCATGGTTGTAACAGCGTGTAAACATCCCTTTCCTGGTTTCGACATTCTCCCAGATTCCTTTTAATACTTTCAAACCACTCGCAGTTGCAGCTGTGTTGCACAGAATATACCTTCACTTCACTGATCCAGTGAAAGAAAGAAGGAAGCTGATGTGTCGTCCACCTGAAACGATGTTCTGAGGTTCGCTTCGTGAAATGGTGCACTAATGGACCGATGTGCCAAATCATGTGATTGGTTGGACTTGTCAACTGACTTGGCAGTGAAAAGCATTACATACTGTAGAGTTGGACTTGTCACCTTGCAATGGCAGTAAAAAGCATCTTGTCATCTTTTAGAGGAGATGAATTGAAGCCAAACACATTCAAATGTGAGTGGTGAAATATTTGTTTAGAAAGTGCATTTCTAACTAAAAATCTTCACAAAACCACTTCCAGCGAAAGTTAAGAAATTCTTATAACAGTAAATCATATACTCAGCAAAAAAAGAAACGTCCCTCTTTCACGACTGTGTATTTCAACAATAATGTTGTAAAAATCCAAATGATTTTTGATGATGCAGGGAGGCATGAGGACTGCTGATGTGGCTATAGGGCAATAAATTGCCATGTCTGCACTGTGAGACGCCTAAGACAGCGCTACAGGGAGACAGGAAGGACGGCTGATCATCCTCGCAGTGATTCAAAAAAAGAAGAAAAAGAAGAGATAATCTTGCAAAACTGGAGTATTTTGCCTGTTTTTTTGGGGGGGTGGGGGGGGGGGCTTTTTCATGGCTTAATTGTCAAGACATTTCATCATTCATTCTGGTGCCTTTATCAGATGATGAGGCTTAAGTATAAAATATAGAATTGAAGCTGTCACACCATGAGCACTGTACGTCAGATCTCAATACTGATTCAAGTCTCAACAATGGTTAAGGTTAAAAAAATGGTTTTCCTCACTTGTACTGTATGTTTCTTAGCTTAGTGCGTCTTCATCAGTCCTTCTGGTTTATCAGCTGCGTAATTCATTAGCACTGTGGAGCCTTTGTTGGTGTGGCAGTCAGGGTAAATATTGCGATCATGACTGTCCTGACCCATCTTATTAGTGCAGATGGCTACTTCATAGCTCAGTGTTGAAAATGTTGAAGATTTCACACTATGACCAGAAATGACTTCAATAGAATTTTTTTCCATAGCATATCTTCAAGCCTGCTAACATATCTCATTTACAATAACTGAGCATATTCAAATAATACTTGTTAATACTATATCCAGTCAAGTGACTACATTTTTCCAAAGAGCTCATTGTATTACAGTATGTCGCACGAATGTGCATAATAACGGCATTACAGGAAGCCTTCAAGATCCAGAAGTTTGCGACAATAAAAGTATTCAAAAGATAATTGCACGGTGGCTCATGTGTAGCCGAATCTGTACAATTTAACAGATGATATAATTAATATATTTCAAATGGTTTAAGAATTAAAAGCTTTATCTGTGAATCAGTGTAAGCAAAAATCGAACTGAACTATATTTTGAGGTGCGTTTCCTCTGCGGCACTGTTAAATCAATCCAATTAAACATTAATTTTCCATCACGATACTCAGTGGCATTTTGTACTTTATTAATTAATTTGCCCAACAGGTTAAACAGCTTGTGGAGCGCTATGCAAAGCAACAGAAGACTTTTACAACATGGGCATGTCTTATTTCTCAAGCATCAGGGCAAGTGTTTCCCCTTAGCTCATATTAAAGGTGCATGACTGATCAAAGATTCACTTTGTCACACCCTAATGCACTTGGCCATTAGACCCCGCAATATTGCTCCAGCTCTTAAATCTGATGCCTAACCACGCGCGAGCAACACCTTCATTGACTCCTCCAAAGCAATCGCAGTAGCAGAATTAATTGCGGGGACTTGGCTAATTTCATCTCGTCTCTGTCAGCACGTATCACCGACTCTCAAAGAAATTACCTGACAACAGAGAACAGGCAGGAGAGGGCCAAAAAAAAGGGGGGGAAGTGTTTACCTTTCTGCCATAATTGATTTATGTTTCCCTGCCAGGAGGCGGCAGAAGGTTAAAACCCAGCCTGGTGGTAGGGCAGTGACCTACATGTGCGAGGCCGCACCATGCATTTCATACCACTGATTTCTCATCCCACAACCAAAGGAGGTGTTGCATTTGAATGTGATATTGTTGTCACCAGGAAAGTGATTCTTTTGGAAGTAAACCGCGTTATACATGCTGCCACCCTGCTGTCACCCCTCACTGGTTTCCCTCTTAGTCAGTATGCCCAGTGTGATTTGTGTTTAAAGAAGTTCAGCAAGAAAAAAAGGTGTGCTTTCTTCATTCCAGAGAATCAGTGACTATGACAGCTCTGCCACCACTTTCCACCCGCTCCTGCCATGAAATGCCATGGCAACGTAATGAAAGTGTTTTTTGGTGGTAATCAATACCTGAAGCTCATATAAGCGTGGCAGGTCAGTCTGAAATAGTTCATTCCCCCCAATATATATGACAGACTTTATCTATTTGATTCTATTTCACTGCTTGGGAGGTCAGGAATTTTATATGATAGACTGGTCTTTTTCATTCTCTGTATTTCAGCCATGGCTACACGATCTAGATTCCAGTGAAAGTACCATTATCCTCTTGCTACTGCATGTCCTAACTTTGCATGCTTTTCACAAGAAAAAACATCAGCTGGCATGGTTTTCCTTCTAGTCACCATTAAAGTGTTGTCCTCTAAGGGGAGTCAGAACATTGGAGGTTTCTTTTATTTCTCATTAGCTTCTTGATGATAGCATGCCCCTTGGCCACATAATAAATCAAATGACCCTGCTTGGGAATGTGGGACAGGGACTGTAAGGGAGAAGCAGGACAAGGTGGTCAGTGTTCAAAAAGCTGGCCTCGTTTTTCTATGGCCTCTTACCTTCTATTAAAAAGGTGGCAGTCTAAACATACTGCCATAGAGAATGTAACATGTAACATGAGTCTTGATATTAATATATTGCTATTAATAGAAATTATTATTTTATTATTAATATTATTTAAAAATTTTTTTTTAATATTTTTTGATTAATACGACATTAATATTACTGGAAATATAATATGGTGGGTTTTTTTGCAAACGTATTGTATGAATGTTTTTACTCTGCAAAGGTATTTAACAATTTTATTGTTGTCTATTGTCGTGTATTATAATAATAATGGTACAAAATGATAAATCACAGATTTCAATACTTAGAAATGCTTACTGCAAGTGAAGTCCATGCAACTCGAGCTCAAACTGGTTTGCCAGTAAAACATAACATTGTGTGTATTATTGTATTTAAGAGTTGCTGATTTGTTTAGCTACTCTCTACTAACCATTTCAGACTTGTTAATAAACACGTTTCCTCTTATATACAAATTATTAAATTATGTTAATAGAAAGAGACACCTTCACAAGGATTAGACTATGTAAGTTAAATTAAAAAAACTCTGCAAAATACTTAATTTATGAACAACCAGCATCAAACTAAAAAATAATGAGGTATAAACAATAAATGAATAATAGAGATTGTTTCAATATTTGCTCAATCAACATAAAGCCCAGAATAACTGACTAATATGTGCATTACCTGTACTGGTTTAGTTAGATGGCTCTGTTTATTTTTTAGTGTGATGTAGCCTATTGACGAGAAAGTCTTGTCCTGTGGCCACCCGAATATTGAAACATTAATGAGATATTAACATTAAGGTTGGCTTATATTAAGATGCATTTGTAAAGGCAAAAAGATGTGACTTTGGTGGATGTTCTAAGTAAAGACAGGAGTCACTATTATCACGATACCTAGGTGCCGATTCGATTCGTATTGCGATTCTGTTAGTAACAGAATTTAATAAATATCCAGATTCAATATTAATATTTTTTAAAATATTTTGTTACAATTCAAAAATTGCTCCTACTGTACCACACAGGATGCTGTGCTGCCTGCCAATTTGTGAATAGTTTAGAGTGTGCCACCTGTAGGAATATAGAGGAACGGGAACATTTTACCACTTTCAATGCAAGCATATATAAATAAAAAAACGATTTTGGAGTCAAAAAAGAATCACGATATATAATTCCCCCTCATCTCTGGTGTTAACACTATCCATGAAATAATAAAGGCTTGTAAACCAGAAAGCCACCTACCCTACAATGTAGTCAAGATAAAAGTAAAGTAAAGCACTAGTGGGAAAACATTAAATCAGAATCTAGTCTTCACCCATTTCAGCTATCACTTGCTCACATTTGCAACTGTATTTTTATTTGGTACATATCCATCCATCCATCCATCTATCCATCCATCCACCCATCCATCTAAATTACCTGTGCTTTTAATCTGTATGTGACAAATGTCTGTCTCCCATACATCTGCCACCTGAACAAGAGCAGTAGAAAAAACTCTCACCTCTATCCTGACCCATTCAATAAAAAGGGTCTAAAATAGCCTATGCTCTGACTGCACAGTTAAGAGATTTCGAAACTCTGACCCGCAGGTTAGAGCCTGCATGTTCGAGTGAGAGCTCAGCGGTAAAGATACTGTACTTTTTTGTGATTTCCTGGGGGCCAGGGCACTGCCTTCTCAAGACCATGTCAGCTGCTCAGAAGTGTGGTTGGATTCTCTCCCACCTGAATAATGAGTTGCTTTAGGCAAAAGTGTCTGCCAAATCATACCTCATTATGTTGGAGGTCATACCTATGGACATATCAGAGGTTCTGATTGTGCTGTCCTGGGTGTGATGTGGTGACCATTCTCCTGCTGCTCTTGGAACAGGTGAACAGCATTATCACCAACATTTTTCCTATGGTACACTCCACATGAGAGCACGAAGTGTTAAAGTTAGGACTGTAAATCCCCCTGACCTTTTTGCTACAATAAACAGAGTAAGCTAGTTTGGAGGTGTTTGTATCAGGCATGTAATATCATGGGTCCTAGAGAGCGTAGAGATTTCACATTTTTATCATTGAGGCAAATAAGATTTAGGTCCATTATGGCTTTAATATAAACAGCTCATTTCAGGTAAAAGGAAAGCAGTGGAAAGTGTTGCTGCCTCGCAGCTCCAAAGAGCCCAGGTTTGATCCTGAGACGGTTTACTGTCTGTCTCCTGTTTAGCATGTTCTCCTTGTCTGGATTTCATTTTGGATATCTGTTCATTTCCTAAGTCCTAAAATATTCCCCCAGGTATGAATGTGTGTATGGTATGTGAGGTGTCCAGGCTTCCTTCCAGTAAATGCAATAATCATTTCAAAACCATGCAGTAATAGGAGTTTTTAACATTTACCCAACACTTTAAAGTGGAAGATGAATGGGCTCAATTGCATAGCCCACAAATCCTGGAGTGCTACTATTAAATAACACATGGCTAATAGCTCAAAGAAGTCATATTGTAGGAGCATCACAGCGGTATTGTTCTCTGGGTGAGACAAACCGGGGGATACTTGAGATGGTCCATCACAGGGCCATTTATTCTGAGTGTCTGTAATGCTGTAATGACTTTTATTAGCAGATTATGTGTAGAATGTTCTACTAGTGACATGTGATAAACCTTGTACAACTATGTGCAGAGGGCTCGCCCCTATCACTTTACACTATATGTGTTATAGTAACACATCTGCTAACTAAATGTAACAGGCACTACAGCATATGCCCAATCTAGTGCTCCTACACCAATCATTTCTCCTCCATCTACTGTAGCTCCACAGTGTCTGAAAGGGAGCAAGAATCCTTAGTTAAAACAATCTTTATTTAATATCTTTGCCCTGAGGTAATAAAGAGAAGATATTTTCTGCGAAGACAGTACTTTATTGTGAAAGGAATTAGCAGTACCACTGTGGGTGGACTGTCAAGAAACTGGAGAAAAATCGCTGAAAATATACACACCATGCTTTTAAGTATGTTCTTTGGAACTTGTTTGGTTTTAACCCTCAATTGGGTCAGATTCCAACATGGTGTGTTTTTGTAACAGATGTTTTCTGTATAAAATTGAAATGGCTTACAAATACCACATAAGAGTTTTCTTTTCGAATATTATCACATTGTTACTTACCTTTTTGTGTCAAGTTTGAACCTTTTTGGTAAGTTACCTGTAATTCCTATAGTGATTTTTATAATGCATGCTCATGGTGAAATGCAGCAGCGTGGCGAAACGGCTCTTATACCTGACCAGAGGACATGGCGCTTATGCAATAAGCACGGCTAAATGTCTGAGGGGGGCACATGAGGAGTGGAAGTGCTCGGCTCAGAGCCTGCGCTTATTAATGTTTTAAATCTGCCATGTTATCAGGGCAAGCACAGCTGCTCACGAGTAAATAAAGTGAACATTGCAGTTCAGTCCGACACAGTGGCCCTTTTATGTGTCCACACAATAACGGAAGCACAAAACTGCACTCTGGCACATCATTTGGGAGCACCGCCCAGAGCCGGCCGATATAAGCACCGAGCAACTAAATAAGCAGTGGTCATGAATGATGTTGGATGCCAGATATGAAAATAGATTTACTCATATGCAGATTTATATATAGATGCCCACCATTTGCTGTTGCCTATTTCTGTGTCATGTTTGCCTCGCGTAGTCTGCACATGAATTCATGTTCTACTCTTATTGGACAGCTTCCCTGGAAGAGCTCTAGGAAGACAGGATTGATAAACAGGCCCATTGAAAGACTTGGAGCAGTTTACTTGGCATCCTTTACAATACAGCAGCAAAAATGCTGACAGCTAATGTTCTTGGCTACAGTGTTGCTTATAGGACTTAATTAAAGTGACCAGTGCCAGATACATAATAATGTATTTCACTCATCAATAAAGCACAGACCCATCCACACATCTTTCATATTTGCACTTTAATACCCAGGCATCTCTGTTCCACTAAACAGGATCTGTTCCCTTTCAAAGGCTACACTCGATGCTGCGTGAAAACGCTATGGGAACATCTTGTCATGTTGCCGGTTGTGA
>JAQMYJ010000033.1:25642664-25697416 GCA_030014305.1 Clarias laeviceps
AAAAACAAAAGTTGGATCCAAAATGGCTGACTTCAAAATGGCCACCATGGTCACCACCCATCTTGAAAAGTTTTCCCACTCACATATACTAATGTGCCTCAAACAGAAAGTTAATATCACCAACCATTCCCATTTTATTAAGGTGTATCCATATACGGTAAATGGCCCACCCTGTAGAAAATAATTCACACTTATTAAACAGGATGCTGAGCTGCAAGTGCACCATCTGTATGATTATAGAGGAATGGTGACATTTTACCACCTCAAAATGCAATCAAACATTAACATTAAATTAACATTTTATTTAAAGAAAAATATGTGCAATGATACATGATTCCACCCATCTCTAATAAATGATCTTCTTGTACTGGAGCACAAAGCCAAAACAATGTTCATTTACAGTCTTTATGAGCTATTTCTGTAATGTGTTTAGTGTTTTGAAAAAGAGCAAAGTTATTGAGGTCATTCATATTCCAAGGTTAATATTATATAATTATTGCATAAGTGAACAAATACATATGCAGACTGATCCGAGCTCAGGTTAGGTTCCTTTGGTCTATTTGATTTGGGAGTCTGAATATGGAAAGAGCAACAACCTGCACCAATTACTTCTAATCACTTTCATGAGTGAGATTGTTTTAACATTAATGAGTGCAGCCAGTAAAGAGCGGCTTTCATCAGAAGGCAGTAACGAGATGTTGTTTGAGACGAGCCCGCCGCCACAGCTGGCCTTCACACCATCACCATCACCACAGCACAATTACCAGTAATAATTCCATGTTTATAGCTTAATAAGACAATAATAGATCATAGACACATAGTTGAAAGTGAGTCCTTGGAGAAAAAGAACGGGGTTAGTCGTCAAACAAGAAACTACTTGGAGCTGTTCAACAAAAACATCTAATTATCATCGGTTTAAAATTTTTTTATTGGGATGATGAAAGTAACAGCACGTCCATATCTTTGTCACACCTTTGCTTTCTTTTACCTGGATGTGTGTTTGTGTGAGAGTGGGTGTATGTGTACATGAGTTCAGACCTAATGGATCACATATTCAGCTGAGAGTGATCCATTTAGTGTTCGGGAAGGGAAGAGGGAACTTGAGGATTTAAAGGACAGCTCAAAAGCAGATGGAAATGGAGTCAGGGCAGAATGCTGAGAAAGGATATCCTGAAGGTGACCACACAAGCAGACAGCGTCAGACTCATGATCCTTTCGGGTTCTTGCCCATGCTCACGTGCAGACAGAGGTGAACCCAGGGGTGACTGGGATGCTTTTACAGGATTAAGACTAAATGGAAGTGTCTGTCTATTGATTTTTAAGGCAGGGGCTGTTTGAAGGGGAGGGTCCGTCTGATCTGGAGCCAGAAGCCAGAAATGAGGCCAAAATGCATGATGATGGAAGATGGATTGATCAGAAACAGTCATGCACTGGATATTCTTACAAGTATGCTATAGAAACATGAATGATGTACTTTCTGATCCTATGACATGCTCAGGTGCATGCACTCAGCATGAATAGAAATAAATTCTGGTTCTATTGCTAAAAATACGGATAAACCTGGAAAAGTTTTTTTTTTCCCACTTGTATCTCCTTTTCACGAAATAACGATATTCCTAAAAAGAGCAGGTTTGGCTAGACCCTACTCTGCCTTGCCTTTAGGCATACTGAGGCTAGGTTATGAAGGCATTCTTTGTCATGGCCTGGGTCTGCTTCCTTTTTAAGCCTCTCTCCTTTCAGCACCAGTTAGCCTGTTTACATTGTAAATAGGGGGAATCCACTAGGGAGGCAGCTAAAGACATGCTACATTTTATACCTTCAGGGCACTAGGAGGATGAAGACACTTTTCACTTGTGAGTTCTCTCTTTTTTTCACATGCACACACTGCATTACCTCCAGACTAGAGTAAGCTTGTCACCTCTAAGAAAGCAGATGGTACTTCTTGAATTTGGCAGTAGAAGTTTGACACTTCCCTCTCTCTCTCTCTCTCTCTCTCTCTCTCTGTGTACGGGTGCGTGCAGACCTACACTTGGCTGCATGGACAAAATGATGCATATCACAGATAAAAACTGCATAGTATAGACAAATTAAAGGAATTAACTGTAATGATTATAATGAGATATTCACACAAGGGGGATAAAATGCCCAGTTTTTCACATAGAAACCAAGACATGTCAAGTATATTTCCTGCACAAGGACACCTCTTCTACCAATTTCATTCAAACAGTAAGACTGAAATCATGTCATGCAAGCTGTTAGCTATCACATTTCCATGTGATTTAAAAAAAAAAAAAAGCTTGCTTGCTGTTTCAGCCTGTGCAGTGATTTTTTCGAGATCGTCATTCTGCCAGGATTTTTGAGAAAGTAAACATTTCTTTTCATGTATTTCATTTTCCTTTTACTCAGCTTGCAGTCTGGGGTAATGGGCAGTGCGTGCGCTGTTCTTACTCATGTAAAGCTCCTCCTTGATTAGAAACTTACCCCCCCATTTTCAGTCACACTAAACATTTTGACAAAGTGCTGAAAGAGCAGGTTGTGTGTAGGCAATGGAAAATGTACAGCTGCCTAAACTTTCCTAATTAACATTTGAAGCTGACAGCAAAACGGATGTAAAATAAAATGAAAATGAAGCTGTGGAGATTGCTTGCTGCACATTAGAAGACAAAATCTCCTTCCTTTCATCCATCATCATTTAGGTCCAGTGTCAAAATCACTCTAGGTTTATATAATTAACAGGAAAAAAAAAGAGTTAGCCAGAGGTAACAACAACAGCAACTATTATTATTATTATTATTATTATTATTTTTAGTTGACATTGTATCACAGTAGTGTACGTGCAAGCTCTGCTCTTTCCTAGTCTTAATGTTCTTCCATAGTTTTAAATCTGTGGCTCCTGTTTAATGACATGAAAAGCAAAGTCTGTACTCAGTGGAGAGGAGCAGCTGTTATTGATGTTGTAATGAAATGTTTTGAAGTATGCTCGAGAACAAACCATTATGTCCGTCCATCAATAGTTCATTATGATGAATATAATGTAGGTTGTACTTTAAAAAAAGTTTGGAGGCCATGATAACAATCTTTGGGTGCACAGTGACCGGGCTGCATCATCTCTGACATGATAAAGAACTGATTATTCTGGAGGAGATTTTACTTAATGAGGCACAGAGTCCAGTAAGTTCTAGGTGTGATGAGGAAATGCTTGAAATTAAAATTCAATTATAAGGGTTATGTTTACATTGATGTTCTCGATGGTGTGATGGAGCCTCTCATGTAGCACACTTACGGTTTGTCTTCGCCTCATTAGGGCATTCTATTGAATCATGTTTCCTGCACTCTTACTGGGCCAGATGCAGGAAACAGCGAGAGACAATATCTCTGACGGCCTGCGTACATTCACTCTATCCACCACACTTCCTTCCATCAACAAAAGGCTTATTTTAAAAGCAGTCAGTCAACAGTTGTATTGTGTGGGTAAGTGGGGTTCAACAATGTGCGGTTGAGACTTTTATATCCAGCACGGTACACCGTCTGCCTGCTGCACAGTGGTAATGCATCTGGGGGATGTCCAGCAGCATGGATATGAATACTCATTATAACAAAGAAGATAAACGAAAGCAAACAAGAACATTCTATAAGCATGCATAGGATATGGAGGAATACTTGTATATCAGGTGGATTTACCAGGTGAAGCCAACCCTATTTTTAATCTATGAATTCATAATCACATACCTTTAATAGCATTTTTTCTGTATTAGTTGGTCAGTTGGTGTAGTCATTAATAGTAGTTAATATAACAAAGTAAAATGCCTGGAGTTTACTGTAAAGCCAATGCAACACTTTTTATATTCATTTGGACACATCAGAGTTTAAACCTCTATATAAAAGAAAAGTGAACCTCATTAAATGAAACAAATCTCATTTCTTTTTTGAGGAAAAAACAAAACAAAACATAAAATAAAAATATGTGATTCTATGTAATATACACTCATACTGTTCATGAGGCCGCAGCTGAAAAACAGGAATAGTTCGGGCAAACGCATGAATTGCCTACGTAGTTCGATCAAACCATAGTAGGAAAGGTGCCCGACATATCATTAGTAATTGGATGTGGCACTCTATTAAATAGAGGGCTTGTATGAGGCACCGCACAGTCCACTTGGATGTGGAATGCATAATGGGCACTACTGGCAGGCTGGTTTAAGCATGAAGCTACAGCTCCTTCAGGCTGAAGCTTCATGCCCATGTCACAGGTGTTCCACTAGGAGTGGGGCTCAGCCAACTGAATCTGCCATCCCCCCCGAGTTCCATCAGTGACCCTCCATAAAGAGCGTTTAGAATCACCGCTACCCAGATGCCCACAGCTGCAGCAGTTGGTGTCCAAGGGTGGACAGTACCAGCCAGCACTGCAATAGAAAAGATACTGGTTGTTGAGTGAAGCCATGCATATCTGACCCGTAAACCAGTGAGCATGTGATTGTTGGCTAGAATCATCATCAGAGAGTTAGAATTTCATGCAAGGTGAGAAATAAAATACTCAAATTATCTGGCGTAAAACGAATCGTTTTACTCAAAAGAATGTTACTTGAGGTCAGACATGCATGTTGAAAATCTGCTGATCTGCTGATCCATGTAGTTTCTGGTGGAACCTGAGCAGCATTAGCATGTTATTTGCTTCCTATTAAACTAAGGGCAGAGATCAGTAAAGGTCAGCTGAAAACTGTCCAGGCTTTTCTGTATGCCAAGCACTCGGCCTAATAGGACTGAGAAGCTCCTGTGTATGTTTACACATGAAGCTAGTATTGAAATGAGTTATAAACTCAATTACCACACCCCGCTTCAGGCAAACACCCCTCCCTCGGAAGCCCCGATGGATCCGAATGGTCCCATCCTGCACATGGAAATGATTTGTCACCTCGGCTTTATGCAAAATCCCATTTCCAATAAGCCCTGCTCCAATTTACACAGTGCTTTACACGGGAAGGTTAATCAATAAAGCAGGTGCAGCAATGTCCTGTTACATGTGCGCAGGGACCTCTTTGCAACCATTAATCCCACATGAAAAAATGGGGAAAACACCCATCTAATTACAAACAAATATGCTCATCAGCATTCCCTTGAGCCACTGAGGCAAATGAGCTGCGCGAGTGTGTGTGTTCTTGTTCATGTTCATGAACCTGCATGACTTCTCCAGCATGTGTCATGTGTGTCTTTTTTGAGGTAATTTCCAATTTGGGAATGGCAAAATGCTATTGATTCCATGTATTTTTGCAGTGACAGTAAGTTATGGAATAAAGCAGCATGTGAGATAGAGGTTAGTTCTGGTTGTGCTATCTGGCGTATTCGGCTTTGCCTCTATTTTTATATAATTACAGAGGTTTAAAATGGCAGATGAAGGACTATTCATGTTAATCAGTTGAATGGAAAGCGAGATTGAATTTTTATGAATGTAGTTTAATTAGATTTCAGTCCTTGTCAGTGCCTGTTATCCATCATGAATACATGCAGCTGTGTTCTTCTGCTCTATGCTAAGGACGGACCTGCGTAGCAAAGGGTTGTTTCGACCCTCAGCACTTGCACTGAGCAGTATCACTTCAACCATCATCTGTCCTTGTCCCACTCTCCATTTAATAGAAATCATCTTGTTATCTGAAAGAATTAGAAATGCACATATCAGACAGAGAAATACTTGAAAACTTTTCTGATTATACAAGAACATGTATAATATAATCCATCAGCCACATAAAGACCCTTATGTTTGTTCCGGTGTTAGTTTTCTCTTTATAATACACCATAACATTTGTGGACATCAGTCCATTACAACTATATGTGCTTTCTGAACATCTTAGTCCATCTTTAGCCGCTTTGGGTGAAGAGGCCTCGCGTGCGGTCAGCATTTCAGTTCATCCCAAAGGTGTTCAGTGTAGTTGAGGTCAGGGCTCTTGAGTTCTTCTACGCTAACCTTGGCAAACCATGTCCTCACAGGCATCGCTATGTGCACAGGTGCATTATCATACTAGAACAGGTCTGTACCCTTGATCCAGTGAAGGGAAATCGTAAAGCTACAGCATACAAAGACATCCTGTTCACCTGTGTGACATCTTTCTTAAACAGTTCCAGGAAGAATCTCATATAGCTTTGATGGTCAGGTATGATGGTCATATTTTTAAGCATATAGCATGTATATAGTATTTTTATGTTTATATGCATTCTCCATCCACTTCAATAGGAACACATGCAGTTATCCATATCACCAGCACAGAGTATGCGAATGGCGAATTAGGGAAACCACGGATGTGTTGGGATTTTTGTGCAATGTCTACAGTTTGCAGTTTTGCAGACTGAAATCCCATGTTGGCATCAAAGGTCAGAGGAGAATGGTGAGACTGACAAGAAGGCCAAAGTAACTCGTTATAAACATTTTAAGAAACATTTAAGAACAAAGCTCTCACGTTTAACCTCCGCAATCATGTAACTCGTTCACATATTTAAGTGCACTGGCGAACTTGGCCTTGTAGACAGCGTAGGGTGATGCGTTTTTGCATAATGCTTTTTTTTAAACATGCATCAGAACAGTGTCTTCCATTTACTTAAAATTAAAACTATCATTATGCACTTGTTCCTTTTAGAGCCACATTAGCACTTAGCTGAAATCAATTCAGAAAAGAGTTTGCATGTCATGAGCGTGGGGGAAAGCTATTCCATTTATTTGGCGCATACCATCTTTAAAAATCTCACGTTTGTGGTCATCACCTGAGTAGAACTGACTGCTACAGCCTACACTGGAACATCGTTCATGTATTGCTTCATTAATAAGGTTAGAAAGTATCTGTGGCTGTTTGGTCTAATTTCTAAGGTCCAAATTTGAGCGAACTCCTTTAGAAATAATCTAAAGACTGAATTAGTGTCATGGCATGTAATGAATTTAATTACATTTTGATTATATTAGCACCATTCTTGTTTTCTAACCTGGAAATTTTTCATGTTAAAAGATCATTACATTTATTTATTATTATTTTTTTTTTTTCATTGCAAAAAAATATTTAAACAGAAAGTGGCTTTAAGCTTTAAATAGCTGATGACTACTGAAGTCCTAAATGTAAAAATATATATTTTCCCACAATTTTTTGTAAAAGACAAATTTCCATCCTGTTACTGCTCATTAATGGAAATAACACCTCTAATATATTTTTTTCCCCATCAGCAAAGTATAAACCAATTAGCCTTTGATTTGTACAGTTTCAAAGTGTGCTTTATGGAAATGCACAAACAGCTCTTCACTTGCTTTTAAAAGCCATTTGCTCTTAAAATACTTTGGAAATTGCATGCCACCGCTGAAATTACCCGACCCATTTTGTGGTGGAAAGCATGAGGGGGCGAGGCCTGTGAAAGCTGAACTAATGTTTGGGTTCTTGCCGTTCAGGGCAGAGAGAGCCAGACTCACCTAATGATGTTTTCACTGTAATGATGCAAGTAGGGGCCAAGGTCATTCAACTTATTGCCTTCACATTCACTGGGTTTCATCTCTATTGTAAACCTCACTGTGAGTGTTTGAAATGGACATGTCCCGAAGGGAACACGAAAACAGTCTGATGGCAATCAACAGCAGAAAATGATCTGCATCTTTCTAAATTTAACAGCAAGGGAAATGATACTCAGTGGCCATCGCTATCAAACACAGGAAACTCCCTTCCTGTGAATAGGACACCTGGGATCAGAGCTAAATGAGCAGCTCAGTCTTTGCAGTCTTCGTCCTCCTTCTCAGAGCTCCTCTACTGTTCTTCTTGACGGTATAAATAACACGCATGGCTGTATACATGCCACAAAGAAAACACATAAGATATCTTCTTCAGGAAGAGACAATGGACTCCTTGACATCTCCGCACTTCCTAGGAGCTGATCTGAGATCACCATGGCTGTAGATAGCGCTTTGCAGAGCCTGTTAATGTGCAGATGTGGAGTAATGAGGGTGTTCACTCAGCTCTCCCCTGTCAGAAGATGCTTAGGCAGTGCCATTCTGCCAGTGCCCGTCTGGCTCACTGTCAGCGCACGCCAGCAGCCTCTAATTTCTCTATTTGATGAACAGATAGCGTCTCCCTGTTATTAGCCCTCTGTCTCCAGCCTCTGTTGTTATGCCATTTTTTTTTTACCCTCTGCAAACTTTTAGACTGGCCAGCCATAATGTATGCATAACACCTCTTCTCACCTGCTGTTAACAATGCCGTGAACAGAAGTGGCCGTGCGACGAGACGATCGGGTCCTGCAAGTTATTGCACACAAATCACCACCAGATTGCTTCTGTTATTCTGACGGTATGGGGAAAAATGGTTTTGTTAGTCTAATGAGGTATAAAAATGGCACATGGCAGGTGTGTAATATGCAGATGATGCCAACTCCATTATTCGCAACACAGCCATAATTGCATTTTTTTCGAGGGCCTGGCTTTTCTTCATGCCTCCTGAATGCGCAGGCCATCAGAGGCCTCAGGAAAGCAACAAAAAAGACTTCTGCTCCAGACGGCGATACCTGATAGCACCACTAAAGCAGTTGTAGTACATTAGCTGAGCTATAAAACAATAAGGTACCAGGAACATGAGCACATCTGCTACTGTAATTGAATTTATAGCACCAAATTTTTATAGCCCGCCATGTCCAGCAAGTTGTAATTCTCACAGCTCAATACATTACGCTATCACTATTAGTTTAGGTGAGGAATGTAAGATTATACACGTCGGTTTTATAGCAGCCAAAGCTTCCATGGCATTTTGAAATGAGACATTACTACGTGAAGGAGGGAAATGAAGAATGCTGGAGCCGAGGCGGTTGAAGAATACACCCAAGACCTTTAATGTATTTAGATTTATTCTCAAACTCTTGAGTTAATCAAACATCCCAACTCAGCATATACTGTATGATATAAGGCAAGTCATTAAACCTTATCTTGGGTCAAAGCTTCTTCCTGAAATCGTCTCAGGCAGTCAGGTAATTGTGGATGAAATCCTAGTGTAATAAACTTCAATTCACTTCAGTTTGCTTATCAGGATCATTTTCTTGATAATGTATGTTCTGTCACAAGGTGCTCATTAATAAGCACTGCAAAACGTTTCATGATATTGCGACAGAAATATGAAATGTATCACCAGGCAAATGATATCAGAATGAATGTGTATTTTGAGTCTATTACCAGTCACCGCAGGTCCTCCCGGTTTCACGGCAGTAACATGTAGTCAATCACCACTTTGGTTTGGACTCCTGCTTAAACATCACACTGCAGCTGAATATGAATTGAAGAGAGAGAGAGATGACTGCTGTGCTTGTTTTAGATCTTGTTGATCAGCCGACGTTGCTGGGTATGCACAAGAACAGAGAAATCAGGTTTATTTCCATCACAGTGGGAGCACAGGCCATAGAGTTTGTGTGAACTTCATACTGTACATAACATAGAAACATTTCAATCTGAGTTTCAGTTTTCTTTAGCCATCACTTTAAAAATTTAGGATGTGGTTATTACTTGGTGGCCAAACAGCTTTCAAAATTCTCATAATCAAGTTTAGTGTCTCTCTTGCATTATGGGCACAAGCTGATGTGATAACATCACTGACACGTTAGAGTAGAAAGAGATGCCGGATTAAATGCCTTCGCTTTTTCTCCCTTAAGCTCGTTCCTCTATTTCTCTCGGGGGTCAATAATTAAAGCGCAGTTAAATTAGTTCCGTGCAATAAGGTTTTAATAGAAGGTTTTAATGAATGATCTCAACGGGAGGTTCAATCTCGATTGAGGGGTCAGTTCCTGCCTAGGCTTCGCTTCTCTCATTTTTATCACAGCCCTCTTGGCTTCCTTAAGATGCTGCCGCTTTAGTGTGGTTATGAATGATCAGATCACTACCCCTTGCAATTCACAGAGGCTAAAAGAGATCAACGATACGATTGTCTCGGAAATGAATCATCCAGGGAGAAACTTAACACCCCAACCTTCAATTTCAGCTAGATACCGGAAAGCACAAATGGACAAGACCGAGCATGTGGCCATGCCTCAGTCATTGTTTTGCAGCAGCTATCACAAAGGAGCCCTTGAGTTGAGGTAAAGGTGTCTGTTTGCAGTTTTCCCCCCTTGTAATTACACGTGTATTGCGTACGGGTCCAGACATGCTCGGTCCATGTAGAGACCTTCAAAGAGGAAACTGGTGGCAAAATCTCCCACTGATTAAAGGCTATTTCAGAATGGGCTTCAAACCAGACAGCTGATGTTTGGCACAAGCTTGTCCATCGTTATATTTTTTGTGCTATGTAACTGGCAGCATATCCTTCAGCGGTATTTTGCATAATTGTTCTGATTATTACCATCAGTGTTTTTTTTTTTCTATCTCAGATTTAAAATGCTTTCATAATTACACATACTGTATGCTGCCAATTTATTGTGAATTTAATGGATGTAAATCCAATAGGAATTACACTGCAAATCACACTAGCACGCGACCGGTCTACAGATGGCGATGGTACTGTATAGCGATGATGCAGTAAAAAGATATGTCAGGTCCTGAAGATTTCTTTCAGTCCTTTCCAAAGTGCAGGTTTTCCATTGTTTCCAGCATCCTCTATTCTCACAACATTAGTTTCTAACTCAATTCAACCCAATTCATTCATTCAACTTGTACATCGCTTATCCTGTATACAGGCTTCACGGGGGGCCTGGAACCTATCCCAGTAGACTTAAGGCACGAGGCGGGAGACATCCTGCACACTGTGGCAATCCATCGCAGGGCACACAAACACACCCACGCAACGGCTAATTTTAGGAATGGTTAACTTGATTGAGACAATCGGCATGTCTTTGGACTCTGTGAGGTAACTGGGGTATCTGGAGGAAATCCACCAAGCACGGCGAGAGAACATGCAAACAGATCCAAGGTGAGAATCGGACCTTTGATTCTGGATTTGCAAGGCCACAGTGCTTACCACTAAACCATGCTGCCCAATTCAACCTCATTTGGTAAAAATGAACAAAAGCACACGTTTTTAAACAAATGTAACAGTCATGGCTATACGTTTTACAGTACATGTGTACATTTTTTTTATATCAGAGCTTAAAAAAGCCACACAGGGCACTTTACATATTAATTTATACATTAGACCCTTTGAAAGAAAGGTACCAGAAATCATGTGATAAAGATGTCTAATGGAGTAATGTGAATGTATTTTTTCAGATTTATAGTCTGGTCAGTTTGTCCCTAATGAGCAAGCCACAGGCGACAGTGGCAAGGAAAAAAAACTCCCTGACATGAGAAGAAACCTTGAGAGCAACCAGACTCAAAAGGAAACCCATCCTCATTTGAGTGGTATTTAAATAAAGCCCTTCTATAGCTGTTATATCGTCAAAAAAACAATTGTATACAGGAAATTGTGTTTAAGTTAAACATTAAGTCCACTATATTGAGGGAACCAACTGTACATTGATGGAGACATGGGTACAAAACTGTTGCTTATTATTAAAATAAAAAAATAAAAAAAAGAGTTTAAAAAAAAGTCAATGATGCCTACCTGATTAATCTTCACAGACAAGTTTGAATCTTCATGGTCTGCCAGAACAGTGGCATTAATCCTCGAATGCTCAGCTTACTTGTAAATTGCTTTTGGTTCTCTTTTTGGTTTAGCACTATGACTCATGATTAGACTGGACAAACCCTTTTTTTTTGCAATAAAAGCATTTTGAAGTATTAATTAGAGTTCGATTCAGTTGTATTATTTATTTATTTACTTTCCTTTTTCATATTCAGTTTTTCATATTGAGTTGCTTGTGCGCACAATTTTTGTTATTAAAAAAAAAAAAAATATATATATATATATATATATATATATATATATATATATATACATCTGAAATGGACATTCTGTATCCATTATCCAAAGATTTGTCTTTATTTCCCTCTTCAGGGAGTTGCGCTCTGTGATTAGGGATTTATAATCCTGAAATAGACAGGAGTGTCTCTGTAATAACCCTTGACCCACAGAGTGGGGATTGTCAAGAGCTGGCATGGAACCTCTCAAGCTCAATTTGCCCCTCACTGCTCTTGAGAAAGCATTGTGGTCTTATTGATTCGGCTTCTCTCTAGGCCTCAGCTCAAGGCCATGTTTGAAAGGTAGCCATGAAAAACTAATGGACTAATTCAAACTAACCTGCTTGCTACATCCTTGCTCCACACTTCTCGTTTCCATGGTACACCCTGCAGGACGGCAACGCAGCTGAAAGGAACGAAGGCCTGAAGCTAAACAACACACAGTTTCCCTTTCCTTCTTTCTTTCTTTCCTTCTGTTTTTCTTTTAAGTGAACTGGATTCTGACTGACATGCAGTGTATACTGTAGGTCTGATTTCTCGAAGTGTTTAGTACAAACAAGTAAGCATGTATGTTCTTTAAACATATAAGCTCGGGACATCTCTAATGTTCAGAGCTAGACAAGGACCTTGGATTGTCTGTCTTGGTGAAGTGTGATGAGATTTGGATGTTTGAGATGTTTATGCAAATTCAGTATTCTAAAAGATGTTAAGGCATATTTATTATTTGTAAAGTAACACACGAGCGATTCAGGTAACATGAGAGCTGTGGTTTTATTGTACAGTTACTGTAGTCTTTCTAGCACAAGGACACACACACACACATACACATACACAGATGTCTTGGATTACTTACTAAGAGGTGATGGCTCCAATATAGCGCAGTCTCAGCAGTTCAGTAATGAGTTCATTGTGTGATGACTTGTAGCATATGGACTACAGACGTTGTATTTCACTAACAGTTTATCAGTCTTTATACACACACACACATTCAAAGGGGATCATATGATACACATTCAAATTTGGCTTAGGGATTCTATCTTGAAATAAGTTACAGAAAACAGGATCTTAGCTAAACCGTTGTGAAAAGTGAACAGATGACCATCAACTTTATCGTTTGGGGCATTTTTTATGAATGTGATCATATGAATTATTAGAAATTTATAAGATGGAAATGAATGCATGCAGTGCACTTTCAGCTACTTACTGTAGACTGAAGCACTTATATTCCACATGGAGTCAGATTCTAGAAAGGGATTAGAATGAACATGAGTACAGAGTTGAATGCTGACAGATACATGTCAGACGCTCAGCATATAGTCACTAGAGGTCTGCCTGTGTTTCTCATCTATTTATATAGGGATTTAAAGTGTTTTAGCTCTAAATGTGATAAATGTACATTATACTGTATATGGCGTGTGTGTTATGTGCTCTGGCGTAACCCTTTGCCCAAGGCTCTGCTTTGAATATGCTTGTTGTTTTATGTACACTTCAGTACGATCATGGTTGCAGGCTACGGAGACCTTTTCAAGCGGTTAAGAAACCTTGTTAAAGAGAATTGTTGTTTTAGGGAACCACAGGGCCATTGAGGACCACAGTAGAGTGTGTGGAATGTTTTTTTTTTTTTTTCCGCATTAAATGTAAATTCCTCACTCTTGTAACTACAGTACTGTGCAAAGGTCTTGATACTTTCTGTATTTAGCGCTTCCAAAGAGCCAGGTGTCTTTGTATTTTTGAAATGTAGTCTTGAGGAATTACTCTCCAGGCTTCCTGAAAGGACTTTTTTGGCTCTCATTTTTTTTTGCCAGTCTCTGTACCTGACCAGAGGAATGTGTTTTGTTTGTTAAGCCACACAGTGACCTATGAATCATTCAAGTATTAAAAAAACATCTAACTTAAGGCATGAACCAGTACGTGTGAAACAGGTGTAGAGAAAATTTTATCTTTAAGCAATGTCACAGTAAAACATTTCTTTACATGATTGTTTATGAAATCTTCATAATTAAGTAAGGAGAGAAAAAGTACACTGGTTATTATTTTTTTTAATATGCATATAATACAATTAAGATGAATAGAAAAGGGATGTGCCTGCAAATGCTTCTATAAAAACAAGTGCATGGCAGCTTGATTTCTTAATGTAAAGTGGCACTGAGTTCTGCAGTTTTAACACAGAGTAACAAAATCTGAACGATAATATAAAAGGTTAAGCTACTGTACATTCCTATGTAAAGAGACACAGACCAGAGCAACTCCTGCCTAATCTTGTCACTTGACATACCATAACAAACATGCCAAGCTCATTTCATGCACTTTAAATGTGTGAAAATGACTCCTGATGAGTCTGTCCATCTCTCTCTCTCTCTCTCTCTCTCTCTCTCTGAGTCAACATACAGCCTCTAGAGTCAGCAGCCTGGGTTCCAGGATTAAAAAAAAAACCTTTTATAAATGTTATACAGAGGTTATTCATTAACCATTCTAAAGACACACTTCCTCTGTGTGTTTTGAACCTTTACTTCTGTCACTGTGTTAGCCCAGCAAACTGTTCACACAGTCAAGCTTTTTAGAGCATATGGTTTAGATCACTGGCTGGCACATTTCAGTTTGCTCACTGGTCATATCTTGAATTTCTCATTGCGCTTGAGTGAATGTGGAAGAAAAAAACCTCTAGACTTGACTTTGCTATGTGATGGCATCGTTTGATGGCCATTTTTCACCGAACTTTTATATTATATTATAGTTTTTTTTAAATGTTTGCTGGGACAGAGGAAACTGTGTGTGTTCCTGGTGACCCTGGTGTGTCCGCACTGTGGGGAAGAGAACAATGCATCCAGTGAGTGTTGTCTTTCCGGTATAAACAGCTGCACAGATTACTGCGTGTGCTAACAACATTGATCAATGTTTTTCATTGTATACGTGTCATGCAGTGATTTTTCAGAACAATATATTATCTGTATACAGTCAGGATCATACGTTTTTTGTAGAGTGACACAAGCTTAGTGTTTTTATAACTAATCACCGTGACATACAGGTATTTGTTCCTGTTATTTTGTTTATTAAATGTTACATACATCATTACACAGTAAATGTACTCACGTGTGGTCTTTCCTCTGTGCAGCCCCAGCCTTCATGATGGTCAATACTTCTGGAAGGTTTCCTGGACAGCGAGCTCAACTGGTAGTCCCTCAGCTGAAGGAGAATGATACACACTGCCTTATATTCCAGTATTATGGAGCCAGTGGTGAGGGCACGAGTCCTGGCCAGCTCTACATCTACGTCAAAGAGAACAACAGTCCAGTGGGCTTCCCTGTGTGGAACTCATCAGGACCTGCATTTCAAGCATGGAAGCAGGTTGAACTGGCAGTCAGCACCTTCTGGCCCAACTTTTACCAGGTGAGAATGTTTCTAGTTCTAGTACAGTATATCTTGTCTTTATGCCTTTGGTAATCTGTATAGTCCAACAAATATCGATAACATTTTACTTATAGGTCTATGACACATGTACTGTATAAGCCCTATATGTGAACTGACATAGACTCACATAAATGCTAATAAAGGTTTATTCCAAAAGGTATCAGCTATTATAAAGACGGCAATGCTGATTTCTTTTTAAAACTAACAACCACAGTAACAGCTATGGTTTCTACAACACCTTCTGTGAGACTTATTCTAAGTAGAAATGCCATAACAATTAGCCTAGTAGTAACCATGCGCTTCTTCTTTATCAGTTATGCGGTAATGGTAACGGTTTAATATTTCAAACATCAAAATGAAACTTTAATTTAATATCAGCGAAACTATACTTAATGCCGTCACTAGAGTGTCATGATATCCATTTCAGGTCAGGTTCATTTTTGTGAACGTTTAACAATAGATCTTGTCATAAAACAGATTCACAGGTAAGATAAAGAGACTCTATTGTCACTGTTGTAGTATAATGAAATTTGTTTGGACACCCCTTCTAACTCCATGGTCTTTCCTGGTTTTTATTTCTTTGCACATCATGAAACAATCCTGAAGGCGTCCAAAATATGCAGTAATCTCTTTTGAACAGTTGATATTGAGATGTATCTGCTACTTATGCTTTGTAAAGCCTTCTAATCTGAGGTGCTGTTTGTTAATTGGTTATTTTTGAGGCTGGTCCTGTAACTCTAAATGAACTTCTCCCCCTGTAGCAGAGGTACAGTAAGTCTTTATGAGAGCCAGTTTCATCATGGGGCTTGATGGGTTTTGCAAATGCACTTGACAATACTGTTCTTGCAAAAACTATTCCAGAACAGCTGACCTTCATTTCTTAAAATGACAACTGTGCCTCAATTTGTTTTTTTTTTGGTTACTTAATTACCTAATGCCATATGTGTTATTTCATAGTTTGGTTCTATGAAACAACACATCTATAGTGCAGAAAATAAATCCAAACTTTTGTCCAAACGTTTGACTGGCAATATACAGTAGATAGAAATTCCTCATTTGCAATGGTGGAAATGAAAACATTTTGCGTGAAAAGGGAACTCCCTTCAAAAGGAACAGGATAGTGGGATTATAGAACATTACGATGTACAGATGGAGAAAAGTAAAGGTTCTGTAAACACTCCGGAGTTAAGGGAGTTAAATGGATGTTCAGCGTGAGTATATTGTGAATAAGCGTCATGGCACAGATATTTTATTACCTGCAGTCTTTGGTATGCAGATAAGATTCTGTGATTATGAGACTTGGGCATAACATGCTTTGGGGAAGTGCAGTCCACCTCAACAGAAGCTGAGTCACATGTACAGAAATCTCCAAGCAGAGGTACATCATCCGGATGAATCAGGCATGGCCCAAACAAATGCACATAGCTCTGTTGTGATAGCATTATAGCAACTGTCAGAACGGTGGAGAAAATACACCTAACTCAATGCCATTACAACCTGCTAAAATACATTCTTATTATTATTCAGACTTTAAATTCTTCACTTTATATTATTTTCTAAATTCTTAATAGACAATTACCAAAATAAAGGAACACGAGACAATGAGACAATGGGTATCACAAAGGGATACAACTGGTTCTTAATTTTAGGCTTGGTTTTATCAGTAATCTTAAAGTAATCTTAAACGCTTATAGTATTTCACTTTCACAATGTTTCCGAAATTCATGGTGTTTGCCATCCACACAACAACAGAACAAGCTTCTTTTGGCATCGTACACTGCAGAGAATCATGATTAATTCAGTTTATATAAAGAGCGCATTCACATTTGACATGTAAACACATAAACCGGCCAGTTAGGCTGATTTGACACCTGCCATGCTGGTGTAGCATTGCCTGTTGATCCTCATAGGGAATCCATTTTAATTGCAAGAGAAAGTCCCAATTACTTCTTGCAAAATCGACCCCTGGTGTTCTTGCAGCTGATTCTGGACTGCTCCTCTGAGCTTGGCTGAATAGAGACAGAATAAGAACTAGTCTCTCCAACTCAGTCGTTCAGACCCCAGCATGCACCTTTAATGGCTGAAAAGTCATTCTGTATAGAAGTGGCACTGTAGGAGAGCTTTTTGTGACGGAAAAGATCTTTCATTGACTCAACTGGAGATGAATTTCAGCACAAACGAGGGAAAAGAGGTAGCGAAAGTATCAAGGTTTTAAAGTCACAGAAGGGAAGTGCTACTCAGTGTTTGTGAATGCAGTAAGGACATAACTTAAGGTTAAGGACTGAGCTGAGTGCAGATAACTTACTTTTTTTGGCCCTTCATACATGGATTCCAAGTCTAGTTCAACAGTTTGGACTGACTATTTAACCTGTTTTCTTGCTATTTAACTGAATAATGTTCATTGGTTTGGTCCTCAAACCTGGGCCCTACAGATGCCAGGTAAGGAGTCTACCACTGGATGCAGGGCATCCTTATTAGGAAAGTGGCTGAGTTTGGGAATCTGAATGTGCGGATCATCAGACGGTCCGCTGTGGCAATCTCATCAGCGGGAGCAGTGGTAGGAACACCAACAATTGAATAATGATCAGATTTTCAGACAGTATGCTTAGTGGACACTATAAACTAAAAAACACTAAATTCTGCATCTTCTGTGCTGTTAAGATTAACTCGTGTGCTCTAAGATTCATTTAACTAAGTTTCTAATGTATTGAAGGTTAATTGTATTGCTGTGTAAGTGAGTCCTGATTAACCACAAATTTGGTGCTGATGAAAGATGTTTATAGTCGCAACAATACTAGAATGAACAAGGAGAGTTGGATTTAAAGTTCCATGAAATGGCCACAGAATGCTTGTCACAAGCTTTACTATTTAGCACTCAACCTGTCCAATTTCCAATTTTCATTAGTGTAATCCACAATAACTGTGATTAGGGTTACTCAACCATTCCTAGTAAACTTTATCAATTTTCAACCTTGTCTCATCATCTATACTCCTTTATCTTGTATAAGTATATCTTGTATACAGGGACATGGGGGTGCCTGGAGCCTATACCAGGATATTTACTCCACGAAGCAGGGAACACCCAGGACAGGGTGCCACTCCATCGCAGGGCACACACATATACACACACACACACACACACACACACACTCACATGCTTATTTATGCACTACAGGCAATTTGGGGACACCATTCCACCTAATCTGCAGAATTGACCCCGGAACCTGAAGGTGCAAGACTACAGCGCGAACCACTAAACCACGTGCCGCCTTTATCAAATTTCTCCTTTATTTAATCATAGAAAGTTTAATTTCTTTTTATTTTTAGAAAAAATCCTTGGATAGCATGGCTGAATGGCTATAACGGTACAATTTAATACTTAACTATTAATGATTAATTAATAGCTAGCTCAATTAGCAATGTTTTGGTTTGGTTTACAATTAAAATGTATGCAAGGGGAATACTTCTCTGTCTTCTCTTGATGAGAATCTCTGACACTTTTCTAGCCCTATAGCTAGTCTCTGGTCTGAAGGGCTGCTAACAGGTTTAAACAGTTTAGACAAATATACAGGGGTCGCATGCACCACTTCCCAGCAACAGTGAAACAACATGTAGACATGTGTATGATGTAATATATTATCATACAGTACATCCGGATGCAGCTCTCCAAAGCAAGAAGGATTTTTACATAATACCAGAGGTCTCCAGAGAAATAACTACCACCTGCTGGGTATTTAGAGTGTGTGGCAGGAGATGCTTCACGATCTTCTCAGCTCTCTTTCTCCATGCTGCAGCAAGGTGTTATTGTTGAAGAATGCAGTTGCGACTTCTTAATATTACGACAATTAACAATAGAATCTGCAATCTGTGTTATCGTAGCTAATTAGCAATGGAGAGGTAATTATGGGTTTGCATAATTGCACAGTATCTTAAGTGTTTGTCAAAATGAAACCACCTGGTACCGAGAACTTACTTTGTCTCTTATTTTGTAATTATGGGGTTTGTGTTTTTATCCTTTCTCATCTCCCTGTGCAATTTTCTTCGTCTGTACAATGAGAGAACATCACTAGTGCTAATTACTCCTCCAGTTTGGCCGCTTCTCCAAACTTTTAATAAATAACAGCATGCGGTTGGAATATGGTAATGTCCATGGCCCGGTGCTCTCTGATCTTCACTGACATTTTGTGGTGTTTGGTTCTGAAATATGTTATTGTGCTCCTGTTTATAGCATCTGGATCACAATTACAGGTGTGAGGATAAAACCACTCATGCATGATCAGTTCCAAATGGAAGCAGAGAGCTGGTAACTCAGCGAACAATTATATATATATACACACACACATCTATTAAGTGATTGACAAAAGGAGTTGAAGCCTAATACTTAGCTTTAATGTCATTTTTGAAATGTAGTTGTAAAATAATCGATACATTGTGCATTGGTCTAAATTGCCCACTGTAGCATTCAGATCTGTCACAGACTCCTATACTTTTCAGGCAATCTGTCCTGCTATGTAGAATACACCAACTACTGAGGAGAAAATAAATAAGTCTGTATAAGCCTTTGTTTCCCAGTGATTGGTTCTATATATAATACAGATTCTTTGGAAGCCATAATGGTTTCAGTAATTGAGCAATTATAAATTCAGCTAATGAAAACAGTCCAACAATGGAGAACCCATGACACATTGTCCAGATTTGAGAGACCTCTGGGGACTGGAACGTTTTTACTGTGCAGTGTGGTGACACACATCAACACCACAGATTTAATCTCCCTCTAGCTCACCATGACATTTAACATGCCCGAGACTGGCTTTCCATTTTCTTTTAAATTAGCCCCTCATAAAGCTCTAATTAGCGGCCAGGCCACTTACAATTGTTCCCCAGAATAAAGCAGAATGGAAATCAATTTAAACCCATTTGAATGACCTAAAAAGCATCACGTTTGAATGGCCTCTCAGTAGTCTTATCTAGCACTAATGACTTGTTTGGATGATCGTTGTGCAGCGGACATTGGAGTGACACACTCGAGGCTTACTAGGCAACGTAAATGAATTTGAGGAAAAAAGGTCACCTGCTGTTATTATTGATTCCATGAATCCCTTTAATACCATTAGATTTAGAGGTTTATAAAATGGAATGCTATGTTTTAGACAAGCTGACAACTTGCCTGCTTTTCTGTATTACTGAAGCTGTCTTTTTCCGTATTAAGGGCAAACTAAATGGTGTTAGAAGAATTTACTCCAAGAAAATGACATTTTCACTGCACAGCTGATATTCTTGTGGCATGTTCTCTATCATGTGTTCTTTTTTACGTCTCGTGCCTCTCAGGGTGTTTTTCCTTGCACTTGTGGCAGGCACTGAGATCCATCCCTGAACTTAATTTTTGTAAATCTGCTGTGACAATACAGTATCTATTGTTAAAAGCTTTTAGGCATGCGAATTACCAGGAATTTTAATTGTGCAGAGTAAAAAAAAAACTTTTTAATCCCCTGCTACACTAATGCACTCATCCCAGCTTTTCACTAGTACATGGACACAATTAAGGTACTGTAGATAGTGTCCTCAGTACATCAGAGCCATGATAAGACTGCCTGCTTCACCTCTGGAATGCTGGCCTCCCAGGAACTCCTTTAATGGCCCAAACATGTATTAATGGCCTGTAGAGAGGCAGGAGTGTACTGATGATGTGACAATAACTCCAAGCCGAGTTCCTGTAATGTGCCAGTGGTGTTCATGAATGATTGTGTGTACAGATCTCAAAGACAGATGCGTCTCTTCCATAATTTGGGGACAAGGTATCTGTTGATTTTCAAGCATCAGGTTCTCCCCTCCCTTAATGTTTGCATGAACAACTGCAGTGAGCAGTTGTCTGTTTTTGACAATCGTACAGCCTTTAAAACGCTTGCACCATTTAAATGTTTTATTGTGGCTACTTGTCTCATTAATATACTGTGCTGTAAGGTCTTCAGTAAGATGTTAATTGATTGTCCAGCTTTAATTATGAGAAATTTCATCCCAAGTCCAGGTTTCACTTGAATGCGCCTCATTAATTATGGACTAGTATTCCATAGATTTAAAGATGTATTTGAAATATGTTTGTATTTAAAGTTCAGGTTTTTATTCTCTATTTAGATCTCTAGAACTGCATTATTGTATTATATACTCCACATTTCACACATGACACTGTGTCTGCACTCTCACAAGCACATTATTTCTATTAGTTGTATTTTTCTCCCACACTACGAAAACATTCTAAGAGTCAACTTTTAAAAAAACACTGAACCAACCTGACCGTTTTTTTCTCTCTTTCAAAAGTTATTTGGTTCATAGCGGGATGGAAGAATAAAAAAAAACCTGAGAGACATTGAGTGAAAATGAGTGCCTAAGTGGGCGCTGGTTACACGTGTCAAGTCTGATGTAAACCGAGTTTGTAACTGGCTTCCAGAAATCTGAGCACACAGGAAAAGCAACATGTGTGTTTTAACCAGTTGCTTCCTGAGTGATAGGGATAGTGAGACACATTGCTCCCCTTTCCCCCCACCCGCCCCACCCTTTTTCCCTTTTCCTCTGTCAGTCTTTTCACCATCTGTTGTGTGGTTTGGTGGTTAGAGAGAGTGAATGATGCTACACAGTGTCTGCTATTAGTAACCCAAATCAGTAATGTACTGTAAAGAGATCATGGAAACCTGACTCTGTGCTCCACACAGGCCTATGGGAAATGAGTTCTCTCACAATAGCAAGATGCCTGTATGTTTTGATGAATGTATGGAAAGAACAGACTCCCTCACACAGTCAGCCCTCCTCTGAAAACATAGGAGGACACAAACGTCTGGGCCTCTTAAAGCTAACCAGCTGTTCAATTTTGTTCAACTGTATGTTATAACAGAGAGGAAACTCACACAGAGGAACAGGCTAAGGGGCAAGTGGTGTGTGTGTTTGTATGAGATTTGTTTTGAGAAACTTAGTTTTTGACAAACTTTTTCATCAGAATCTAGGCCCTTGATCAAGATAAAGCAGTTATTAATGATGAATGAATGAAAGCATTAACCTGTAGACTATTATGTTAATAAATGTGGTCCCGTGAGGTCTATATATGACTGCCTGATCCCACGCACAAAAAAAAAAAAAAAAAAAGAGAAGCTTTTTTGTTATGTCCCAGGAGATGTACACTTTCAGTAAAACCTCATCAATATCTAAATCATTTCCATAAAATAACCTAAGTTCTTCATGCAATTTATTGAACATTGTATGGATTTAATATGAGTCATTAAAAATCTCTCTCTCTCTTTAGCTCATCTTTGAAGTTGTGACCTCAGGACAGCCGGGGTTGCTGGCTATTAAGGACATTTCACTTCAGGGACATCAGTGCAGTAAGTTCTCTCTCCGTCACCTGTTCTTTCTTGCGCACCATGAACCAGAATATAAAAAGAAAGTACCATGAAATGATTATACCGTTTCAAATGCAGACTCCAAAATAAACACGGCACAGCTTTTTGTGTACATTGTGGCGTTAAAGAAAATTATTACTGACGTTTTATACATGTCAGTATGGTGAGGCTTGGTAGCTTTATTCATCTGAATCCAGCATTTTTCCCCTATGTACAGTATATGTTATTTTTAACATAGGATTTTTCATGTTGTTAAGTATTGAACAAAATGTCTGTTTCAGTGGTCGCCAGAGATTTAAACAGCAACAGCCAATAGATTTTTAAAATATAGACAATTTGAGTTATAGGCACTTTTTTTCTGTGGCTGGATATCAAATGCACTACACAGCTTCTATAATGCTGTTATGTATTATAGAATACAGTTTCTTACGTAGTGAGCATATGAAGGGAAGAATTCTGCTACACCAAGATCTGTCAAATAAAAAACAAAACAAAAAAGTGTTACTGTTTAAAAAAATTATGAATTTTTTTTTTTATGCCTTTTGGCAGTATGGTGGTTTAGTGGTTAGCACTGTCACATTGCAACTCCAGGGTCCGGGTTCGATTCTCGCCTCGGGTCTGTGTGCATGGAGTTTGCATGTTCTCCCTGTGCTTAGCGGGTTTCCTCCAGCTACTCCGGTTTCCTCCCACAGTCCAAAGACATGCAGATTAGGTTGATTTGCGTTCCCAAATTTCTCGGAGTGTGTGTATAGTATGTGCGTGTGCCCCTCGATGGATTGGCACCTCGTCCAGAGTGTACCCCGCCTCGTACCCTAAGTCTCCTGTAATGGGCTCCAGATCATCCATGATCCCGTGACATAAAGCGGTTTAGACGATGTGTAAGTGAGTGATACACATTTGCCAAAAGGACCAACAACAAAAAATCAGTGCATTAATCCTAATGTTTTTTAATTTGTATTGTTTGAGTCATCAGTGTACGCCGCATCCCACATTCCTCTGTTCAGTACACATGGTTCCTAGATAATCAGTCACTTGGTAAAAGAAATAATGACAAAAAAAGTAACATCATGGCTTTGTTCTAGAAATGTTCTTTAACACGGCGTCCTGTTGCCCGTCACAAATTCATTATTAGTTTGGAAACAAGAACCAAATGTAGACTAATTATATACTTTCACTGACTAAAGACATGCAACACTAAATTCATGTTATGGTTTATTTTATCTCCTTAACATTCATAAAATCATATTTTCATATATCAGAGCTGCGGAAATGAGAGAGGACAGACACATTAACTTTCTAATTTCCATTTCATTTGGCTTGTCATTCAGTATTAACTCTGATAGCATGACCTGATAACTGTTATGATATCTGTCTAGATGAGATAATGCATTCCTTTCTCACACAGGCTGTTTAGTAACAATGAAATATTTATTTATGATAGGCTGCAGTAAGGAAATATTAATGGTAATATGTAAAAAGTTTCTGACAGTATTATTTCACTTTGAAGCTGTACTCAAAGCCAACTGAAAAACAAGTAGAGTGATGCCTGTAAAGCTGTTTGAGCTGTTTGGTGTCTCTTTTCAACCGCTCTTTGCTCCGTCTCAGTTTTCACCTTCTGTCTTCCACCTGCTAATCCACTTCTCTCTCAAAGTGTTTGACTTTTCACCCCTTCATCTCCCGCTTTCTCATGCTGTATCAGTCTTCGCTTCTTCTGTCAGTCATTCCATAATTCTTTCAGCTTCCTATCAGATTTCTGCCTCTTGATATTTCCCGCATTACATACTTCTCTTACTGTTTTATTGTTTTTTTTTATCACAAGCACAGTGCATTTTCCTTTTTAAAGTATGAAGTATATACTTAAAGTATCTTCTTTAAGATTTATCATCCACTTTGTAATAAAAGATAATTCCTAAATATTCATTTTTAGATTTACATAATGTGATTGATCTTATAGAGCTTAGAAATTATTGTGGTATATTACAAATTAAGCTTAATTAAAATGAAGCTTAAACTATAACTCAGGAGTAATATATATATATATATATATATATATATATATATATATATGCATGTTTAGAAAAATGTGTTTTATGAAACAGTAGAGTGGACTGTATATTAAAAACACTTGAACATGCTAACCATAACTAAATTTGCAACAGCAAATCAACAACTGCAGCTTAGTTAGCTTAGTCTTTCTATGTAGCATCATCGATAGTATTTTATCAATTTATATATATTTTTTCATTTTTTCCCCTTTACTACTGTTATGCAATAATTTTCTTCACAGGATCAATAAAGTATTTCTATCTATCTTTCTATCTATCTATCTATCTATCCGTCCATCCATCCATCCACCCACCCATTTAATTATTTTATTTCTCAATAACTAATTTTCTTCTGTGGCTTTTATTGAATGTGTTTTGTACAGGCCAACCATAGATAAAAGCTCAAATAAGACATATCAATTACATACACTTTATTTGGTATGAGATAAATGGTTATGAGATACTGTATATACATTGAATGTAATTATCACAACTTTGCAATGTAACACTTACACCCTTCTGTCACATTTGTTTTAACCCTCCAGTTTCTTGGGGTTTTGTTTTATTAACGAGAAACACAAAAACACATCATTGGTCAGTCAGATTTCTAGCTAGTGCATTTGTAAAGTACGAGACATATGTGAGTTTCAACATTTCACATATTTGCTTATTAATAATCAAAGTCTAAGATCGGTTAATGGGACATTCAATAGACTTTTATTTATCTGAAAAATTAAGCTGTGTAAAACTACATAATAAAAAAAAAATTTTTTTTTTCACAGGAAAAAAATTACCATTGACAGTATGGCAATCTAGTCAGTATACAGTACATGTTTAACAAATGCCTAATCTCTGCCTAATCGCACATTATCACCACATAACCTGTATCAAAGTATAAGGAACCAAAATTGCTCTTTAAGGCATTGTTTCAGTTTTTAAAAGTCGGATATAAATATGTAAAACAATTTTTGTAAAACATTCGTTCAAGTCTGATTAAGGGTTTAATAATTATAATAAATTTTTTAAATACATAGCCACATATTAGGTTATAAGGTTATTTATACAATTCAACAACTGCCAATACATTTCCGTTATAATTTAATCTGATTTCTGATGATTTCTGATAGAATTCTTGTCCATGATATATATGTAATAGATATAGATATTTTCTAAATATATCTCATAATCCACTGCAAATAAGGATTATATAAAGAGAGATTCCTACAGTATATAAATCCCCAATATAAATCTCTATAAATATACATGCTCATGAATTTGAGGTGATATTTAGCACCTTCATCTCCACATCCTATTTATTTGGGGTATAAGTACACAATTTACATGATAAAAATGATTGTAGATATAAATGAACACTAATATTTGTGCGTTTATGTTGCAGTGAGCACGCCACACTTCTCTCATATCAAGGGTGTCGAGGTGAATGCCAGGCAAACTGCTACTTTCCACTGCACCATTAACGGCCAGCACAAGGATCACGTCAACTACAGACTGTGGTTACAGGTAACACAGTACTTCTGCTTTAGTGTCTTCTAGTTGTTTCCTGCTTTATTTTTATTGTCTGCATTTCCTGGGTTATTAATTTCTTACTCTGCGTTTTGTAACAGCAAAGATGAAACAGAGTTGATCAGAGAGATGAGTCTCAGGACATTAATGAAGAAATATTTTAGAGGAATTAATGTCTCCATTTGCCCACAGCATGCGTGTTTTCATGCACAAGGACACACAGTTGTGTGTTTGTGGATGTTGAAATCCGTGTGTGTGTGTGTGTGTGTGTGACAGCTGTAGGGAATCAGTGGCAAGTGAGTTCGTGCCCAGAAAAGAATAAACAGCTCTCTCTTTCTCTCTCTTTCATTGTGTCTAAGAATCCCTCAGTCCACTATATAAACAGAAATAAGCGCACACACACACACACACACACACACACACACACTTACAAAGCTCTTGGTTTGGCTGAACAGTTTAGATTAGAGTTTGCGAAGATGTATCCAGTCCATGTAGTCTTTTTGGCTGGAACTAGCTCTCTCTCTAAAGTTTTTTCTTCACCTTAAAGTTCTCCTCTGTGAGCAATCCAAGGCTGTGTGCTTCTTTCCCAGGAGATCAGCAGCTGCCTGCCTGCTTATTTTGCTTCATTCACTGATAAACACTCCTGAGGAATGTCCAGACCTCGTGATCAGACATCAAAAGCATGCCTCAAACTATTCTCTAAATGATCCCTCGGGGATGCTGAGCCCCTCTAACTGCATAAACTATTGATGTTCATGTTTTCCATTGTGACTAGTTTTACAGCAGCCTTGAACTTCGTCCCACATCACAGGTCACAGGAATGTTTTTTAACAGTCAAGAATGTGATTGTTTGCAGTTTTATTACTGGAATATCTGAAATTCCTGTTATTCTCCTCAGGGCATCGGAGGCCGAGAAGCTCCGATGAAGGACACTAAGCCAGTGAACCAAAGGCGCTACATGGCAACGTTTGACGTGGTGAACACCACCAAGGGGGATTCAGGCCGTTACCGCTGCATCGTCCAATCAGATAAGGGAGTGGGAGTGTCCAGCTACGCTGAGCTCATAGTGAAACGTAAGTTTTGAATGCCTTATCATGAGTTTTTCAACTAGAATTTCAATTAATGACCAAGTTAAAAATAGAAAAAACATGTTATTTTTGCTGAAAGAAAAATAAAAATTGATAATTTTATGTAATAAAAAAAGAATACAACATCGGTATAAAATTCATTGAATATGCCGCAATAAATCAGAATGAAATAAAATGAAATACGAGGGCTGTTCTGTAAGTAATGCAAAAATAGGCATGCTTTTGTTATTAACTGACATACTGTAGGTTGTTCAAAGTGCATATGTTGGTAGAGCAACTCAACATAGTATCCGTCCTAACATAGTATCCGTCACAAGTGATGCATGAGCGCCGTCAATGTACCCACTGCTCAAATCCCTTTTTCAAAATCCCCTTTGTTGCAATGAATGGTCTCCCACTGCGCTACAGAATGTTTATGAAGATCTATTCACAAGAGCGACGTGTACAGATGAATGAAGAAGTTTAAAGAAGGGAAGACCAGTGGGATCGTCATTCATAGATGTATGCTCTTCTTTGAACCATTCAAATGTTCTACTGAGTCTCATCACCGTACTTTTTTTCTGTAAATGTCAGTCAGGTTCATGTCTTCATTCACAAGAAATTTCTGCACAAGTCCTGGTTTCACTTGACCACCCGTTACATTTTATAGATATTGATCGGATTTAGATCAGAAATCGCAGAGCCCTGTATATTTTTTTCTGTGTTGCCAGTGCCATAAAAACATTTTTGTATTGATGTTCAGTTTAATATGAGTGTGTGTGTGTGTGTGTGTGTGTGTGTGCGCGCGTGTGGTCATTTCTCAAGCAACTGTCTCTACCTTTGACAGAGTGATTTCTGAAATAAAAGTTACGTTTAAATACTTTTCCATCTGACTTCGAATATCATTACACTTTAAATCATAAAACAGCAGGAAACACCCTTCATCCCCCTGGTATTGTATTTTGTTAAACAGCAGAGTGTGTGGCCTAAGACAAACTTCTTATTTTTCATTTCTCCAAAGCAGTTTTCCAGTGCGCTTGCCATAGTTTGGCTCCTCTTTCATTTCGTAACTCAAGGTCTTGATGTACAGTACCTCTGAACTCAAAAACAGGATTGTTGATTCGGTTCAGATTTGTTAAGACAGCACAAAAAGCAGATTTTTTATTTAATCTCAAGGCTGTACAGTAAATAACTCAGAAAGTGCTTCAGTTTGCCACTAGCAGTTAGCTAGGCATCCTGCTAAATAAGTAATGATAATGTTAGTGTAATACTCTAACTCTAACTCTAAATGTAAAGAAACCCTATGAATACAATAATGTGAATAATGTTAAGTCACTGATAATGAAACCCCACTTTGGCACAATTCTTATCAGTTAGTTAGCTGACTAGCTACATTAGCCAACACTAGTGTTATATTGATGTATTTTAGCTCCTAGATACTGGTATTTACTAATAAGAGTAAAAGTGTAGAGCTATTCCATGGCACTAAAGCACTGTATACCCCAGAATTGCTCAACTGATAAGTCTGATTGTTTAGGAGGTGATTAATTTTTCAATAAACCCCCCTCTGACTGTAGTGCTGGCTATAATTCAAATCACTGCTTGTTTTAATAATCTGTTGTTTCTAAAGTAACAGTTTATACACAATGAACTGTACGGGTGATATTAAATATGCTTCTAAACATCTTACTTAACAAAGAAAAACTTACAATCATTAATAAGTGTTCTGCAAAATGCATTTATTTTCTAATTCTGAAGGGAATTCTTACAGAGTCGCAGAATGTTGCATTTTGGAAGAAACTCTATTTAGGGTATTTTATAAGATTAACTATTAACTATAAGAGAAAGAAAAAGAATGACAGTTTAAAACATAAATACGAGAGTGAGTCAAAAAATTTCCACGTTGGCTGTAGAATTTATTTTAATTAACTTATAGAAAAGACAAACACAGTGGAACCTCAGTTCACAAAAACCCCACAGTACAAACAAATTGGTCCATGACCAAAAAATTTGTCATAAATTTGTCCCTGTTCACGAACTTCTCCTCATGTCCTCCCCCAGCATCAGTTTTGCTTAGTCCATGGTCACTGATCGCACACATGACAAAAGAACTTTGTGCAAAGTGGAGATCCGAACAAAACTGTGGCGAACAGTGCTACACCTTTTGAATGATAACGTGGTGTCTTACTTCAGAGCTTAGAATTGTGCAGTGCAGAAAAAAATGTCTCTGAATATTTTTTTTTTGTGAAATTGTCTGCCACGTACAAACCAGAGGCCATGAAACAAAACAGAGAGAAACCCCCTGAAGGAGAATTTCCCAGTGTTATTATTGAAGGGGACTCTCTTTCCAAACACTGGCCTCCTCCCCACCCATCTTCCTCTCCTCCACCTCTTTACATCAGTCTCCCTAAGAAAAGTGCGTGAACAGTACATGAACATGTAAAAGTGTTTGCGCTCTCCTGTACTGTTATTTCATATTTAGTGCTGTATTTTTTTTTCATAATCAAGGCTTTTTCATACTTTGTGTTATTATTTGTGATATAAACAAAATAAACCAAAATTTTAATATAGTTCATAGTAATCGGGAAAGAATAAATTTTATTTACATGTATTCCTAATCCAAATCGGGTTACAAACAGAATTTAGGAACGAATTACGGTTCCACTGTATATAATTTTTTAACATAATCTCCCTTCTTTTCAATACACCTTGTCTATCTGTCAAGAAGCTTTTGTATTTCCTCATGAAAAAATGTTTTACACAGAGCTGCGAGCCGCGAATGCAATGCTTTCTTCGCTTTTTCATCAGAAGTGAATCTTAGTTCTCACAGGGCTGCTTTCAGGCAACCAAACTGGTATTGAACCAAATTGATTGTGAAAGTCCAGGGGAGCAAAATCCAGACTGTAGTGAGGGTGCTTAAAAACCTCAAAACTAAGTTTTTGCAGAGTGTCGACAGAAGTGTGCAGACGTGCATTGTCATGCAAGATCACAACACCCTTGGATAGCAGTCCTCAGCATTTAATCCGAAGTTTAGGCTTCAGCTCTTCAGTAAGCATCTCACTGTAACTAGTGCTGTTGATTGTTGATCCTTTTTCCTGATAATGTTCCAATACTGGCTGTTGAGAATCCCTGACAACTGTAAGCATCAATTTTCCAGCTGATGGTTGACTTTTGTACTTTCTTGGCCGGCGATCAAGGATGTTTCCATTCTATACTCTGACGTATTCTCTCAGGCTCGTAGTGATGAATCCATGTCTCGTCACCAGTAATTCTTCTCTTTAAGAAAGTTTCACCTTCCTTAGAGAATCAGTCCACATGTTTTTGCAGTTTGCAGATATCTAAACACTTCAGTTTATGCTCTTCCATGTGTTATCTCTGTACCCATTTCAAGCAGATCACGATTTACTGCCAGCTGCTCTTCTTTTGTACAAATCATAAGTGGAGCATCCATTTTTGTTTGCACCACAATAACACACTGCGGCCAACAGATGTTTTAATATAACCGGACTGCGGATAATTTTTCACTCACATTTTTAATCAGATGAGCTAAAATATAATTATAAATGGATGGAATGTGTTTTGTTCTTTAATCTTTAAAATTGTAATCCCTGCTAAATGTCTGTGATATAAGAGAAGTAAAGCATTTTGGGATTTGATTTTATAGAGAAATAACCAACTTCAGATATTAGGCCATCTGAAGAACTAAAAAGGTTTTGATTGTTTTTGTTTCTGTATTTAAAATGCAGAATATATGGGTGTGTGTGTGTGTGTGTGTGTGCGCGGTCATTGGTATGTGAGATATATATGAGCCCTGTCAGTGTAAATGAGCTGAAGTGTGCTGAAGTGTTCAGCACTAAATCTTGCTATGATTTTTCACACACAGCAGAAGCTGCTTCCTTTCTGCCGTCATTATTCATCATTATTTTAGCAGCATTACAGAAGGTGGCACTTCTATGAGCTTGTAATTGGAGTACATTACAACGGCAACAACTTCTTCCTATTATTTGCTTAAATTCATTTCAGTGTTTTTCGTTTGCCGAAGCTGTGTCCCGTTTAAACATTACCCCATTTCCCAGCCGTGTATCCGATGCGCTCATTGAGCACAACCTGTTCGCTTTGCAAGGCTGATGCATCTCATTATGACCGTCTGCTGAAGGGAGCACTAATTCAGGCTGTGCTTAGTGCAGTACAGCGAAGAGTTGGCCAAGGGCAACATGTACAACAGCATGCACAAAGCCTGCAGGTTAACAAAGCTGACCTGCCCTCCCGAGGCAGCATGATGGCTAACATAAATCATTCACACTCTGTTCTTACACTTTGTTTCACACCCCATACGATCATTACAAGCCTTCAAGGGCCACCAATGTGAATATTGGCATTGTAGTTTACACCTGCACCTGCCACAGGTGTGCTGTATCCTGTAGTTTTTCTTTCATTTAGTTTTTTGCATGGTAGGTGGCCAAAAGGGACTAGAAGGTAGGGCAGTTGTCAAAGAAGTAGCTCCAGACAGATAATCTGGAAAACAGCGCTGCACATAAAAAAATGTGACAAATCATGTCTCCAGCATAGAGTTCATGCTCCAGATATCTATGTTTGTATTTCTATTTGGATTTAAACTCTAAGGGGGTATATGGTAAACTTGAATTCTACCTAAAACTAGGAAATAACAGAGGTAGAAAGGGCAGCATTGTTATCATGGTTTGTGAGTTCAACCTCAGCCGTATCACAGTAAATACTGTAATTTTGAGATGCAGGACTGCTTTTGTCTCAGTTGCACAGTATTTAAATGATGTATTCTAGCAAATGTTGGCCTCAAAAAATAAAATAAAATTTAATTAAAATAAAAATCTAGTAGCCTGATCAGGCAGTTACTAAGGATGAATGAATGCTACTGATTGGATGATTATCAATTCTAGTCACAGTCAGTCAGTTTTCCTGTGCATTGTGCAACAAATTGATTATGGAAAATGGGAGTTGAATTTAATACTTGGCCCTTTATAGGACACTAATTGAATATCTTTCAAGTTAAAAAATTTCAAAACACTTTCCAATATTTTTTTTTCTCCAAATTTTTACTTGTTGTCATTTGTCATGTTGCAAATCAAGGTCAGTAAAGTTACCATATGGAAGCCCCTTAATTGGGGGGCTTCAATTTTTATATTAGCATTTTAATGTTTAAATAAATGTTTTTTTAAAAAATGTTTTTATAATAGTTATTACCTTAGACATTATTACCAGGCAAGAACCCATAAAGGGTAAATTCCTTGACCTTGATTTTGAATATAAAAATGAAAAAAAAAAAAAAAACATGTTTTGGAAAAAGTCTTTATTTTGAAAGTATTTCAATGAGTGCCCTATAAAGGGATTTAGTTTGTCATCTGTCTAGGGTATTAGATCCAAATTGTGTATATATTCAAAATATTTATAAAATACAGATGCAAAAGGCACATTTATTTTAGAATAAAAAACATGCAAACATACAAATATATATATATATGTTTATATACTGGTGTCCAGTGTAGGGGGACGTTACTTTCTGATAAAAGTAACTAGTTCGAGTACTTTTCCATTGCAGAAAATGAAAACTCCTTTGTGATTCCTCATGCACATTGTTTTAGTCAAGACCTTTATAATTATTCTATCATCATCACTCAGCGAAGTTCGGCCCATAAACTGTTAACTACTATTACCCCTATCTCACCTACGCGGTTTCGCACGGTACCCGTAAGTATGGTTCATCATGATTCACCTTGAGTTTTGACGGTGTGATTAGGTTTCCATCTTTCCACGCGTCAGTCCTCGCATAGTCAAACCACATAGGTGAGATAGGGGTATAACAGCAGGAATAACAGAGGGGGGCGGGTTATCGGGGGCGGGGCTTGTAGGATGACTTTCACACACACACTAACGGATTGGGAATGACTGCTGTCTGGCTCACGGATTGCATAAATTGTCTGAATGACGGACTACATTTGTGAAAAAATAACTAAATAACTGAGTACTTAAATGGCGGACCTAACGTGTTAGATTACTCGTTACATCAAAAAAGTAATCCAAGTTCTCTAACGAGTTACTTTGTACACACCCAACACTGCTGGTGTCATATACAGCAGGTTCAGGCTTATCTTTTGGTTTTAGGAAAAACTATGCAAGTAAACCCACCAAAGTAAAAATTAAGATTATGATATGTAAAAGAATGTGTACAATGGAAAATACTAGTAGGTTTTGTATAGTGACATTGTAATGCTTTGAGAGCTGTCTCATGTTTGTGATATAAATACAGGTAAAATTGAATTGAATTGAATTGAATATAAAAGTAAAAACCTCCTTTATAATAATGGTTTTCATATTTATTTACTTCTATACACTGTCCTAAGCAGTTTGTCAAAATAGTCTGGTGCATATCTATCTATGTGGTTTTGAATTTATCATGATGCGCTGTTTAGACATACTGTTTTTTGCAGTAAAATTCCATTTGTGCTGTTACTAAATAAAATACCTTAACTACCATTTTAATGCCACCATGGTTCTAATCTAATAGTCTGCTTGTAATTTTAAAGCTGCTTTCTTTTGAAAACATGTAGTGCACTAGGCTGAGATATACATACTTTTTGCAGCATTTGAAGCTGCAGACACAACAGCCAACAGTCGTCTTGTTGTGTCATGGTTTGCAAAGACAGGATGAGTGCTTGAGGTGCTGTAGGAAGTGCTTTTGAAACTTCTGCATGCAGCTTCCCAGAAAAGGATTTACCCCCAGAGAAGATTGGAGCGCTTTTATCTTCTCTGTCTAGCATGCAACCTGAAATTAGTGACATCTACAAGATCTTGTCTTGCCGTGGAAAACTTTATGAAATCAGACCAAGCCAAGTCCAAATAACAGAGGAGCCAGATAACAGAGTAGAAACCCTGACCGTCAAAATAACAAATAGGTTCCTTGGGAGACAGCGAGCCTGGCAGTTTTTCACAGAAAGAGTGGATTATATCAGAGAGATCATGTGGGTATAGGGGTCAGGTTGCATGGTCAGATGCTTCTAAATATATCCAAATGTGGAGCAGGATTTAGTGAACTGGCGTGTGTATATGCCAGGTGCAGTAGCATGGAGAAAAACAGCTGTGTGCTGTAAAACACAAACCCAGTATGGCTAGCAGCAGTCATGCCTGTAAACCACTGCACCACATCATGGCTGTAATAGTTCTCTCTGTGACCTGTAAATTTTAGGGTCTTAACCTCCTGGGTGCCGTCAAGCAGGTTCCCCACACTGCATTACTTTCACTGAGGTTGCGGAAAAACTGCTGCTTGCTGAAGAAACTTGAATGAGAATTATCGAATAATAAGTGGTACATTTAAGGAGCTCACTCACGCACTCCTGTACAGGGTCGCAGGAGGCCTAGAGCCTACCCAGGGGACTCTGGCCTCTAGGCGGGGTACACCCTAAATAGGGTGCCAGTCGATGACAGGGTACAAGCACGCACTTACTGACACACTACGGACAATTTGAAACACGACTTAGACTTTGGCCTGTGAGAGGAAAGACCAACCTTAAAGACTTGTAGTGGTACAAGGTCTTTGAATTACCTTTCAGCTTAGCGAGCAACCAAACATTACCCAGAGAAAACCCTCCAAGCACCGAGAGATCATGCAAACTCCTCACACATAGATCGGAAGGCGGGAATCGGACCCTGGACCCTGGAGCATTTTTTTCTCTAGGTGTCTGGAATGAAGTGTACTCTAGCGTTTTGACTATTTTCTCGATATTTCATTCTCCATAACTTGGATTGAACACCAATTATTTCTGGATCATAGATTTTTTTTTTGCTTGGATGCTGACAAAGGGTTTTTAAGCCATCCTAGAAATGATCGATATCCATAGAGATTGGCCAAGAATCAGTTATAATATGTTGACTTGTGGTTAGATGCATCATCGACTAAGTTTTCACATGATAGCATAAGGGTGGAAAGAAAACAGATAGAAGAATGTCAGATCAATCAGACCCTATGCCCCTTCCTGGCAAAACTCAAATAAATGTAATGACACATGGACAGAATGGAGCCAATGATGCATTGCTGTCTCTGTACAATCCTCCGTACAATCTCTGCTTTAAAATGTGTTTTCCAGCCAGATTGAAATGTCACTTTATCTCGCGTAACCCAGCACTGAATGAATGCGGCGTGAAGGCTTGTTTCTTTTGGAGACAATACCTTACCCCCTCACTGTGGGCGTCTACACCTGTTCCGTGTCTGCCAGGCTGAAATTGAGATGTCAGACAGGGCCACAGGGAGTGGGCTTACGAGAGCGAGAGAAGAAGACATTTAAATTGCCACATGCAATATTATACTGCGGTGAAGACAGACATGGAGGCTTGTGTTTTGACAAGGGGACCGTGTCATATGTTTGGATTCAGATAAAGATACAATCTAAGCTAGCAGATATGTTTTTTTTTTTTTTACTTGGAACCCTTGTCTGCTCTTTGCACCATGTTTGCATTTTCACACCTTGTTTGCACTTTAAATCTTGCCAAGCCACCAGGCCTTTTTGGCGGCAATTAAAGCAACTTGATATGATTCACTGGAGAAGTTACCTTAACCAACCTTCCAAGTCAAAGCAGATTTTCTCTCAGCACTGTCTGTATTAACCTGATTGAAATAGCTGTGTTTTATTTGCTATTGCTCTCACATTAACATGACACCAGTATGACCTGATATACTGACACTTGAATGAGCAACCTTAAAGACTTGTTCTGCTCAGAAATTTCACATTTATACTCACTGCCTCGACAAATCAATCTTTTCTGTTTTCAACACCCTATGATGCCCTGTGCAAGGCTTATGATTGGCTGTTCAGCCTAGCGAGCAAAGCAAGCAAACAGCAATCTCTAGAGAACAGCACGCGTAGAGAATATCTCATTCATCTTTTTCAACTTCAGCTCATCTGTTCAGCATTTCTCGGCTTACTTTCATCTGATGTAGCTAGTTGTATTTTTAAAAACAAAACGGCTGAGTAGACTTTTTAAACAGATTCACAGTAACTTGAAAGCCATAGCTAGGCTACTCTGATGGGCTACATCCCAAAGACATCATTCATTTTCAGTAACTGGTGCCAATTTCCAAAACACTAAGCATGTGGTGGTAATATACCTATTACACATTTTTTTTACAGTTATGCATTTGGCATGAAACAGCCTTGCTCAATGACCAGCAGTCACTGCTTTTTGGTACTGGGATTCAATCTTACAACCTTTGGGTCGGCATTCCAAAGCTTTAACCTCCAAGCCCCCACTGCCCCTATGTGTAACATGCAGACATTTGAATAAACATTGCATGTTCTGGGTGGTGGAAGATAACTAGAGCACTCCACATGGTTACAAGGAGAATAGGTGAAGCTTTACACCGACAGAAACCTGAGCTTAGGAACAAATCAGGGACCATGGACCTGTAACGCCGTAATGCTACCCACTGTAGTATGCAGAAGCATGCAGTTTATGACCCAGCCTTTTCCATGGGTTTCTGGGTTTCTGATACCATTGACTTTCAATCAGATGCAGAAAGCAAATAAATCCAGATGTCAGGCACCTGTGTTTGAGCAGAACTTTTAAGAGAAGACATGAGGTGACGTCCCCGGCTCTTCTTGTTTAGTGCTGATTCCTCATCATCAGTGTGCTGCCACTCTGGACACTCAGTCACTCAATGTACCTTGTGGAATCCTGATTGCATCAGAAAAGAAGATGGAAAGAAACATTGTTGTTGTTTTTTTTTTTACAACCATCCTGCACCACATGGCTCTGGTCACACCTGGACACAACTGTCAGGAAGATGGATGCCCCATTACCACAGCTGTAATTGGCACTCTCGGTGGCCCAAATCAATATCATATCCCATGTTTGCTCTGCACCACAGACCTGCTGTGTTACCTAAACCTGCAACTGCTCTCAGGCTCCGGTGAGAGAAGGAGGCCATTTCATCTCTTCATTAGTTCATGGCCATGCAGTTCACCACAGATCTACGGCAACAATTTCCAAAATAACAGAGACCGTATGAAAGATGAGGAGGCTCAAGGGCATAATGAAATACAATATGAAATTGCAACTTTGTCCAAAAAACAAGGTTTCCATGACAAACCAGGTTTCCATTAGACAAGCAACATCACTCAAAGTCATTAAATCAGACGTTATAAAATTACAGAATTCTACCCAGACACAGAATCAAATTGACTTTATGTTTATATTTATTGTAATAGATTTTGATGCTGTGCACTGTGGTAGTCAGATCTCTCTGAGTGAAGTACTGTGCATGTGCTTACTGTATGTGTGCCAGTGTGTGTGCGTGTGTGTGTGTGTGTATCTGCGTGTGCATGTTATAATGAAACCCCACTAAAATGGGTCAACGGTGAAATGGAACAGGACCATAGGGGTGATATGTAATGAATTTCAGCTCCTAATCTAAACCAATGAGGGTCAAAAATTCATTGGTTTAAGTCAGTACCTCTGTGTAAACTGTCTTCTATCACACTATAAATCCTGAAGATCCACTAAGTGCACCAGCACACTGCCGGGCCAAAAAAAAAAAAGTCACACATCTAATATTTTGTTCGACCACCATTAGCATTGATTACGCCACACAATGAGGTGTGTGAAAATGATTCCTCATGCTCCCAGAAACCTTCGTTCACAATCTGTCCTGTGCTGAGGTATATTGATATATTGGTGAGATTACCTGGTCATTCGGTACATTCAGGTCATCAGCTGATTTCATTTTATTGCCACATAACGTTGCCGGCCTCCTGAGGCTTGTACAGTGGCCACTAGACATGATAGTTGCATCGCTTCATTCGCTTCTCTTCCTACCCTGCCGCTCCCATCACTCTGGAATAGACTCAGTCTGGATTACAGATCACATGAAACTTTTCCCTTGCTCCAAAGTCCAATCTGTATGCTTCCTAAATTGAAGCCTTTTTCTGATAAGCCTCACTAGCAAATAGTTTTCTTATGGCCACACAGCTGTTTATTCTGTTTATTTATGTGTGTGGAAAAGCTCTTACTTTCACTATTATACATAGCTATTATTTCCACTGTTGATTTTTTTTTACAACGCAATTTCACCAAGCATTTATGTGATCTCTGATGAATGAGCATAATTTTTTTTTTCCAGTTACAGCTCAAGGTTTTATTAATGTGTAGGACAGTTAACCCAACATGCAGTCATTATTTTCTTTGCTTTTGTTTAAAATAGCAACTTTTTTGGCGATTCAACATAGATTAAATAAATATTTTACTTGCATGAAAATTCTGCTTTTAATTTAAATACAGGGACATGTGATTTTTTACTACAAGTGTAGTATTACTGCATTGTCCTGATTGGTACTGATGTCTTGGAACATATCTAATATACAACTCACACCTCTTAATTAAGATGAATCTACTGTACTGTAGTTTTAAATTCTTGCCTGTCTTACTGCTATAACCTTCATCACTTTATTTTGTTCACTTCTTTTTCAGCTTCATTCATTCATCCTTGGGAATAAAAAGTTAAAATTAGAAACACTTGACATTGTATATAGCAAAATATTTATTTTAATGGTACCTTTAACAGGCTTTTTGAAAATGATCAAAACTTTGAGAATCCTCCTTCAAATTTCTTTTGTTTTAACTGAATGTCCCAGAACAACAAAATCAAGTGCACTCTTTCACAGGCGCTGTGTTTAGGATGTAAAAAGCAACATGCATACTCAATCATGTATCGTACACAGAGAATCCCTGTATTGGAATCAAACAGAATATCATGAACCATCACAAGTTACTCTACTGCACATTTTACTTGAGAGATTTTAGAACAAGCGTCTGCCTGCTAAAACCCCACAGTGTGAGCGCAGATATCAAGCTCACACTCACGTTAAGTAGCAGTAATTAAATGTCAAAACACAACACAGATGTAGCAGAGGCAATTCAGTATGACTTAGAAGCAGTTAATAAGGAGACAAAGTGTTGTATAAAATGACACGATATTATCATGTCAAAGATGTCTAGTCTAGTATTGTGTACCTCCATTACCATTTTAGTGGTACACAGTACCGGACCGTGCCTCTTAATGATGTAATTATTGTAACTCAATCCCATTATGCAATGACAGGTTTCCTCCTGGACCAATTATACCACAAATATTAACAATTTATATTATGCTTTGCTTTTTCTTGTACAGTATTGTAATCATGAGGTTCCTCATTAAAATATTGGAACAAAACATGATATATTCAGAATAGCAAAGAATCAAGTTATTCGTTTGTTTAATGGTATTTGTTCTTTTTGTTTGTATACTGGTTACATTGCTCAAAAGGCTGTCATTAAAAAGATGCTCCTTGTCCCACTCAGAACCACCGATCCCAATCGCACCACCTCAGCTGACTGCAGTGGGTGCCACCTATCTGTGGATCCAGCTCAATGCTAACTCCATCAACGGCGATGGCCCTATCACCGAGAAGGAAGTGGAGTACCGCACCATGTCTGGGAGCCTGATTGACAACCAGCCCGTAGATAAACCGAATCACAAGATCGGCCACCTCGATCCAGACACTGAGTATGAGATCAGCGTTCTTCTGACAAGACCCAATGAGGGCGGCACTGGAGCTCCAGGTCCACCACTGCGTGCCAGGACCAAGTGTGCTGGTAAGTTCCTAATGCTGTGTTTCTCCTAATGGGTCTTTAATTCACGAATATATAAGTGTGTAAACATGGAATGATAAGTGAAATAATGAAAAGACTTCCCTCCTGCGAGGTTTAAATCAACATCAGATTGGAAAGCTTCTCAATAGGGAGTTCTTTCTTGTTCTGTGTGATAGGAAAATGATATTTTCATAATACAACAAATTATTCACTCTGTATACAGACACTTCAGAAGGTCTTACAAATGCTTGATCATATTTTCTCTGCTTGATTGAAAAAAAAAGCTTTCAATTTCTTTCATTATTCACAACAGTGTAATTTACATTTAATAGAAAATATTAATGCATAATCTTTTCATATTTTGTAACCAGCTATGTTTTCCTTATGCGTATTCAGTCTCTTCTGAGCCCACAATGTTCTCTCTTAAAGAAGCTGACTATAATATTCGCGGCTAGACAATTAAAACTTAAACCTATAACAGTGACCAATGGAAGAGGACAGGTTCCATCTACAAGTATTAGACGTATTATTTACTCTTACTATTTATATTTTGGGCTAAATATAATTACCCAAACTTATAAATACCAAACATTTTAAACAATTAAATAAAATAATATAAATAAACTTAGCATAACCGTAGTGACTTAATCTTTGTTAAAAGTTTAAGTACAAAACAGATAGTAGCTATAACGATAATTTCGGTTCTCAAATCTGATTGGTCAGAATTAGTGAGAGCAATAACAGATATAATTTGGAATTAAAAGTTTTCTGTAAAGAGGTGTTCCTTTAATACAACAGTATGGTTTGGTATAGTGATGGGCAAAAAAAAGTCAGACGTTCTACTATTTCATTGTCACCTGTAGCTTTAATTACAGCACACAATAGTTCATGTGTGAAAATGAATCCTCATGCTCTCAGAGCCACCTTTCACAATCCCGGAATATGCCTGTGCCTGCAGGGAAGGAGAACTCAATAGATGTGATACCCTGGTATTCAGTACAGATCAGATCTCAGATCATTAAGGTTGTACAGTGGCCACTACGCATCATGGGTGCATCGCTGCATGCCTTCCCTTCTTACCCTGATGCGTTTGCCGCTCTGGTGTAGGGTCAATCTGAACTGATCAGACCACATGATCTTTTTTCAATGCTCCAACCCCAGTCTTTACGCTCCCTTGCAAAAGCCCTTTTTCTGATTAGTCTCACTAGAAAGTGGTTTTCTTCTGGCCACACAGCTGTTTAGTCCCAATCATGTGTCTTCTCATCACATTGTGTGTGTACGGAAGTGCTCTTAATTTTAGTATTAAATATAGGTCACTCACTCACTCACTCATCTATACCGCTTCATCCTGTATTCAAGATCACGGGGGGCCTGGAGCCTATCCCAGGAGACTTAGTGTGCCAATCCATCACAGGGCACACACTCACACACTTTTTGGAAACATCAATTAACCTTACCTACATGTCTTTGGAATGTGGGAGGAAACCGGAGTACCCGGAGGAAACCCACCAAGCATGGGGAGAACATGCAAACTCCATGCACACAGAGACTGGAATCGAGCCTGGTCGGGAATCGAACCCGGACCCTGGAGGTGTAAGGTGACAGTGCTAACCACTACACCACCGGCTAAATATAGGTCAATTCAATTTAATTCATATTTGTATAGTGCTTTTAACAATGATCATTAAAAATTTTTGAAAAAAATTTCAAAAAGTGTGACAAGATATGTATAAATTATCAGATTGTCTCTGATGAGCAAGCTGAGGGTGACAGTGGCTCGGAAAAACTCCCAGAGATGGCAATAGGAAGAAATCTTGACAGGAACCAGACTTAACAGGGAACCCATCCTTTTTCGGGTGATATCAGATAGCAGGGTCAGATTTGTGGTCACACTGTGTGATATGAAGCTGGAAATTCAGTATAACAGGAGAAGAGTTTAAGTTATTAACTTGCATTATTGGATCAGACTCAGGTACAAAACTGTGAGGGAATTTCAGTCCTGAACTATTGACTGACTGCAGTCACTTTTTTTTTTTGGCCAGTCAGTGCATATATATGAAATACTGTGCAAACACAGGATTAAGTTGCATCTGAAGTGGCCCATTTTGTGACTACCCTTTGAATCATCCATGCCTTTCTGCTGAATTTCTATGATGTCATAGCATGTGTTCAATTAGTCACACAACCACATAATCTTGTTTACCAGAGGAGACAAGAGTCATTTTTTAAACACAAATTCAGTATTAAATTTTACAATACACTGCAGAACTGACTTTGCTAGCGTTTTTCTAATGACAGCTTAGAATCATTTAAATTTTGTAAATCAGAGAAACAATTTAATTCCCTATCTCTCTTCACTACTTCCTGCCCCTTGCTCCTGGAGTAGGTGCTACACTGCCCTTTGGTGTTTTCCACTCTCCCAGCACTCCTGACTCAACCCACCATGGATGTAAAATGAGTGTGTTAGAGCAGCCTAAGCAGAAAAAATGTGCAGTGTAGCCCCTGTCTAGGACTTTTTATTATTATTATTTTTTATTAAAGTTTGTCCTGAGGGAGCACCTATTGCTTCCTATCCATAAGACTTGTCTGAAACAACATTAGCAGCAACAATGTGATGGCTAATGCTAAGTTCATTACAATCGAATAAACACTGGCATTGTTTACTCCCTTCGTATTTTCCCTGCATAGTAAGCAGGCGTACAGCCCTCCATCCCTCCAGCACATTGTCCAGTGCGTGTATCCCTCCTGGAGGGAGGAAATGCATTTCCTATAATGGCATAGATACATTAATGTTATTAAGGACTCGTCAAAATGCGCCGGGCACATTAGCGACATGGCTCCGGACCCCCTGGGCTACAAACAAACGGTGTGCAATTATCACAGTAATTAAACAGGTGCAATGACTCTTCTTTTAAATGACTGCGGTGATTAGAGTGATGGCAGGAACACAGAAGGGTATCTGCATCGCTCTCTCTCACGCCAAGCTAATCGCTTTTCCATTTGCTTTCGCGCTAACCAACCATTAGCGCTCCATGTTGTTCCTCAGCCAATGGGCTAAAAAGATGCTAAGGGCAAAGTAAAAGCTCATTTTTATAAATCACAGTTTCATTATTTATTCACTTGTCTGGTCAACATTAGCTTGTAGCCCCTCAGGATAACAAGCTGTACAAAAAACAGATATCAGCTATGACGGCCTTTTTTCTGTCACTATCAAATCAAAAACAAGACCGAGAATGCAGCGTGAGATCTTGCCAACAGGCTGATAGTGATAACATGTATGAAGTCATAGTTTCGGCTCCAGGGAAAACATCAAACCCTTACAGGAGCGCCTAGCTTTACATGACACTGTCTAGAGCTGGATGAGGTGATGAGATGGTGAAAAGCTTCACCCATGAGACAGAGACAGGTCACACAGAGGCAAGGGATATCACATAGCTTCAGGCGGAACTGAAAGCTACGAGAGGCCAGGCGGAGATCAAATGTACCTCACAGCATGTCATGACGTGCCCTGGCCCCGGCTTACATGCCCCTCACGTTAGAACAACACACACACACACACCACAGACATAGCGTTCATGCTGTGTGTCACACATATCAGCCCTGGCCACTGCCCTGTCCTGGTAATTGGACTTATGTCAGGTCAGAAGCTAATCACTAACCATCACAGCTAATTAGGCTTCACAAGTGAGGGGCCACATGCATTAAGGGAATCTAATTAAAAGGAAAAACTCATAGATGTATTCGCAAAACAAACTTCCTACGCTTCTAGGACCCATGGCTGCAACATTTTTAGAATCTAATTCATACTGTAATGTTGTTACAGACGTGACGTATGAACACTGGCTGTTAGACAGTATCCTGGTAGATGCAGCAGGTCTGTGGATTTGAGGAGATTTAATTGCAGGTGTGGTGATATGTGTAATTACACCTTGCTCCAGGCTAGCCGGCCATGGTAACTGTTATAATGAAGTGTGTATATTTCATTATGAGGTCTAATGTTTGACTTCCACAGTGCTGCTAGACACTGAGCAGACACATGAATGACCTGTGTGACTACAGCAGACATGGATGTTATGTTTACTTTAACATGTCTTTAGCAATACATACTGCTAGGTCTAGAATATTGATTTTTTTCCCTCCTCTCCTCCTCCTATTACTACGTTTGATATAATAATAATAATAATAATAATTATTATTATTATTATTATTATTATTTATAATGCTGAAGATGATGATAATGATGATAATTATAATAATAATCCTTCTAGTTATAATACTCATCCTTCTCCTCCTCCTACTAATTATTATTATTATTAGTAATAGTAGTAGTAGTAGTATTGCAACTAATAATACTAATACTAGTACTCCTACTACTAATATCACTAATAATAATAAGTGAATACCCCTCCCCCCTTCTCGTCCTCCTCCTCTTACTATCACTTCTACATCTGCTATTATTATTATTATTATTATTATTATATTGATAACAACACCAATAATAATAATAATAATAATAATAATATTTCTACTACTAATAATAATAGGTGAATTATATAATCCTCCTCCGATTAATACTACTATAAATTAATAATAACTACATATTAATACTTATAATGATAATAATAATAATAATAATAATAATAATACCTCAATAGTTTATAGTGTTTCAGTCTCAATGTAAATCTCAGGCTTATGAACTGAAACTTGTGTGCGTGTGTGATGGGAACTCAGAAATTTATGCCACACTTGTTGGCTTCTTTGTTTGTGGTCTGTGACGAGTAATATTTGCAGAGGTACCAAGTAACCTGGAAAACAGGGAATGTGTGTGTGTGTGTGTGTGTGACTTTGCTATCCTTTGCTGGGAAAGTTTGAAAAGAGGAAATACCAGTCTAAAAAAGATATTTAAAAAATTGCTGATATGTGCAGTCACACCCTGTGTGTTTGTGCCAGCGAGTGTGGGCTGCTCTGTGTGTGTGTGTGAGTGTGTGAGTGAAAGTGTGACCACACAGCAAGTAATGCACTTTTCGCTAGCGACAAGTTTCTCAGACAAGGTAAATAGGAAAACAAATATCCAAAGCAATTATAGAAAGAAATGTTTCCCTGCACCCTTCAGCCTTTCTGTCTCCTGCCATTTCATTTACACCGGTGTTTGGCAGGGGTAGAGCAGGCCTGGACTGTGTAACATGACAAATTTTATCAAGATCAGACTGGAGTTTGGCTTTCACCGTCAGCCTCCATGGACCAATTTCGCAAATAGGGTTCGTCCTTTTTAAGCTGTTTTATTTACTGAAACTGCCCGATGACAACAGTAAACGGATGTTTAGGCTTTGCTATGATTTGTAGATGTTCGAATCACTATGTGTAAGCGTGTGTATGTGTGAGTGAGTGTGTGGGCATGTGCCATTTTCCCAATACACACTATGTTTGACAATATTTCATTTTGCTAATGGAGTTAATGAGGTAACAGAAAAGGAGGTTAAATGAATTAATTAGTCCAAAAATAGATTTTAATGTCTAATCAGCTACTCATTACTGAGTAACATGAAAAATATCTTTGGGATTTCAGACGCATTTCTAATTGCATGGACATTTGATGTCTTACTGACCTGTAGTAGTAGTTTAGATGAGCGAAAGTCTATCATTGTTTTTTTTTTTTTCTTGAATAATTATAAAACAAAGCACAGACATACCAGACATGTTTCATTTTTTTTTATTAATAATTTTGCATTATTCCAGATTTTTCACTCCCTAATTTACGTAGTTGTAGCCAATTCCCACCTGTCCCATCAAGGCCACAACCACCAACCAGGGAGGCCATCACGTATTTACTCGAAGACATGTGATGCCAATTTTTTAAACCGTTTTCTCAGACACTGTAGGGAGCTGCATAAAACGCTTGGAGGACAGGGTTATCCGCTCCCTCTGCTAGAGTGAACTCACAGACATCCACTAGCACCACCATGAAATGTTTCCACAAGCCAAAATATAGGTCATTCTATAACACTTCCTCTATACAAAGGTATTACTTACTGTAACATAGTTTCCATCACAAGTGCTACTGTACATTTGCGCCCAGTTGAACCCAGTTCTCGAATCTTCTTTGAAAACCCCTTTGAATCCATCCTTTTGATGGTCTCCCACTGCACTACGGAATGTTTACGGAGATGACAGCATTGACAAGAGCAATGTGCACAGATGGATGAAGAAGTTTAAAGAAGGGGAAACCAGCACTGAAGACAAACCACACAGTTGGAGATCATCAACTGCAACAAAGAGGATTTTCAAAGAGGGATTTGAGACTTGGAGTCAGCGATGATGCAAATGCAGGGCTTGTGATGAAGACTATGTAGAGTAGTACCTTTGTACAACATGTGCAATTTGAACAATCTATATCTGTTCTTTAAAAAAAAAAGGTTTTGCGTTACCTTTGGTACAGCCCTTGTACTTCATGAATTCAGTTTATTAAGAAACATGACTGTGACAAAACAACTCATTGAACATATTTGCCTTGTTACTTTAACCAACTTTTTATTTTATTTTATTCAGTTTTCACTCAGCCATGTCTTTGTGTATGAGAGAGAGAGAGAGAGAGAGAGAGAGAGAGGTGGAATGCATGCTCATTTCTCAACATAATTCTGGTCATTTGTATTCCTTTTTGAAGTGAAGCAGCTCTGTGGCTGCCAAACTTAAAACTTCACTCAAGCCTGACAACCCCATTTACTCATGCAGACCACAACCGTCACAGAGCGGGGTGTGGCTAATGGAAGCATGCGAATCCACATGCACACACACACACACACACATACGCGCACACACACACACGTATTTCGAGGACATTGCCTAACAAGGTTAGACTTCAGACAGGAGATGTGTGTTGGCATGAGAAGACCCTTTACATGATCAAATCTGGAGATTTTATCATTTGTATAGTAGTTTTGAAAACTAAAGTAAACTTCAGTCCAGTTAGTCTGAAAAGTGAGGATAATTGAGAAAATAGCATTTAAGTATTCCATTATGACTCTACTGTAAGACATCAACACATCTAAAGACTGATTGATTGATTTGCATATATTGATTATTGAGTAATTGTAAACAAACAATAAAAGCTGTCTTATGTTGTCAATGAATCATTTTAACATTAAATATGTACAAGCTCACTCACTCATCATCTATACCGCTTTATCCTGTATACAGGATTTGCGGGGTCCTGGAACCTACTATCCCTGGAGACTTATGGTTGCCAGGGTGCCAGTCCATTGCCGGGGCACACACACATACACAAACACTCATTAACACACTTGGGAACAGAATTCAGCCTCACAGATATCCGACATGTTTCCCCATCCCACTGCATATACACTTTTATTATTTAATATCTCATTATGCACTGATATTACAGGGCATTTGTCCATCCCAGTATGTAATGGATTCCCAGTAATCTACAGCAGCATATATCACACTTTCCAGTCAGTTAGTGTTAAACTCGCAGCCGATGGCAGGGAGTTATCTGTCTGCGAAAACAAGGGCCTATATTAAAAGCTTGTGCTGTGTATGTTCTACGTTTCCTCTAGGGCTTTTTAATAGTCTCTTGCAAATGTACTCTCATATATCTTCCACTTTGCTGCCCTGTTGCTACATTTAACTCATTCTAGTGTCTCTTTTTCTTTCTCCATCTCCATTTCCTCCTCGTCCAAGTCTCTGCCTCATATCCTTTTCTCATAACACGCCTGATTTTCACGCTTGGCTCCCCCCACCCGAACCATTTTGGTCTCGGGCTGCTGTTTTATTGTCCCCCACTCTCTCTCCTCTGGGTACCAACGACAACTGCACACTCAAAAGCCCAACAAGCTCTTAAAAGCTTTTTTAGAAAGAATTTTTCTTTTGCCTTCTCAAGTATAGGATATTGGCTTTGTGTACTACTTGTGTACATCCTGTATATCAGTACTGATTTTTTTTAAGCCAGTCCTCAGTTGGACACGTGAGACAGATTTAGAAGTACCGGCATCCAACAACCCATTATTTATTTCTTTGGGCAGGAAATAATGTGATAAAAATGTGTTTGAATTTAATACGCTTTAGCTCACCCTGAAAATGTGAGAGCTTTAAGTGAAGCAAATAAACTGAACCAAGAATTTGAAAATATTCATAACTCATATCATCTAAAATGAAAATGTACCTTAATAACTAAATTGATGTGACTGGTCATATATTTGCGTTTCTGCATGGTTTGACATGGTAATGCTAAAGGTACATGTGGTTTAAGAAGAGAACTCTGATGGATACTGGACATGTTTTTTTTAGAAAATGTAAGTTGTGTGCAATAAAAAAAACCTACTAGATATTTGGCATTATCAGTATCTAAACACTGAATGATCCTAATAGGAAGAGGAATAAAATGGAAAACATTAGGACCCAGCACTAGAGTCCCCCGATCCCTTCTCTCTTGCTTTCTATTATAGCTACACACTCGTGTACTCACTCACACCCACCCACTCACACACACAGACAGACAGACAGACAGACAGACAGACACACGTACACTCTGCTCCTTCTCCCTGCATCACTCCTCCCGGCAGGCAAATTAAATATGATGATCCCAGTGGAAATGAAATTCTAAATCTCATATAGGCCTGACTGCAAGGGAGACAGCCAGAGAAGTGCAGAAAGAGAGAGCAAAACACTCTTGAAAGTCACCTTCAAAATGAAACTGTTGCTCCCCACAAGAAAAATGATCAGATTGGAGAAAATACCAGGGGAAGAAGTATGGCGTGCCGCTATCATCCGGCCTCCGTAGCTGCTGCGAGTCTTATCAGCGGCTGAAGTGCCTCGGCGCTAGGGCCTGCTGTATATCTTTCACAGATGGGGAAAAAAAAAAAAACTCCCCTCCACCTTGAACATAAATTGTGGAGAAATGTAGATGTGATTGTGTTGTTGGAATCCGGTGATGTTTAGTGTGTAGATGAAATAGCAAAGGCCCAGAGCTCTGATCAGGGCTGTTCAGAATAGGTCTGCTTGTGTGTGTGTGTGTGTGTGTGTCCATGTTTGTGTGCATTTCAGATTATAATGTCCTGTCGAATACTTTCTGTCGTGTTTGGAGGGTATTTTTCAGTCCCCACCAGGCACCATGGGAGCTTGGCACTCGGGTGCCCGTCAGAATTTGTCAATTACAGCCTCCCGTTCACATGCTCTGCTAGTCAAGTGCTTCTGATGATCAGGAGAGAGAAAGACAGAAAAGAAGTGTGAAAGAGAGAGAGAGAGAGAGAATGAGGGAATAATAAAGGGAACCTGACTCGCTAACTTGTCACCATTTGTCACATTTCATTTTGCAGGAGTTTGGCAGAGCTTAGCGTGACATCCTGTATTCCCCCTTGTTGAGGCAGAACAGATTGTCTGCTCTCCATAAATTCATGTTCACAGTGTTTCAAGCGTTCTCTCAACAGCTCAGCAGCTGCGATGGGCAAAGACAGGTCGCTGTAACCATGCATGAGACCTGCACACACACACACACACACACACACACACACACACACACATACACACACATACACACCCTGACCCCAATCACTACCTGAGGGAGCCGTCCTCTGCAGACAGATTGGCATGGAAACGAAAAGACCCCGCTCATCTTCTGATCAGCAAAGCGTGAGCTCCCTCCCCACGTCTACTGCAGCCTCCTTCTCCTTCTCGCCTTTCTGCTGTCTGACCACCGAGCACATTATTGTGCCACAGGCTGCTGACGGTGCACGCTCTCACACGGGGGAAGATGTGCAGATTGCCTTGTAAAACCATTCAGGCCTTATGCTTTCAGATAGAAGCTCAGTGTTGCTTGAGTTTCAGTCTGTACAAGGGACTGGAGATTGTGCTGAATGCACAAGAACAAAGTTTCTGCAGCCTCCCTGAAATGCACATATGCACAAACACTCACACACAAACACTCACACACAAACACTCTCACACACACACACACACACACACACACACACACACACACAGTTTGGCAGACAACGGTGATCCACTGGTGGTTTATTTCCACAACCTAAGCCCAAGCCAGACAGATTGCTAAGCAAAGTCTTGTCCATTATTGGATTATAAAGCACAGTGACATCTCGATTACTGTAACTCCAATGCCTCACAGGGCTGTAAACATAACAGGCCTGCGGGAGATAACTAGGGGCTGAACTCGTTGTTCTTAAACATAGATTTCAACTAAACCCAGATGAAAAAAATTACTTTTTTCAGCCCTGGCACCTACAGTCTCTCGTCTTTACACTAGTGTATAATATGTAGCCAACGAGAAATATAGATTAATAAGTAAGGAATAAAACACAGCAGGACATGAAGTTTTTTTTGTCTTTTCTGTCTTTTCTGTCTCTGTTACCACAGCAATTTGTTAAGAATTGCATTAAAAATTTCACATCATACTATTGTCCATTTAAGGTTACTGTACATTTAATGATGTGTGGAGCATCTATGACAAGAGTTCCTGTAGTCCTTCTTATTACTGATAGCAGCAGTAAACTGCCGTGCCTTCACTTTATTTTGTTATCGAGAAACTTCAGAACGCAACACCGTCCATCTTTATATATTTCATCTTTATTTCACTAATAAAACTACTCAAGTAAAGTACATATATGTGAAAAATCTACTTAAGTAAAGTTACAAAATAAATGTACTTAGTTACCTTCCACCTCTGCTTGCTTGCTCGCTCATCGTCTATACCGCTTTTTCCTGTATTCAGGGTTGCTGGGGGCCTGACGTCTATCATAGGAGACTTACGGCATGAGGCGGGGTACACCCTGGACAGGGTGCCAATCCATCGCAGGGCACACACTCACACACTCATTCACACACTATGGGCAATTTGCCTAATGTGGGAGGAAACCAGAGTACGTGGAGGAAACCCACCAAGTATGTGGAGAACATGCAAACTCCATGCACACAGAGACGGGAATCGAGCCTGGCCGGGAATCGAACCCGGACCCTGAAGGTGCAAAGTTTTGATTACGGTCCACTATACAAGTCCACAAGTTAAGCTGTTACTCATGAAACAATAACATTACCTTACGTTAAACTAGTCAGCATTACTGTCAGAGTCACAGTGTTATGTGAAATGCACCAGCTTTATTGACTAATCAGGTAGAAGAATTCAACAGCACTGTGGTGTAAATAAAATTAAAAGGATATTAAGTTTATCATACATTTTGTAGCTACATTTTAGGTGCTAGAATAATCAACATCATGCTTTGTCTTCAGTGCGCTCCTTAGAAACCATAGGAATACAAAGCACACATATGAGCAGTGAACTCTGTGAAAGCCTGAGGCTTTACTTCTCAGCATAGTATGACAGATTATGCTTTTTTTCCCCACCTAGACCTCCATGCATATATTCATATTCACTATTAATATTCATTCCCAACTTTTTTTTCATACCGATAAAATTACTTGAAAAGTCTGTTTAAACTCTCTTTATTTTAAATGCATCATTTATATAAACGAGTTACAGCACATACAAGCACAGTGTTGTACATTACAATGTATCCTCAGAAAACAAGACATTTCTAAACATGTGCAGGGACCTGGGGAACCGACGTACAGTATGAATACTAATCACACACATCAGCTTCCATAGCCTTCAAGAAACTTTTGTCGGAGTACTAGAGAATATATAAAATCCCTTTTTCATGTAGCGCACACATGCAGCATGTCATCTAGCATGTCAAGAATACGCACACAGTATGTGCTATGCATCATAATACCTGCTCAGAAACAATGAGAAAATCACATTTTCAAAGGAGAGTTTTTTTTAAGCATTCATTTAGGAACAGAAAGATGTTTTATTGTGTTTTTATTGTGACAATTCTTCCATGTCCCAAATACAAGAATACAATCTTTTTTTATTTTTTTGACGAGGTCTCAAAAATATCATTTCTATGATAATTTTTCTTTCTGCCTAATCTCATTGGCCTATTGAACAAGCAATGCAATTTCCTGTTATTTTTTTCTTCTCATCTATCCTGTATCAGCTCCTCTGCATATGTTGCTCAATAGCTGTTACTGCTGCCCAAATGAAAGCTGACATACTCATCTTCTTTTGCAAGTGTAGTGCCATGCCATTATTTATCTTGACAAAAAAACCCAAGATACTGATAAATAGAGAGACGTAAAGGGGAAAGGGAAATAGACAGAATTGGTTTCTTACATCTTAGTCTGAATTGCAATAGGGACCGGGGTATTCTTAGCGGCCGGACGTTCACTCATTCCTTCATTCTCTTTATTAGGTTTAGGGCCGTCACCAACCACTGGCATCGTTTTTTTCTGAAATAGATGACCCAATGGAGTATGAGGCTACTTTAGCTTCCATTCTAAGCGCGTTTATGGATGTGCCCCGGGTTAAACAGTGCCGGAGTTACTGGAATGCAGCATGCAGGCTAACCTAAGTTCAGTTATGAGATTTATTTGGGGGCTAGTATATATGAGACAGATATAATATGGAATGCTTGGAGGAAATGAAGGAAACATCCTCTCATTTATTTCAGCCCTGAATTCTTATTATCACACACAGTAGCCTGTGGTCCAGAACTGCCCCGTATGCACGGATTCAGCTCCACTTTGGCCTTCGTTATAGCCAATTTCAGCCGCCCTTCCATTATTCACAGCTTTAATACCATGGACTTTTTCTTTATTTTTTAACATTTGCAGATTTATTAATAAAGAACCTTAAGGGAGTTCATCTTTTCTTTAAGAATGCCGTTTCACACAGGTGCTGACATTGGTAGTCAGACACTATTTTGTTCCTCATTTTCTTCACGGAAACAGTCCTTTAAGAGTTCAGGGACGGAAGCAGATTTTCATTTTGCAAAGGTGAATGCAGGGTCTCAAAAGTGTCAAGCCAGCAGATGCTAATATACTGCATGGTCATGTGTAATTAAATAAGGGTGAGAATGCTACCGGAATGCTGGGCTTCAAACAACGTTCACTTGATACGCCATGACCTACGTTACTCCCAAATCACTAGGGGACATGCCTTACTGTTTGGAAGGAATTTATGTGTATTAGGTGTAATGCATGGCGTATGTAAAGGTTTTGCTGGTCAATAAATAACCTCCTTGTTTTACTCCACGTGCAGTGTGCAGTCTGAATGGCCTGGATATATGAGGTTGTGTCTTTTGTGAGAAAACAATGAGAAAAACTTCCGTTGGAGGCTCCCAAGGTCTTTGAGAGGTTTTCACATCTCAGTCCTTCAAAGCAGATCAACACTTTCCGTTAAAGCTCAAACTTACTTTTCAGCAATCCTTGGTCCACTCCTGCTCCTTTCCCTGTGTCCCAAGCTTCCTCTATTAATCATCAGATCTCAGATTTCTGAATGCCCAGGAACCATGTTTATCCCCCAACTCCTCACAAAGAGCTCGAGTCTTATAGCATGCTTCCAGACATCATTATACTGTCTATATTTCAAAGCCAGAACATTCCCGTCTGCTTTAAACCGGGCTTTCATCTGCTGTTTCTCAGGATAACACTTTTGTTCATGTCCAGAGACAGTGACCTGAAGGTGCTGCTGATAAGAACGCACCTCAGACTTCTATCTGCTCAAGCAAGGCCTCATACGAGCTGAGCCTTAATTATCTAATTTATCTTTAATTCTCTCCACATGACTGGTCATTATATCAGGCATTTTCTTCTGTAAAACTGAATGAGACAAAGAATTTGAGTGCATGATTGCTCTATTTGTCTAAAGAAACGGAGATAATACGCTCAGCATTACTCAGCAGAACCTTTTTTGCGTCGAAATCTAAACAGGTGTACTAAGAATTGTTCATCTTACTGTAAATGTGAGCTTCTTTTGATTTTCCTTTTGAGGAAAAACAAAACACACGAAACAGAGCTTTCAATTACTTATATAATAAGAATGTAACGGCATATGAAAATATTTATAATGAACAGATGGAAAAACTGTTTTTTTAGAAGAAGGAAGTCTTATCAGAATGTTTCACAGGGCATCTGAGAACTAAAAAAGATTTACTTTTATGTTGGCATGAGTGAGTGGAACAAACAAAGTACACATTCATTATGAAAAAAATGATAATATATATACACCATCTTGTGTATCTGTCTGGTCAGTATTTTAAAGTAGACTAGTAATGTATCAATATTTGGGAAAGAAAACCAACTAAGTTTGGTAGAAAATAAATAGGACGAACTAGAGCCGTGTGATTTAGTCAGTTAAGCAATGTAATCTTTTTTTTTTCAGTTGGTCCTTAAACAACAAAATGTAATCAATAATCAATTGAATCGATTGATCAGTTGTTGATTCAGAATTGATTCATACTGTTTAAAATATTTATGTACAAACTTGATTAAATTCTCTAAAATTTATGATTTCCCTAAAAAATTACACCAAAGCTTTAGCAGAAAATAAATGTTCTGCAAAGAGTCATGTTTTGCAAGAATATTGCTTCTTTTCCTTTTGAGTTTATTTGCAGTTGATCCACCTACTGCCACCTACTGGCCTGGAGTGTGGAGCAGAAGATTGGCAGGAAAAAAAAAGATTATCGCTTTGTACAAAACATGATGTTTAAACAATCAACAACACAATTTCAGCGTTTCTCCCTACCGCGTTATCCTGTATACAGGGTTAGGGGAGAAACTCAACTACAGTGGAACCTCGGATTATGAGTAACGCGGTTTACGAGTGTTCCGCAAGACGAGCAAAGATTTTTAATAAATTTTTACTTGAGAAACGAGCATTGTCTTGGTTTACAAGCACCGAGTATCATGTATCACGCATGCGCTTCTTGTTTTGACACCGAGCGTCACGTCATCACAACTGAGCCAACGG
>JAQMYJ010000033.1:25697516-25733903 GCA_030014305.1 Clarias laeviceps
TTCCTATGGGAAAATTAAATTTGGTTTACGAGTGTTTTGGAATACGAGCCCACTTCCGGAACGAATTATGCTCATAAACCGAGGTTCCACTGTACATTGGAATATAAAGACTATATGATATTTATTTGTACTGTAATGTGCACCCCTAAGAAATACAATATATATAGTACGTACATATATTCGGTACATTCCTTAAGCAGAAACACTGATGAAAATATATCAGTTAAAGTGGGTTAGAGTCTCGCAGATAATGTGCGATGTTATAAAATATTCACTTTTTAACTTTGACTCTCTAGTGGATGCAAAAGCACATTTAATCCAACAATTTCACTCCTTGGCAACTATGCCATCAGCTCACAAAGAATCCAACATTAGTACAGGAAGTGAAAGAAAACGCATCAAAGCCAACCTTTTGGGACGCAAGCTTGTAAACATGTGCTATGAATTAAATAAAAAAAAAAACATGGCAGATGTGCTCCAGTCTTGGCTGATTTCAGGGTGGGTTTGTGCGGGAAAGCAGCTCTCACTGTGACATGCAGTGCCATAAGGAGTGTGCCATCTTTGCAGCAGTGCCATTGTGTAGCAGAACGCACTCGGTAGAGGAATCGAGTTTTGATTGTCAGTTGTCAAAAGCCGTCATTACTGCTCCGCTTCCGTCAGCTCTGAAAAGGCTTTTGGTAAGGATGAAAGCCTTGTTATTACCCAGATGGTAGTGTTGATATTGCTGGCCTTTTTCCATTGCTGATTTATTTTTTTTAATAATATAAGAGGGAAACCAGGGTGCTTATAGTGAACCACTAGTATTCTCTTGCCCAGCTGGACCAGGGCTGCATGGCTCCCGAGCAATCAGATTAAGTGACACTGAAGGCAGGTGAGAATCTGACACCAGCATGAAATGCATCCTCGAGTGGCACGCTGCCTTAGGTTGTGTTTTTTGATAAGTGCCCTGTTTTTTGCCTTTTCTATGAAAGCATTCTCTAAAGGCCTCTGAGATCAGAGTGGTTGTGTTTCCTGTCTGTGTTTTAGAGACACGTCTGTCAGTGGACGTTCAGTCAACCTGAAGCGCTGTCACGTCTCCGCATTAATCGGCACATCATTGCTGTCACAGTGCATCTCCAGAATCCCTGAATCTAACTTTCCAGGGCAGTTGATGCAGTTTACACACGGTTTTGGCCTGATTATCCCAAAACCAAAATGTGTTTTTAGTTGTTTCGAGAAAAATAACATAGCGCAAGAACATGGGTAATAATTCTATTTGGGTTTAGCGTTTCAGTTTTTTTAACTCCCTGCAGTGGTAATACTGGATACACCTTTTTCTGTATACTGTATCTTCCATAAATCCTTAGATGAATCATCTAACCAAATGCAAATAAAATTTACCTGCAGAAACATTGGTTCCACTAAAGGAGAAAGGAACCAGGCCATGAATAATTTGCATTTGCTGTTATTAACAGTTCCTTTTGCTTTCTACCGACATTATCTGAATGCCATTTGACCTTAAATTCACAAGCATTTTATGCGATTCATTGTCCGGCACTATTTTCCAATTTGCTTTAAAAATAGTATGAATGTTTTTTTTAATAACCTCATTGTCTAAATCCAGAACCAAACCTAAAATGTATTCCACATATACATAACACAATGCTACAGAGTGGAAAACTAAACATCCAAAGATAAACAAAGAACATGATTTTCTATTGTGCAAAAACAAGCACATAGTGTCGCTTAGCAACTCAAAACTGCTCTTTTCACTCATCCAGTATCAGTACGTTATTTATCTCCTACAGCTGCTACTGAAGTTCTGCCACTGGTCTGCTGAAAATAAAAATCATGTGAGCAAAAAAAAAAAAAAATACCCTCAGAGATATAACTGTTACCAAAAAGTATTCCTAATGACATAAAATCATATTGTATATTCAGCCCTGTGGTTGAAAGAGTACCCTTTGGGGAAAAAACAGATCCATTAATGGTTTTTGGGGTTGTGCCTTTTGGAGAAGCTGTATGTAAAACAACAGAGAGGGTTCCATGAGAGTGTTTATACCATTGCAGACATCTTAGATCATCATGTTTTTTTTTTTTTTTACAAAAACATCACCTCAGTTCTGATGTCATGTCCTGATGTTAATAGTTCCTAAATAATAAAAGTTAGTCTTTGCATTATTGATTATACTACCGGATAATACTTAAAGGTGGCATACAAACTTCACCCATGATCATGGAGCCATTAGTGCTCTCTGGGTGGAAGAGATGGCATACTCATCTCCCCTGCCAGTCACAGTGAGCGCATGTATGTGGAAGAGGGAAAATAGTGCTTTGCTTTGTGCTTCTTAAGATGCCCTGTGATAAAGCAAAAACGGAAAAAGGTGCAGTTAGTTGGCTTTTTATCAAAAGAGCTGGTAGGTGGGTTACCAGATGACCAAGTATGGGAAAAAATAGGGCTTAAAAAAAAAAAACTGCTTGCTTGCCTGGAGTGAGCTTTCACTCATACACCTAGGGACAGTTTCTATTTTAATATAATAGCTAAATCATTCCCTTTATTCTTGCTTAATTACCATAATAGTGTTATGATTATAAAACACATTTGTTTCAGCAGAGCACTTTCAGACACTTAGATCACTATCCTAGGGAAAGTCTTGCAGTGATAAGACAAGCATTGATCTGCCGGACCACAAGTGTTATTCTGGCACGCTGAAGAGGACAAAAAGAGGATAACATCTCTCTATCGCTCTGTGCCAATTTAATCACACAACCTATTCGGAAGAAAAAAAGTATGTCCACATCCATGGCCAATTTGTTCCCCTTCATCCAGGACTAATACCTTTATTCTGTTCCAGTGCTCTCTGTACATCTAGTAGGGCCATTCAGAAGCTCCAGCGCAGGTCGTCAGAGAGTCTTCAGGGTCATTATTGCGTTCCTGTCTGCTCGGGCATGTTCATGGTAAAATTGACGCATCAGTTTTCTCCCTTGTGAATCAGTTCGACTTGTGTAGTGGACAGCTGAGGGTGCAATGACAAAAGGTTGCCTGTGCAACCCATTACCACTGTTCAAAAAGGCCATAATGAGATGCTAATGACAGGCAGTGTTATTTAAATGTCAAGCCTTTTGTAGATGTGAATAGTTGCCACCTAAATGTCAAATTAGAATTATTTGATTGCATTGACAGGACTCAGGAAAAATGTAATATAGCCAGTAAATGAAATACTAAAGCAATCCATATATCAGTGGCTCTTAACCTGGACAGAAAATTCAGTGCTAAAACTTGTGGGCAATAAAACCGCTACACTGACCGCGTCTTTCGGTTATTAGCATCTTCTCACATCTATCTTCAGCAAAAGATGGAGGACATCATCTGTCACCTGCATGTACACCAGCTCTTTTCTAAGCACAGGGTAATAAAAAAATCCAGTTTCCTTGCTATCTATTACGGAATTTATGATGGGTGTCAGTGCAAAGCCCCTTAGCTAAGACTTAAGGCATAATGAAATTCACTTTTCAGTCAACCTTGACCCCTCACCCTCAATTTTCATGACAGAAGAGTGTCAGATCCTTGAAGCTATTACCTGAACGAGTGCTTGGATTGGTCCTTTCCTGATTGAAGCCATTCAAGCTATTCCATGATGAGTCTTAAGCATCCATTCTGAAGATATATGGGCGGGTTTAAACCACTCATCCTATTCTTAAGAGCTGACGCAAAAATGCAAAGCCACTAAAACACAAGCTTGCATTTGGCACTAATGTAATAAGTCTCTATTGATTTTACAACGCTGTAGTTGTTGCGTATCATTAGTAATATGTGTTTATTACCTAAATGAAAGCTTGACTTGGTATTTCCAGGGGCAGTGGTACTCAGTGATTAAAGGCAATGCATTACAAATAGGATACGTCAAGTCTTCTTCTTTAAAGTAGGAATTTCTTAGTAGGGGTTTTGGTGTTACAATCTAGAATCAAGCTACGGTCTCTACACTTGCCTCCAGTCCTAATGTTACTAAGGTTTTAGAAAGTTTAATCATATTCCAGTTTCTAAGGAATTTACATGTGTGTGTGTGTATGTAGGCATTTTGATTATTATATTGAAATGATTTTGTTTAGGGAAGGCTGCTTGAGAGCAGCTGTGCATATTGTATACATTGCTGCTCCCCATCGAATGGTCATTTACATCATTCTTAAAGGGCAGAACCACAACTACAGTCATGGTAAAAAAAAAATTAGCCCCTCTTTTAATTATACGTGTTTTTGTGCACAAACATAATAAAAATTATCTGATCATAATGGGTAAAAGTATTAGGTAAAATACTAAGTACCCCCTTATTGCTTCCACAGGATTTAAGAGGGTACGTTGCAGCCAGGAGTTGCTAATCATCAGCCCTTGATTAACTGATCATCAGCAGGTGTGCTGACCCCTATAAAAACAGAAGTTTTGGCAGTTTGTCCTAGTCAAAGTTCTAATTAAAATGCTGACCATAAGAAAGCTGTGAATAAGCAAATGCAATTAACAGAAGCAATGTTGTGAAGAAGAATGGGCCAAAATTCCTTCACATCAGCGTGAGAGACTGATAAAGTCAGAAAGGGAAACGATTATTCAAAGTTATTGTTGCTAAACGTGGATCTGCAACATATTGGATTATGGGGTGTACTTAGTATTGTATACATTCTTTTTTATTTTGCCATTTTTGTTAAATAATTGCAAAAAAGTTATATGTACTGTAGCTGTTCATCTGAGGGTAATACCACTATGGTCAGATGATTTTTTTTCTACAAAAAACATGTAGAATTAGAACATAGAAACACATAAAAACACATAGAAAAAAGAGGGGGTTCTAACTTTTGAACATGTCTAAAAAAAAGATATATATTAAAAACAAATAATATATTTTGTGCATGTTTTCTTTAATTCACAAGAATGTTAAAAAGCACATATGACAAAATATTTGGTCAAAATTGTTTGGGTTATATAAGTGAATATTCTGTGATTTTATTATTTTTTTTTCCAAAAGCTATCTCTACACCTCCCACAGTCTTGTCACAATTGATAAATCAGCCTGCAGCTGTGTTTGTGGTTAATTCAGTATGCAGTTTATTTTCAATAATACTTTGGTTGAGTTTTAATAAAAAATATATAGCATATCTCATGGTTTGATTGTGATTTTGTAGTGAGTCAAACAGCATGCAGAGGCAGCAAATTAAATGAAGGAATAAAGTGCACATGAAACTTTTTTAATTACAAAGATTGGGAAGATCACAAGAAACATTAAAAACAATACAAAACAATAGATTACAGCATCATCAGCCTCCTCTATCAGTTTTAATTTTACATCAGTATATGACAACAGATCACTATCATAGTACAGGCCTGATAGATAGATAGATAGATAGATAGATATTTCACAGATCCTGCTGGAGATATGATTATCCTTCTTTGACATACTACTATAGAATATCATATACAGTGGAACCTTGGATTGTGAGCATAATTCCCGGACGTGTGCTTGTATATCAAAGCACTCATATCTCAAAGCATATCCCCATAAGAAATTACACAAAATTACACAAAATTAAAAAATGCGGTCACAATGCTTTAGTAAGCGATACATGCTAACTACATGAGTGAGGCACACGCACTGGGACCGAGCATGGGAGATGATCATCCACAATCCCACAGCGAGAGAGAAAGAGAGAAAGAAAAGAACCATTGGCTTAGTTGTGATCACGTGACGCTCAGCAGACAAAGCGTATACGTACTACTTGTATTTCAAGACCTCGCTCGTTTATTGAGTTCAAATTTATGAAATTTTTTTGCTCGCCTTGCACTCACAGACCAAGTTACTTGCAATCCAAGGTTTTACTATAATAGCTAAGACAACAGATTTATTTTGGATACTGATGTTAATGTTTATTAATAGTATTATTTAACTGCAGTAATAATTGTGCACATGTTACATTTAGGAGCTGAACTGTAACAGCAGCGTGAAACTTAATGCAGGACTTCAGCAATTCGCATGGGTTTGGGTCATATGTGTTTGTTCTTATGTGTGTGAAGAAGATAATTTTTTCTCTGTAGCCTGGAAAGTGTTAGCAGTCTTCCAGATTTATTTGTCTCTGGGCTTTCACACTGTATACAGAAAGCTTTCTTGTTTCTTGTGCTCACTTTTTGCTCCCAACATGCACACACACACACACACACACACACAAAGAGAGCATCAGCAAAAGATAATGCGTGTAAATAAACAATTTGTCTGGTGGAGTTTTTTTTTTCATTTTGCTGCACAGCTTAGGCTAATCAATAGGCTGTTACACTCTTTACTCTCTGTCACTGTGAGTTATGACCAGCTGAGAAAGTGGGGAAGAATCAATGGCTTAAAAATGTAATTGAGACGTTTCTTACTACAGGTGTATGTGAAAGAAGGGTAGATTGATGAATGTTTTTTTCAGGGGTGGAACGTTATATTGAGCCTATGAGAAATTTAAAATGATATGTAGTCAACCTACTAACTATATTTCCTTTTTAAACAATCTTTATAGTGTGGGAATTAGTAGTGTATTCCTTTCTCAGAGTGATTTATGCCTTGCTTAAACAGTTTTTGTTATATACAGTATCACAGTCTCATCCTCACATTCTGAACCGGTTGCAGCTTAACCACACATCGTCTATTCTCCTACAAGCAAATATCAGGCCAATCATAAAAGCATGTCATTTGTTCGGATATTTGTTCTTTTACGGCAGTAATTTGTTTTACTGCCCCTGTGACATTACGCAGCGCACATTTTTGCTCCAGTGTGTGCTGCTGGCTGGAGCACGGCCTCTGAATGGCCTCTCTCGTGTAATTATGATGTGTAACTTGTTTTGAGCGGCCCCGTGAATGCCCTCTGTGATATATTTTAATAGGCATGACCTCATTGGCCTCATAGATGCTCCGGTAAGGTGAAGGGTTATCCACCAGGGTAGTGTGAGTTATTGGTGTGCTCAGTGCACTAGGCATTTATGAAAAGAGATTTAAAAAATGTGCTTTTCAGTGTTATGACTAGGAAAGTTTATCTTCTCTTTTGTTTTTAGACTAATCATCTAGAATGAGCCTGTTCATGCTAATTCCTTTTTTCTTGTTTATGATAACTCTCAATGAAGGATACAGTAGATTTGATGGTATAGTACTTCTCGAAAGAACATTGCTGCATGTTCTGATACAGCATCAACGCCATAATGTAATGTTTTTCTCCTTTTTAAGCAACTGATCCATACTTTATCCAAGTACGTGCCTTGAATTTGCTTACCTTGCTACCACCTCAAGCCCTTAATAGAGACAGAGTGCAGAGAGAAATCATTATGGCTATTGATTGGCCAAATTGGACCATAATGCTACCTAGTTAGAAATTTCAAAAAAAAAAAAATAAAAATTTATGTCTCTTCACATAACACCCAGAGGAAAAAGTGTACGGCAAGTCAAAATTCAATGAAAGCTGATTACACAACCTACATCATCATACTTTAGGTTCCTTCACCAGTGTCGTTGTATAATAGAAAACAGAAAAAGAGGCAGTTTCATGACCAAGGTACTAATAGTTCTGGATTCTATAGTTACTGTTCCACGTGCACATCATTCTTAAGACACTCTGTTCTTATACACTTATACTCTCAATAATGCCTAGTCATCTATACACCTGTGGTGCCATAATGTTATAACAGATTTCAGACAATGCGGCCTAGCAAATGCAACAGCTTCCCACAGACAAAGCTATAGCGCTCTTCTGTAATGGTTCACGGCATATACAGTAGTATGCTATATCCTATAATACATATCTCTTGATGGTCATAATACAGAAAGCACATATGAAGCCAAGTAAAACACTGGGGGTCACTGGTAAAATAAATTATTAGCTTCTAAATAAAATTTTTTTTTCTATTATTGATTTAACATGAACTTTCCCATACGTTAAGCATTCCCGTGCGCTACAGTGCCTGTAGCGACGTCCTCTCAGATCTCTGTAATGCGCAGAGTGTTTGATACTCATGGGCGCTTTTCAAAATCAGCAGTGGAATTTCACCAGCTGCAGATTTCCTCTGCACTTTCCTCTCCCCGAGTCACCTCTCAATCAGGCCCATTGCCATCATCTCACAAAAGCTGCCGGCAACCATTACAGGGCATCCAGGCCGACCTCCTCTCAAATTCGCACTCGTCATTTCCACTCTCACGCTACACGATTTAGCACTAGGCTTTCATCGATGCTTGAGATGGAGATTTGAATGAAACAGGGCATTGAAATGGAACGAAAATTCCCAGATTCTCCTTTTACGATATTGAATTCAATTCAATGTTTTAAGCATTTTTCTGCTCTATTCTTCAGCAGGTATTATAGATAGACGTATACGGCAGAGCTTTGATTCATTCAACTCCTTTATCCCGGCCAGGGTCACGGTGGATCTAAAGACTCTCTTAGGGAAAACTGTTTGTAAGGCAAGAATACACTCTGAATAGGACACCAGTCCATCACAGGTCTTCTTACACAATAATTCACTCACTCATACATTCACCACTAGAGATAATTTATCATTTACAGCCAGTTTGTAGCTTTCTTAGGTGAGAGGGATTTCAGAGAGATCACCATAATATTGCTAAGAATGTTGATTATTAGCTCTAAACCTCATCTTCCCTTTTTTTTTGACTTCCATATGTACACTTTTCGATGCTGTTAGAGACATGAAAACCAGGCTGCAGTTATACAGTATATACACCTAAATCGAGGAAGACCTCCATTGACTTCACCCGAGATCTAAATGCTACCCAATCTACATATAAGCAATTTTTTTTTTTTTTACATCCTCCCGTCCCAACATCACAAGCTGAAGTCATTTGTTCTGCCGGCAGTGTAATCTACGCATCCAGTAACCTTGTCAGTGGCCGTGAATTATGCATTTAAATGCAGCTCGGATCTAACAAGCAACCAATTCGCATGTCTCATCTTATAGATCTCATGCCAGCTGTTTCATTTAGCCTGTTTCACTGTTGCAGCCTGATATAATATAATGTCTGCTGTAGTCCCCGCAGTCAGAGATGATATTTGTTGCCATTCTGCGCCAAAAGCATTTCAAAGAGCACAAGGCCTGGCTCTCATGCTGGGAGGCTGTTTCAAAACCTCATCTGACTATAGTCATGGGCTCTTGTGGAGTGCCATCAAAGGCTCCTGGAACAGAAAAGGCATTGTTTGCATTTCCAATCACGCACCTGCTCAGAAAGCCATCTCCGTTCTTTCAGCATCAACGTCTCTGTTGTGATGGAAGAGGCTGTAAACCCACGGTTACACTCAGTTCACTGGAGACACTTCTTTCCTTGTGGAGAAACAGCAGGCAGGGGAACTTTGAGTTCCTTTGTGTGAGGAAATTTTCCCTTCTATATGTACTGAATGAATACAGGTCTTTTGAGAAAGATGTCGCTGCTCTCACCTGTTTCATGTATGCAGATAACAGCAGTTACTGTAATCAGACTGTGGTCTAGCAGCGGAGATATGTGATCTGCTCTGATATGTTACTGTTCCTCTCTTTTGACATTCTCACTGTATGTCTTTTTTCAGTGCTTCGTCACACCTAATGAGTGATTCTTAGTGCCTGCTATCCATTTACCGATATACTTGATCAACTACAACTGATATACATTTTCTTAACCAGACACATTATAAAACACCAATTTATCTTTTATTTAGGTTTGTATCAATCTGTTTATATCATACGTAGTGCTAAAAAAGCTCTTGTATCTCTCCATCGATTACTTTGCCAGATGTGTATCAGCAAATTACTGGGAGTAGGAAAGATTGCTTTTAGTGCCCGAAAAAAGTGTTGGTGTATACAAAATAAAATTCAATTGCAAAGATTGTGACGGCTCATGAGAAATGGTACAAACAATACAAAAACTTTGCGTAAACAGTTTACAGCATCGTCAGACTCCTCCTCTACCAGTTTGGTACATGGTGACAGCTCACTATCATAGCCAACAGCTTCAACGGGGCGTGCATCTCATGTCTCTTGTCCAAAAATTACTCCTGCACATTTAAATTTTTGTTATTTCTCTGCTCTGCTCAGTATCCCACATAATTTTGTTAACTATATAACATTGTGTTCAAACAACATCCAAATTGCATAATTTCCCATTTCACAGAACGCATCGCCGATGCAAAGTGATAATATTACTGCTGGATTGACTGCAATGGCAGGAGTGTAAACGTCCCTTTCTTGGCTTCAACATTCTCCAAAAACCCTCTGACCACATTCGAACCATTCACGGCAGCCAATGTGCATTATAGGAAGTATCTTCGGTTCACTGATCATGTGACATAAAGAAGCAATGTGATTGGCTTGTCACAAAGCGTCACCGTTTTCTCAAAAAATCAGGCAGCTTCAATGTCATGCTTTGATCAAAATGTCAGTTTATGTAGCAGTTTTTAAATGAAACGTGTTGGTATAGACAACCTTGTTTGATAACAATTATTTGCTCAGATGTTCATATGCTGATCATATTTTTGTAGAAAATAGAATGTGCTTTCAGGATAACCCCGAGAAAAAGCATATAAAAGCCTACTCTTAGGTCACTTAGGTGTACTGCAGTGGGCATTGTTTCATACCTGACTTCATGAATCTTTCATTTATATTCTTTGTGTTCTGAAAGAAGGAGAAACAATTAGGAGGTGTTCCAGGAGTGCCCTGTACTAGAGCTGATTTTTCTCATGTCTGAATAGAGAGGAGCCAGTTGAGCACCTAAAGCCCTGTGCCTATTTTCATGATTTTTTTCTATGGATCTTTACAGTTTTAAAATCGAGGCTTGACATGGCTCCATCACACTCTGAAATCATAAGTTATGGCATAGCAACTAAGCGTTAAAGGCAGAGCTATTTGGTACAGTTTTACAGTTTTTGGACGATTACTCACAAGTAGTGCACTACGGTGCCCTGAGATGGTTTAGAGATCCGTACTGCGAGACGTGCTATAAATGCTGAAGTGCTACAGGTGATGTCCTACCAGTCAAAAGAATCATCTTGTCCCATATTGCACTTTTTTTTATATTTTATTTAAGTTTCCCATTTCTATAGAACTCTTAATGTTGGATGAAGAGATATTAAAGTTGGTCTGGGAATGTCTGGGGATCCCTCAGGGGGACTTGAGTCTGTGGCTGGGCATAAAGGACTGACCTTGTCCACCTGTTGCCATGGTGACCCCTACCCAGAAAGGTGGAAGGAAAATAAATGAAGGCAACATTCACTGACCCTTGTATGAGATGTATTTGACGTTGTTTTGGAGTTGATTAAATGCTACCTCGAATGTGATTATCGGATTACTTTCACCTTTTTAATTAGAGTGCATGGTTTTAGTGATTAATACCATGTCCACTCATTATGTTCTGCCTACTCACTACAAATGTCCTCCAGTGCTGTAACACATTCTCCTTCAGAGCTTTATTACCAGGACACTAATTAAAGTTTACAATTTTTAACCTCTCGTTTTAATCTTTAGGTCCCACATGCTCTGAATAAAAATAAAATGAATTTTATCTTGTGCTCCAAAAACATTTTTTATGAAACTTTTAGATGCAAAGCTTTTTACTTATGCGCCTGCCAAAAATCTGTCAAAAAACAAAACAAAAAACATTGTAATATTTTTACTCATATGATTAGGAATAATAAAAGGAGAAAGTCCAGTACAACGTGATCCATATCATGGATTGTTTATTCCTTTTCATGGAGTGCTGGAAAAGTGTGAGGGCTGTGAGGTATAACTTTACCTTAATGGTTTGTCCCTCTGATTGCAAAGGGGAAAGAAAAAACTTTTGAAAGGAAGCAGGAGGTTGTTAGATCTTGTCAGTCTTCATCAGGGTATGCTGCTAGCACACCAGATTACCTGACCGGTGCATCCCATTGTCCTTTGAAATAGCAGCCTACAGTATGTGAGAACAAGATGGCCTGCAAGGAGTGTTTCAGAGCTAAATTCCTCAGAAATGGTCCACAAATTGAAGCCGGGATGGAAATTGATCCTATTACAAGACCTGGAGTTCCTCTGGGAGCCTGTGCTGGATGCGTGCAGGCAGCATGTGTCTCTCATTAGACCTGATGGAGGAAAAACCTGAGTTGCTTGTCTGTTCAGTAGAAGTTCTCTGGAAAATAAGCGCTGAACCCTGACAGAGTTCATCCAGCCAGGTCTAAGAAAGGGAGAGCCACTCTTATTGTAGCAGCCTGCCTTAAATCATCTGAGAGAGGATACTGTAAATGTGGTTGTACCGCAATCATCCACATAGCGAGTTTAAGAACAGTTGTTTAACGTGGAAATTTGAAGTTTGAGGGTTGCGTTTGTGTACTGTATATGAACTTTTCTCTGTAGTTCTCTGCAAAATGGAAATCCTTTGGCTCCGTGTTTAAATACATTTCAGGGATGATTCTAGTTTCCCCGAGTGTGTCAAGTTTAAATCTGTTTTCACCACATTCAAAAAACAGCTTCATCTGGGCACTTTTAATCATTTTCGCTATAATCAAGTCACACTTCTTCTTATTCATTCATTTGAACCCGGGGGATCGGTAGCCTATCCTGAGAATATTGAGCATGAGGTTGGAGTACATTTTGATTGGGTTGCCAGTCTATCTCATGTCTAAACACACACTTATTCACACTTGGGGGCAATTGAGCATAGTTGCGTCTACCAGCATGTGTGAAGTTGAAGGAAACCAGAAGACAGAGGAAAATCATATGGACATGAGGAAAACATTCAAAAATGTCCCACAGACAGAACATGGTTCAGAATTCAAGCGGGTGTTGTGACACTTGATACTACATTAAAAATAAACAAATAGTAAAAACTGAATGACTTTTAAATGATGATGTTCACCTGCCCAATCAGACGGTGGATTGACTCCTCTAAATTACCCACAGACGTGAATGAGTGTGTACTTGTGTGTGTGCATGGTGCCCTGTGATAGACTTGATTATACTGTACATATGCTGTACTCATAAGCCAGGCACTTCAGATAAAGTAGCATAAATACATATTTTTTTGATTCTGCCAGGCTGTCGTGTTTTAGTATCTCAGTAATACATTACTTCTCACCGTCTCCTCTGCTAGACCCCATGCACGGCCCGCGGCGGTTGGAAGTGGTGGACATCAAATCCAGGCAGATCACTGTACGCTGGGAGCCGTTCGGCTACAACGTGACCCGATGCCACACCTACAACCTGACAGTGGAGTACCGCTACAAAGTGAACGGCAAGGAAGAGACACGAGAGGAAGTGTGCTACGAGTTACAAAGCCCGACACCGCAACATAGCATCCGCAACCTTTCACCCTACACCAACGTCAGTGTCAAACTGGTGCTGCGAAACCGTGAGGGCGAAAAGGAGAGTCAGGAGCTGGATGTTCTTACCGATGAGGATGGTAAAGTGTTTAATTATTATTATTATTTCTCTATTTCATTATGATTTTTTTATGTCTGCTTGTGATTATGTGTTTTAAATTACATTTTGGTGGCACTGGGGCTTTATTTAGCCCCTTCATCCTCTTTAATTAAGACAAGTGTAAGAGTTTAGATTAAATTTTTAAAAGATTAATAGTATCTGCCGGAGTTAATGTATTTTACATTGATTGAACTTTATCCAGAGAATGCTTTCAAAGGGTATCGGCTTTCCATCTAATTCATGGCTGGGTGTTGAGTATTTTGAATGTATGAATAGCACCAATTACGATAGCAGCTCCCTGTTGAACATTTTAGCTATTCAGAGTGAACCGATGAACAATGACCCTTTTCTTTGATTACGGAAATGAAAAATTCTGCTTCTTCATTTTTTTCATTTCTGTTGTATTCGCCAGCTCTGCTCCATCCTTGACCTGAGTGGTAGTTTGTTTTGCTGCGTTGCGTATGGTGTGCAAGCAAGACGCTTTCCTTTAGTTTATTTTAGCTTCTTATGAAACTGCCTTTAGGAAGAAATAGTCTGTTAAGAATTAGCGTCTAACACAGGACAGCAAGGTTATCGCAGGGTCAAAGTAAATATGTGGCAAAGGTTTTTCGGAGTGAGAGCTAAAAGAGCGCTGACTATTTGAATATTGACTTATGCCGTTATACGTAATCATGTGATCGTACAGTACCTACAATCAAAACTGTGAAGTAGTTTTGCACAGCACTACTGTTATACCACAGTTTTGACAATAAAACAGTACTATTCCAGCATTTAAAAAAAATTAACACTTTTACTATGCAACTTTTGATTTGATTCTTCTAATAGAAAACTTATAAACTTTTTTAAGCATAACGCTCTGAACAGTGATATTATGTGTGACACAAGAAAGAGGGAGAAAAAAATCTGACTGAGGTTGAATAAGTCACAAGAAACGGTAGATAAAACCATGTACTTCTCAGTTTTTTTTAGAGACTAGAAGTTAATCTTTTAGAAACTCAGGGACATGTGAAAAATCCATGATCTTTGCAACTGTTAGGATTCTACCAAGATTAAAGATTAAAGTCTTTTACTTTGCATGATTTCTAAGGTATTGTCATGCTACGATACAATATAAATAAACTGCTTCTTTTGTCATTATAGTATACACACTGATTAGCCATAACATTATGACCACCACCTAATATTGAGTAGGCCCCTTTTTGCCACCAAAACAGTGATGCACTGAGTGTTCTGACACCTTTCTATCAGAACCAGCCATAACTTTTTCAGCAATATGAGCTACAGTAGCTCTTTTATTGGATTTGACTACATTGGCCTTTACTCCCCACGCGCATCAATGAGTCTTGGCCGACCCTTGTCATTGTCTCTGATTTTACAGATTTCATTTCATGGACCACTTTTTGTACTGTAGGTTCTAACCACTGTAGACCGGTTAAACCTCAAAAAAGCTAACCAGTCATCAAACCATCTCAGTTTGCCCCTTGTCACAGTATCTACAGTTACAATATCTCATTACAATGGCTCATGGAAATGGGTGGGATATACAGTACAGTATTAGGCTGTACAGTATACAGTACAGTATTAGGCTGCAAGTGAACCATTTTACCTGCAGTTGATGTATTGAAAGCAGGAAAAAATGGGCAAGCATGAGGATTTGAGTGACTTAGACAAGGGCCAAATTGTGATTGCTAGAGAAATGAGTCAGAGCAACTCCAAAACTGCAGTGCTAGTGAGATGTTCCCAGGATGCAGTGGTCATGACATACCAAAAGTGATCCAAGAAGGGAAATCAAGGTCACTGATGCACGCGAGGAGTAAAGGCTGCACTGTGTTTTCTGATCCTATAGAACTTTATATATATTAGCGTATATGTGTTATGAATGATATGCATTTTTAAACAAGTGATTACACATATTAACTTACAAATGTGTACAAACAAACAGAAATGAAACTTAACTAATGTTGTGATCACACTAAATTATACATCTTGATGCTTGATTCTGAAACAGCTTGATTATGCTATATCTAATCAGTCTCATTAAAACATTTTCTCACGAACTAATTAAGCCTTCTGCTATAACACATTTATTACAGTGATTTTTATGACCTTTTTTCCATCTACAGAAATCTAGTGCCTTTGGCTCAGAAAAAAAATCATCATAGACAATTAAAATTCATGACTGTATTCATCAGTATTGGATAAGATATTTTGCTATCATGACAAAACAAAGTTGTTGGTCCTACTGATGGTGTATGAGAATAAGTATTATTGGAGCATGAGAGGGTGTCCAGATACAGAAATATAAACCAACTATGACTAACTGAGTGCCCCGTTAAAAGATTTATTTCTTTGCATTTCAGTACCTGGTGCTGTGCCACTCGACTCCATCAAAGGAAGTACGTATGAAGAAAAGATCGCCCTCAAATGGCGAGAACCTATACAGACCTACGGAATCATTAAGCAGTACGAAGTAAGTCTTCCCCAGTTCAGATCACTTCTTAAGACACATTCATCTTTGGCTTTCCATGCTGCCTTCAGCACTTCCATCCTTCATTCACTCCAGGATCTTAATTGACTAATAAATCTAACCTAATAACCATAAGCCTTCAATACTCAGGAGCTTGTTAACACAATCTGTTACCACCTGAAGTTCTGTGATAGGGCTAATCCCACCACAAAACTGCCAGTGTGCAGAGTGATATCATCTCCATAAACTGCACAGTATCAAATTCACTGTCTGTCCCACTTTTAAAATCTTCCTAATACTCAGAGTTGTAATGTACCCTGACCACCAACCTTCAGCTTGTCTACTGTCTGACTATGTGAAATGTCATTTAGGGTCAGAGCTGTACTGTATATCTCAGGGAATGGGGTGAAAATCAAGTTTATGGAAATGAAAGTTTCTAGTGTGCAGTACTGTACATCGAAGACAGGTCAGTGTTCCAGTGTCAATATCATGTGCTATGGCCTCATGTACCCTCTAGGAGGTTAGTAGTGTTTTGTTCCAATAAAAACATAAGTGCAGTGTGCAGAGTGCATACCTGAGCACTACAGTCACACATGACTTCCCACTGTGGAATATGTGTAAATACTGGGCAAGATAAAACACATTTTATTTCCTGACCAAAATATCTATCTTAAACGTGCAATTAAGTGTTACGTTTCACATGGAAATGTTGCACATACTGTAGGCTACCCTTCAGAGTTCAGTCTTCTCATTGTAAAAAGTTTGCCTTTCATATTTTTTAAAGTGTAGGCTGTGTTATTTGTCATGTTCAACTTTGTGTGCATCTGAGGACCATATGATTTGATGCACTCTTTGGAACTCCACACAATGCAGCATTCAAAAGAGCCATTGTAGCAGTACTTCATTTGTGAAAATTCACCCAATTAAGCTGTCACGTTCACATTATGAAATTACATTCTGTCATGTCTCTTGCCTGTTAGACCGTGTCACGAGCATGATCCGCTCCAGTTTTAAATGAAAAGGGATAAATCAAGGCTTTCTGCCTCATTAATGGCCGATAGATTTCTGCCATTACTTTATTTCACGTGACTTTTTGCACTCATGGGTGCAGTTTGATCATATAAGAACATTTTTTTCACACACGAACTGCTTAAGTGCTTATTTACTGTAGTTCATCTATCACATATGTATTTAATGCATAACGTCTGACTGCATACATGGTTCCTTAAGATTCTAACAGGGTGTAGAATTGCAATCAGAGATTCGAAAGGACATAACAGCTTCCTGAACACAACGCATCTATCTCATGTCACACACTTCTTAGTATTTTAAAGTTACCTAAACCAGAAATTAACTTTTAATTTTTTTACATTTCAGTGAGATCATCTCATATTGCATGAGTGTTATAATTGCACTGTCACAACCAGGCATTAGTTTAGGTCTCTCTTGTGGTTTCATGCTATATTGTCTGTAGTGAAAGGCTTCTGAGGTGAGCCCAGCCGTCTCTATTGAAGTCAATAGCACACTTGGGGTTTGGGAACTGATACAGTTGCTAATGGATAAGCTCCTTTAATAGAAAGTTTTCAATGATTCTTTGTTGTAACTCCCTAAAAATAGCACCATGTGCTTTACAGAAATTCTCTCCTTGCCAAACCATTATTCAAATGCCTTCCATGCAAATCATGCTGGAGTTTATGGAACCCTTTTTTGGACAAACACTCCTTTTTTAATCACCACACCAGTCCCCATTCATCTCCCAGTTCCGACGCATCTACACCAAAAAGGCTCTTTTACTGACTATGAATGGCTGCTTGAATGCCTCCAGATGCACAACTGCACTGGAGTGTAATGGAAGGAGGCCGACAGGCATTTCACACCTGACAGCTCCTATCCTGCCCCTATAACTCCTTTTGTGCTCTTTAATTGGAATTAGAGTGAAACCATGATGGAGAGGCCACTCATTAGCAAGAGGAATGATTTATTCAAATGTAGCTTTTAACCACATTGATAAAGTTATATCGAAGAAGGTATAACTCCTCGTACATGCTCTCTCTTTCTCTCTTTCGTTCTCTCTTTCTCTCTCTCACTGTCTCTCACTTTCTTTTTTTTTTCTTTTTCACTCTCTCTCTGTCATACACTGATGAACAATGATGCTTTCAATGACCCTGAAAGCATTATTATGAATACTACTTTGTCCCCTGGGTGTTTTTTTTTCTCTATGGCCTTAGACTTTTAATGTTTTAAGCTTTAATTTGTCTTGTTATAATTAGACAGGACTGTGTACATTCTCTGCTTTCAGAAATTATTCTTATGGTATGTCTGATCGAAATCAATGCTTTTGATGTAATGATAGTATCATGTAATGATAGGAATGGTTATAAATAATGGTTGAGGTTAGGCAAGTATATTAATACATTTTCTATTCTGCCACAAAAAAAATATGTTGACTAACGCATCATTATTAATTATAAAGAGAGGTTGCTTGAAAGTTTTAATTGCAAGTGACATTATAAATTATTATAATCACACTTATGTAAGAATAAGTAAGACTAAATACTGTATGTGGGGGAAGAGGCATCACAGTGGCTCAGTGGTCAACACTGTCACCTACAGTAACTCTCCAGAGTTGGGGTTTGAATCTCGCCTTGGGTCTGTGTGTGTGTGGACTTTCCATGCTTGGTGGGTTTTCCTTCAGGTATTCTAGTTTCCCCCCACAGTCTAAAGACAATGGGTGTAGGCTGATTGGTGTTTCCGAACTCCCTATAGTGTATGAGTGTGTGTGCATGTGCTCTGTGATGGGTTGGCACCCAGTCCATGGTGTACCCCTCCTTGTGCCCCGGTCAACTATACAACCCTACACAGGATAAACAGTAGAAAAAATGGATGGATGGATGGATGTGGCATAAATGCAAGTATTTTATATGTATTTAAAAAAACAAAACATAAAGCTTGTTTTTTTATCATTTGTTTTTAAAGCAGAAAAACATGTTCAAAGCCTACTGTATATATTAAGTAGCACCTTAAAGTTTTACATTTGGTAATACTGGTGCGCAATGATTTACCTGCATATATGTGGGATTCATCCAAATGCAACAATTCACCATATTATATTTCCCTCCTATAATTTTTTTTTTTCGCCAGGAACTGACTTTCTCTGTTGTCTCCTGAAACCAAGTACTGGCTAAGTTTAATAATAATATAAAAAACATTGATTTAAAGGTCTCATCTGGGCTTTTGAGTTATTGAGTATATAGCCTACAGATGTGTTCAAGCTCATCTTGCATAGACAATAAGTCCTCCAACAAGTGGACAGGTTTAAACAATGTCCTTGTTTTAAAATGAGGTAAGCGTGGAATTTGTAGTGTGACAACCATGCATGCATTGTGAAGACATTTCATCATAATTAATAGTGACATCCAATGGAAGCTTTTTAGTACCATGTCTTACATACTAAATATATGAGTGTTTTGTCCTCAATAAAGAGAGGAATTTTACTCTGAACACATGAGACATCATAGTATATTGTGAGTAATTAAATCAGGCATTGGAGAGCATCCCAACATACTTGTTGAATCATACATTATTTTTATATTTAGGTCAGAAATCAGGATTTATGACTATATTGTTATTAATGTTTGTGAAACCCTGTCTCTCTCTCTCTGTCTCTCTCTCTCTCTCTCTCTCTCTCTCTCTCATTTTTTTCCTCCCACAGATATTCTACAAGGCTGTGAGCTCCTTTGACCCAGAGTTCAACCTGACCAATCAGAGTGGGAAAGTGTTGAAGCCCAGTAATGAAACATCTCACGTGTTTACAGGGCTGTACCCAGGCTCTACCTACTCATTCACCATCAGAGCCAGCACTGTGAAAGGCTACGGTTCTCCATCCTTCACCCAGTTTACCACTAAGATCTCTTGTAAGCCTATTTCTTACGGTTATGACTGCTGCTTGTGTGTGTGTGTGTGTGTGTGTGTGAGGCGTATGAGAGATGCTGGTGTTCATGACGTTAACTGTCTACCAGTGAATGTTTAATGCATGCTGTTTCTGACAGCTCCACACATGCCTGGCTATGATCAGGAGACACCTCTCAACCAGACAGACAGCACTGTAACAGTCCTGCTGAAGCCTGCGCAGAGCAGAGGAGCACCGGTCAGGTAGGGCAATTTTCTAAACATATGGGACCTGGTATTAAACATATTAGCTAAGTGACCAGGTCTTGACAGGGTCCATTGAAATAAAATAAAAAAATTATGACTTATAATTTGGTCATCTACCAATTCCCAGTTAGCTCTATCACATAGCAGCTACAGTAGCAGCCTAGGAGGGTGAAGGATAGTCTGTGCTTCCTCTGAGACACATGAAGCCAGCCACTGCATCTTTTCACAGCAGAGTTAAACGCCCTCAAAGGAAAGCTGCTCTCTTTTCCTTACTTGATATTACAGACACATGTGATTAGCTACCCACCCGCCTATAAAGAGTGCTTATTTTCCTCTTTTGGACTTCTGGCACCCAAAAGCTATAGCATTGATAGGCTTCAGACTCGTGATCGTAGGATGAACACTTTTTTTGTTGTGCTATTTGGGAGCCCAGTTGAAAACTTTCACGCACACACCTGCAATACCGTGTCCTCCCAAGGTGGCTTTGTCCTGCCAAGCCGATATAAGCGCAGATTATGGACATTGAACCCAAATTCTACTACCAGTGGTTCGTATCTTTTAAGGCAGAGTAGTGAGATTCTAATTTCTAGCCATAGAGTCCTTAAAAGGACACATTTTTTTCTAATCATGTTATCCCTTTCCTGAATGTTTTCACTTTGATTCTGAGCATTTCCAAATTCCTAGCTCTTACCAATTCCCCAAATATGTGCATGCACTGTGTCTGTATAAAAGTACTTGTTTCTGCTTGTACAGTATCTGCTTTCAATACGTTGTTTGGGTTGTGCGTGAATATCCTGGATGCTTTGTTATAGTGGTGTGTCTGTGTCACACGCTCACATTCGCACGTACAGTACTAGGCTTCACTGAGCATTCTCGTATGCAGCTGTGGTTCATTAAGCACGCTTGTGTAACTATAACCAAGTCATAAACACTCACAAATGGTAAAATCATGCCATCATTGATCCTCATCTATTACTGAGCTTTGAATTCTGATTGGCTTGCATTGTTGACCTCTGCTTCATGTTTGTTTGCTCTACATACAGTACAGTATAGCTTATTCGTCAGTGTTTTTGACCCCACTCTGTTTGACTCCAATTCAGGCTCTCGATGTGGATTTCTTAAAATAACTTGCGTTTCTATTTTAATACCTCATTACAATCTGTCTCCTTTCTCTGTTTTGTTGCTTGATTATGATGTGATCTTTCCTCTCTAAGAAATCACAATTGAAACCATTGAAGGCCTAAAATGTTTTAATCAATGATGGAGTCCCAGATGTGCATCTCACTCTGATGAACAGTATTACTGATTAGCCACTGTGCTAACCAGGCACACGGCTGACAGCCTGCAATCCGTCGAGTTCACGCTCGTCCTCTCTGAGAGGCTGAATTGACCTATTCTACTTAGAACATGCTCACATTTTGCACTAAGCCAAAAGTTAGTAGAAGCTTTTTTTTATTAACCGTTTTTTTTCTGTTAGAAGACTTTTGTGGCGGTTACTATCGATCAGAAAGACACTTTAAAATGCATTGTGCATGAATAACCCAAATGCAGTTTTCGCACCTTGTGCTTTGTCATGAAGAATTCAAAGCGAGACATGGACTCGCTCTATGTCTGCGGTGGTTTTAATGGAGATAGACAGAAATCTGACTAAAGGCATGCCGTTTCTAGACAGCACTTTAAAAGCATAAAGGCAGATTTCGAGATCTTTTCTGTATCTGTGCCAACATATCTGAGAGAGCTGTGATCCTTTTAGGTAAGCGACTCTAAACCTTTATATTGTTGTAATGTTAGATTCACACATGCTATTATTCCTGTCAGAAATAATAGCACCTTAGAAATGTGCTAAAATAAAGCATTTCTAGCATCTTCCGCAGATCTGAGCACACATGCTGCTCCACTTGATCTTAATCGAAGGGGGATGGAGTTTCAGCAGTCATCGGCTAAGTTGTCACCCTGTCATTGACATCAATGTTGTCGTCTTAATTACCGTTAGCACATCTTAATGAATTGCAGGCCTTGTTAATTACCCCATAAGGCCAGCTTTTGTTTACCGTTAGTGTGCCCCAGTCATGTTTTTTTGCACATTGAGTGTAGAGCTTATTCTCTTCCAGACTGTTTGAATAACTAATGTGTCATGGCATTATGATGTCCATCTTTTTACCATGGCAGAATGGGAACAAAATTGTACTCATGATCAAGAACGTGATGAATAAAAAGAGACAAGTTGATCTTAAAGCGTTCTGCATTTTTGTTGTTTTGTAGTCAGTAAATTAATGTGAAGTGAGCAGCGTTACCGGCAAAGCAGCCTGCAAGCAGAGAGATGAGAAGAAAATAACAATAGAAGGCAACCAAAATTAAACTTTCATTGGGTTGTCATGAAAAAAAAAACCCTGGTTCATTGAGCTTAGAGAAGGAAATGACACTACAGAAGAAAGGGAAATACAGTAGAGAAAAAAATGGGAAAGACTGAGAAAAAGAAGGAAGTAGAGTTTGATGAAAAGCAGCAGATTTGAAAGGGTTCTTTTTATGGCAGCATTTGGGAAAGTGCTGAAAAACACTGTTTTATTGTGCGCGTGGAAGAAAAAAAAATGTAAATTAAAAAGGCAGGGTAATGCAAAATTTTAAAGAGGAACAAAAAAAAAATCACACAATGACTTTATATTGAAAACCATTAGTTTAAACACGTCATACCTGATCCTTTCAATATATTACAAGTAGGGTTTTTTTCTACAATTAAATTCTTAACCAATAAGATAAAGAAGAATATGAAACATGTATATACTGTATATGCATGTTATAAATCCACTGCAGTGTATTTTGAGTGCATTTTGGTTTTCCTTAGTTGCAATATGGGTTGTCGAGAACTGGTCAGCAAATAAGTCTTCTTAATATATTTTAGAAACGGGGGAGGGGTTATTCCCTGATTTTCTTGCTAATTTAGTTGTGTCTAATTCCTTCCCGTCACTAGGGGGCTCCACATTAAGCTACTGCTACCACTCAGTCGGGAAGGCCGAAGTCTATCACGTGTTTCCTCCGAACCATGTGACGCCAGCCGACTGCATCTTTTCGAATTGCTTGCTCACGCACCATTGGGGCGGCGTAACACACTCAGAGGAGAGCACTATCTGCTCCTTCATCTTGCATGAGCTCACAGACGCCCCTGATTGATATAGATTGATGATTATTGTGGGAGCACTAAGTACCTCTCATCCCTCCCCTCTGAGAGAGCTCAGTCAGCTCTCTCTAGACTAGACCTTCGGCTGCAAGAGGTTACACCCGGGAATCAAACTCGTGATCTCTGGATGATAGGGCGAGCACTTTACCACTGCAAAACTCACTGAAAAAGTCAATGCTGGCAAAACACAAAGGCACCAGAACACCCAGTAAACCTTAGCATGCAGCCCAGAAGACAAAGAGCCGCTAACCTGGCCTTCTAAATCCCCAGGTCACAATCTGATTGAGCACCCATGACGAACAAGTCTGATCCACAAAAATTCTCGACCTCGAATTCCACAAAACCCAAAGGATCTGCTGGTAACGTCCTAAAGCCAGACACCAAAATTCACCTGAAAAGGTCTTGTTGAGGTTCCAGAGCTTCCCCAGTTGCATAAGAGGAACCTACAAAATACTGGGCATAATGTGTTTGCATTGTAATGTTATGGCTGCTCTGTATATGTACAGTATGTAGCCTTTGTTGTTTTGTATAATTGTTTTAATAATTACATGATCCCCGTATTTGTGATTCAAATAATGTAACAGATGTTTCACTATGATACTAATCAGAGAATGCATTGATCATAATGTGCCAGCTTTAAGAGGATTTTTTCCTCAGTAAGGATGTGTAGGAAGTGAACATATTCCTGACTTCACTAAATATGTGTTACGGTGTGTTTTTTCTTCGTGTTGTCGTCCCGCTGTATTTACGTGTGGAATTCACCCCGAGCCAGTGCCCAATGACGAGTTCCATTTTGATGTCTGGTCTGGCAGGACTACATACAGGCTGGTACAATGGTCTATACCAGCGGGGGAAAGCTCTTCATGTAGTCTAAGAGGATTAGCTTTTCCGTCTGTCACTCACATCGCTCTATACTAATGTTTCCGTCTCCCACGCTGGGCACGTGGTGGCCTCACACCGCCCCCACAGCCTCGTGCCAGCATCAGTCCTCCTTGCACGACGGAGAGAACGCATTCATAAAGCTCTGTGCTAGCATCAGTGCAATTGCTGAAGAAAGCTGATTTTAGGCCAAGTCAAATGGAAAACAGAGCAAGGAGAAATGGAAAAAGGGTTCGCTAAGCTTGCCCGCCTAATTCTGGGAACAATTACCCCTGTAGTTTTCTGGATTGTTCTTCCATTCTCTTCCCTCGGGACACCGTGTTCCTGGGTCTGCTCCTTTTTTCACAAGAATAGACACATATTTTATACAGTAGAGTAATCCAGCGGTGTCTGAGCAACAGTTTGCAAAAAACAGTAAATGTTTTTTGTGAAGTTTCTAGAGGGGGACAATAATGGCAAAAGAACATGAGACAAGTAGACAAGGGTTTATGTCCGACACGCTGAGGTACTTTAACCTCTTACACATTAATCAGTTATTCATCTTAGAGCAAATATAATTTATTCAGAAATTTCAGTGAAATTGATGCTGTGTGGGTTTGATGTATGAGTCTGAGCATTTAGGAATTTGATTATGTTTTAAGGAACACTGGGCATAAAGCAGGATGAACCTTGCATGAGATAACAGTACAAATCGTTTATAATGTGGATCTTTTTAGTTTAGGAAGAACACAGAGTAAGTAGCGGTGTGTGTGTTCTGCCGCACAGCTCCAGGGTTCTAGGTTTGATCCTCATTTAAGTAAAAGGTTTCCATTGCATTTTTTTGCATTGTCTGGTTTTCTCCGAAAATCCTGACATACCAGTAATTCCCTTTTCAAACATGGGATATGTAACATTTAGAACCTCATCAATCCATAAAATGTCTTTCTGTCATTCAGACATACCCTACTTTATGTAAATGTTTCTTATGTTTACATTCAGACATCCACATGTCATAATTAACAAAATTTAAAATAAAATGGGCAGCACGGTGGTGTAGTGGTTAGCATTGTCGCCTTGGATCTCCAGGGTCTGGGTTCGATTCTCGGCCAGTTTCGATTCCTGTCTCTGCGTGCATGGAGTTTGCATGCTCCCCGTGTTTGGTGGGTTTCCTCCGGGTGCTCTGGTTTCTTCCCACAGTTCAAAGACATGTAGGTTATGTTCATTTTTGTTCTCAAATTGCCCGTAGTGTGTGAATGAGTGTGTGTGTATTCTGTGTGCCCTGCGATGGATTGGCACCCTGTCCAGGGTGAACCTCACCTCGTGCCCTAAGTCTCCTGCAATAGGCTCCAGGCCCCCGCGACCCTGAATACAGGATAAAGCGGTAATGATGAGTGAGTGAGTGAGTAAAATAAAAATGTAAAATTATTATTACCAACATAAGACACATTTTCCACACCAGGATGATGCAACAAAGTAAAATTATCCTATCAGTCCACATTACTTGCAGCTTTTACAGGATCATTTTCTAGAATGTGGTTATTGCTTGGCCCACTTTACGTACTACGTCAGTAATCGTCAGTAATCATGTGTGCCTATCCGTAAATGTTCCTCATGTTGTTCAGATTTGTTCTGAAATGAAAATAAAGTGTTAAGCGTATTTAGACATGAACCAATCACTTAATTTTCAGTAAAAAAAACTAAAAACTAGTTGGAAATTACAAATATTTCTGAAGAACAGATTGTATTCCCTTTCAATCAAGTCTTGCCAAAAAGTTCATAACTGATATGTTCTCATTTCCTGTTACACATCGGTTACCTCCCAAATTCAGTTTCCTACTGAGTGGACGCCCAGCAATTGTGAAGATTTAAGTGACATTTAATCCGAGTGTGTTCCTTTCATTTGTGTTTCCAGGGTGCATTTATGGACAAGGGGATGAATAAAGTTCCATAGCATCAGAATAGGCTACTCAGGTCTCTCAAGGCAGTCTGCGGTTCAGACATAGTGTCAATCGGGAGAGCTAGCAAAGGACATTGATATCCAATGTACAAGTCTTTTAATATATAAAGGTTGAATAAGTCTGCTATGAAAAAGTGTTTTATTTATATAGTGTTTTTAACAGTGGACATGCACATGAGACTGCTTTATAGAAATCCTTGTGACATGAATAGACCTTGAGAGAAATCAGATTTTAAAAGAAACCCTTTCTCCTCTGGGTGACATCAGATAGCAGGCTTACAGTATAGTAATATTTATTACAGCCGTAGTAATATAGCTTAATCTACCTTGTATTTGAAATACATTCATTTAAAGAAAATGCAATAATTTGGGGATCTATAGTTTTTTTTTTTTATATCTAATATTATTTTTTTACTAATTATACATGTTTTTAATGCATTTTTACTAACTGTACCAGTATGTCTAGAGCTGTATGTACTTGTGTTTAAATCATATGGAGTTTTAAGACAATGCCAGTCGGGTAACAGCTTATGTTTGGAAGTTCGTCACTTGATCTTACAAAGCTCTAATAGTGTGATCAGGATTAATTGGTGTGTTCCCTGGAACAAAAGTTCACTTTCTAAACTCCTTTCATTGAAACGAGCCTCTTTAATGGCCTAACAGTTACTTCTTAGTGTTGCTGTCAGTTTTATTGGATTTTTTGTGTCTGTTGGACAGATTTTCTTTCAAAACGTCCCACCACACTTTTGCTAGTGCGTGTAACAACTTCAACAGTGTGTGGTAGCCAAACATATTCTTGTTCCCATGGTATCGGTCTGTTATGTGTTAATTAGTGAAACGATTTCTGAGACTGTGCTGCTCAAAGGCCAAATGTGCTGAGTAAAATGGTTGAAGCTGATGGATAACTGTGAGGAGAGTGTGCTATGAAGCCTGAGACCCTCCTTTGGAGGGCATGGGCGTGTGTGAGAGGAAAGTCAGTACCCCAAGGCCGTGTCCAACCTCTGTAAGCCAATTAAAAGATAAGGTAAAGCTAAAACCAATCAGTGTTTCTGGAAATGGTATTTCCCACAGTAGCTGCATAGGCGCACTTTTAATAACACCAAATCGGTCCTCGAGATCCCCTATTGATTGTTGTGAAAGAGACAGTGCAAAGAATTACCTGATACAGTACAATTCAGGGCTTACTTTCTCAGTCAGACAAGGATAAATGAGGTAGGGATTACGTTCTCGAAGGTTTCTCTTTCTCTCTCTCTCTCTCTCTCTCTCTCTCTCTCACACACACACACACACACACACTCTGACTCATCAGGGGGACTCACAAGACTTAAAAATGTGCTGTGGTATATTTCACCAAGACATTAGCAACAGATCCTTTCAGTCCTGTAGGTTGCGAGGTGGGACCTCCATGGATTCAATTTGTTTTTCTAGTACATACCACATTTGCTTGAAGGGGGATAATTTGAGATTGAGATCTGGCCAATTTAGAGGCCAAGACTACACCTTAAACTCTTTGTCATGTTCTCCAAATTATTCCTGAGTAGTTTTTGAAATATGGCAGAGCACATTATCCTGTGGAAAGAGGTTCCCGTTGGCATTAAGGAATACTCTTGCTGACTCTTACGGGTCAGCTTCTCCTCCAACTCCTGGTCTAAGCAGACCTGAACACTGGAAGCTCTGATGCACTGTGTGTTCTGACACCTTTCTATCAGTTATCAGCTTTAACTTTTTCCAGGCATTTGTGCTACAGTAGCTATTCTGTGACATCAGATAAGATGGGGTAGCCTTCACTCTCCTCCTGCATCAATGAGCGCAGGGCACCCATGACCCCATCACCAGTTCACCAGTTCATTTTACTAGGACTACATTTGGTAGGTACTAAACAGTGCATACTTATAGTAAGGCATGCCACTATACCTGCTGTTTTGGAGATGCTCTGACCCAATCATGTAGCCATCACAATTTGGCACTTGTGACTAAGTCACTCAATTTCTTACCCTTGTCCATTCTTCCTGCTTTGGTTACATCCTGGCTTAACAGCAACATATTATATCTTATTATACATCTAATCAGTTGAGGGTTAAGGGCCTTTCTCAAGGGCTCAACAGTGGCAACTTGGTGGTGGTGGGATTTGAACCTGGGACCCACCAGCCCATAGGCCAATAGCTCAGGTGGCTAAGGCTCTAGGCTGTTGGTTTTCAGATCTGATTATCTGGGTTCAAGCTCTGCCATTAGTGGGCTGCAACACTCCATACATATACTACCCAGCCATTGCATGCAGTACCAGTTCTATTTGAGAGCTTTCAATTTAACATATGTTAATGTTTACGATATTATAAAACTACATCCAGCTACATCTTAGCCAGTAAATCTGAGTATTTTAAAATTGTGATTGATTGTGATTAATCACAACTTATTCCTAATCCTAACCCTAGATTTTTATCTATTGACAGCACTAATTTTAGCATATATGCTTGCTTTGTAACTAATGTAGTATATTAGTAGTTAAGGATATGTCAAGTTTGCTTATCTATCTGGTTCTCACAAGGTTAAAATAATATTGTGTTTTACATTTACATCACAATCCTTCCTTTCTTTTTTATTTCCATTACACTATATTTATTGTGATGGGTCTCCTGCATGGCTCCACCAGGTTTATCCACTTATTGAATTATATCATGTTAGTAATATAATCGAGCAGCACCAAGTATTAACATGAGTTTGTTCCAGTGGCTGGAAGTGATGTTGGTTTCTATGTTCGACAGAAGTGTTGTAAATCATCACTGAGACTGACTTAAACTAATGTCTGGCCTTTAAAGAAGTCCTAGATCCAGAGGAAGCACTCAACTCCTCCTCTCCCCTCTTCTCTGTCTCTCTTTTTCTCTCCGTGATGCCATGAGAGCTGCCTTATTCTCTTCCACTATATGTAGTACTTGTTCTGGCCTTTGTTCTCATCTATGCAGTACAGTAATTAAGTTCATAGTCCTCACTGCTGTATTTAATATTTCATTACATTAGATTTGATCACTAAATAGCGGAGACACTAGATTGTGTTGTCACATAGCAGAAGGTCAACAGACCTGTTTAGTGCTGGGAATTTATTCTATAATGAACCCTAGCTGAATGAGCAACGGTGTCATTTACACAATGCAGACACTAAAATCTTTGTTTTAGCAAGAATTTATTCTGTGCTTATCTCGGTAAATACATTAGAAACTATCAGTATTTATATAACATTGTTTTTTATAGAGATAATACTACATTGTTACTACAACTGGTGTAACAGATAGAGAAAATATTTGATTGACATAAATAAGTACATTTGCTCTGAAGATATTCAATCATGTCACTACTTATATATAAAATGGGTGATATCTTTTTTCTAGTCTTACATGTTTTAAAGAGAAAACAACAAAGCAGATGCTCGTAATGCAGCAGTCCGAGTAAAAATGCAATTAGGACATAACAGAACCCGTCTGTTGCAGGCTGTTAGAAATACTTTAACTATTTACATCATTTATTGTCTTTAAGCTGTGGCTGAGATGCTCTGACTGTTCCAAGTGACAAAGGATTTATCAGATAAACCTTTTGGATTAGTGAGTAAATGCACAAACTGTGATTCATGCATGAAAATCAAACTATTTTGTTCAGCTGTAGATTCAAAATTCCCATTTGAAAAACATTTTTTTCTTCATGGCTAGATTAATGCCTCTAGGTGTTTGATGCATTTTTATTATCGAGCTCACTTATTATTTTTTAATAATAGATCTGAGTTGGTTGAAATGTTAAAGAGTGAAAGAAGTCAAGGTCCCTTTAAGATTTTTCTTTTTCTTTTACCTCAGCTGGAGAAGAAGAGCCGGTCTTATTCACAGCTCCACTGAAGTTTTGTTCACCTTTGCTCTTCTGTCCCCTTTCTAATAAAAAGACCCCAGTCCAACCTGCCTACAAAATCACCTCCATTTCATTTTGTCTCAGCATCGCAGCACCAGCCAATATCTCCTCTATTGCAGTGGGAAAGACCTGGCTTTTGGGCTCAGGCATGTTTGATCCGCTGGGTGAACAAACCTATTATACATCCAACATATAATATCGCCAATCTCCCTCTTTGTTCGTGGGAACAGGTCCGTGTTGATTTTTTTTTCTTACACATTTAGCATCATATCAGCTTTCTGATGTGAGTTCTTTGCTTTGCTTTTGTAAACTCATTTTGCTTGCATTTGTACACTCAATATTAATTTTCCACTGCCTGAGTTCAGCCGTCTAATATCTAAAAGGAGGAAAGCAAGACTACTGGTTCAGAGGCTTTTATTCTATGCTATGTAATTCCTTACCCTAGATGTTTCTGGACCTGTTATAACTACACCTCGAATTAGAAAGCAACCTTTGTCTCATAAAGATTCTTTTCTTCTTTTTTTTTTTACTCACACCAGATCCCAAACTTAAGCTAGTTGTGCAGGCCCAACCAAAGAAAAACACTACAGTACTTACACTGATCCTTTCTCACTACAGTCTCACCGTAGCTGACCTGCGCGCACACACACACACACACACACACACACACACACACACACACACACACAATCTAAAGAAACAGATAAATGTTGATCATTTTCTTACACTGCATTTTTATGTAAAGGTTTACACTGCATGATAGGTTTTAGCTTTAAAACAGTTGTAGTACATCCTAGTAAGCATCAGTAAAATATGAAATATATACATTCATAATATAACTATGCTCAAAGTCTCGCATACTTGTCTTGTGCTCACCAGGGCTGTCAGATTACACTGTGAAAATCCCCCTAGCACTCCAGAAACCCATTCATGCCAATTAAAAAAAAGAAAAAATCTGTGCTAGAGCTCATACTGTAGCACAATAATATGTTTTACTAAAGAGTCTAAAATTATTATTATTATTATTATTATTATTATTAGTTCTAATAATTATTGTTAGTTTTTTTTTTGAACAATAGTGCATGTCTACATGAAATGTAAAAAAATCCTGCCACATACTGTATCAGCCATGCTCAGTATTGACATATTGCACTTTAAATTAATAATTAAGAATCCAGTAATTTATTTAGAGATTTTTTTTTGAAACACTGGACACCTTTTTTGTTTGCTATTTTTTTTTTATATGAACAGCAACTTGAACAGTATGAACAGTATTCTTTGAGTTTCTCACATCATAAATGGAAAGAAAATTATCTTTATTTATTTATTTACAATCCGAACAATGATCAGTTTGATGACCAAAAATCGTGATATGATGTGAACCCTTTTTGAGTTTTGTGATGTTACATTCCAAATAGATAATATACAATATAAAATGTTGACATTTTATTTAATTTATAAAATGAACCGTTCACTGACTGTTCCATAACAAAACCCATAACCTTTATAAGATTTATGTAAGATTTCACACCTTCTCCTGTTCAATCCTGTGTTGTTCCAGTGTGTACCAGGTAGTGGTAGAGGAAGAGCGGCCACGCAGGGCACAGCGCACTGCTGAGATCCTGCGCTGCTACCCCATCCCCATCCACTTCCAGAATGCCACTGTGCTCAGCTCACCGTATTACTTCACTGCCGAGTTCCCAGCTTCCCGCGTACACAACTCTCTGCCTTTCACTATTGGAGACAACAAGACCTATGAGGGCTACTGGAACGCCCCATTGCTGCCCCATAAGAGCTACAGCATCTACTACCAGGCTGTCAGCAAGGCCAACGGGGTGAGTGTGAAGAAACCAAATGTGTGTCTATTGTGGTCATAAGTACAGACTTTATAAAAAATGTTTTTTTTTTTTGTTAAAACCAAACGAAGCCTACAAATGATGTCAGTGTTTTATTTTTCGGCGGGTGAAAAGTTTAAGAATAAAAAGCTTTATTTCTATAATATATAGACAAAATATTAGAATACACATATTATCATTAACCTAATATATGAATAGTTGGATTATTGAAAAAAGAAAATACTAAAAGGGGGGAATGACGTTATTTCACATTTAAAGGAGTCTCTTGGTGCAAAAAACAAAAACAAAACTGAGAACTTTCACATAGATCATTATCTTGAACATAAAAGAGTATTATCAAAAATTAAGTCGTCAGTGCATTAAAAAAAGGAAATTGTAGGATCGGGAAATCCCTCACCGAAAGGGACAAAAACAGCAATTTACAACAAAGGAACTGTGATGAAACACAGTTGTGTTTTCTTTAAAATTGATGGATGAATACCAGAATTTACTTCTGGTAAGTTTTCCTTTGATAAATCCATGTGTTCAGTTAACAGATTCTATACTGTACTTCGCATAAATTTGCCTTTCTGTCTTTGTTAATGCATTCACAAATCAATGTGTTAACTGAGACATTGTAAGAGAGTTACCACCACCTTAGAAAAATGGCATCCTGTGTTCAGTTGACTTTCACTATAAACAGTTTCAACTTTAAACCAATTAGTTGTTTTTTGAAATACATTTTTTTTATTAATATTGCATTATTTTCCAAATGAAATGATTTGTTTTTTTGAAGCCTATTTCTTCAGTAACTCTTACAGAAACTCATTTTGCCTTCTTTTAAATGCAATAAAAGGTTGGCCTAGGTATCGTTAGGATCCCACAGTGAATGGCTCTCTTTGCCCTGACTCCAAATATTTTGTAGATCATTTGCTTTAGAAACGCTTCGTTCCGCTGAGGAATCAATTTGTCCCTGTATGAACAGCGAATCAGAGACAGCAAGTCGTGGATTAGTATCCAATAGAGGATGATTTGTGCTATATCACTAGCCCACCAGTGTGCTTCCCCATCAAGCCCTTTTCCATCAGCAGACTGATATGCTCAATTTAGAAATATTGAATTTCCGAGCGTTAAAGGGGAATTTCGCACCGACAGACAGTGAAGCTGGCAGATGTGGATGAAACTATCAGCGAGCAGGTATGCTTTCACAGCGCGACGCTCAGTCGTACTGTACATGGCAGCTATTCACGACGTCGTTATTAACACTCCAGTTTAATTGGAAATTAGAATTATCAGCCATCTCCCTTTTTTTATATGCAAATTGACCTTAATGAAAAGCCAATCCTTTATTCCAGTGCCAGCAAAAGAGACGAGGCTCAGGCCATTAGATAATTCACCGACTCTAATTGGAGGCACTTGGCCTGCAGGGTATGAGTGGGAGTGTGTGTGTGTGTGTGTGTGTGTTTGTGTTCTTTGCTGCCCACCTTATGGCACCTTACAGACACACATCCCTCCCTAATGATTGTATTCATGTGGATGTGTTGCCACTGTGGCTCAGTCTTTAAGTTTTTAATAGGGTGTAGTAGAGAAACACAAGTCTAAAAGTTTTAGCGTGTGTGTGTGTGAATATGTGTACACACACAAGCATTTCTGTTTTTGTCTGTGTGTTCAAGTAATTGTTACACCGTGACATTTCAGAAAGCAGCCTCTCTGTGCAAATTGCTTGCAAGCCCAGGTTCATTCAGTAAAGAGTCTTTGGGTTCAAACACTCACCCTCTCATGCTTTTTGACCCTGACTGATTGGGAAATGGCCCAGTTCTAACAAGGGAGGTGAATGTGTACAGTCTAGTAGCTCCGTCTCGCTCAGTGCCATTCTGCATTCTGTTTCTCAGCACCAACCTTTCCATGCAACTAACTTCCATACCTTCCTCACAAAGAGGGTTTCTTCTTCCTTAATAGAAGCTGATACAGTAATCTAAATCAGGATTATGTAGTGATGATCGCTTTCCCACGTCCTAGAAACATGCTGTTATACTGTAAATTGCCCCTAAGTGTGAAAGAGCATGTGAATGTGTGTTTGTGGCTCCCTGTGATGCTTCGTGCCAGGATAGACTCAGGCTCGGCTACCCTGACCGGAATAAAGCGCTCGCTGAAATGATGCAAAGCCCAAACATTACTATGAAAAGCTATGACAATAATTCACTGCTTCTGAACCCACTATCATATAAATGGGATGTTTGGAGACTATACTTTATTCATGGTTGACCTGCTTCCACTGTTCCTCATCTGTGTGATGTGTTTGAGCATCTTTTTTTTTTTTTTCGATCAGAACTCATGGCCTGAGTGCCGGTGTACCTGCTCCTCATCATCCTGCCACCAGCCTCAATAATTCACAGCCCTGTAGTTTAATTTGTCATCTCTTCAATAATGCATAAGGCCTCACAAGTGCATTTTGCTGTAATAAAGCTAAAGGGATTAAAACCAGCTCTTCCATCACTTGCTGCCTTTTGAATATTCATGTCCCTGGCTCCTTTTTGTTTGTTCCTGTTTTGTAACACAATGAATGCAGCTCCATACACTGTCACCGCTTTGTCTTCTTTTCGTCTATTGTTTTGTCTTGTTTTGAAATGTCAGGGGAAGAAGCGCACAGATCCTAGTTTGGAGCTGCTGAATTTTTATGTAGGGAAGATGTTTTTTTTTTTTCCTTTCACTACTTCACACCTTCACTGCTAGTGATGGACTAGTTCTTGGCTGCAGTTTTTTGCTGGTTTGAACTGCTTTACTACACTCCACTGAGTTCAGAATTATTCTTTTTTATTCAGTGCTCCTCAGCTGTGCTGTCGAACACGAAGGAGTGGATTTAAAGCATGGCAGGAATAAGCAGCTGGACCTCCTATATGGTCTTCCACTCTACCTGCAGACTCTAGAAATAGGACACAACATTTTCTTAAGCAAAATTCAAGACAAGAGATCTCTATTTTAAAACTAGTTTATTTTTTTAAAGTAGCAAAAATGTTTTAAAAACATTTTGTGCATGGTTGCTTTGAGTAACAATGGGGTTGAAAAATTATATGATATGCATTGAAAAATCTAAATTTATACATGACTGTCCATGAGCCAAAAACGTTGTTGTCATGGCTGCAACTTAAACAAGGAACATTTTTTTTATTTTTGTTGAATTGATTTGTTGAAGATCAATAGAGACAATAAAAACAAAAAATACAGTATAATATAAAAGTATACAGTATATATAAAAAATACAGTAGTTTACAGTATCATTTATGACAACAGTGCCTTATTACAATCTATGTGTCTTATTTATGGGTCATATAAGCTCTGATTGTCCATCAACCAACTGCATGTACATCTGTGACCCTATAAAAGTAGAATAAAGATCAGAAATCCTGATTGGAGAATTCAATCCGGCATACAAAATACAACAGCTTCCCACCACGATGTGTGTATCTCATGTCTTTTGTATGCAAAATGATCACGAATCTCTTAACATTATCTCTGTGCTTAATTTTGTTTTGTAATTATTACGATCTTAAATATTGAAGTCGATCATTGCTTCAAAAAATGTTGCAAACCCTGTATGAGTGATTGATCAAAGCTTCTAAAAGAAGAATATAGCAATTTTCAACAACAAAAAAAGTTTGCTATAGACAATCAAAATGTGTTGCCAAAGTCTGTAAATGGCATTTATCTCAAATAATTCTGTTAATCATGTGTGCATTTACACAACCAGCCTATCAGGCACATGAAATATAGATGCTCATGTTGTCGTTGGCTTTTTTGTGAAAGAAACAAAAATAACGTTTTCCATTCTCTCTTTATCTCCTTCCTCACTTTCTTTGTTTTCCTCTCTATATGTCACTGTCTTCTTCTCTCGTTTTCTCTGTCACTCTCCCTGTCCTTGTTTCTCTGTCTCTCTCTTTCACAGGAGACAAAAATCGATTGCGTCCGTGTGGCCACCAAAGGTAGGACTGTCTTACAATCATTATATGTGAAGCTTGATTATATGTTCCTCAATATGAAAGAGATGGCCCGATTCTTTTCGCATGTAGGCAGAAATTCCTGTCATCTTACGTTTCTTATATCTTACTGAAGCTTACAGTTGCTTGTACATGACAGTTCAATATCTATGCTTTAATGCCTTGATATCTAACTCTTATTAACAGCACTGACTTATAAAATAACACTAGATTCTTCACTTATGTATTGATTGCTTACATTTTCACTTCATCTGATACTCTTAAGAATGAAACACAATGAGATGTGCTGTTATAGGAAAATAATCTACGATGGGTCGGTTCCAACTAGTAGATTGTTTTCCAATAACAGCATGGCCTGAATTGTTTTATTCCATTTATACCACAGTGATCTGACATGGTTTGGAAAACATACAGTAGCTGCGTAGTTGTGTTACTGAGGAACCAGAAAGTGCAAACTAGTTCATCCTTAAAACCCGCCTTGGAAGAAAACTTGTTAACTTGTTAAATGCTCTAAAAACTTGTCATCTTACTCCTTACATCTACAGTGGAATCTCGGATTGCATGTAACGCGGTTTGCGAGTGTTCTGCAAGACGAGCAAAGATTTTTAATAAATTTTGACTTGGAAAACGAACAAGTCTT
>JAQMYJ010000033.1:25733965-25768902 GCA_030014305.1 Clarias laeviceps
TCTCTCACTGATATAATCAACATCCCGTGCACGTGTGTACTGTTTACTATAACACTGTGACCACGTGTGTGTGCGTAAAACATCTTTTATTTTGTGTTGTTTTATTACGAGTGTTTTGGAATACGAGCCCGCTTCCGGAATGAATTATGTTCGTAATCCAAGGTTCCACTGTACACCTTTCTCACTACATCCTGAAACTATTGGGTATGGACGTGGTCGAAAGAAGACACCGGAAAAATTAAATAAGGACGTAATAACAATGGCATCCACCAGTTCACGGTCTTAGTGAGGTGTCATTTGGATGCCACTGCGTTGTTGCTACATCAGTAGAGTTCTCACAACCTCCATAGGCTTGTGTGCTATGACCATTGTAGGTCTATGCCATGTTCCTAAGGAAAAGATAACATACAGTATAGGAAAAGCACATTATTATAAAGTTGTGATATGATTTAAAGCTTCACTACAGTCGGAGCTGCTCTCATAGAAAATTTATCATTTCTGTCGCTTAGTGCTGAACATATCAGAACAACTGTTATCTGTGTGAATCGTGGTAAAGTGTTTGAGATAAACTGTGCACACACTTCCATCCATACCTCTTTGTCTACAAGAATAAATGTAATGCTAATTTAGTGATCATAGTAATAACAATAATGAACATCAGCAGTAATGAATGTTCATTATCATTTCTACGATTATAGCATCGTTAGACATTTCATTAATCTTAGATGAACTCATAGAAGTGTACATAAAACCCCCTTTAGCTTAGATTTCAGTATCTTCCTACTTCAATCAGTGACTTGAGGATATATTCAGAATGCTAAACTGTAGCTAATGGAGAAAGAATGTAAGCGTATGTAGCCTAGCTCTAAAGACAAGCATATTGCTCGAGCAGAGTGTAATGGTGCTGTTGGGAAACACCGCTCCTCCTGACAGATGGATCATAGCTCTGCTGAAAGTTGAAGCACGTTTGATTCCAGGTCCTAGAACTCCTTGGCAGTCGTACAGTCCTGACCTCCCGTGGACCATTAGCAAACACGGAAGGCACTTAGGAAGCCACAGGCTCATGCCGGCGCTAGCCTCAACATCGTTTGGAATTTAATTGAGCACAGATGGTAGATAATCTATTTTCCTTACTACATGCCATCTCTCTTAATGGTGCCAGGGCTGTGCTATGCAAATAAGCGCCTTTTCACTTTATTTTTCACGACATTCGCAGACAACAAATGATTCTAAACATTTCTCTCCAAAGAGCAACAATTACAAGAGACGTTTGTTCTCTCTTTACTATAAAATTGCTTCAGGTTTATGAAAATATATAGACATAATTTATTTTTATTTTTTTTTATTGGTGGAGTCTTATCGCTCTCATGGGACGATAAGGAAAAAGCTTGGAGGTTTGTTGTTATAGAAAAATAATCAATAACAGGGTAATTTTACAGTATGTGACTGATGCTGATAGTGGGGTTACTGGTACCACCCTGTAGTTGATTATTTTCCTATAATTATTCGTATGTTTTGAAATGTTATTCTTATACAAAAGCAAATAAACTCATCAAAGTAAGCTGTTGGAGGTCCATAACACGTGTTAGTTCATGTAATTGCTTATCGTCATGTTACTGGGAGACTGCTCTCAGTTCTCAAGACTCGCCTGTGTTACAAAGGACTCACACTGTGGACTCAAATAATAAATAAGCGGCTTCTTACAGAAAAGTTAATATCAGCAATTAGGAATTATTATTATTATTTTTTAAGTAAAAGCATGTTTATTATGAGGTGTCGGATTATGTGGCGCGTCCACCATACAAGTCCTCCTAAATTACTTACTTGTTACTATAGAAACGTTAAGGTGCTAGAGCAAGTGCATTAATAAAAAAGAACCTTCAGACAGCATTCAACACTTATTAAACAATCAGAATTGTGAATTTAAACAGCACTGTGGTATAACATGTGATAACAAGAGTATCGCTGCAGTGTGAGGTGCCCAAGTAAAGCAGGCACTCAAGAACACACAGACAGCTAGATTTATCAACTGATAACTCTTAAATGTGTTGAATAACCGTAGGCTTGTGTGTGTCTCTCTCTATATCTCTCTCTCTCTCTCTCTCTCTCTGCCTAGCATTGTAACTAAAAGAATATATTTGACCAACCTCTGGCTTCAGCCTGCCGTTTCTTTCACTCTGTATCTCTCTCTCCTGTGTGCATGTTTGCCTGGAACTCTCCTTTTAGCCGCCATTATTGTGACCCAGCTCACCACACCGTACGTACGCATCGCCCCGGCTGCAGGCGACAGCCAGCTAACAGGTCAGACCTCCCTCTGTCCAGCCTCTTCTCAGCTCTCTGTGTGTGTCACTAAACCAAGAGTGGATGATCTGAAAGCAGTGTGTGTGTATGTGTGTGTTCGTGTTTGTGCACTACTTGTCAAAGGTTAGGGGACACCTAACTTTTAGCATGTATTTAAATCAGCAGTGATAACTTAGGAAGTTGTTCATCAATAGCAGCTATAAATGCTGCACATTTTCCCTGGCCAACAGAGGTGCTCTGCTGTACCCCTGGTGATGATTAAATCACTTTGAGCTCATTAACAACAAATAAAATGAAACACGTCCTCATCCTTTTGACAGGTAGTGTTTTCCCGTTTGACTGTTAATTGTGAGATTTAAAAATGTGTTCGGTATCATTAAAAAAAAGCATCAGATCTCACCTGTTAAAGCGAGTGTTCACTCACATTCTTTCATTTAACAGTTATCTCAGTGTTGCTATGCTTCAGCTAAACTCAGCATCCTTAGTTTTCTACATGCAATTTTTATTTTATTTTTTTTTGTAGCAAGTCTCGGTTGTCTGAGATATTCTGTGCCTTTGAGAACACCCAGGTTTCAGGCCACGATGTTTATTTAATATTCATCTAATGGAGAAGGTCAGATCGTATTGGATTAGCCTTGGTGTTCGTTTCTGCACATTTAATACCATTTTCAGGCCCAAAAAAAAGAGCCATTGGCTCATTTTTATTCAGCACTAGAATAGGATTTCTGAGCAGAGTGGAAAGAGGGAATCAATACAGCGCTGCAAGGCCGTGTGAATCTCATCTCTTTGTGGGGCGAAGCTGTTGTGTTCAACCTGCTGTCAGAACATTACATTTAAATATTTACCAGGCTCAGCAGCAATGTGTCAGATGGAAACTTTCTTGGATGTTTGTTTGGGTGGGGAGAAGAAGAAGCCTTTAAGACCTGCAAACTTTTTTTTAAAAGCATGCTCTAAAGCATGCAAGTTTTACTGTTTTTCTTCTGTTTTGTTTTTGAGCTTGGATACTTGCCATGTCTGAAAAGATTTTGAGCGGATGCTGGAGCTAAATTATTAGAAATTGTTATATCTATTCCTTAATCGTAGGATCGTAAGCCAAACGTTTTAAAAAATATGGTTGCAACTACTTTTGACCACACGTTTATGCTACAACTCCAGACAGGAAGCTTGTTTAGAATTCTCAGACCATATCCGAGGCTCAAGTTGAGATTGTGTTTTTGTGCATGTGTGTGCTTCCATGTCATTCACCTTTTGCCATTAGAAGTGAGGGGTTTGTTTACTGTGTGCTGAAGGAGCAGCTGTTATGGCTACAGGCTGTCCAAAGAGCTTCCCTCCCACTCAGTTCTCTCAGAGGCCACACGTCCCTCCGGCATGTACACATGAGCGTCAGCACCTCTGCAGCAGCCAAAGAGGCACTGCTCTCTACTCTGACTGTATATCTTTCCTGAGTGGGTTGCTTTCTTAATTACTCATAATTACACACAGCCCCAAAACTTAAAGGAAGGAGGAAATGAAAGAAAGGCAGCACAAATCAGAGTGCCTGAAGGTTTGATATCTTTTCATGTTATTTATATACTTTATATACTTTCATGTTCTTTATATACTCTTTTTATACTACGACCAAAAACCCTTATTATGGACTCCTTCTGACATTTATCATGCATTACGTTTCAAAGCCAAATCTGATATTAAGACCTCAACAGCTCGGAAATGTTACTACTAATGCATAACATGATGCAATATGCTACAATCTAGTGCAAAGCATGCATTGGACTATGGTTCGGAAAATCCCAGGTTCGGAAGATCCGTTGGGAAGATCCCAAGGATCTTAACCCTCACATGTATAATGAGATAAAAAGAGTCGCTCTGGATAAGGGCATCTACCAAATGGCTAAATGTAAACCCACTCATTCTCTATACTGCTTATTCTGTGGAGTCTTGCAGGTGGCAAGTTTTGGGGTACAACCCGGGGTACATATTGAAATGACTATCGCAGTGATAAAATTCTTCTCCTACCCATAAAGTTTTATTTTTTTATTTAATGCTTATTAACATACAATCTTCCCTGAATGTCCTCATATGAGGCCCTGAATAAATCTAAAATACCATGTACACAGCAGTCAAGTCCAGCTTGACGAAGATTAAAGGCATGATTTATTAGTGCATGATGGGTGAAATGGGACATATTTCTTTCCACAATATTTCTCCCAGCCATGGGTGGCCGAACCTTACTGATGCACCTGAGGAGTGTGGCTAGCCTGTGTAGTACAATCCAATAGAAGAGCTACTGTGGCTCAAATTGCTGTGAAAGAACATACAGTACATCGCAGTATGTTGTGCTTGGGGCTGAGTCCAGTCAAGGTGCCTGTTATGACCCCTGTCCACTGCTGAAAATGCCTATAATGGACACATGAGCATCAGAATCAGACTATGGAACAAGGAAGAAGGTGGACTGGTCTGATTAATCAAATTTGATTTTACATTATGTGGATGACCGGTTGAATGTACAGTACGTCACTTACCTGGCAAGTAGATGGCACCAGGATGCACTAGGGGAAGTATGCAAGCTGGCAGAGGTAGTGTGATGTTTTAAGCAATGTTTTGCTATTCATGTGGATGTGACTCTGACAAGTACCACCTACCTAAACACAGTTGCAGACCAAGTACAACCCTTCGTGGAAACTGTATTCCCTGATGGCAGTGACCTATGTTCCCTGACACACTGCAACAATGAGAATAAGAATGATTTTGAGGAACACAATTTGAGGTTTTGAATCAGCTTCCAAATTCTTCAGATCTCAGTCCAATCGAGTATCCATAGGATGTGTTGGAAAAACAAGTCTGATCCATTAAGGCTTCATTTTACAGAGCTACTGACAGCTTGGTGGTATCTGGCACCAAGCACTTTCAGAGGTTTAATGGAATCCATGCCTCGATGGGTCAGGGCTGTTTTGGCAGCAAAACGGGGATCTGCTCAATATTACTGTAGGTGGGTGGTCATAATATTATGGCTGATCGGTTTATCGACCATCCAAAGCATCCATATTTTATGTGATATGGTTAGCTCTCAGCAGTAGAGCAAAAGTTGTCTGCGGTCCTCCCTGGTTTCTGCCCTGTCATCACCGGCAGTCAGGTTGAAATTATTCCCAAATTAGACCTTTCGCAGTGCTGCTAAGGTAACCATGCCGCTCATTCTTGAGTGATGGATGCTGTATCACTCTGATTGAAAAAGTTGAGCTGGCTGCAGGAACAGCCAGGGTCGAATTGACTGTCGCGCCCCTTTTGTTTTTTTCTATCCCCTACTCATTTGTGTTGCTGGAAATCCAGTTCATATTTCAGCCAGTTCATAACTGACATGCCATAACCTTATATAGTAAACAGGTGAACGCTCCTTTTCGTCATCCCTTACTCATTCTCTTACCACATTCCTGTGTACTCTGTGTATGTGTAAGTTGCCCCACTTTTCTTCCACAAGGCTAGGGACTGAGAGGTGCTGGTTATCTTACTAGAACAGATGTTGACTCCTGTGTCCATGGTGTGATCAGTCGTCACTGCCAGATCAGGGAACAAATGTCTTGGGAAGGAGTTATCCTTTGACACTTTCCTCTTCGTTTCATTGGCTTCATTGGTTTTTGATTCATTTACATCACCGTATGTGACCCAGATTTGAATATCCAAAGGAGATAGAGAGACTATAATTGTGGGCATGTAGAGGAAAGGAAAAACCATTGAATTGGAGAAGCATGGTAATGGGTTTATCTGCTCCTCTCAGGTACAAAAGCACTGGAGAAAAGAAAGCAACACAGAGTACGATAAAGAGTATGATAACTACGTTATGTATGCACGACCACCAAGGATTGAGTGGCGTTTCCACAGTACTGTAGGTGATGATGAGTGGGGGATTAGGCCTGGCAGAAAAAAATTTATCTGAGGGTCACATTAAAAATTCCATTGGAATAATCATTCTTTGCCCTAAGGAGCTAGTGGTGCATATGAGATGAGACACTCAGATATGTACAGTGTATCTCTTAGGGAAATAGGCTGAAATGGGTTTCCTGAATTGTTTTAATGGCTAGCCCATCCTTGCTTAAGGTTTATAAGCAGAGCATTGGAATAAACAACCAGGGGGTGGAGGGCTTATCCTGAACTAGTTGACACATTTTTATTTCCGTTTTGGTTTAATTATAATGAATTAAAAGCACAGTGGCTTAATAACTATCTGCTACCTTTTCAGATAAGGAATTTGACAGTAAACAGAAAGAAGTTTGAGCAACCCCATCCTCTCCCGCAGTTATTTTTGGCCTATACACACTTGCTAGACTTGCTAATCAGTTTAGTTAGTTTGATTTTCCAAAATAAAAACCAATTAGTGGATTAAATTAAAGCAATGCCCCATTTGAGCTTGCCACCACATGACAGTGAAAAGCGGCCCCTCCTGTGATTTTCTGATTCATCCCTCTAATCTGAGCTGCAATAACTGTAAAGCTTGTTTAGCACAACATCACTGCCTCACATTTAAAATAAATGACTTAAGTTGGACTCGGTTTCAGGGGCAGCGACCAGTAAACCGGATGCAGTGGAACCAGGAAAACCGACAGACCACACAGTGAAGATCGCCGGGGTCATCGCCGGAATCCTCCTCTTCGTTATCATCTTCCTCGGTGTAGTGCTGGTGATGAAAAAAAGGTAAGATAGATAGAGTTATAGCTCTCTAGTCTCTCAATAATGCACATGTTGTTGTAATACTCGTTTTAAATCGTGCAATGTACTCTGATTCTGATTTTAAAATACTGCTTTAAGAGCTGCTTGTAATGGTTCTGTAGTAAACAGATAGAAATGAAACCAACGTGATTGTGTGCACATCATCACATAAATGTGAACTCTAGTGAACCTGCACTTTTTTTTTCTCTCGACTCTCAAACTCTCGAAGACAGAATAATTGAATCGATTGCTCCGATGACCGCCATTAAACCGGTTGCGGCACCAGCAATATGACACATGATGAAATATTCATATTTTTCCACCATGCCGTACTCAAACAAATGAACATGTATTAATGACCCTGCAACAGGAAAACATTTCTAAAGTTTATCACACTCAGTAGAGAAAAAGCAAAGCAAGATAAGAGGGAAAATTTGATGAAAGCTTTTTTCCCCCCAAAGAGAAGCCTAGGGCATGTTGCTTCAGGGAGGTTTACATTAGCTCTCGTCCTCAGCTGGAGTGCAAAGCCCTTTGAGTTCTGCACAAAAAAAAAAAAAACCCAGGATGGAAAACTCTGCAAATAGCCCGACGTCTTTAGAGAGCGACGAGCCACTAGCGGGCTCTGTGTAAGTAGGCTAGTGACTTTGAATAGTCAGGATGTAATTTGAAAAGAAGAACGAGACAGAGAAAACATATTTTTAATCTGAGTCATTACCTCATCTGAATAAGGATATTCATCTCTATTGATTCTGCTAGCGAGGTTCGGAATGGGCAGATATGTAAAGAGGCGTATCTTAGTTTTGCTGACAAAGCAAGACAGACTATTACACCAAATCGATTATTTGTGTTTTTAGTTTAGTTTCTTAGCATAATGAGCTTGGCATGTCAGGTTATAAAGAAATGTGATTGAATGGGGTAAGAACTAGAACCATGATTGAGACAGACACGTAATAAACTGTACGTTGGACAGTTATTTGATTAGCCCTGGAATAAGTGTTAGTCACTGTCACAGCCTTTAGATATTTAGTGTTAAAGCCAGCAGTGCATAGAATATGTAGGAGTAGAAAACTTTCTTCCTGTTTGTCTATCTATCCAGCTATAACTAATAAAAAATTGCGCCCATTTTCCCAAAAGCATCATATTGTTAAAACGATTTAAACTGCTAGACAGGGTCTCTAAGGCTATATAGTGTTACGGATAATGTTTATGCTTGGACTCTTTTGGGAAATCAAACTCTATCCTAACAGCCTTACCTGTAGCCCTGTCTTTCTTGATCTTTCCATCTCTGCTATCTAATGTGACAGCAGCAATTTTGCTTGAGTAACAGCTTCCCAGAGTTCCTTTCGCCTAACGCTCTCTTGCGGTGCATACTTAAGGAATGAAGAAGTTTATTTGGCAGTAAGAGTCCTTTCCCGTCCACCCCTCTCCTTCCCCCCCCCCTTTAGTCAGTCAGAGGCAGCAGGAATCACAAGACCTTGCCCTTACAGACGCTCGAGTAGCTCCTCACTTGTGTCACCATATCAGGTTTTGTTCATTTTCTATTTTTCAGACATTAATCTTTTTTACTTTTTCTTTCCTTCCATTTACATTCTCCCCTCTCCACCACTGCTTTAATCCTTCCACCACCCCACTCGGCAGAAGAACCTATCACTCCTACACTTATTACCTGTAAGTAACCACTTTGTGAAACGCTTAGTTGCCATGCTTTCTCTCCACCACACCGTTTGATATTCCATGCATGAAACTCAGTGGCTTCCTTCCTCCTTTCAAACTGAAGCACAGTGTTCTAGTGTTCTTGCTGTTTGGCACTGAAATAACAGATTTTGTCTGAAGGTGTCTATCACTCAGGGTCTGATATTTCCATCTTTCGTGCCATCTAAGTGTTATACTTTGCTATAATATTCGCATAAAAATCATACACAAGCACTAACTGTGCTGTATTTCCAAATCGTAAATGAAAACCTCTTGCAATATGGCATTTCTTATCATGAGATGATTCTGCACTGCTCCAGTTTGAAGGGTGATGTTGTTATTGACTTATTCCTTCATGAATAACGAGCTACTGGTTTTCCCCTTGCTATAAACAGAAGACAAAGGGAAAGCTGCGTGCTGCTCAGACCTTAATGCAGTGAAATGATGACTAACCTGAAGCCTCTGCCATCCCACAAACATCACACAGACACAAGACCAGCCACGCTTGTGTCTTCCTGTAGATCTAACCCTATTCTGCATCCTGTCTCACCCTGCCATTATTTCTGACTCTTAATTCTTTAAGTCAACCATTTAACCAAAGCTCATCTCACAGCTTCAGTTGGTTTTCCTTCCCGCCATGTTTTGCTTTGGTTTGGTGCATGGCCTTGCTGACAGCATGCAAATCCTTCTTTTGCTTTATGCTTTAAAAAGAATGCGTTTTCTCTGTTATTAGACTGCGGTCATTAAGACTGAAAGAGCCAGACGTCCCTGTCTAGGCCGAGAGTGAGGCAAGCTTCAGGGGGAGGAGAGAGCAGTTACAGACTTGTGCTTTTTTTTTTTTTTTTTTTTTTTGCTTGAATTTATTTTTTAGTCATAATTAGATTGTATCACAGCACCAAGCTTTCTTTCTTAGCTATGCTTTAATCCATCCAACAGTTCAGAGTTTCTATTTGGTACTAAATGGTCTTTTAGAAGGAATTTGACTTGGCTACAGCGTATGCCAGATTGCTAGCTGTCACTGTTCCCCGAGCTAGTGTTTAAATAAGACTCTTCAGAACGTCTACAGGGGCTGTAGCTAATTCCATGATGGAAGGAACAGGTTTCTTTTCTTTTTTATTTTTTTTTAGACATCACTATATTTAGAACGGTGGACATGCTTTAATGTTACTAAATGTTGGTAGAGTCTTTTTATCCAAACATGGTTTCTTCATAGCAAAACAGGAAGTTAAATTAAAATAGAAATGCATCTTAGATAGATTTTTTTCCTTTCATTCCTTCCATTTCCCATCATTTTAAAGCAAATCTTCATGTATGTTATAATGATGGCTTTAGATATAGTTTGTTTACCTACAACATAAATAGTACATTACATAAAAAAATTAACAAATTTAGATGTAATTTTAAAATTACATTTAAAAAAATTACTTTTAAAAAGAACTACCAGAGCAGTTTTGTTAATTTGATTAAAATTTTGGACTCCAAATCAAATTCAACTTTCATTTACAAACAATAGATACAAAAAATTAGATCTCTTAAGAAAAAATATATATTTTTAATTAAATAAATCAAAATTAATCCTATATAATTTTTTGTAATTAAAATGTAGTTTGATTTTTGTTTTTTTCTTGACCGTTGCAGACTTTTAAAGGACAATTACAACTCTGTGTAAAGTATGTTTTGTCATTTTTTGAGAAACAGTGAAACGGTGCTGCTTTCTCCCTCGCTCCCTTAGATAGATGCTGCCACAGATGTGGCATTCATAAAACCTGTGAGGGGCGCCTCTAGCAGGATCTCCCTCTCTCTCTCTCCATCACTCGCTAGTGCTTAACAGGAAAGGCTTCGAGACAGGCCCATTTAACTCAGTCCTGTGACAGAGTGAGCCCCGGCGTGCGCGAGCCTTAATTAAATCCTGTACCAAGAGCTCACGCAGAACAAGAATCAAATTAATTGCAACAAGGGGATGTGCATTTGTCTCATTTGACAGTGTCTGTGTGCTGAAGAGGAGCAGCAGGTAGAGGATGTGTAGAGGGAAGATGAGGCAATTTGCACCCTCTTACCACAAGCCTGATAGATCCAGGAGCCATCAAGAGTCACCTTTTGTCCAGGTGCCTTGTTCGTTGCCAAGAAACCCTCAATCAAGTTTAGCAGTTCATCTCACTGACCCTTTCTAACAGCAAGGGGATATGATAAGTCAGCTTGGTAACACTTTGTAAATGAGTTTTCAGCATACAGTAATTTATTCAGTGGGCTTGGCTGAGCAGCAGACACTCCACCATGACTTGAAGTTAATTCATTAGTGTTAATTGGTGGATGGGAGTACACCTGGGGATTTACACAGAGCAGCCACACTGTCATACAGCCCTCTGGAGGGAATAGAGAGATTGCCAAATCTTAAAGTTATTCTCAAAGGTACAGTATGTGATGTTTCAGTGATTTTCAGTTAACTATTATAAACTATCATAAAATGAAAATGATATTATATTACTATTATAAAACCTCAACTAATACATTAGTGTATGTTATCATTAGACACTTTTTTCTTTACCTGGGATGATAAGGCCATTATACAGTAGCTCTTTATTGACAGCCAGCATTCAGCAAGAACATTACGAAGGTCAAAAAGACACACGTGTTCTAGGTTGGTTACCTACACAAACGTCAGCGTTCTTCACAAATCAGCACATAAAGTAACAAGACGTTCAACATGCTGGCAGCCAATCCTTAAACTTGCTCTACATCTGGCTTTTTGAGAAGACTAGTGAAAACATACTAAGAGCCAAATTACAAGCCACTGCGAGGCCTAACAGTGATGTCCTTTCAGTAAAAGCTGTGAACCTGGTGCTTTCGATAAACCGTACTCTATTGATGATACTTTGTGAGCTTGACAAATTGTTGCTTTGCTAATAGGTACTCTTTTCAAACATTGCTGTGGTTGCGTTAATTTCTTATGAGGAGCGTGATTATATTTTTCTTGATGAGTACTTATATATTATTGTTATGATTTAAGGTCTGAATAATGACCAGGTGCTTTGATGTGGCCCAATGTAAAGCAACTAATTTTTAACAACATTATGACATAAAAAATTTTACTATGTCAATTAATTTATTATCAATGCCTTAATCTTAATTTTAATGTTCATAGCTACATTGATATAATGGGGAGACATACACGAGGAAAGAGTTTTTTTTATTTTTATCATCTACATTATGGCATCTATAAACAGATATTTCCTCACCAGGCTTTTTTTTTTTACCAAGAAAAATAATTCAGCTTAACACATTACTGTGAAATTTTAATGTAAAAAGCTGTCCATCCTGAAGACGTCCCAGTATCTGGAGATTAATTTCTATAGACTCCCTTTTAAAATGCTAAATAAACATCTTTCCTAAATTTTCTGGTGTAAATACTTAGTTTGACGATCATTCCCAGATGCATTAAGAAACAAATGGGACTTTTCTCTTTTGTGCTATAAATCAAACATAATAGCTGTGTGAAGCAGGTCTACATCTGAGAGCATGGAGCTTGCACTTATTAAGTTCCATTATGCTCAAGACTAACCATGCTCTGTTCTGTACTTCTAAATGCTACAAGGCCGTACATGAATCCAGTCCTACATGCACTGAGCACTTTGAAATGAGCTTCACAGCGCTGCCAATGACATGAGAAAGCACACACTGAACATATTTCTAGTTCTAGTTGAAATGTGCGTAGGAAGTTTTAACCCTACCAAATTATTTGGTTTGAGAGTGACTTTTAAATGGATGAAGATAATGCATTGTGGCCTGATCAGAGAGACATGAAGGAGGTGGTATAGGAGACGACCCAAAGTGTGTACAGAGAGAGAATTGGTGATGCTGTGTGATCAGCTCTGTGTATGGGGGTCAGTGTTAATGGAGCGGGGAAGGATGTTTCCAGATCTAGAACAAGCAGCTGCCAGCGGTCCCTTATCAGCATAGAACAGTTATTTAATTTTAATTTAATAACTGATGTTTAAGTGGGTGTTTTCTGAATAAGAAATATCCAGGTATTAAATGAGCTTGATACAGATACTGTATGTGCCAGCTGTTTTTCGCACATCTCTCTACACCCCAACGGTGCTGATAAGGCTGTGCTGTGACAGATTGTTGATGTAAGGTCTTACAAGTGTCTTGCAATGAGCAGAAGATGTTTTGAAAGAATATGATGTGCATCACCTGCACACAGTGTAATTAAGCTGTCAACATGCAATGTCTTAAGGTTCCTCTTCCTGTATGATCTTTCACGCATGAGACACACATCTGAATCATAATGCAGTTTGAGTTTACTTGCTCATCTAAACAAGCAATTTATAATTGCAAATCAGATTGACTCAATCTTTATTAAGGTCAAAAAAATATATTTTTTTTCTTCTTATGATTGGCCAGGTATCATCTCAGAAATCGAATTAAATTAAATTTTTTGTGCAGATGTCTTTGCAAAAGTAAAGCTGGTGTTTTTTTTTTCTGCCTTACCTAATAAGAATTTCTGTTTACAGAATATTTTTCTTTAAAAAAAATTCTAGATTATTTGTCACATATTATACTTTTTCAAGGCCTCCCAAAGTTATTTTAGCTGTGTAGTTTAATGTGGTAAAGCCTTGATGTCACATATGTTCAGTATATACACCAAAACAATAGCATATCAAATTTTTTACAGTATATTATATGTACCATTTATAAAATATTTCACATATTGTAAAGATATTTTAAATCTAATGAATTATCATGTAGAAAAAAAAGAGATAATTTACCTCATTGAACCTTTTTACCTTTCTCATGGTCGCCACACCACTCATTCGATATACCTAAGTTATTGGCACAGGTTTTATATCAGAGGACTTTCCTGCCACAACCCACCAATTTCTCCAGGCTCAGGATGCCTTCAATCTCTAGTGGTTGGGTATTTTATATGCACATAGGGTTAAAGACCTTGCTAAGGGTCCAATAGTGGCAGCCTCATTAGACATTATTGATTCTCTTAAAGTCCTTAAACCCAGCAGGTCAGATTTGAGCAATTTTCTTTTTCACCATGTTATTTTAGCAGTCTTTTAAGATTGCTGCTTGTAACACTGTATGAGCTGATACCAAAAAGTCTTAGGAGACTTGTGTGATAGGTTGTTCTCCATGACATATTATACAATGATAATCTTCTAGATTAAAACCAATCTATGTTATGCTTATATCATGGAGCTGTGTGCTCAAGAGACTTTTGCAGTCGATCATGGCTGAGTAAAATAAGACATTCGTAGAGACATTGCTCCCTGCAGCCACAATTCGACAATATACAGTACTACTTTTTTACATCCTGCCTTTCTAAATTGACAGCGCTGTGTTTGTAGCTGTTTGCATAATTCTGTACCATCCTCCTTATGGGTTGCTCTGAAACAAGCATCATGACAGTCAGACATCCCTCCATCATCAATTACGTATTTTCTGTGTAGGGTTGCCATGGCCAGAAGCCTATCCTAGTGAACTTGGAGCACATGGCCGGGTGCATTCTTACACATTCACTATGGAAAGCCAGTCAACTGCATGACTTGGGCCCAAGCACACAGACAACATGCTAACTCTGTACACAGACCAGAGACAGTCCTGGAGGTGATAGTGGTAACCTCTGAGCCACTACGCTACATAGCCTGAGATATTAAGGAAACTTTTGGGTCACTGACAGAACCGTGTTGTTCGGTCGCAGTGGCATTAAATCTGCTGCCAGTGATTACATTACACAGCCTATAGCCACGTATCTCAACTTACAATTCATTCTGTCTGCAGCAGCAAAAGTAGACCTAAGTGTAAACCCAAAATGAACATTTTTCACTTCACTTTAGTTTCACTTTAGTCACTAGGTAATAAGCTTAGACCAGTTTCTACAAAGCACAATTCATGCAATCGCGCTTAAAAAAACACAACCCCTCATTAGAAGGATTTCTGACAAAAGTGTCATTGTTTGGAAATGTCTCAGAGAAAACCTAAAGGTGACCCCAGCGTGTGTTTGTAGAAGTGCACTTGATGCCATTGTGACAGCTCATCCCAAGCTCCAGCGCGCACGCTGCTCATTTGAAAACCCTTTCATCATCGTTGTACATACTAATGGATCATTCGTCCTGATAATGCGTCATTGTTTTTTTTTGTTTGTTTGTTTTGTTTGTTATTTCTGCTTCGCATGTGGATTTAAGCCAAACATGAACAATATTAACAGGCGCACATACAGTATAGCTGCATGTGTTTCTGCACAATAAATGTGTATTTGTTGTGAAAATAGGCTCAAATCTATTAGAATTAATCTGCTTTTCCACAGGCATGTGAATATAATCGTATCCCCAAATAGTGATTTGCTCCTCAGTGGGTGTTAAACAAAATGCATTATGCACATCACTGTAATTATTCTGTCTTTTCAGCTACTAACAACACTTCCAAATGCCCTTTTTTTTTTTTTTTTATAAAATCTGCAATGATTCTGTCCAAGTATTCAAATTATTGATGAAGATGTCACAGTGTTCCTGTGTGTAATGCCTCAGCTTTTACCCCCAAGGTCAGCATCAGTGCAACCATATCAGACGTCCAGATTTATAGCTGTAAATGATGAACAAAATGGGTTTCAATGCGATGGTGGTCTGGACAGAGTGCCTTGCTCAAGGGTACATCTGCAGCTCTGCTCTCCAGAGGCCCGGGCCATCACAGCTTCTAACCACGTAGAGCAGGGCAGGGGCTTTTATTTATGTTTTCCTGTCAGGAAAAAAAGAAACGTACATCTTTTTAAAAGGATCTTTCACTGTTTTTCATCTCTTCCATCCGAAACCCTTTCCGTGTGCTCGGTTTTAAGTTTTACCTTCAAATTGAAGGGCAGATGGAAAGGAGTGGTTCATTTTGAAACCAAAAAAAATAAAAGGAAAAGAGAAACGGAAAGGTTTAGAGAGGAAGTCTGTAGGGACGGTGACAAGCATAAGGTATGCATGGGCAGTAGATGTGTTTTCCATGTGTCGGGTAAAAGCACAGCAGGATGTTCCTGGGTGGTTGTGTATTTCAGCTTGTCCTTCCTATGCCAACCATTTCAGCATAGCTGGAAGCCACAAAATAAACCGAAACATGTCCCAGCATTTTTACTGAAATCTAAATCTAAGGCACACTTTCCATTGTATCGTGGACTATTCAACGAAGGAGATTCCACCATTTGGACTCCTCAGTGTAGCTGCTGCATTATTAGTGTTGCGCTTCAAGAGAATCCAAACCCAGACTGGTGGAACTGTGGCAGGATTTCCAAGGTGCCAGAGCGGCTACGAAAAAGCATCACTCATCTGAAGTGATGGGTTTCTCTCTCAGCTGGTGTCATACTCTTAAAGCCCGTCAGCAGCCTCTCCAGCACTGGCTTCCTTCTCAGGATTGATGGTGGCCGCTTAGCCTCTGAGCACTACCATGTCATCTGTCTCATGTCACTTTCTTTCCACACCAGCAAGTTGCTAAGAAAGTGCTTTTTTATTGTACGTACTGTATGTCAAAGTTTTCAGTCAAAGTTTGAATACCTTCTAGATCTAAGCAATTATTATAACCTTTCATACAGTAGGTACTGTGTGGAGCCGTATACAGTATATGGGTTAGAATTTATCTTTACGCATTATGGCATCTGGTTTCCAGGCATTGTTCCTGTGCCTAAAATTTCATCATCACTTATCGGACGATCTCCGTAGAGCACTTTCACATTTGTTTTCCATTTTCTCTCTGCTTGCTGTCCTCATTGCACCCTGCGACAAAGTACATTCTGACATTTGCAAGGAAATAGGCTGCTCTCGCTTTTGTGAAAATTCCCTGCCGTTTTTTCAGATAGGGCTTCAATTGCTCCTCCTTCCCAGGTGACTGCATGAAATAGAAACGATTTAAACATCTCAGGCAGAAATGGATACAATGTTCCATGGATGTGGTGCCTATGAAGTTTTTAAAAAATTACTATACTTTTCTAATAGAAACAACAAGAAAAAAAAAAAACATTTCCAGCAAAGTTATAACTAACAGCATTTACATAAGACTTTAAGTTCCATTCATGAGAAGCTAGTGTTCTTCCAGATGGTAGGCAGCATCTGCTATTGTTGAAAACATTATCATTTGCAAAGGTAGAAAATAAAACCCCGGACAAATGAGCTTGAGGGACCGCATTTTGTCGATCAGGACTTATCTGCCAGCTGTGATGTCGCTGATAATGAGCTTATCCGTTCACACACATGCTAGTGTCACTTTTTCGAGGCGTTATAAACCCTGGGGGCTAATTCGGTACTTTTGATCTGTTATGTGTTCCTCTTGCCTGTGTCATTTCTACATACTTAAAGGGCAAAACAAATGGCTAAAGAGTAGGATGTAAACAGAATTAATAGTTTTTTTCTGTCTTGTTTTGTCTTGGTGCAGTTACTACAACAGATTTAATAGAAATCAACCTCAATGAATTGGCAAATGTTATTTTGCTGTTTTTGTGCTTTTTTATGTCATAGTGACTCAGTTGTTAAAGCTAAGAACTACTGATCAGACATGAGTTATGAGTTCAAACCCTATCACCACCAAGCTGCACGGCTTTGTTACTGACCATGGCTCTTAACCCTGATTGATTATTTCTAGCTCAATTGTAAGTTGTTTTGGATACAAAAATAAAAAAAAAAGCCTCAACTTAATGAATAAATCTAAGTCATGTGATTCCAAGCATTTAATTTGTGCGTTTTTTCTTTTGTGCATAATGCTAGTGCATTCTGGGAGCACTGATAACAAAAACGACTTGTTCGTTTCATTTTTATTTCACTTTCTACCACCTGGAACACTTAGCGGCAATGAGGGCGATATAGAGAGATCGTTATGCATGACTTGGAGTTGTATTATCTTTATTTTACAATGTGATGACATTTTTATTTGGGAATAATTGTGGTGTAAAAATAAATTATGGTAATATATTTTTTCTCATGTATATATTTATGTATTATTTTTATTTTTAAGGAGATACTAACATTCTATTGAACCATTAAACATGCTGTGTAAATCTGAGTCTAAATGAGAATCAGTAAAATCTGTGAACTCATGAGTCTGCCCCTCAGGTGCCTTTTGTATTTATAGTGTTAATAGAACTAATTCCCAGGCAGCAAATTACAGATTACACATTAGATGACAATGTACGTTAAGTGTCACTCCGGCAACAAACAAATTTAGGGAAACAGTTAAACTATTAGCTTCCTGTTGAGTCTCCCCCTTGTAGAAAATGTGGGGAGAGTGAAGGGTGCTGGCGGCCATCTGGAAGCAAACTCAACGCCGGAGACCTATGTAGAGCTGGTGACTGCGGGAGAGCTTCATTAGCTCACGGCCGTCTATTAGCGGGGACTACGCTCTGCTGTGTTTAAAGGTCACCTGCCGCTTTTCTCCTTTCAGTTGTTGCAGTAACGGCATGAGATACAATTACACCCATCAAATTTACCATAGGCTTTCGGTGAAATCACAAGGTCTCGCATTCAAACTCCTACTGTCTTTAAGAGATTTTCGCTTCTCTTCAAAGAGATGAAAGGGAGGAGTAATGGTTTATGATAGGAATGTGCAATAAGCTCCTATTGTTCTCATTTCCTTAATTTTAAACGGCAGGACTCTTTGTGTTTGCTCTGTAGCGCTTTAGCTTGCGCCTGTCTCTTGAGTCATTAGTGTTGTGCAAGCTGGAATTTGTCCCAATTTAACAGCTCTGATTATTTCCCTGTACATGAATGCTTTGAAATGAGCTCAGCTCTGCCATCTTTGTGATTATCATGCTCACTGTAATTTTCTAGCACTTTCTGCAGACACTTTAATTTGTTTTTACATGCAGCGGGAGAATGACTACGTGGTGACGAATCTTTGCCATTGCAAGCATCTAAGAGGAGATGCTTATTTTCATGAGGACGAGGGTCTGTAAAACGTTAAAGTGGTATTTGTAAAGTGCTGCAGGGGAGATTTAGGCATCTGCAGTTATAGAAAGATGTCTATACTTGTAACTGGACTATTACTGTGTTGGAAATCCCCCTGCAGTAAATCTGATTTTATTAATTCGGCATGTAAATTAGCATGCAGTTGAGAAACAGCCATTTAAACTCCAAATCTTAATCTATATGCATCCGGTCTGAGTTGGTCCATACAAACACTTTGCTTTAGATTTAATGGCTTAATGGTTTTTGTCAGCTTGATTGTTGCAGTAAATTTCTGCTGGAAGTTTATGCATGGCTTTATTTAGTCGATATCAAATCAATTACTGTGTACGCTGTGGCAAGCATATGTATATTGCAGGAGTTTTTTTTTTTTGGAAGACAATAAATTTAAAGTCAGAAAATATTTCCATTAAATAATCATTTATAATAGATGTTCATAATGAGACTTGAAGTATTTATTGTAAGTATTTATCGAAGGCCCAAAGGGGGGGATTGTGCTGAGTAAGCCTTCAGCTGGATTAATATGATGTAATCAAAAGAGACAATATGAAATGCCATGTAATACATAAGGAGAAAGGTGTAGGTCAAGCACCATGGTCACACCGTGATAACATCTGATTTATCTGTTTCCTTAGGACTTTGTATTAATGTACAAAATATCAGTGTTTAAGAATCATGAACCTGTCCAGGTCAAAGGGCTAATTTGTAGATGCATGAATGGTGTTTTAAAATAACAGCTTAGCCATACGGTAGAACTGAGCGGAGTTTTATAACGTAGAACTTTGCTTTGATGGAAAAGGCTACAGAAAAGTTAACATTCAGAGCAGGCAGCCCTGAGATGCATTTTTACCCAGCAATCCCCTCGAGTTATTGGAGAGTTTTTCTCTTTTTTTCCATTTGTAAAAAGCCCCAATCTCTCTGACCTTCAGCAGCTAAACGCTTGAAGGTGAAGAGGAAAGAGGAAAAATGGCTTTACTTTCATTTATTTATGTTTAATGTGCAGACTACCGGGCTGTGTTCGGCTGTCTGCTGATGGCCTTTTTTTGAGACCACTTAATGCTGAGCAGGATCCATCCGATTCTAGGGAAGGGACCTCCATTAGTGATAAGACCATGTCTCCAGCCAGGTTCCCATAACAGCCAGGTAGTGGCAGCTGCAGTACCATGCTGTAGAGTGTGTTTGCTCTGGAGGGCATTTGGGATGTTCAGGAGCCTCCTAATCACATTGGCAGCTTCCATTTGCAGATGATGGCAGTAGAGCTCCATTTACACAAAAAGAGTGTTCGGCTGCCATCTTTATGCATGTAGATACATACGTGTAGATACTTTCCACCTGCCCATCTGTTGGTTCCTGACTTTGATAGAATAGCTAAGCTGAATAGTATCTTGCTATCCCATTACTGTTATTAAAGTATAAGATGTGTTTTCATGGCTTTACAAAAGTAGGAGCAAAAGTCTAATATCATTGTTTTTTAATGCTTGAGCGGTTGAGGGTTGAATCTTAAGACTGGTAATGGATTTATCGGGTTGGCAGATTGAGCTCGATAAGTGTCAGTGGTTCATACCAAAATGATCTTAGTAACAACCTGGTGACACCACTGTTAATTTGGTTTTACCTTAACCAGTCAGTACGTTTGTTGTAAAGTAACAGTCTTGTTTTCCTCATGCTCAGGGCCCAGCAGTCCAATAGAAGCAGAATGTTTTCTGAAAGGTTTAAAGGTACCTGCAGTCTTAAAATGTGTCTCCAGCTTTGAGGAAGAATGGAGCTGTATCTAAACCAACACCTGGGCAAGGTTACTAGAGATAAAGACAAGCATTGCATCAATTCCCACAGCAACCGTGTGTCATCATAGCCAAAGCCGCCACATCACGCTTTACCAACTCCTTCAATTAAAAATGAAAAAGCAGAGACAACGGATGGGCAGAGCTGTTCGAGTTAGCTATGTACACATCCGTGCCCTTCAAAACTCTTAAGTCAAGCCTGGCAGCGTCACAGAGCCTGAGGCGAAATGCTCTTTCGCAGAGACTGTTTCCTTTCTTCATCAGCATATTCTCTCTCTCTTGTCAAGGAGATAGAGTGTTTTCTCCTTCGTAGTGACAACATGTCTCAGGAGGGCACATTAGCAAGATGGTAGCACTCATTGTGCAGGTATTTAAGGCCGTGACTGTCCCAGTCTAGGCACCCGAAGACCACTGGTTTTGTTTGACATTTCATGTGAGCATATTTGTGTTCACGCATGAAGTCAGAAATCACACGTTCATAATGTAGAAGGAGAACAGGATTCTCTGTGGATTTATTCAGAATTTTCCAGCTGGCAAACAAAACATGACATGACAATGCTGACTTGGTTGAAAGAAAAACATTAGATTTTTTTTTTCTTGAAGGTTGAGTGATACCAGAAACTATGTTGAAACTATGCATTTGTGTATTTTTTTTTTATTCATTCATCCATTTCATCACTGTTTAATATTTAATCACAGACAACGCTGTTATTTGATTTCTTTGTCTTTGTATAAAGGAAACTTGCAAAGAAGCGTAAGGAGACCCTGAGCAGCAGCACGAGGCAGGAGATGACAGTGATGGTGAACTCCATGGATAAAAGCTACACAGAGCAGGGCACCAATTGCGACGAGGCCATCTCCTTCATGGACACCCACAACCTCAATGGAAGAAGTGAGTTCTTTAAAGATGAAATTCCAGGTGTTTAAAGATTGTGGATAATAATCTCTAAGGAGCAATTGGCAGATGCAGATTTACAGGAGATTTCTTCCTCTCACAGCTGTTCCATGTTGATCTTCAGTCTTAGGTCTTTTGGTGTCTCTATTCTCCAGCTGCTGAGCCCATAGGACTGAATTTTTCTAACCCTTTACCTCTCAATAAGATATGTTTTTAAAGGGAATTCCTATCTTTGTGCTTTTTCGTTTTTGTAAGCAGAAGGTAAAACATATGATGTGGACTTCAGATTTCCGGCAATTGAGGTTGAATAGGATGTTTCACTCACCTGTCCATCATGCAAGCGCATTTCTGTTGCACAACTCATGAGCTCTTATTTATTTGTGCTTTAATACAACTAGCTTCACTAAATATAATTGACATTATAATACGTTAGTGATGATTAGATGGGGGAAGTGGTGACTCAAGTGGCTAAGGTCCTAGGTTTGTTGATTTGAGGATCTGCGTTTGAGCCACGCTTGCAGTGACGGTTCCAAGCCCGGTTAGAAAAATGGGAGGGTTGTGTCTGAAAGGGCATACGGTGTAAAATCTGTGCTAAGTTGTGTGCAGGTTGCACGATCTACTGTGGCGACTCCTTGAAGGATGTGGCTGAAAGTAAGTTCAGTGATAATTAGATGTGTTCTAGTGTTTTGCAAAGCATGAATTTATGCAAGTAGTCTCATGCAGCTAAATACTATACTTTGTATCTGACAGAGAATAGAAAAATGGAGCGGAGACAGGAATCCCATCCTTGATCATTTAAAAGCAGTTAATACTTCGGGCCGCACCTTCTTTTCCACTCGACATGGCTGATGTGTGACCCAGCGAAGTGGCCAGCAAACAAGGATAAATAAATAAACATGCGCTCTTAGTGACCGGGACAGAAGTGCAGCGGGCGCCAGAGTAGTTCATGCGTGACCTTATCCTGCTGTCAGCCACCATAGCAGTGATTGACAGGCAGGTCACATCAGACAGTGCCTTCTGGCAGCTGTCAGAGAGCCAGAACCTACCTGCTCCATCTCACTGTCAGCCACTCATTCCGCTCTTCACCACCTACAGGCTTAGTGCTACATTTTCATTCTGAACCACACATGGCTTTACATGGTTCTTCAGGGAGGGGGTTATTTTATTTTTGTCCATGTCTGAAAAATATTTGAGCTATTCCTCATTCACGTCATGGTGGTATTTTAGGGGAAATTAAAAAAATGCTTAGACTGACAGTCAGGGGAATTATCAATATCTTAAGTCTTAAAATAACACACAGAGGAAGGCACACGGCCATGTTTGGTATATGAAATGTAATTTACTTAAAGAGGTCATGGGATATTTGACAGAGAAGTTCAGGAATGTGTGTTTTTTATTTAATATCAAGTGAATTTACTTCTCTTCTCTCTCTCTTTTTTTCTTCTAAAAGCTGTTTCCTCACCGTCATCATTTACCATGAAGACTAACACACTCAGCACTTCAGTGCCCAACACCTATTACCCAGGTAACCTCAGCTCTGGCCTCTGACCTTCACCATACTCTCACTCTCAATTTCATAACTTGCCTGCATCAGGAATGTAATGCAATATCTTTCTGTGCTTAGATTTAACAGAGTAACAGAAGAAAGCTTATAGTTAATGTTTTGCTTTCTGTTTTGCCAAGCCATGAGGAAGAACCATGTCCTATCATTAACATATACAAAAAGCATTATGCACCGTATGTGGATCATAGTTACAGTATATTGGATTCATTTGTTTTTACTGAAAATATGACACATGCTAAAGAACATATCTTGCATATTGTCAAATTAACTTCTTTACCTTGACATTATTCTTTTTCTCATTTGTAAATGAATTTCATCTTAAATTAAAAATTTAATAACTATCTAAAAATAGACTCAACAATTCTACATTTGTTTGTCTTATATCTCATTTTGAGAAACATTAGATTTGTGCTCAAGATACCTTGACTTGTTATGATACACTGCCTGGCCAAAAAAAAAAAAAGCTTTGAATACAGCAAACAATGTGGATGGCAGTTCATGTGTGAAAATGATTCACATTTTGAGTCCTGGAATATGCGTGTGCCATCAGGGAGGAAAAACTCAATTGATAACCTGGTCATTCAGTACATTCAGGTCATCAGCTGACTTCATTTTATTGCCATGTAACGTTGATGACCAACTGAAGTAACACTGGATCATAACACTTGACAGTGTTTTTGTACTTTAAAGTGGCTTGTACAGTGGACACTATACATAATGGCTCGCTAGTGCATCGCTTCATGTGCTTCCCCTTTTCCCCTGACGAATCTATTACTCAGGAATAGGGTAAATCTGGACCCATCAGACCACATGACCTTTTTCCATTGCTCCAAAGTCTTTATGCCCCCTAGCAAATTGAAGCCTTTTTCTGATTAGTTTCACTGTGGTTTTCTTATGGCCATGCAGCTGTTAAGTTCCAATCCTGTGAGTTCTCATCACATTGTGTGTGTATGGAAATACTCTTACTTTTTACTATTAAACGTAGCTAAGGTTTTTACTGTTTTTACCATGCAATTTCACCAGGTGTTTAAATGATCGCCAGTCATGTTTTTTTTCCAACCACATTTCTACCACAAAGTTTCACACTATCCTTCCAGGATTTGCTAATGTGAGCAGTGGTGACTTAAACAGTTAAGTCCATGGGTTACTGATCAGAAGGTCATGGGTTCAAGCCCCAGCACCACCAAGTTGCTGCTGTTGAGCCCTTGAGCAAGGCTCTTAACCCTGGACTCTTTTATACATTTAAACTTAAACACATCTTCTGTTATATTGAACTTCCAGTCTCACACAGGATGATGCAGATCAATCCCTGCTACCCATTTCACCCAAATGAGGATGGGTTCCCTGTTGAGTCTGGTTCCTCTCAAGGTTTCTTCCTATTACCATCTCAGGGAGTTTTTCCTTGCCACTGTCGCCGTCGTCCTTGACTTGCTCATCAGGGACTATCTTATCATTTTGATTCATACACGTTCACATTTCATACAAACTTAAATAATTCTTTTGAGTACGTAAAGCTGCTTTTGCGACAGTGACCATTGTTAAAAGAGCTATACAAATAAAATTGAATTGAATTGAATTGAATTGAATTAACCCTGTCTGCGTCAGGGGCGCTGTATCCTGGCTGACCGTGCGCTCTGATCCCAGCTTCCTAACTGAAATATATGAAAAAATCATTTTACTATTCTGTAAGGTTACTGTGACAAATTATTGAATTGAATCGTTTAACCCAGTTTCCAGTAATTTCAAATGTCCTTAGTTGTTTTCTTTGCTTGATGCAGCCTAACAATTTGATCCCTCTGAGAATTTGATCCATCTGAGCAACTTTTTTGACCAGTCTTTCTTTCTAAAACATGGGTGTCAAACTCATTTTATTCAGTCTATGTGAACTTAAAATGAATATACCAAAAGACATATAATACATTACTACCCAGTGTTTTTTAACTGGAGTGTAGTATAGCAACTGTCCATCAAACTCATATCACATGTAATCTATCTGCACCAACAGCATGACAGCAAGCTTAATTTTTATAGAGAGGATTAAAACACAGACATGATGGTAACTGTTGACCCTGGGCCAGATGTAATTACTATACAACTAATTTTAAACTATGGCTTAAGGACTGTATAAGCTGCATATCCATGTTTACTATTTATTTTGTGATAACATATAAAATATAGAAAATGAAAGCGTGGAATTTAATAAGTTAAGGAATTTAATAGAGTCTAAAGCAACAGACTGCATAGGTTTTGTTTTATAAAAGTCTGAAACCTTAGTGTAAATGAATGTATATTTTTAGGCATTTTATTTAAAAACATTTGAGAAACAGCATTCATGAGTGGTTAACGTCAAAATCTAAAATATGACACAAAAATGTAAAAAAAGGAATTAATGGTGAATGAAGATATGAGATGCAGTAAACCTCAGTGTATGTATATTCTTATTAAAGGGATAGTTCAGTTTTTATCAAGTCTTAAATCAAAATCGATGTGCATATCAAAGTACATTGGCACATTTCTTGGTTGTTACTGTATATGTTTTCCTGCTCTGCGCACTGACTGTGTCGTTTGTCACTTGGAACACATATACAATTTAAGTAATCGCAACCAAATTCCACAACCCTCTTTCCGTGCAAAAATGCATTCCAATCCCACTGAGTGAAATCAAGTTTCTATCTTTCAAAGTTATTCTATATTCAGTACGCATTTTGTTTTTTCTTTCCCTTGAACAAGCTGTACAGCTACTTCCACTAAGCATGCCACTACTTCTGGTTAGCATAATTAGCCATATGATTACTTCCAATTAGTTATATAGCTGTTTGCGGTTAAAGAAAAGATTGAATTTGTACTACATACACAACAACTTTGAAAGATACCAACTCGATTTAGCTCAGTGGGACTGCAGAAACTTCTTATGAGCTGAACTTTGGAATGAACAGAATTTTTGTTCAGAAAGAGGGTTGTGGAATTTGGCCCTGATAACTTTTTTTGTTAATTGACAACTTCACAGAGCAGAAAAATTTATAACGACCAAGATCTATGGTCATGTACTGTACATATGTGGACAACAATTTTGATTTAAGGCAGGCTAGAGATTATATACATCTACTGTATGATAACACAATGAAATGAAACAGTAACCATTATTGCCTTCGATTTTGACCCTTTATTTTATGGTTTAGGAAGAAATTAAGTTTGACACCTGTTTTAAGATTTAATAATCTTCACATAGTTCTTCCTGTTTGGCCCAAACTGTCTTGTGTTTACTTGCACTTCTAACTGTCATGTGCTCTACTTCCGATGTCTGTTCTGTATTCACCTCCTCACTTTTTCTCTTCTTTATAACCTTCAAAAATCTACACTGGTTTTGAGCAGACCCCTTTGTGCCAACTGCTATCTTAGGTGAGACAATATTCCACTTCCTGTTTCTCCAGTACCTAGCTTTATGTCATGTGAGCTGTTACATGTGTTACATGATAGCTTTTAAGAGACACATCAGGATAATGGACAGTAAGCGAGCGAGAGAGATAGAGAGAGAGGGGAAAGAAATAGAGAGATTTATTTTTGTTACTGATGATGGCTTCCTCACATCCATACCTGCCTGCTTTCCTCTTTTCTGTGAGGCGAGGGTCTTTTTTGTCCCCGAGCTCAGGTTGGCTTCACCCCATCCCATCCGCATTCCGTGTCGTGCGTGTGACGTCACGTATGTCTATGACCTCTCATGTGCATGGACAGATAATGTGGACTGGATGAGGGGGGGTGACAGTGTGGTGCAGTAAACGAATGAACAAACGCATAAAGAAAACAACAGCCCACGGCCATCTAGACATCTCTTAACGACAGAGCCCAGATAGGACAGCGTGAAGATCTTACTTCAATATTATGCATCTCAATAGCTTTCATACAAAATATGCTATATAAATTATATGTTATGAGATCAAAAAAAATTTTTTATTTATGTTTAGCTTAACGTTCATAATGTGTCATCAAATCAGACATTTGGCACAAATCCACTATGCTAGAAGAGGACTTTGATAAACAGTGTAGCTCTATACATTTTACTCATCAATTTGGCCAAGAAGTTTTTATTTCATCGTAAGGCAACACTTAATTGTTGTAACTGTATTTTAATTGTAGCTCAACCCAGCTAGCATTATAGAATAGGCTCCTTCTTATGGACAAGAGTCAAAATATTGTCTAGGTGCTCTTGTTTCAACTATCTTGTTGCTTATACCCTGTTTCCTTTCTCTTCTCCTTTTTTTCTTCACATTTAACCTCTTATGTATCCTCTTAAAAAGTGCCAATTAATGGTAAGTTGCCAGTCTGCCCTGTGTTTTTGGGGGTGGAGATGTATGTGGGTCATGCCGAAGGGACCTTCTCCCCCAAACTGTGTTGCCTCGCATGGCCTTGCGTAGCATCTCGCCCTCCCCTGTCCACCTGTGCAGCCATTAGTTAGCATGGCCGTCACCCGTGGGCGTCCTCTTCATGCATACGTGGACGATGTGACATCCCCCCCTCCCACCTGCACCCTATTATTCTACTCTTTGGTTTCACCCCCACACCCCAGTCACTCTGTTGTGAAGGTGTCTCATCTGACATTGACATTGTCATTGTAACTGCTAAGGTCACCCTCTTTTATTACCACAGACATTCGTCATTTTCACCATCTGTGCAGCCATTTTGCCACTGATCTAACTTTGTATAGCAGGCTTGTCTAGAGAACTGAGCTGTCAGGTAGCATATTAGAACAGGACTTTACTCTAACACTGTGACAAACTATTTAAAATAACCAGACAGGTAATCTAGCCAACATTTTACTTTTAAGTCTGCTCTATTCCTATGTTGTATTATTAGCCCTACACATACAGTACTGTGTACAAGTCTTAGTAATAGACCATTTTTCACATTAAAAAACCTAATAAAGGCAGGTGTAAATGTAACAGAATGCCTGTTACCGTCGAGCCAGAGGCCAAAATAAATCAGTCGCATTACAAAGTCATTCTTGAAATGACTGCGAGATGGCGCAAAGGGACAGATTTGCAAAACAGCTGCAATTGCCGTTTTTAATTCGAAAGTCATAACAATATGTTGTAGTAGGATTTCCGAGATGGAGGACAATCCTAGCGGATCGTTTCTTTTTAATAGAAGTAGTGTACGTTAGAGCGATGCTGCATTCATAACTGAACAAAGTTTGCACACACCAAATATCTACTCAGTTTAGTTTTCTGTTAACCTCTCTTAGTCAGTTTTGACATGTAGAAATGTTTCACTTTGTTATTTTGAAAGCATCTTTCTTTGTTTTTTTTTAATTATTATTATTTCTTTACATGCACCTAAGATTTTGCACAGTACTGTACTTACTGTGATACTAATGCTCATTTCCTCATGTTTATTTCATGTTGTAACTGGATCGTAAAATCCTGTATTCATCCATTTCTTTGATGAGTTGTTAGAATTTTGTGAAGAAATGTGCATGTTACTTCAGGCCTGACCCCCCATTCTCTGATTTACCTGCAGATGAGAACCATACGATGACCAGCGAGACCAGCAGCCTGGTCCAGTCTCACACTCACTCCTTTAAGAAAAGAGAAGCAGTGGATGTGCCCTACCAGACAGGGCAGCTCCACCCGGCCATCCGTGTGGCAGATCTGCTTCAGCACATCACCCAGATGAAATGTGCTGAAGGCTACGGCTTCAAGGAGGAGTATGAGGTGAGATTCTGCCTTTATCTTTTATTCTTCCTTGCTTCATTCAGCCTTGTTTAATCTATTCCTACACCCTCCCTTTTTTTTTGGTCCCTTTTCCTTCGTATCCTGTATCTCCTGTTTGGGTGTTGTGCATGGAGTGCATAAGTGTGTTTTCTATCCCTCTGTCTCTCTAATGGACTTTTCATGAGCTCTTAATATGCAAAAAGCACAAATTTATGTCCTTGCACTTAGTGCTTGTGTCATCGCTTCACTCCCCCAGCTCTATGTTCATGCTTCTGCAGTTTGTTGACTCTATGCCACCCTGCTTAGCTCTTTAAGGCCCAAAGACAGGAATCTGTTTAACTACCCAGCAACCCCTAAATTATCTTGGTGGAAAAATTAGCTCGTAATCTGAAAGTCCCCTGTTCACGCTAGCTGGCAGACACACTTGGGGGCTTCAGCGTCTGAGACTGTTTGTTAACGGCTAAGACAGCTGAGTGATATCAGCGGTGCCAGGCGCACGAGCTTGAGCCCACAGACTCTCCTCGTTAAACAAACGGCTCTTTCAACACACACTCTCATCATCCACCGTCTCAACTGTTTGTACGTCTGCATGCACTTTCTGTCCGTTTCATCTTCCTCTTTCTATATCAAATGAAAAAAGATTCACCTTTATTGTAGTTCTCACCAACCCACATTTCATGCTCTCTTGCACCACCTGCCACTTCATTGTTAAATAAGACCAGAATGAAATACATTTTTCAACTTAAATACCCAGTTCAGCCCTCATTCCAGGCTACCCTCAGGGCGCAATTCATTATGGATAAAGTTTTTTTTTTTTTTTTAGTGCAGAGGTAGTTCAGGAGCTATGCTATGCTGGTAAAAAAAAATAAAGTCTGTAAAATAATTGATGCATTCACCTCCCACTTTTCTTTCTTCTTGGTATAAATGTTTTCTTTTTATTCTCCATTTTGAATGGGTATTAAGCTGGAGAACTACAAAAGTCATTGTAGTGTGCTTTCAATTGCTGTCTTTACTCACCTGTCTTAGATTAATAAACGTTAGAGCTGATGAGGTCTAAAACTGAGCACTAAACTCTTAACTTATCTTTTCCCTGATCCATGCTTCTTGTTTTTCCATACATTAACATTGGGAAGCTAAATGAGGTAAGCAGACATTTTTGGATGTGATTATAAGTTGTTACAACTGCTTGCTAGTTGCACTATGACTTGCCAGAATCTGCCAGCTTAAAACTGTACGGTAGCTTGTCATTTAGGTCCTATATTGTGGCTGTAGAGGATGTGTGCCAATTCACTATTTACACACAGTACATGCAGTATAGCAACCAAATTGTTCAAACTTTTTTTTTTTTCCAATTATAGTTTAAGAAAGATACAGTTGTATTGCTATAATTTAGACAAACAGCCTTGCTTATGGACCTTTGTGTCATTTATGCCAATGCTTACCATGCCAGTTTGTTTTTGGACACCATGTCATGCTTTGATATGAAGATTCACTGCAACATACATGCTAATAACCATACCAGCATGCAGGAGGCTGTGAATGTCCTCTTTTGCAGAGTGTCACTTGTGAACTGGCATTTAATTTGATCATCCAGCCACAAACCTGATTATATGATATCACCACTGGCATTTTTTTTTCCAGGTTCACATATGTTTAGCATTGATATTATTTTTTAATTCAAACAGCATAATAGTTTGCAACATAAATTAATCAAGTTTGCTACTTTAAAGTTTGCTACAGTACTTAAAATTAAAGTAGCTAACTGAATCACCAACATGCTGTCTAGTAATATATGAAGAATTATATTGTGTAGATAAATCCAGCAGCCAAAGTGCATTATTCTTCTTGAGTAATTACTTCATCCTGGTCAGCTTCATAATGGATTGTATATGAAATACCTTCTGAATGAGACATTTTGACTATGCACACACACTTTTACACACTCCTTCTCACCCAGACCCAATTTCATGTAGGCATCATTTGCTTATTTCTTAAATTCATTTAAACCAGAAGTCAGGTTTGATTGAATCGTAGTAAACATCAGATCAATTGCCGTCGTGATGTCATGTGATCAACTTTGTGCTTAGCTGATAAAATTAAACTTAAGCTACACCTTGTTTACTTGGGGCGACTATCATTGAGCAAAATCAGGATGTGCACTGATGATCAAACATGATTTTGGTAGAACATGTTACATGATCAGTGTTTGTGTTCAGCTCATTTTCCATAACAAATGCATTGTCAAATGTTAAGTTTACCTTGCATTTCATTTTTTTTTTTCTCATTAAGCAAACTGTGTATTTGTAGTAAATATTTATGTTAGCCATATTTTACATTAGAACATTCACACAAGAACTTGGCAAACCTAGAAAATCTTGGCACCTTTAGGTAGTGTGTAGTTAGCTAACACGAGCTCAGCTTACTTCTTAGCTCTGCAGGCCAGTTAGCTATAAATACAGATTCTGCATTCACATTATTGCCAAACCAACAAGTGACTATTCATTATCCTAGTACATGTGCAACACAGAACAGTGATTTTAGCATTGCTAGCCATTCCTTGTAATACAGGATTGTCCTGTAATCAACAATATAATGGTCATTGCTTTTATTATGCCTTGAATCACTAAATAAGTAATTTTATTTATTTATATTATTAATAAGAAAATTGAAAGTTAAAGAAGGTGTCAAGCATATCAACAGAATTAATTATGACATAGTGAAGCGACCAATCCAAATGATTCGCTTAAATCATTCCTGTGGTAAATCATAGAGTGTGAATGATCCGATGTTTGGAAGGTTATCTGACATGTGGCCTTGTACCTTCAGGTTCAAGGGTTTGATTGCCACGTCAGGTTTGTGTGTGTGGAATCTGCATGTTTTCCTTTGTGTGGAAGGCATTTTACCAAGAACAGAATAGTTCATCAAACCTATTTTACCCACACTTGGGACTGGCACTAAATCCAGCTGCTGGGAATCAAACCCGGGCCACCCACATGGCAAGTAACCTACCACTGAAACACCAATGCCCACATCCTATAGCTCATGAAAAAAAATGCAGTATCTTAAAATATTAAAATATTTCTTAACATCAATTAATTCTAAAAAAAAGAATTTGTTCATTTATGCACTCAATCCTTGCACAAATTACTATGGCATGGAGGTGTTCAGCCCTGTGGCACTGCCAAGAGATATTTTAATACCAGGTAGCTTTGATAGGCGCCTTCAGGCCATCTGTATTGTTTGGTCGAGTCTTGATCTTACTTTTGACAAAGTTCAGGTCAGGTGCACACACACACACACATACACACACACACACACACACACACACAACAAAGAGGTGTTGATCCAGGAGCATGTCCTACTTATGAATTCACTTTCACCTACCAGGGATGTTTTCTTTCATCATCTCTTGTGATGCATTTATATTGTCATTTTATTTCGTTGTTTGCATTGACTTGATACCTTCTGAAATCTCCAAAGACTTGTGTTTTGCCGAAGGTACAGGTGCAGATTACAATGCTTTGTCTGAAACAGGTGACTGATTTTTAATAACCACCCCCTCCCTAATCCTCCTAGGCAGTGAGACAAAACACACAAAGTTGCGAGACACAACAAGGGTACTTGTCATATGTGAGCAAGAAACGGAGTATTATTATCTATTGAAAAGTTGCTCTGAGGCATGGCAGTGATGAATCTGTAATTATTGTTTGTGCTTGGAGTTTGATGTGGTCCCTTGATGCAGCCATCTGATTCTTTCCTGAAGTAATCTAGTGTGAAGAATCACCTGAGTTTGACTTCTTGAACACGCACACAACCGTACACATGTTTGGCTCATTATTTTTAGCCCACCAATTACGTGTTAGCTTATTCACTGATATTATAAGGCCTAACCAATAGTATTCAGAGGCCTGGAGGGACAGCTGCAGCCTGGAGCTTCCTCTCAGCCATTTTACTTTTTATTCTGTCTCCATCTGCTGCAAGGCTGCACAGGGTCTTAATGATTCTGCTCCATAGATTTATACTTACAATCGCTTTTTGTTTTTTTTTCACCTTTTTACACATAGCAAAGTCTGGAATTCATTATTTTCTAACAATTTCAGTCAAGCAATACTAAGTTTATCCCTCCATTTTGCTCTGAATGTTTTCTATTCAAATGTAGGATTTGTTATGCGTGGCGTACAAAGCATCGTGCTAACATTAAAAAAAACAGTATTTCACTATTTGTTTGACAGGATTTGTACTTTATAAACAGTCTTTAAGGCGTCTGCTTATACAGTTTTGAATATATGAATATCTCAGCTGGCTTTTTTTTTCCAGCTGACATGGCACAGTCAAAAGTTCGACACGTGTCTGAACTAGTTCGTCTGTGCTCTCATTATTCTCCCCTACTGCGGTCCCACTGTTGGACTCTGCATCTCATTACTGCCTGCCAAACACACCAAGCATCTAAAGGTGTTCGTCATTCTCCCTCCCTCTACAGGCTCAGAGACGCCATGGCTCGCTGTCACTCACCCGACATGAAAGGACAGCTGTCTCCAAAGACGCAAAGCTGCGATGAATAACAAACCAGCATCGCTTTTGAAAATTTTAACTGAGCCTGGGTAGAAACAGAGCGAGGGAGAGAGACAATATTAAAAAAAACAGGAGAGAGAAGCCAAGTCTTCACATTGTTGTCAATGTGTATTAACCCACCTTCAGTGCATGCATTGGAAAGGAAAGCAGTCTGCATTAAATATGCCTGGCCTTCAAAGTGTCCTTCGCTGGAATGGTCAGACCGCCACTGACCTATCTCAAAGCCCCGCCTGGTCAGCAGAAAGGTCATGTAATAAACACTGTTCCTTTAATCCAGTAGGAAGGTGTGCCTGAGCCTGTTTGCATATTAAGAGCTCATTTCTGAACTCTGCAAACTGTCATGGAGAAGAATTTTTCTCATTATGAAATGATCTGTGCATTTGAAATCCCAAGAAAAGCTTAGGACGTAACAGTAGATCCTAGCTACATTTGCGATTTAGAATCTGTATACAGATTTTCCTAGCAAACGATTTACTTTAGCTCAAGTCAACCCCAAGTCGTTTAAACGTTATATGTTCACATGTAAAAAAATAAATAAATACATTTTGACTGCACCCATTCAGCAGGAGACAGGGCTGCAGCACGCCTCTCATCCCCAGGTGCTCCCTCCTGCCTTCTGCTTTCTCTGCGGGGAACTTCAGTAGAAAGCGGGAGTCGTCACTCTGCCGGTGTCATTAACCACACCGAGGCTGATCAAGGCACTTTGTTCCTCAGACAAATCCAGTGTCATCATCGCATTCATAGCCAAAGGATGTTCGGCTTCCCTAACAGAAAGAGCAGTAGTCACTTGCAATCACCAGCAATCATATCAATTGTCTGTGCGTCCGTTTGTGGATAATAATGCATCATTATGCTCTATTTATACCTCAGAGCTGCACTTTATCCAGAGGGAAGCAGGCAGCTGGCAGCATTAAGAAGCGACTACGAGCAGACGAGTCTGCGAGCATGAGCACTCCGACACCCCACCCACCCTCCCACCCCCGCTAACAAACTAGATCTGCTTTTGAAGTTTGTCTTCATAATTAGCTTTAATTGTGTGACTGAGTAGTTTTGAATGGGCAGATTCCCCACACTGCATTAATATTTCATCAGCAGTTACTGTTCAGAAGAGTGTCGGCTTTAGTTCCATCACTGACTGCATTTATTTATTTATTTATTTTTTAAGTCTTTAATTTCTACCATTCTAGCCCTTTAGCAGTTTCAGAGACCCAGGCAGCGAGGTCATTTTTGTCTCAGCTGCAAACTCTGAGCCGAAGCACCTCTAATAGCCCTTAGTTCTGACACTATTCCTGGGGTTCCTTGCTCCTGTCCCTTGATGTGAAATAATGATGTGAATCTAGTTAGCGCAACTGTCTTCTTTTCCACTGATCCTGTTTGAAGTCCAACTCAGCCATCATTTAAGATAGTAACCTTTTGACCTTTTTTGTGCCTTCTGTGCTCTTGCTTCTTAGCCATTTGTCTCTGACTGTTTTGATTTCTCTCAACAGAGTTTCTTCGAAGGGCAGGCTGCTCCCTGGGACTCTGCCAAGAAAGATGAGAACAGGATGAAGAACCGTTACGGAAACATCATTGCATGTATGTAACGATAATAATCTTAATTTGGTCTCACTAGCAATGCTTTTGTGTGATACAGAGCACAGCACACAGAACTTCCTGTTATGTGTAATTACTCTTTTGACTGCATTCCCTTCCTTTTGCTTTATATTGGAGATTCTCTTTCAAACTGATGTATACATACACATACATATCCATATAGAGTGGAGGAATTGTCAGGATGCTGTTAGAGATGAG
>JAQMYJ010000033.1:25769002-25801722 GCA_030014305.1 Clarias laeviceps
ATGTGAAAATTTTCACATGTCCGCATGATCAACAGGAAATTCCCAAAAGCTAAATAAATAAATCATTAGGATGCTTTTTTTTTTTCCCTTTACTGGAGTTCTTCATCAGTCACCTTTCCCACATCTACTGCACTCATTATAAACCGTTTCTCCCTCTGAGAGGAAACAGCTCGCTCAGTTTGGCTCCACACACTTCCTGTTCCTGGCTAATGAGGCACCAGCCAATCCCAGGCGAGCATGAGCCCTAGGCCATGTTAGACCTGATATAGAGAACATTCCCAAAGGACTGGCAGAATTGCATAGTGGAAATCCTTCACAACAACTTAGTATCTCCTGTACAAATAGGAATCTGGCAGAGTGACAGATGATCATTTCACAGTGATAAGTTATGCATTACTATCTGCTGATTTAGAAAGTGGAAATATCACTGCAAGTACTGTGTTGAATGATTTCATAAGATTTAATAAAATTAAAAAAAACATTAAATCTCATTAAATCTTATGAAATTCGTATTAGGCTCTTTAGGGTTAATGTAACATTTTCAGTATTATATGCTATAGATATAAATACACACACTAACCTCCTGCTTTAATATATTTCAAGCTCATATCCAACATTAATAAGTAGCAATTTTCCACATTGTTGCCTTCTCTTCTTTATTTTTCCCCTAGATGACCACTCCCGTGTTCGACTGCAGGCTATAGAAGGGGAGCAGAGCTCAGATTATATTAATGCAAATTACATTGATGTAAGTATGAACACTTGCCAAGGCTTATACACTGAGGTCAATATGTATGGTCATTGTGTTTGTGTGTAGATGTGATTTCCTACAGTCTAATGGATGTGGTTAAGGATTACATCCTCACCCCTTTCGTACTCCTCCCATTACTCAAATGAAAACATTATTGATCCATACAGTGTTGACAGATTTAGCATAGAATTTCTAGCCCTGACACAAAACCTATTAATACTTGAGCTCTTAGCTAGGGCAATTAAGAGAATAGCAGTGTAGTCTGTCCGACACAAAGCAAGTGTAAGTGTGGTGGAGCTGATGGATATGAAAGGGGTTAACATAAGCTTTTTTTGCATGCGTTACTGAAGCTGAGATTAGTCCAAGGTATCTATAGCAACCAGATCTCAAATTAAATTCATATAGATTTAGATAATCGAGGGCGATGTGGGTTATTTTTTTGTTGTTTCATTTCGTATAAATAAAAAAGCAGCTAGTAATCTTGTCCATAAACTTTACCTTCATAACATTTCACCCAATTTGAGTCATGCAAACTAAGGTATGAGCATTAGAGATTTGAATCACCTGTCACCACCTGATACCATATCACCACGATACCTACTGTTGGAGCCGATTTGATTAACATATAAGTATCAAAGTACTGTAAGTATCACAGATTTCATATTGTAAATATACCAATTCAGTATTAATTTTAAAACCTTGTACCTTAAAAAAAGTTGTCGTAAAATATAAAGTTTTAAAGTATTATATAAAGTTTTATACTTTATACTTTAAAACCATAAAGTATAAAGTTTTAAAGTATAAAGTTTTATACTTTAGCTTTATTCAACAGTTTCACAACTAAATCGAACATGAATAATTAAGTGTAGTTCAGTCCTTAATATTAGTTTGCTCTTTTAAAAAACCATGGGTCATCCTGCCATAATTATTATCTCTAAACAAACTTAGCAAATAATGCACTTCTACCACACAGGATGCCAGTGTAGGAATAGTTTAGCGTGTATTGCCTGTGGGATTATAAGGAAATGGTGATGTTATACCGCTTCAAATGCCTCCAAAGTCTTGCACATATTTTGAGCAGTGGTGAGCACGCAGTCGCACACAGTTTCCAACGTAGTTACCTGCAGCTTCTAACGTTGTAATGTTTTGCTGTTAAGTAGCCCTCGCTGTGTTTGGAGGCAGGTGTAAGCATGTGTAATGAGTGGGTTTTGATAATGGGATAGGCGGTAATTTTTGAAAACGTTCTGTTCCACCACTCAGACTCTTGTGTACTCGGCACAAAATTGGTTATATACAAGGTGACTGGTCATGGCTGATCAAGCTGAAAAACAGGTAATTCCGGTCACTGGCTGATAATCTCTATTATAAATTTTTTTTTAAAAAGTCATTTAAAAATCGACTTTGGAATCAATATGGTGATAAATGAATCGCCACAAAAAAAAAAATCACGATTCATAACTGAATCCAAATTTTAATGACCGTGTTGCAAAACTGATTTCTGCATTATATGTCGGGGTGAAAAAAAGACTGTCTTTAAAGTTTATACATTAGATGCCTTCTCATGTACTTGCATCCCCTGCTATTACCCTGTGTGTGTCCCTGTGTGTAAATATTAGAGACATACTGTAGAAAGGCATTTGTGTACAGAATTGTCTGTAATTTTAGCAATGAGTAGTTTATTTCAACATAGAATATTTATTCTATCTCCTCCAACAATACTTTTTATTCCCTTTCAACCTTTTACAGACACTCAGGGTTATTGTACTTGACCAATGCATTCCGCCCCAAAAGCCCAAAACCATTTCCTTACTACCAGTAGTACCTTCTGTCAAAGTGTTGTCTTTAAGACAACTGACATGTGCCAGCATAAGTAACAGAGCATCAAATCAGTTGTCTTCTATCTCAGATACAGTCATGGCTTTAGCTTTTAAAAACAAAATGATGGCTTAACATGACCGAGCAGCCCTGTGTATCTTTTTTTTTTCTCTGCTACAGTATAAATAACCTCTGTCATGTCTTTGCTCCAATCAAACAAACATGCCTAATGAAGATGGTTGCATGTGGAGTAGAGTAGTCCATTGTCCTTGCTCTTTCCATTGAGCTTTGTTTGAAAATAATTTCACTGACAGAGCAAAGTGATTACACTTCAAAGGAAGTTGTTTTGAATAATGGAGGCACGCTGCAGTCCTCACGGTTGCTCCGGGCTGCTCTCAGTGTCCGGTCTCATTGGAGGAGCCCACCAATCTGGATTGACTTTGAATGTTTACTGAACTGTTGTCGATCACTAGCGTTTGTTGTCATGGGAGTCAAAGGATAAAAAGAATAATCATTGCCACCTGCCCGTGCTTGTCTGTTGGTGTGTCGAGTTATCTCCCCATCGGATACGATGCGCTGAAAAAGTTCTTTCTAATGTTTACACTTCCAGCTAGAGCTGTGGACAAAGTAAATGTTATTTTCACCTCCTGTCAGCCACCCACTCCGGATCAACGTGCCCTACCAGGCCCTACACATACTGATCGCCTCCTCTCCTCCCACTCTCTTTTCCATCTCTGTTTCCCCTCTTTGGCATGCCTATTCACTTGTCATTAGGACACTTTACGCTTGCCTTCAAACAGATCCGGGGATGCTCGAAGCAGATGGAACAAGCTCTTCACACGCTGAATTATTTACCTGGCCAGCTTTTAGCGCATGCCGCGATACGGTCAAGACACTTAGCATCTCAAAGGACGATTAGTGAAAGCATGTCTCGTTGTCAGACACCATTATTATACTGTGCATGCTCAAAGGAGCGATATGTGAAGGAGGTTTAATCTTGCGTGTGTGCTCTATTCCGGCTCTTAAAAGTGATTTATTCATGCTCCGCAGCATTTATCGTGCCATTTTAACCACGTTAACAATGTGCAGTTTTGTTTAGTGCATAAAACAGAGCAGTATTGACTTGCAGTATTGACAATATTGAACATGTATACTGATAGACATCTGCATCACCTGTCACCTGAGTCAATTCACATACAATAAGGACAAGGCTTGTTCCTCGATTTCAGATTCAAGGCATGCTGCAGCACTCTAGAGTGAGCAGTCTAGTAGGTAATTTTAATTGATTCTTTTAGAGCTTATCAATACTGTATAGAAGAAACTTTGCAAAATCATAGCCTTTGACAACCATTTGAAATCATCTGATCGTAGCGGGTCTCAGTATTAGGCAAATACAACATTTATAACTGGATGTCCTTTATGACATTATCAGTCTCTCACGTCACTGAGGAGAAATTTTTGTCCATTTTTCTTTACAACATTGATTCAGTTCATTGAGGTATTCGCTTATGTACAGCTCTCTTAAGGTCCCACCACAGCAGTTCCATTTGGTTGAGGTCTGGACTTTGACTTGGTCATTCCTAAACTTTGATTCTTTTATTTTTCAGCCATTCTAATATAGATTTACTGATGTGCTCCGGATCATTGTCCCATTGCATGACCCAATTTTAACCAAGCCGTATCTATCGGACAGATGGCTTCACATTTGCCTCTATAATACTCTGGTATACAGAAGAGTCGGTTTTGGTCACTGGACGATCAATTATAAATGTTAAAATTTAAGTTTTTTTTTTTTATCGATTTTGGAGTCAGTGTGGCAATACGTGAATCGCCACATGAAAGAATCGCGATTCATAACTTAATCGATTTCCCTCCCGCCATCTCTAGTATTTTGTGTGACAATGCTTTTAAGGACCCTTTAGTGTCGGGTACAGTTTGTGCAGTTTTATAAAGAAAGTTTTACTGAGCATTCTTCAGAACCAGACACAGTTTCCAACAGAGAAAATTCACTGTTGCATGCAAAATTCAGGAGCTTCCATTTGCTTATATAATGTGCTTCTTTCTTTTGTGGCATACAAATAGTTTTCTGTAACTTTTACTTGTGTGGTGGAATACTGATGTTAAAAATGTTAAATGTTTTTGTACTGACTCATCAATAAAGTCATAGAATATTAAACAATCTATAGAAAAATTTCACTTAAAACACAGGATGCCTAAGACTTTTGCAAAGTACTGTAGGTGTAAGTGGAAAAAAAAATGTCTGTCTGAAATTATTTTATTTTAAAACTGCAAAGCAAATCTAGGTTTAGTAACTTATAGACTTACAGTAACTGCTTCATCAAACAAGAGCACATGACTTAAAAAAACACTAGAATAGGACATGATTTGATTAAAGGAAAGCTGAGTAAGAATAAAATTCAAAGTGGATAAAGTCCTTCATTTCAAAGATTTGGGTATTTGGTTTGGTGACATGGTGGCTTAGTAGCATTCACACCTCTGGGCCTGGTGATTTAATTCTCACCTCTATTCTGAGTGTGAGGATTTTGCATGTTTAACCCCATGCATGGTGGGTCTCCTCCAGGGACAATAGTTTCCTACCAAGGTCTAAAGACATACAGTTTAGGCTAATTAAAGTTTCCAAATTGCCCAAAGTGGATGATTGGGTCTCGTGTGTGTGTGTGTGTGTGTGTGCGTGTGCTTGTGTGTGTGTGTTTGTGCCGTGAAATGGGGTGCATATCCAGGTATCCTGCATTGTGTCCTTAGCTCCATGGGACAGGCTCCAGACCTCCTGTGACCCCCAAACAGGATAAGCTATATAGATAATGGATAAATGGCTACTTATTGCTCATTTAAGCAAATGTGTCTATAGTAAAATGTCAAAAACTTGCATGGTAGTTAACTGTAAGTTTTTTAAGCCGTTCCATATTTATTAAATACGCCCTCATCCATTGTAATCTGCTTGATATACATGGTTCATGGCAGCATGCACAAAGCTAAAAAAGTCATTAAAAAACAGGGAACACAGATAATGAACAAAGGGGTGTCTCCTGTACTCTGGCAGGCACTTTATTCCAGCTCCAAACTTTAATTACAGACAAACTGCATTAAATACGACACTGATAAGAGCGTAAGAATAGGATGACGACAACAATGAAAGCTGTGAACAAGTTGGAACTCAGCCTTTCGCCCTTAACATTTAGTTTCTGCACACTGAGCCCTTGCTGGAACACAACACGCTCAACAAATGAAATGAGAGGATTAGCTTAATCCCGCAGAGATTGAGCCTATCCCATAATATATTTCCACAATCTATATCAAAACCATTACAGAAGTAGTAAACAGTGGTGTGGAACAGTCGTGTGTGTGTTTGTGTGTTTGTGTGTGTGCGTGTGTGTATGTGTGAGACATTTTAGAATGTCTTTAGCTACAAACAGTAACTGTAACTATATTTACAGAGCAGATTAATTGTAAAAATATGCTAGAATTAGTAAAGAACAAGTCTAGCTCAGTCTCTTTCTTGATAGTCATCTAAGTTATAATTATTTTTTTGTTTCATTAATTTCTTTGTTTTGTTTTTTAAAAACAGGGATATCATCGACCAAATACCTACATAGCCACTCAAGGTAAGAATACTTATTCTTATCTTATTTAATTCAATTTAATTGTATTTGTATAGCGCTTTTAAGAATGATCATTGCAAGAAAATTCTGGAAATGTGTATGAATCAAAATGATCAGATTGTTTGAGCAAGCCAAAGGTGGCAAGGAAGAACTCCCTGAGATGGCAATACTGCAAATGTGTCTCAAGGAAGAAACCGTGAGAGGAACCAGACTCAACAGGAAACTCATCCTCATTTGGGTGAAAATGGATAGCAGGAATTGTTTCCAGTCATACTGTGTGTTAGGCGGCTGGACGTTGAATCTTATCTTATGGTATCTTATGCTGTCTAAACCACGCTCAGATATGAACTGTAGTTCATAAATAGTCGCATTTCAGACTTTGCTATATATTTGTACACACTCACATACACGCACTCAGACTCATTGAGCCATCTTGTGCTGAAGCAGCGTCTTGGAACAATTAATCAGCCTTAGTGTTGGCAGAGGCGGTGGAGTGGGATGGCTGTTAAAGGATGTGAGTAATAAATAAATGGATTAGTCGGTACGTACTTGCGCACTCTGTTGCTCAGTTAATCTGGCGGTCAGTGCCCGCTCTCCCAGCAGCCCCTGGAGGCAGTGCTTGATTGATAGTTAATTGTTGCGAGCTTCTTGGAGGCCGTGTTTTTTCCTGCGTGCTGCCTGCTCGTAGTGCCGCTACAGTGATGGGAAACAGCAGCGAACGCAATCACTTCTCCTAATAGACTCACAAGCTGGTATAGTGGCATTGGGAGTTGCATAATTACCTGTTTATTGGCGCGTTGCCTGGCCTGTCCACAGAGACGACTCTATGTCTAAATGGCCTCTTAAGTTCTCTGTCTGCTTTTCTTCACCCTACTACTCTTTCTCCCGACTTCATTTCCAAGCTGATCCCCAGCCACCAAAGTATGTCTTTTCATCTGTATCAGCATTTGTTTATGACAAACAGCATTTATCATAAGAGCTCGTAACAGTTAATTGAGAAGTAATTGTAATATAAATTGTGTGTACATCTGGATGTTTTACAACCTTACAGAATTGTTTGGATAAGCAAAACCATGAAAAACACAATTTACCAAAAATGTGCTGGGAATTAGGTACAGGTCCAGCGACTGATGACACTCTTTGTATTCAATGTAAGCAGATTTCAAAAGAAAGGCTTTTTCTACGGTGGGAAAAAAAGTTAATAAGCTCAGAAGTTGTTGAGATCAAAGACACATTTTCTTTAGGCTTTTTGAACTTGACAGCACATCCTCCCTTTTTCCCAAACATACGTTCACTTAAAAGAAGCTTAATTGTGTCTATTATTTCTCCCAGGTTTTTCAACTTGCAATGACTCTGGAACATCAGAGATGATCAGACTGTATCATAGCTGTGATAATGAGTAGACTGCTTTACTGCACAGATGATTAAATATAGAATGCATAAATAATGTCACAAAAAAGGAACCCCACAGGGCGTGTTGTTATAGTAAATAATCAGTGATGGTGTGATGTGATAGGGCCGTCACCACCATTTTCCTACAATGATAAGCCCAAAGTGGTGTATTCCTCTTACACAACAGGATTTCACAGATAAAGGCTCTTCCTGCTTTCTCTCTTCTTTCTTTATATATATATATTTCTATCTTTCTCTTAAAGCTGATATGGCATAAAACACAACTTGGCATGTTACTGAAAACACACCTACAGTACCTTCCTGTCCTGAAAACAGAACATAACAGCTTTATATTTGACTGTTACAAAGTGCTGACACTGGAGACTCCCTCCATAAAAGTTTAAACAAAATGTTTCCTCACAGAAAACTTACTCATATCAACAAATAAACCTAAAATTCCTGGCCAAAAAACACACATTATCAAATTATTGGGCTGCATCAAGCACAGAAAACTGGAACAAGAAGATAGGAAATAACTGGAACTGAATTAAGAAGCCCTCAACATATTTTTCAAAGCCTGTATGGATCGTGATGAACCAACAACTTTGTGGAACAAATGTGGTCGGAAAAAAAATCATGATTGGAGATCACTTAGACACTTGGTGCATGGTAAAAATAAAAAAAAAACTGTGGAAAATCAGAGCTATGTTTAATATGAAAGTAAGTGTGATGAGCACTCGGAGGACTGGGGATAAACAGCTGTGTGGCCATAAGAAAACTACTTGTTAGACTAATCAGATGAAAAGGAAAACCAGAAAAAATTTGCTAAAAAGTATAAAGATTAGACTTTGGAACAAAGGAAAATGTCTGATGCGTCCAGATGGATGCTGCTCCAGAGTGATGGCCATGTCAGGGTAAGAAGGAAAGTCGCTCTGGATAAGAGCGTCCGCCAAATGCCTACAGTAAATGAAAGTGCAGTAAGTGATGCTCCATCATACATAGTCACACACACACCAATTTACAAGCCTCTGAAGGCAGTGTTGTGATCTGGGGTTGGTACAGTTGGTCAGCTCTAGACTCAGCAACATCATGTAACAACAACATGAAGACAGCTGATGACCTGAATGTACTGTATGACCGGGTTATCACATCTATGTTTTTGAGTTTTTTTCCTTATGGTACTGTACAAGGGTATTTCAGGAATCAAATTGTGAAAGTGTGGTTCTGGGAGCATGAGGAACCATTTTCATGGCCAAGATTATCCTTTTTTTTTCTTCTTTTTTTTTTTTTTTAGGCAGTGTATTTGGGATCACTTTTCATTAAATCGCCACCCCTGCAATCCCTATAGAAATTACACTATATTGTAATGAACGCTACCATCAGGGCTGCTGTTAAAGGAAATGTGACAAAAATTGAGCATTCAAAACACTCCTTCAACAGGTAGAATAGACTTCATTGAAAAAAGGTGATATTGTCCCTCACACGACCTGAAAAACTGCATCATCTGAATCAGGCACATACCGTATGTGGTTACATCCACTAATTTTGTGCATGCAGACTGGAAAATGAAAGTGTTCTTATGATGTCCTCTAACAGTTCAATCCCACAGGATGAACATCCTTTATTAAAAAACGGGAGATTTTCGCACATTTCTCTCAAAGTCTTGTTGAGAGGAACTCGCTGGGACGCTCCATGCGAGACATTCTCCCTGTGGTGACAGAGCAGCTGTCTGACAGGCCATCACACTTTCTGGTGTAGTGCTTTCCTACCTGCTTGCTAGAGCAACTTTCCCAGTCTAATTGGGGAAGCCTGAATTCACTTACAGGTGAACGGGGGGTTTGTAGTGTATCGGCAAATGATAGCAGCATTTGTCAGTTCGTACCTACTGTTCCAGGCTGGAATACTCCTCCTGCACCCTTCAGACTCTGTGTCAGTGATCATGACTTTCAAGGATCATATACAGACTATGTGTGTGTATGTGTGTGTTTGCAATATGAGTGTCTCTTTGTAAGTATACCACATGCCGAACACTTGAATGTGTGGTATAAATCTGATTAAACACAGTATGTAATGATGTATAATATATTCTGCAATTAAGTAGTGAAACCATGAATAAACCTGACCTCCTGCTGTAACTACATGTAATAAACAACATCAGACAAGTCCAGTAATGAGAAAATCTCTCTACTACAAGTAGTAATTTCGAACGCTTTCAGAGCAGGCCAAGGGTTCGGTAATGCAGATGTTTTTTTTGCGGATTTGAATATGTCAAATCTCTTTTCCCTCATTTTTTTCCTGGTGGATGTAATTTACTTTGGCTCGGAGGTAAAGCATCAGCAGTGGAGAAAACGCACACAGATTTGCATGAGCTAATTAGCTCGTCAGAAGTCATTTCGTAATGCGCCTGTTGATTAAAAACAATGCTAATTAGAATTAATTAACTGTGTGATTTTAATTCCTTGCACTGCATCCTTATTGCTGGATGTTGGTCTATTAAGGTGTTTTGGAGCTTAATGGAAATGTAGATACACAAGCCTGTCAGCATTAATTTGCATGTATCTGAGCGTACTGATACACACTATGTCCGTTGTCTCTGAAGAACTTGCTCTGGGTCATCTGGTGTAAATGCAGAAATTTTAGTGTGGGGTTAGCATTATTGGGGTATTATATGTTTAGTTCACGATTCTTTTTCTGCCTTTGCTTCTTGGAATCAGGACCCATGCAGGAAACAGTCTACGACTTCTGGAGGATGGTGTGGCAAGAGAACACGGCGACCATCGTCATGGTTACTAACCTGGTGGAAGTTGGCAGGGTGAGTTAATCAGTAAACAGCAGTGCTTTATCTCTGCTAACTAAGTGTGGAAAAACTAGTTTTCTCTTGTTTTAAAGCTACAAAGTGATAACAAACAACAATATTCATATTTTTAACCACTATTATGCGTAATCAATTAACATTCATCCATAAACAGATTGTTTCACCCTACTACAAGTATTTGCTCTTTAGATATTGAACAGCAAACTCTAAACTACATACTGTTTACATCACCCAGTGTGTGTTCCTTATTTATGACAACCTCACAGTAAATATCTCTTTGTATTATTTACCAGCTATAGTGCAAGAAACACAACACAGTCCACCCCGTACACTGTATTCCGAGGGCCTTAACGATGTTCACTCTCCGCCGCAGTTAAAATCTGAGTGCATTTCTCAAAATTTCTGCCACTCTTCAGTACCTTCACATCTGGTCCCCTGCTTGTGTTGTTTAAAACACTGCGCCTAATATCCCAGCAGACTGTTGCATTCTTTATCAAATCTAACCGAGTAGCCATCCGTCTCACCAGCAGCAGCAACGAATCACGTCCCTCCCTTTTCATCATTGCCACCATCTGCTGCGTCTCACTGCTGATGAACTCTGGGATTTGGGCTCGGCCCTCTCCGTGTCCTCCATATTCACACCAAGCTGCTTCTCAGGTGGACAGTTTTCTCCTACGCCTTCAAAAGACCAAACACCTCACATGATCCGAAGAGAAACGCAATCATTATTGTTAACCTCTTTAATGAGCTTCTTCTCAACACACAAGTGTGCACATACAGTATAACCAACATATATCATATAATGTACATATAACACAGTCGAGAAGTCGCCAAAGCTCATTAAGGCTGATATAGGTAATCTCCTGGATACTATTAGATGGTTAGTTTTAAGGGCCATTTTTAAGGAAATGTGTTTTGTAAATATTGTTTAACTGTACTAGGTAATGGATAGAAAAAAACAACAGTGTGTGCTGTTATAGGTAATAAGCAATGGTTGATGTTATAATAATTAATTATAGTCATGTTTTATGTTGTAAAATGACACAAACAGGATCATTTCTGACATCATATAAGCAGCTTTTTTAACTTACTGACAAACACTTATGTCGATGTAATCAACAACCTCTGACTAACCGGAATCAAGTATTTAAAATTGCTGCCTGTTCATGTTTTTAAGGTCCACACCACACACTAGACACTGACTTAAACTGTATTACATGCAGATTAGTGATTAAATCTGAGGATTATTAACCATGGGAGTGTCAGCACTAGTATACTTACTCCAGGTAATTGTCTGGATTGCTAACAAAGGTTTATCCTACATTACACAGTTAGGTACAGATTCTAGCCATTCTTGGTTTCTACAGAACCTAAAGCTTTAATCCAGGATATTTGGTTTCCTTGTGTCTATCCCTGAGTTGACTACGTTAGCATATCTGGTGGCTGTTAAGGAGCTGAAATCCACTGTGGGACTGAAATACAGTGATATCATTGTACTTTAAGATGCTCATGGCAAGTGGAGGACTAATCCCTAACATTCTCGGTGGAAATCTGTGGCTTGGAACTAATGGGATTTCTAAAACTCATCTCAATATCTAATAAGAACAAAAGGCCTTTCCTTCAGTTCGGCACAGCATCAAGTTTCATTCATTAATAAGTTATTAAAGTGCACAAGGAATGATGATGCTGTAGAAATCAAAGTATATTTTTGTTAAATTCTGAAAGTTCTGAAAAAATGTATACCAGTTAGTCCTAATCACTTTCATCATGAGGAACAATCGTGCATGCGTTAGCGAATCCATTTTAAAGCCCTTTGGTTTTCATGTAGAACTTTACAGATGTTGAATGATATTCATCATGGACAAGCGAAATGATATAATAACGTATAATGTGAGCATGAATCATAATCAAAATAGTTTTATCTTGTTTAGAAGATTCTTCATCCATAATCTAATTTTTGACGGTTAGAAATGTGCAGATAGCATCTCACTACCGGTGTTTTTTGACAAGATCTGTCAGGCGGAGCTAGCATGACTACAGCTGTTTCCAAACACCCATTAAACCCTAATTATTTCACCAATTAGCCCAGACTTAATAAGGCCATAAAGTTGAGAATATGGAGGGGCAGGAAAAAATGATAATGGTGTCAGAGGCAAATAAAGAAGAAAGGGGAAGTGTAGCATAATGTGAGTGAATGAGAAAAGAGGGCAGTAAATGATCAAACGGAAAAAAAGCAAGGGAATCGTTTCCCAAGGCTCCTAAAAGAAAGCATTCAGGGCAAAACGGTATTGATCATCGCAACATCAAGGAAAATAATACAGACAGTGTCCTGTCCTATAAAACGTGCTCTTTGTTTTTCACATAGTAATGAAGCCTGGCCTGAATTCTAGCAGTTTTGTTCAGGTCCTGCGTGTGTGGACCAGGTAATGATAGAGTTCAAGAGCAAGCCGCTGGGGGTAATTAGTCAGGGGATCATCAGGCCCAGAGCTTTCAACGTATCTGGGGCACTCAAGATGGGAGCATCAGCTTGCGAAAAAGAAGTAAAGCATTTTCCATCCTCCTCTTAATTCTATGTCAGAAATATTTGAAGATCTTTAAGATGATACTGACTTTTCCAAGGTTCCTATGAGTTCTGGGCTCTGAGGCTCTGTACACAGCCTGATTTTTTTTCTCTGAGCTGCTATTAACGGATCATTGAGTAATTTGGCAGGGACTGGAAGCTGGTTAATGGAGAGTTTCTGACATGTGCATTTGCCTCTGTGTGTGTATGTGTGTGGGTGTATCTCAGGTTAAGTGTTGCAAATACTGGCCAGATGACACAGAGATCTACCGGGACATGAAGGTGACACTGATCGAGACACAGCTGCTCTCCGAATATGTCATTCGAACTTTCGCTGTGGAAAAGGTACAGGCAAGAAGTTTAAACTTTCTTTAAATATGTTAAAAGACTGTAACAGTGTTTTTTTTTTTTTTACAAATGCTTGAAGTTTTATAAATTAGATTTAAATGTAAATACAGGAGAAACAAATAATTTGGTTGTTATTATTATTGTTGTTGTTGTTGATGTTGAGTTGTATCTGTCCAGTTTGGAATTAAACTCCAGCTTTTTGCGCAACTAAATTCCAGAGGGTCTGTGTAGGTGTGTGACAGGGTGCATGTGTGTAAGAGTGTGAATCACTAGCCTTCTTTCCTCTAGCTGTATTTCACTCTTTCTTATCCACCCACAAATGCACAAACCTTAAGACACACACATACACACAAACACCGGCGATGCTTTGAGATAATACTTGTGGGAGTTGGAATGAAGCAATGTGCCAACAGACCTCACTCATAAACTCTCTTGGTGTGTATATGTGTGTGTTTGCTCGTTTGCTCACTACAGCGAGGAGCTCATGAGATCAGGGAGATCAGGCAGTTCCATTTCACTGGCTGGCCAGACCATGGAGTACCGTACCACGCTACAGGCCTGCTGGGCTTCATCCGCAGAGTCAAATCCAAGAGCCCAGCTAATGCCGGCCCGATGGTGGTCCACTGCAGGTCAGAAAATAATGATACTGCCATTCTGTAGCTGTATGGATCACTACATGCTTTTTTTTTTTACTCAGTAGATGTGATGAGAAATCAATGATTGCGTTATGGTTTTCACAGTTTCTCTGTATTCTGTATGATTCCTTTTGCCCTTTGGTTTTTTTGACACACGATACATCAATCTGGCTTGCAGTGCTGGCGCTGGCCGTACGGGCTGCTTTATCGTCATTGACATCATGTTGGACATGGCTGAGCGTGAGGGTGTGGTGGACATCTATAATTGCGTGAGAGAGCTCCGCTCACGCAGGGTCAACATGGTCCAAACGGAGGTACTGCATCCAAATGACCTCACACCAAGCTTACACCACCCTCAAACAAAACACACACTCAAACATTCGTCCTGACCCAGAACTCATAAAATCAAATTAAAGAAATCGACAAGTCATTCTGCACAGATGTCATCCTTTTTATTTCATTCTGAGTGAAATGGTTGTTTAATCATGAGTTGATTTAATCTGTTTGACTTGAGCTGGTGATTCAGTAGACCGTCAGAATAAAAACAAGCTTGATTTACGTGGCATGATTACATTTCTTTGTAATTTTTATCATCTGACTTTTTTTTTCCAAGAGAACAATTTCTAATCAGATTTCAACCATTTTCACATGTTGTCATGGAAAAAGTTATACATGATCTATTAGATGTACATAAATATATATTTGCATTACACAGTACACTATTCATAACACAGTTTGAGCAAAAATGGAGCATAAAACTTGTAGCTTGTGGTTGTTGGTATGTTGGTAAGCAAGAAAGTCCTTATTTTGTTAATTTTTCCATTGAAAATGGAAGCAGATGGCTAAAAACAAATACAAAAAAAGTTCCATGAACTACTTAATTGATTTGTGGTATGTAGCACTTTATATTCAACAAATTAGGGACAAATTGTTATTTTCCCTGAGTGCATAAACATCCAATGCGTAATTAAATATTTATAATATATCATTAGAATGGTAAGGTACTTAAAGGAAGAGATCTTTTCATTCTATTAAAACTAATACCAGGCGTTAGTCTTGTACAATAATTCTCAATATGAGCAAACTTATAATCAGTTTGACAGATAATCTGTGCCAAGGACAGGAGAGTCAGCAGTGATGCTACAGCAGACCAGCCTGAAAGCCACTGACTGGACTTTTGTCAAAAATGACATCTTAAAGACATTTCAGCAAATGTCACTTCATCAAAGATTAATGTCAGGCAGGCAGGTCTGAGTGAATATAGAAGCAGAAAGTTGGAGGACTGACTGATGGCCCTGTGCAACATCAAGCCACTGCACTTACTGTAGACCTGGAGACTAAGTTTGATCAAGCGAGATATAATGATAATCTGGAAAATTGCAGAATGTGGTAAACAGCACATTTACAAATTTTTAATGTCTAGTCATATGTTTTTGAAATATTATTGTTTTATATAATAATCATAATGATAATAATAATAATTACATATAAAAGATGTTTAATAATTATTATATATTAATGCATACAACAGTTAAAACTAAAATCAACAAAATACTTTCCCTTACCTGATATTACTTTTTGGTTATAGAAATGTTGTATAAATCAATATTACACCCACATTTGCACTATTATCCTGAATATTACAGCAATGCTTCTAATCAATACAACACCACTCCTGCGTGATATTGTTGAATAATCTCACAGCGATGCCAGAGGCCAGATGTTCACTGACAGCAGTTCAGGCTATAATTCTACTGATATGTTTATTATAATAATGCACTTGTACTAAAAGCCTATTGTCTCTTTAGTAGCAGTTCATTTGCAGGGACTTACAGTTGAAGTCAGAAGTTGACACACCTTATGCAAATCCTCTTAACTCACTTAGGATTGCTGCTTTATTTTAACAATGTGAAATGGCAAAATAATAAGCAAGAAATAGTCATTTGAGCTTTTATTTCTTTCATCACATTCACAGTTTACATACACTTCAGGTCAGGTTTGTAGGCTTTTTTGCTCCACACACTTTTTCAGTTTTGACCACAAATTTTCTATTGTATTGAGATCAGGGGTTTGTGACCAAATACCTTAACTTTATTGCCCTTAAGCCATTTTGCCACAACTGGAAGTATGCTTGGGGTCATTGTCCATATGGGAGAACCATTTGCAATGAAGTTTTAACTTCCTGGTTGATGTCTGGAGAAATTGCTTCAGTACATCCATATCTTCCTTCCTCACGGTTTTATCTTATTTTGTGAAGTGCACCAGTTGTCCTGCAGTAAAGCACTCCCAAAACATAATGCTGCCACCCCTCTGCTTCACGGTGCTTCACATGATGGCCTTTCCTTTCCTTTATATCATAACAATGGTCATTGTGGCCAGACAGTTCAATTTTTGTTTAATCAGACCAGAGGACATTTTTTTCAAAAAGTAAGATCTTTGTCCTCATTCTTGTGGGAAAAGATGCGAAAAGATGCGGTCGGCTGGCGTCATGTGGTTCGGAGGAAAAACGTGATAGTCTGCGGCCATCCCGACTAAGTGGTAGTAGTAGCCTTAATGTGGGAGCCCCCTAGTGACGGGGAGGAATTGGACACTAAATTAGGGAGAAAATCGGGAAAAAAATCCAAAAAATAAATAAATTAAAAAAATAAAAAATTATAAAATGAGTATATATATTAAATGTGTGGTTAGTTTTTTTGTTTTCAAGATTTTTTTTCCCTAAATCTTTAAGCTCTTTAACTTTAATCCATATCTTTAACTCTTTTGTTTTGTTTCAAGGAGCAGTATGTGTTCATCCATGATGCCATCCTGGAGGCATGTCTGTGTGGTGACACCACCATCCCAGCCAATCAACTGCGTTCAGTTTATTATGACATGAACCGTCTAGATCCTCAGACCAACTCCAGCCCAATTAAGGAGGAGTTCAGAGTGAGTGTGTTTGTGTTTTTGACTGCATATCAGCACCAGTTATTATGAACACATGATAAATCACATTTTAATGGCACAGGAGTAATGTGCGAATGTTTGGTTGTGTTGTTACTCAGACACTGAACATGGTCACGCCGACGCTGCGTGTGGAAGACTGCAGCATCGCTCTGCTGCCAAGGAACCATGAGAAGAACCGGTGCATGGACGTGCTACCGCCTGATCGCTGCCTGCCCTTTCTTATCACTATCGACGGCGAGAGCAGCAACTACATCAACGCTGCGCTTATGGATGTATGTACATAAACCCTGCTACAAGATGATGCTGTCAAAATAACAGTGATTCCTTTGTCTAAAAGTCTGATGGGATAAATAAGAAAATGTGTCCCTTAGCAATTTTGTCAAGTGTGAACAAGACACCTATAGCTTTATCGTTGTCGATATCAGTAATAGTGTATAGTGGCAAAGAAAGTGTATTTATTCACCAACAGACATGAAAACATTATGAGAATGCTTTTAACGTAATGCTAAGCTACCTAAAAGAAAAAAAGAAGAAGGGGGAATGGAAAATATTAGAGCAAAAAAGATTTGGGTTTAAAAGCACAGTAAGCCAGTGGAAGAGACATATGGAGACCGAGCGTGAGAGAGCAGTGGACATATCAGATTCCTTGATTCAGCAGTACTCGTCTGTCCATGTGGGACAATAAATTGCACATTCATCCCTATAATAATCACTTGTTTCTTTCCAGAAAGCCAAAGCAGATCAGTGGGGGGAGCAAACATGATAAATGGGAACTACTTCGCTCAATATGCCATGCACAATTATGTGCTTATTGAGAATGATTAAAAAACAGATGGATTTGATTTATTCCACTGTCATGCAAATGCATAAAAACGAATTCACAACCGGGGATTTTATTTATTTTTTTTCCACCATACGACTTCATCTAGATTGCTTTTATGGAAAATATGTTCAAAGACCAGTAACAGAGCATTTATTTTCATTAGAGCAAATGGAAATGTCAGTAGCAGTGGAAGAGAATAAGGGCATAACAAGCAAAAACATCAGAAATGAAAAGCTCTTACATCAATTAGTTAACTAACAACGTTCATATTCTCACTGTACAGCAAATCCTGCAAGGAAAAGTGCTGACACCCTTTCTTTTTCTCACACACACTCTCATTTAATTCAAACACTCCTCCTTTTCTGTTTTTGGATCACTCTACAGAGCTACAAGCAACCATCTGCTTTCATCGTTACCCAGCATCCTTTGCCCAACACTGTTAAAGATTTCTGGAGGCTGGTCCTGGACTACCACTGCACATCTATAGTAATGCTGAACGATGTGGATCCCGCCCAGGTACAGTGTGTTTGTGTCTGTGTGTGTTTTACATTTGTCTGATACTTCCTATCTGTCTTACACACATGAGTGATTTACCCTCAGTTCATTATGGAAATGCAGCAGGTTAGCCAGGGGACAAGCTAGCCATGATCAAAACTCACACCACATACCTGTGCACTATCTGGAAGAACGTTTCTCGTTCCATTCCCACTGCAGCCTAAACACTAATCTCTATAAAGAGTTGTAATCATGTTTACACTTGTTCATTTCCATAGTGTGGGGATTACATCTGAATAATTTGTTTTTACATAAAAATACATTTAGAGCAGGTTTACATCTTTGGGCTAAAAGATGCATGTTAGTCACATGACCCACCTCTTCATGTTACATATGAGACCTGTAAGCCCTTTCACAGTTTCACAGTTTCAGACATGCTGGCAATTTTTTGCAAGTCATATAGAAACAAGGAACTAAATAGGAAGTTGATGGTCACAGTGTTGAAGCTAATTTGTCTAAAAATACATTATACAGCTATGCAAAGACTCTATGGCAGCGTAGTGTCTTGGTGGGTTTCATCCCACAGTCCAAAGACATGCAAATTAATTAGGCTAATCTTGTCTGGAGGTCGTACCACGGTCGTACAAATGGGAATAAATACAATGGTCACCATTGGCCTCCATGGTCCCTAGTTGGACTACAGAGGTCCCACTTTTAGAGATGGAAAATTTCAGACTCTACATAAACCCTAGGTTAATACTGCGGTCCACAGATAAAAAAATGTATGTGTTTAATTGTACTTTAATATTCAAATAATAATCAGAACAATACCTCTATCAGAATAAAAATGCATCATATAAACACTGAAGCCGGGGCAGTCTGACCTGACAAGGCATGATCAGAATGGGGTGGTGTAAATCTTTGAGAATCTGTCCAATAGGTAAATAGTAGCCATGTGATCTGATCTTTTTTTCTTTTGTCAAAGTATATATATTCTTTCTACACGTTTGACCCACGTGCAGGTAACATTAGGTGACTTGACAAGTTCCCGGAAGGAAATTTTGCTTTATTCCAAATAAACTCTCTTCTAATAGTCTTTATGTTGACCTGGCTGAGGAAGGAGCACTTATTGGCTTAAATTTCATATGTAAAGCATCTAACCAATCATAGATGAGACTCAATTTGTGTAACCAATCATAACTCAGAAGACAGGATATATTGGGAAAGATGGGAAACCTAATATAACCTAAAAGTTAGGAAAAACTTGTTATATTTCTGTCACATTAAACACTTAAAGTCTTAGTTATATTTTGATGGAATTTTTTTTGTAAACAAATAAATTGGAATCTTTAATCTGAATGATTTCAACCAAATTAGAAAAATATTGTCCATGTAAACATAGCTAGTGAGGACTAGCAAAAGTTTGCAATGAGAGTAAGGGAAATTGATACAGAGCAATTAAATTAAAGTGAAAGTGCAACTTGTGTTTTAGTGCAATTAGTGATGTACTGTGTGGAATTTTTTAAATATGAAAATTCACTCCGAGTGGCGCAGTGGTAAAGCATATATATTTCATGTATATATATATATATATATGAAAATTCAGAAGAGCTGTTTATTTTTACTCTTGTAGTCAAATTTTATTTAAATTATTAACCCCCTAACTGCTCAAATGATAATAATGAGATAAAAATGACTGTAGATATGAATGTTTGCCAAATGCCATAAATGTAGATGTCATGTGTAAAAGATGTACTGTATATAATCACATTGATCAGAATTAATGATAATAAATCAGAAACACATCAAGCACAGTAATGTGAATGCAGGGAAGTTTGTAGTGTCTTGCCGATTTTGCGATTAGTTATATTGATTGTATATAATATACAATGCAGAATATTGTTGTTGTAATAATTTTGTGGTAGAATAATATTTTATGAAGCTATGTTCACAAGGACAAATAATCTCTGGACGAACTGGAACATAAAATGTAATTTGGGAGCTCTAAATGGTTAGCTTAGCCAGATGATCTGACTCACTGAGAAGACTTTTAGCTTGGCGTTTGAGCAAGGCTGACTGGTTGGAAGCATGTGGTTGCTGGCAAGGAATTCTGGGTATTGGAGTTCCTGGATGAAACAGCAGTCATAACATTATCAGGAAACAATTCAGACACAAGTCACATGAAGCGACCAGATGTGTGTGTGAGTTCTCTTACACTCAGTATAATAACATGCTTTAGTTGCTGTATCAGCCACCCTGTAACATGCAATGTTATGCAAAAGTCTTGAGCCATCCCTCATTTCTTCATAGTAATTACTCACTCACTCTTTCATTCTCTATACCACTTATCCCAAACACGGGAGGCCTGGAGCCTATCCCAGGGGATTATGGGTACTAGCTGGGATACACCCTGAACGGGGTGCCAGTCCAATGCAACGCACACACTCACTCACTCACACACTACGGGCAATTTGGAAACGCCTCTAAGCCTAATCTGCATGTCTGTGGACTGTAGGAGGAAACCGGAGTACCCGGCGAAAACCCATTAAGCGCTTGATGAACATGCAAATTCCATGCACACAGATGCAAAGGTGAGATTTGAACCCTCATCTCTGGAGGTGCAAGGCGACAGTGATGATAACCACTGCACTACTGCACTACTGTGCTGCCTCATATCGAATTAAATAAATTGGAACAAATGGATACCATTTAAAAGTAGTTTGTTTACATAACAACCTCGGCAACAACCTCATTTCCCCGCTCGTCTGTTCCGACCACTCAGCGTTCAGCATCATCAGTATACTAAGACTAATAGATGAGTTTTATGCCTGAATGATTCATAGGTCTCATTAAGTGTGGCTTACTAAACTGAAACATTCCCCCGAGACTGGTCAGGTACAGCAACTGGACTGAAAATCAAACATGGCAAAATTGAGAGCCAAAAAATTCATTCAGGAAGCTTGGAGAGCCATTCCTCAAGACTACATTAAGAATACAAGACTCCTTGGAAGCAGAATATGAAAAAAGTGTGATAAGTGATGTTTCCAGACTTTTGAGCAGTAGTTTGAGTGCTTTAACCCATGTAATGCCATTATGTTGGTATCAAACATATGGTGCATTGGTGTATGACTGTAATACAAGTATGATTGTATCTGTGCAGCTTTGTCCACAGTACTGGCCTGAGAATGGTGTACACAGACACGGACCTATCCAGGTGGAGTTTGTATCTGCAGATTTAGAGGAGGATATTATCAGTAGGATATTCCGCATCTACAACGCTGCACGGGTATACACACTTACAAATACATGACTGATGAGATTGATTCACTTAATGATTAATCTGCGAGCCAGCTGTTGATCTCAATGTTTCGTTGTTGCCAGCCACAGGACGGGTATCGTATGGTCCAGCAGTTTCAGTTCCTGGGATGGCCCATGTACCGAGACACGCCTGTGTCCAAGCGTTCATTCCTCAAATTAATCCGGCAGGTGGACAAGTGGCAGGAGGAGTACGATGGAGGAGAGGGACGCACTGTGGTGCACTGCCTGTGAGTCTCTCTCTCTCTCTCCTTCTCTCTTTATCAATTTCTTTGTCATGTAAGCAGACACACTCACACAGGCAAACAGGACATATCACATGTCTAGCCCTATGTAAGCGGAAAACGGGTTTGTTTATGTGTCTGGAAAGTATTTGACTGTCTAATTTGGAGAATATATCTGTGTAAGTATCTGTGTAATTTTTCAAATTCGCACATTTTATCCCAGATGTACATGTCAGAGTTACACGACAGGCATAACACTTAATAACTGTAATAACACGGTGCACAACCTTGTCTATTACTCGCTTTATTGATTATATTACCATGAGATTGATTTGAACAAGATTATTATCACACGGCAGGCTGTGTGTTCAGCGGATTGCAGAAGATCATTATTTTGTAATTATTGTTGTTGGATTTTTCAAATTACAGATGTTGCAGTTTAGTACTGGATTAAAGCACCAATACACTTCAAACTGGGCTTAACCGAGGCATCAGTGTAAACACTGTTATTATTATAACAAAATGTTCATTTTAATCTGTTTATCATTTCAAATTTAGTTTTGAATGAATATGTCACATAGAAGCACAGCGTGCTAAAGGACTGACAACGTTGTCTAAGGTCATGTGCTGGACTTAGTACATAAATTCAAATCAAACTTCTTTCTCCAGATTTAGCCCAAACCTCTCCTGTGAGTTTTTCCCTCAGGCTTGGCTTTGTGTGTGTCTGTGGGCGTGTATGTGTGTGTGTGCGTGCGTGTGTGTGTGAGAGTGTGTGCAACCACACTGCTACCTTATCTCGCCTCCCATTTCATAGGGATCAGTATGGTAGCATGGTAGGGAGATTCAGTGGCGGCCTGCTTCCCCGAGGCCCTGCCTAGGTAGGAAATGAGATCAGCTTGCTCGAGAGAGAGAGAACGTGTGTGTGTGTGTGTGTGTGTGTGTGTGTGTGTGTGTGTGTGTGTGCGGACTGGGCTGAGGTGGAGCTAATCTGGCCCAGCACTCCTGAGACCAGGCCTCCATTCCCATTCCATCCACTGAGCCACTACGAAAAGAGGATCCATGTGACTCTCATTAGATTCCCGGCCAGATTCCAATCTTACAGCCCTTTTACACATATATACACACACACACACACACACATCCACAGTCTTTATCCTACATTCAGACAGAAAAAGCTTCTTTAAAAAATATCACAAAATATAACTCAGTCTATGCTGTTTACCATCTGCAGAAGTGTAAGTAATTACCAAACGAATGCTTTCTGTGTCCTTTAACATCCATACTGAACTGTTCACTCTGCCCACGTGGGATCAGTTTAAAACACTACGATCAACAACATTTCGTGGTCATTGGGGATTATAAGAGGCTCCACGTAGAGATTATAAGAGGCTCTACGCAGGCTCTAAGTTAAATGGTAATGTTTACTGAAAGTCGGAGTCGGTACTTCTGACTTCTGAGGCATGGAAACTTGGGCTTTGGCATGTAATAGGAAATAGGAAACAGTCACGCTGAAGCTTTTAACTCGCTGTGTGTCAGAGCTTTGAGGTTTTGCACAACAGCTGGGGGATCAACAGGAGAACAGCACCACCTAGAGGTCACACCACACAAATTGTTAGTACTGTACATTTGTTCCTTTCTGTTCTGATTCAAAAATCATTCATTTACCAGAACAAATGAACTTATAAATAAATAAGATTTTCTGATATAAATAAATATTTGACTAGTTTATATTCACTGATTTAGGCCTTTGGACGACCGATCTGAATGTTGTGTGTCAACACCACCTGTGGTGTGTGTCTGGTAGGGTCACTTACCCCTAAGTGCTCTCCCTTAAGTTTCAGTCACACCACTTTGAACAAACGCATCAGCAAAATAAGCAAATGTGTGTGATTACAACATAGATAATAAAATGTGATTTTTTTTTTTAATGCATTGTCATCTCTCTGTCTCTCTCTCTTAAGGAATGGAGGTGGGCGAAGCGGGACGTTCTGTGCAATCAGTATTGTGTGTGAGATGCTACGGCACCAGCGCTCTGTGGATGTGTTCCACGCTGTCAAAACACTGAGGAACAACAAGCCCAACATGGTAGATCTCTTGGTAAGCACCGTCACTGGGGACCAGTACAGATTTTATGCAAAACTGCTTCAGTTCACACATCACAAGCTCATTATCCTGTATACAGTTGACAGACAGATCACAGAAATCTTCCTGATGTACACATCACTAGTCTCAGGACACCGTCTTCTTTCTCTGATGCTTTTAATGAAGGAGCAATAAGAAAGATAAAAAAAATGACAGGATAGAAAAAGATATGGATTTAAATCTTTTTTTGTGAAACACAAGTAGCTGATCTTTTTTTTTTTCCTTTTGTCAGACTTGGTTCATAGTCTGTTTCATAATTATTGGCACCCAAGATAAATGTTGGTAAACAGATTATAAAAAAAATTCTCCACATTAAAAAAATATATATATGTGAGGATTAAGGTTCAATAGAATTTTTTTTCTGTATTTAACAGCACTCATGCTTCTGTAGATTGAAGATTAAAGAGTATAAATGAGTATATGATTTTCAATACAGAATATGGAAAGAGTCCTCAATTCTCTCTTGTTTAATCTCCTTTTCAACTCTTCACAATTCTTAGGAGTATCTTACCTAGTGTTTTTAAGAAGTATTTTTACTTTCGTGTTTAGGTCAGGGGCCTGAGACGGTGATCTCAAAAGTGTGATTCTGTGAATACTGAGTCATTGGAAGTGAATAGTACCAGTCAAAAATTTGGAGACATGTACTCATTCAAGTGTCTTTCCTTATTTATGCTATTTTCAAAATTAAACATGATGACATAAATACAATGAAATAACACATATAAGAGGAATGTGGTAAACAAAAAGTGTAAAATAATAAGCAAAATTATTTTCATATTTTAGTTACCTCAGACTAGCCACAGTCTACCTTGAAGACAGCTTTGTACACTATTAGCAGCTAAGAACTGCTCGAAACACAGTGTGCGGGAACTTCTTTAAGACTGTTGGAAAATCTTTCCATCCCGTGAAGCTGCCTGAGAAAATCCCAAGAGTGTGCAAAGCTGTCATCAAAGAAAAAGATGTTGCTTTTTAGTTTTTACTCTTTTTTTTTTTTGCTTACTACAGTGCATCTGGAAAGTATTCAAAGTGCTTCACTTTTTCACATTTTGTTGTTACAGCCTTATTCCAAAATGGATTAAGTTCATCATTTCCTCAAAATTCTATAAACAATACTCCATAATGACAACTGGAAAGAAGTTTGTTTGAAATCTTTGCAAATTTATTAAAAATAAAAATTAAAAAATCACTTTGTAATCAAAATATTTACAGCCTTTGCCGGGAGACTCAAAATTGAGCTCAGGTGCATCCTGTTTCCCCTGATCATCCTTGAGATGTTTCTACAACTTAATTGTTGTCCACCTGTGGTAAATTCAGTTGATTGGTCATGATTTGAAAAGGCACATATAAGGTCTCACAGTTACCAGTGCATGTCAGAGCACAATCTAAGTCGACAGAATTGTCTTTAGGCCCTCAGAGACCTAGGTACAGGGTACAGAAAAATTATTGCAGCATTGAAGGTCCAAATAAGCACAGTGGCCTCAATCATCAGTAAATGGAAGAAGTTTGGAATCACCAGGACTCTTTCTATAGCTGGATGCCTAGGGAAGAAGTGTCTTAGTCAGGGAGGTGACCAAGAAACCCGATGGTCACTCTGAAAGAGCTCCAGTGTTTCTCTGTGGAGAAACATAATTCCATGTGCTCTTTTATAGTTTAGATGCCTTTGGTCATGTTCTACAATGTAGAGTATATAAAGACAAAACCTTGATTGATCAGGGGTGTCCAGATCTTTCACTGGTTCTTCATGTTTTGTAATATTGTCCTGCTCGAAATTCCAGTAGTGTTGGGCTGTAATGTGTTATAGTAATGCGTTCCCGCAATAATATTACTTTACAAAAGTTACAAACTAAATTTCAGTACTAATGCTACAGTTACAGTACAGTTCCAAAAACAGCTCATTACATTGTTACATTTGTTTTCATCCCGTCAGAGATTAATTTGAAACCTGGTATTTAATCACCATAAGCAGTAAGCTAACTTGGAACATGGAAGTGTCTTTGTTCAGCAGCTGAAAATATTCCCATTACTTCGATTTTATCAGAAAACAAATCTCTTTCAAACTTTCGCAGTGCTTGCTGCTGATCACCCCGACATTCTCACAGCTAAGAATTTCATTTTGAGGAGAAAGGATGCATTTATCAATCTGTGTGATAAGAAGTAATGTAAAAAGTAGTGTAACAAGTTACTTCTGACAGGGAGTAATGAGTAAAGTGGTAATGTTACTTTTGAAAAGAGTAATAAGTAATATATTACATTTTCAAGTAACAATCCCAGCACTGAACATGACCCAGATGTAGCTTCTTGGAATATATATTGTAGCCATACTGTATATTCATGCAATATCTTTTGATACTGTATTTAATCTATAATGCCGTGTATCCTAAAAAGGCTTTAATGGACTTTAAACGTTACTGATCTTCCCCTTACTTAAGAGTTGGGATTGGGTTCTCTCTAACTTTTCTTCTTTTTAAGAAATCCTACTGACAAGAATTGCAACGCACAGGGCTTAGTTTAAAAATCTATCTTTAATCAGTGTTTCATGTTTTCTTAGAATAAAATTACTTCCCTCAAAGGTTCGATCGCTCTGTATGTTCAGCGTGAGATTAAGCTACAAAGACATTTTATTCTAGCCTTTTCCCCCGTTCCAATAGTTATGGTGATTTACAGATTTTTAGGCTTGTTGTTTACAGACACTTGGGATTTATTTACAAGGCTCGATGCTGACATTATCACTTTATTACATAGACTTTTTATTTGATTCCTCTGACTGAGAGGATTATTGATAGACTTGACATGTCTCGCCCTTAGAAACTTCATTTGTTGAACAGTTTACAAATTTCATACATGTACATGGTACACAGGTGAACGACAAGGAACGTTCAAGTCAAACCTGCCCTAAAACTGATTGATATTTACAAGACTTAAAGCACAGTACAGTGATGATAGTCGCAGTAAAATATTTGAATGGCTCAAATATTTCAAAGAAACCTGTACGTCCGTGAATGACGATCCTGGCCGAGGTTCATAAGAACATTCGGCAAGTGGAGATCAGATAACTTGTCAGAACTTTCGTAAGAGATGCATCTGTGTAAAGGAACTGTACACACAGTACAGTCATTCACGAACACCACTTGCAAATTACAGGAACACAGTTGGGAGTTATTGCCACATCCACCACACCAGGCCTGACTTCGCTCCAAGCCATTTCTATATGTTTGGTCCATTAAATGAGCTCTTGGGAGGCCAGGGTTTTAGATGTGAAGCAAGTAGTCCAGTCATGGCTCCAGCGTACTGAAAAAACTTTCTACCTTGATGGTATCCAAGCACTAGTGAAACACTGGGATACGTTCATTAGTGTAGCGGGGATTATTTACAGAAATAAAGGGAATGTTTACTCAGAACGGTGTTCAGTTACTCTCCACAATTAAACATCCTGATTTGATTTGAATGCCCCTCATATATTATCATGTGTTACACATTAAACTATCAGTGAATACAAAACAATCAATACATAATCACACCAACCGTGTTCTTAATTGACATTTTATCAGTGTTTAACACATTTGTGATACTGTTGTGCGATAATTATGTCTAATGACATCTGTGATTATATTTCCACTGATGTTTATGTTTCTGCTTTTTCAGGATCAGTATAAATTCTGCTATGAAGTGGCACTGGAGTACTTGAATTCAGGCTAAGTTGTCCAGATGTGGCCGTCCCCATTTCTCGTCCCTTGCTGTCCCCCGGTCCTTTTTTTTCTCAGATAGAGACTGTACCACACATGAATGTTGAAGTGCTGGACTGGAAATGTGAGGAGGTGTGCTGCTTGGACCACTGTGGCCATGATGTTGGCTGAATGTGGCCAGAAAACGGTCTTCTGGGTCGAACCGGAGCACCGCACGCTTGCACTGCCCAGCTGAACTGTCCACAGATGAACTTTGAACTCTAACCCTGTTCTGTCGCTTGTCCCTCCTGCTCTCCATATTGTACCTTTCAGCGTGAGTTGGACAGGTCACACACTCCTGTGCTCACATGACACATCTTCTATTCTATGAGCACACTGATGTACTTTACTCCCCAGTTGTCCGCGCCTCACCGCTGCTTTACATGTTCTGCCAGATTTTTTATGTTTTGTTTTTTTGTTTTGTTTTTTTATCACATATCTTGCCTGTGACACCTCTGTCTTGCCTTTTTATCCTCGGTGGATGATAGTTGTCATTTCCATTTTTGTGGAGAATGCTACAGTATATATGGCTAATGTGGCTGTGTTTATTTTTAATCACTGTTTTTTAATTTTTCTTTATTTGAATTTTTTTTGTAAATTAAATTTGAGGCAGAATGACGTGTAGCTGAAGTTCAAAATGGCATTAAGAGCATGGATCCTAAAGGTTGCATTGACATTATTGTGATTGCTTGTGAAATGTTGTTGTGTTAATTGTTGAAGCGATCCACAAGCAAGCTTAATGTCATGTCAAAAGATCCAAAGCTTATATTCGTGACCATTTGTTAATACTGTAAATACTTGAAGGTTGCCAGATTATTTATTCATTGAAGGGTTTTTGTTTATCTGTTTTTTTCCCTTTTGTTTTTAGTTTTTTTAATTTTTAATTTTTATTTTTGTGAAGCACATTGAGTGACAATCATGTTTTTATTTGGTCATTATATTTTTCTCTTTTGTCAGGCTTGGCATAATAATGGTGACCAGGATGTGATGTTATGTTTTTATTTATCTTATATGGAAAAAAATTACAAATACATACATATATATACTGAGCTTTTGGTTCTTTCTACTTTATATGCCCCAGTGAAGTCTGTAAATGGTGATACAATTTGGTTTTCCTTTTAAATTCTGCACACTGAATATAAAAATAGTTATAATTTGAGGGTTTTTAGAAATTCACTGGGGGAGACAAACTTCTCCTTTTTATTATTTACAACATTGTATATTAATACATTAAGACATCCATAAAACATATATGGAATTATGTAATAAACAAAAATGTGTTAAACAACCCAGAATGTGTTTCATATTTAGATCCAAAGTAGCTACATTTTGCTTTGATAACAGCTTAGCACACTCATGGCATTCTCTCATCAGATTAACGAGTCACATGGAATGGGTTTCAGTTCACAAGAATTAATCTGTGACATTTCTTGACTTCATAATGTGCTTCAGTTGTCTTGTGCAGAGGAAGCGTGGGTGCCCTATATAGTCAATAACCCTATTAGTGCTACTACAACTTCTGTACAAATCCATATTATAGCAAGAAATACTCAGTTTATTAAAGAGAAAAGACAGTTCATTATTAAATTAAGAAATGAAGGTGAGTCAATCTGAAAACTCTCAAGAACCTTAAATGTATCACCAAGTGAAGTCTCCAAAACCATCAAACGATATAATGAAACTGGCACTCATGAGAACCAACCCAGGAAAGGACGAACAAGAGCTACCTCTGCTGCAGACGATAAGTTTAATGAATGACCAGCCTCAGAAATCGTTGACTTACAGAGGAGACTGCGTGAGCCAAACCTTTGTGGCCGAATTGCAGCTTTGCTGGTGACACTGTTGGTGACTTTCACAGTCAAAATTGAGGGCACACTTAACCAGCATGACTACCACAACATTTTGCAGCAACACACCATCCCATCTGACTTGCCTTTAGTAGGGCCATCATTTGTTTTCCAATAAGAAAATGACCCCAAACACACCTCCAGGTTATATAAGAGCTACTGTATTTGTTTAAGAAGGAGAGTGATGTAGTGCTGCATCACATGACCTGGCCTCTGCCATCCAAATCCAACTGAGATGATTTGGGATGAGTTGGACCGGAGAGTGAAGGAAAAGCAGCCAACAAGTTTCCAGGTGACTACCTCATAAGGCTGACTGAGAAAATGCCAAGAGTGTACAAAGCTGTCAAGCAAAAGGTGGCTACTTTCAAGAATCAAAAATGTAAAATGTACTCTGGATTATTTAACACATTTTTGTTGACCAATTGTTTACCAAATTTGTTATAGCATAATCTCACTGTCTTCAGTATTATTATACAATGTTTAAACAATAAAAATAAAGAAATAACATTAAATAAGAAAAACGTATTTAACACTCCCTGGCACTTCATTAGGTAGACCTCACTGGTACTGTGTTGAATCCCATTTTGCCTTCAGAACTGCCTCAACTCTTTGTGGAATAGATTCAAGTGCTGGAAACATTCCTTAGAGATTTTGGTCCGTATTGACATGGTAGCATCACACAGTTGCTGCCGATTTGCCGGCTACATGTCCATGATATGAATCTCTTGTTCCACCACATCCCAAAGGTTCTCTATTGGATTGAGATCTGGCAGTTTGAGATGGATTGAATGTGGCTAGTAACAATACTCCGGTAAGCTGTGGCATTTAAACAATGCTCAAATGGTACTAAGCAACCCAAACTATAGGAATAAATTAGAACCAAGATAGTGAAAACCTTTAATCATGAAAAAGTCTCGATCTTCATATGCACACGTTTCAAAACACTCATGATTAAACCATGGAACCTATAGATCGTCAGTAAGACAATAGTCCAGAAAATGAACGAAATTACCCAGAATAAAAAAGTTTTTAAAAGAGATATACCTCCACTACCTTTACTAACAGCTGTCTGTTAGTTTAGGTGAACAATTTATTTACAGCATTCCTTAATTTTTCATTAGTAACTGGCTTACATGGTTACAGTAATTGTAACTAGGCTACAAAGCAGTTACATGGAAAAATAACAATTGTGAGGATGTTACAGTGCCTTGCAAAAGTATTCTCTCTAGATGTGCAAAGCTGGATTGAATACAAATGTATGTCACATTTTTCAGATATTTATTTGTAAAAAAAAAAAAAAACTGTTATAACTTTTCTTCCACTTCACAATTATGTGCCACTTTCTGTTGGTCTATCACACGAAATCCCAAAATACATGTACGTATGTGGTTGTAACGTGATGAAATGTGGAAAAGTTTAAGGAGTATGAATACTTTTGCAAGACACTGTATAATAACTATACTCCAAATAAAATAGAAAAAAACAACTCAGGTGTAAATTTAAATACAGATATGGATATACATACACTGCCTGGGGAGGAAATCAATTAACAATTAACAATTTAATATTTCATTGGATTGCTTTGATTAGCTTTGATTACAGCATGCATTCACCATCGCATCAACATTGTGGCCAAGATCATTTGTCAGTCGAACCACTCCTTAAAGTCTTCTCCAGCACATTCCAAGGATGGTCAATCAGATTAAGGTGGCCAGTTCATGTATGAAAATGCTTGCACAATTTGAATCCTGGAATATGCCACCAACCCCATAGATGTGATAACCTGGTCATTCGGTACATTCAGGTCATCAGCTGACTTAATTTTATTGCCACATAACATTGAGTCTAGACCTGACCATCTAAAGCAACGCCAGATCATAAAACTGCACATTGTACAATGGTTACTTTGCATGATGGTAGATGATGTTTTTTTTCTGATTAGTCTCACTAACAAGTGGTTTTCTTATGGCCACACAGCTGTTTAGTCCTGTGAGTTCCCATCACATTGTGTGCATAGATTTCTACCATTGATTTTTTTTTTATCATGCAGATTCACTGATCACGCTCAGTCACTGCCTGGTTCAGCACTATTCCACCAGGTTTAAATAACATCTCAGATCATTCTTAACCCAATTCCAGTAATATCACATAACCTTTAGTTGTTTTTCTTTGCATGATGCCAACATTAATTTGATCCTTCTGAAACAGAGAAACATCTTTGCCGCAACCACAAAACCACATGTCTTCTGACCTTGTTATTAGGGTTTAAAGAACTGTTGCCGTCTAAACAATCAAACACTCTCAAGTAGTTGCTTATGTAAATCCAAATGGTGAGATTTTTAGCCAGGCGATGCATTTGCATCACTTAAGATTGCATTAATCATTCCATCACAGTTCAGACTAACAAACAACAAGGTATCAGGAGACAAGATTGTTGGACAGCAAGGCATTTAGCTGTGTACAGAACAATGGAAAAAACAACACAGACAGAGGACTGCTCAGTGATACAAGACACATAGATTATCTTGAGTACTAGAGTGGTCTAAATGGCTATAATTTTTTTAAATGGAAGAAAAATAATAGCTTTATGAAATCTAGAAAAAAAACACCAAAGCCTTATGCACTTATAGACTTCTGTTAGATGCCGTTAGATGCGTACCTGAATTTAATTGGCTTTGTACTTTCCACAATGTCAATATAAAATTAAATCTAATCTAAAATTTAGGCAATAAAGAACAATTTCCAAACCATAAATCATATGATTAAATAAAACTCATAAATCATCAGATAATGTATGGTAAGAGAAAATAAAGATGAGATCTTTGTTGGAAAATGGGTCATAGCAATGGTTTGTACACTGATTCTTGGATTTGGTTATGTGAGTGAAACTTTATGGAGGATATAACTGACCCTAAATTAAAAAAAAAGTGATCGAGATCATTGGCTTATATTGCAAAAAGTGCTGATCTCTGATCTGCATTAATTGAGAATGGAATAAAACCAGACCAGCTGGAAGTGATGCTGTATGCTGTTGCTAACACTGATTACCAAAAAATGGTTTCAATAAATTTAAAGTTACTTGTCTACCATTTCAGAAAGCCGAACATGGAGACTCCTTACAAAACTTCATAATAAACATTTATCCACATAAAATTTTCACTATATTAATCATTGTATCAATGCAACCACGGGGGGTGCAATCCAGTGTCTTCTTGTGCCAGTCCCAAGTCTGGATAAATGCAGAGGGTTGTGTCAGGAAGGGCATCCGATGTA
>JAQMYJ010000033.1:25805657-25823663 GCA_030014305.1 Clarias laeviceps
ATAACACCTCAGCAGTGCCACAGGCTGATAGCTTCCATGCCACGCCGCATTGAGGCAGTAATTGCTGCAAACGGGGCTCAAACCAAGTACTGAGTACATATGCATACTTATACCTTTCAGAGGTCCGATATGTTCTATGTACAATCCTTGTTTTATTGATTGCATGTAATATTCTAATTTTCTGAGATTGTGAATTTGGGATTTTCATGAGCTGTAAGCCATAATCATTTCAATAATGACAAATCATGGCTTGAACTATCTTGCTTTGCATGTAATGAGTCTATCTCATATATTAGTTTCATTAAGTTGCATTACTGAAATAAATTAACCTTGGCACAATATTCTAATTTTTCGAGTTTCACCTGTACATCCTGCATAAAACGCACAAGAATGCACACACACACTTACATACAACCATACATTATGGGGAATTTGGAAACACCAGTCACCCTACACTGAAGTTTCCTGGAGGAAACCAACCGAACGGCAAGATTCTAACCCTCGACCCTGGAGAAGTGAGGTACCGGGTCTACATGCATACACCCCTAATTTATTGTGGTTTAAAAGTATACTATTCATTCATCATCTATACCACTTTATCCTGTTCACAGGGGGCCTGGAGCCTATCCCAGAAGTCTTAGTGCACAAAGCAGGGTACACCCTGGACAGAGTGCCAATTCATCGCAGAGCACACACACACACCAGACAATTTGGGAATGTCAATAAGTCTAATTGGCATGTCTTTGGACTGTGTGATGAAACCAGTGTACCAAAAGGAAACCCAGCACGGGGAACTCCACGCACACAGACTGGAAGTGGGAATCAAACTCTGAACGTGCAAGGCCACAGTGTTAACCACTATGTCACCATGCCATCAGTATAATATGGATAATTTAAAATTATATGATGTCATTGTGTAAATATCAGATCAAGTATGATGTGAAGATCATTGTTATATGTACATCAGCACTAGATGTATCAATTCCGTATTTTAATTTAATATTGTCGCTAATTGGTAGCTCAAATGGTTAAAGCTCTGGGTAAGTTATGAGAAGGTTTGAGCCCCCAAGCTTCCACTGTTGAGCCCTTATGCAAGGCCCCTATCTGCTCCATCCTGTCTGACCCCAGCTTCCTAACCGGGATATGCAAAAATAATAATAATAATTTCACTGTGCTTTAAGGTAAAAAAAAAAATAATCATTGAATCTTAATATTTATTAAGTTTTTTTAACTGAATTATTATAATAAAAACTATTCATATTTAGTAGAGAGGTAGATTAAAAAAAAAATAATTATACCTGTGTTTCAAAACAATTTAGGATTTATAAAAATTGACAACAGAAGAAGAAGAAGAGACACACACAGAGCAAAGCAGAGTACATGTGTTTTAGAGGAGTAAAGAGCAGAGACAATAATGTACTTTAAATACACCTTTTCCATCCATGGATCTGATATACAACGTGTGGCCTTTTGTGGCTAAGGTTTGCGACACCTGACCATCACACACATTTTAAATTAAGTTATTTTACACTAGCCTCGAAATATCACGTCTTCATGAACCTTGCATTGTGGACAAGATAGTGTTTCCATTCACCCCCGCCTCTCAAATCCCAATGCATCCCCCCTGGCTCTATATGGTGGGAGAGTTTGAGTCTGACCAGCAGAGGGAGGCAAACACAAGATTCATTATTTTAGCTATTGCAGTACAAAAGAATAATAAATGAAATTAGTCAACTGTGGTTATCATCAAAATATCATGTAGTAAAGCAAAGAAACAAGAACACACTGTGACATTTTATTACTGATTATCATCTATAGACAAAGAAGTGCAGAAATACATTTAAAAAAGGGTTGTGAATAACACCTAAAAGGTATAAACAAACTAACAAACAATGCAGAAGTATTTATTTGTTAAATTTATACAAAATCCAATTTATACAATGCTTATACAGGGATCCCAAGTTAATAGTGCAATGCTGAAAGATATACTTAATCACTCACTCACTCATCGTCTATACAGCTTTATCCTATTTACAGGGTCGCGAAGGCCTGAGGCCTATCCCAGGAGATGTAGGGCACAAGGTGGGGTACCCCCTGGACATGGTACCAATCCATCGCAGGGCACAGACACACATACACACACTCACAGATTCATTTACACACTACGGGCAACTTGGGAACACCAATTAGCCTAATCTGCATGTCTTTGGACTGGGGGAGGAAACTGAAGTACCTGAAGGAAACCCACCAAGCACGAGGAGAACATGCAAACTCCATGCACACAGACCCAAGGCGGGAATCAAACCTGGAGTCAGGAAGTTAAACACGACAGTGTTTAACCACTAAGCCACTGTGCCGCAGTAGGATACACTATATAACCAAAAGTTTGCAGACAACATACTTAGCGGACATTACAGTTCAGATTTCTAAGAAGGTTTTCTCCTAAATTCGCTCTTAAATGTAGTGGTTAGTGCTCATTCAAACACAGGGATATTAGTTACATGAGGAGCCCTGGGGTTGACATTTAACAGTCTATCCCTAAGGTGTTCAGTGAGGTTGAGATTCCCCTATCCCCAGGAATAAATAAACCTCTTCAAAGGTCCACCAGGAAAGCCACTCTTAAGGACTTTCCCTACTCTGTCTCGTCTCACCTTAACAACTCTCCCTAATCTCTCTCTATTGCTGGCTCTCTTCAACAACTCTCTCCCTCACACTCTCTAACGACTCTCCCTCCTACTTTCACCTTCTCCATTGTTCACCGAACAAGCTTTCTCAGACAGGGGAGGATCCTTTCATCCTGGAGGATACAAATATGTGGAACTTCCCTCAGATTGAAGAAGCTACTTGGATGAGTGGTTAAAATTATTATACAAGATAAGATAAATCTTTATTAAAAGATCTTTATCTTTATTATGTATTAGAGGGATAATACATAGGAATTAGTATATTATAGGGACAATACATGTAGGACGGTTTGGGGACAAAGTTAGGGAGGTCATATTAAGCTGGTTTGGACATGTCCAGAGGAAGGATAGGGGGTATATCGGGAGGAGAATGTAAGAGATGGAGCTGCCAGACAGTTTATGGATGTAGAGAGGGAGGACATTCAGGAGGTTGGAGTAACAAAGGAAGATGTGGTAGACACACGTTCCGCTGTGGTGACCCCTAATGGAAGCAGCCAAAAGGAGAAGAAGAAGAAGAAAGAGACTAGAATGAGTAATAAAACGTTTTAACATGACCGTGTTAACATGACTCATCTCCCAGATATGACTCCATCTTTGACAAACCATGTACTGTACTGTATTCACGGACCTTGCTTTGTGTCAAGAAACATCATGCTTTAACATGTTTGAGCCTCTCAGTTCCAGTGAAACATTGTATTCTACAGCATACTGTAAACCCATACTACACAACAGTGTGCTTCAAACCCTTTAGTAGCAGTTTGGAGAAAGTCCACATATGGCTGTGATAGCCAGGTGTGGACATACAGTGGAACCTCGGATTGCGAGTAACACGGTTTGCGAGTGTTCCGCAAGACTTTTAATAAATTTTGACTTGAAAAACGAGCAAGTCTTAGTTTATGTAGCACGCATGTGCTTCTTGTTTTGACTCCGAGTGTCACGTGATCACAACTATTCGTAATCAAAGGTTCCACTGTATTTTTTTACCATATAGTTTATTTTTAGGATCAATAATCTGCTATAAAAATTGTTTAGTAATTTTAATTATAATTTTTAATTAAAATTCATTTTAATTATGTTTTAAAAGGGCCATATTCAAATCTCATTCATGTAAAAAAATATATATATATATCAGGAAAAATAAATTAATGTTAAGAAATATCCGACAGATGGCAGCAGAGACCAGTTCTGCAAAATTACACCCTTACACAGATCAACCATAACATTATGACCATCCGCCTAATATTGGGCAGGTTCCCCCGTTTTGCCACCATAACAGTAATGCACTGTGTGTCCTGACACATTTCTATTAGAACCAGCATTAACCTTTTTAGCAATTTGAGCTTTTCTATTGTATCAGACTATACGGGCCTTGTCCACCCATGACCCTGTCGCCAGTTCACCAGTTTTGGTTCCTTGATTCACTTTTGGTATGTCCTGAACACTGCAGCATGAGAAAATCCCACAAGACCTGCAGTTTCAGAGTTGCTCTGACCCAGTTGACTAGCCATCACAATTCTCACAATAGCTACATTTTCAATATCTCCTTACAGTGGGGACTGGAAGTTTGTGGGATATATTAGACAGCAAATTAGTTTCTTTTTCCTAAGTTGATGTGTTGCCAGAAAAAAATGGGCAAGCGTAAGGATTCGAGTGGCCTTGACAAGGGCCAAATTGTGATGGCTAGAGTACAGAGTCAGAGCATCTCCAAAACTGCAGCTCTTTTGAGAAGTTTCTGGCCTGCAGAAAGCAAAAGCGGTGAGGGCGTCAGGGTCATGGGTGGCCAAGTCTTACTGATGCACATGGGGAGTGAAGGCTGGCCTGTGTAGTCCGATCCAATAGAAGAGCTACTGTAGGTCAAATAAATGAAAAGGTTAATGCTGGCTGTGATAGAAAGGTGTCAAAACACACAGTGCATCGCTGTTATGGTGGCAAAAAGGGGACCTACTCAGGTGGTCATAATGTTATGGCTGATCAGAGTATAATTAGTTGTGCAGCATACTACAGCGTAATTAAATGATTTCCTCGACATATTTGATGTTATTTTGACGGCGTGATGAATTCAATAAGTAAACTCAATAATATTTTAAGCGATTACATGTAATAAAAAAATATAATAATAAAAAATAATAATAGTAATAATAATATAAAACCATTTGTCTGATGGCAATCTACATGTCCGCACAGTGAAGGGTTAAACTGCACTCAATGACCCTAATACTGCACAGAATTGTTAGCTCATTTTGGACAATGTCTTAGTTAAATATTTTAATATTTACTACATAATCAAATGCTTTGTTTACAACATAAATACATTTCCTAGCCATATCAACAATTATAATAATAATAATATTTAAAAAAAAAAAGAATACTAAAAATTAGGTGTACGTTTATTGATGTAGAGGCTACTGTAGTATCAATGACAACTCCGAGCAGCCAATGAGGTCGTCGCTAATGGAAACGAGGAGAGGGCCTGGTCCAATCGTAAAGCAGAAAATCCCGCCTCTCAGGGTTCACGCAACCAATCAGACAGCGGCTTTCCTGAATAATTCACACTGGACTGCTTTGGGCAGTGACGCAGAGAAGGATACAGATGCTCGGGCACTTTTTGACGTTAAACTGTTAGAAATCCGCACGGCTTGGACGAAGCGCTGGTTGTTGTTGTTTTTTATTTTTCCTTTATCGTTAGGCGACATCGACGTGTCAGCCTGAGTAAATGTAAAAGCGTGCGCTGGTCAGGCGAAAGCGCTTCTTTATGTCGATAGTCGTGTGGTGTCGCTGATTAGGAGAATAAAGATGCCGCAGCCCAAATCTCGAAAAATCGCCGTGCTGGGTTACAGATCCGTGGGTAAGTGGAGAGCAGGGCGCCTGCTGTGTCCGACGGCCTGCAATCGGCTCTGCCCCGGGCTTAGCTGGAGGGCTAACGTCGCTAATTGTCAGTTTTGCTAACGTTGGCTTACGCACCCGCTTAATCGTGTCTGCAGTGTGTGAGCGCGCAAGTGTGTGTGTGTGTCCTCATTGATTCAGTGCGAAAGAGTTGCATTTCTCTCGTGACATGCTCTTACACACCGAACTAGCCATCTTTATCATATTTATTCACTTTATCTTTTTAATGCATATAATACAATGATTTTCATCATTTTAGTTGTAATTGTTATATATACTGTAGTTTGGTTAGTTGTATGCGCGCGCGTGTAAATGGTACATTCCTAAAATAACTTCATAGGATGCCATGATGTTGGTGACCTTGCATGAAAATGTTATTGTGGTTTCCTTCTTTTCTTTTGTATAAACCTGTGTATTTGTGCTAACACGCACCTGTGTAGCTCCCATCAGCCATATAGTACCCTGATCAAAGCGAGATTTAAATATATTTATGTACTGTATATAGGCACAGTGGTGTAGTGGTTAGCCCTGTGGCCTTGCACCTCAGGGTCTAGGGTTCGATTTCCACCTCAGGTCAGGAGTTTGCATATTCTTCCTGTGCTTGGTGAGTTTCCTCCGGGTACTCCGGTTTCCTCCCACAATCCAAAGACATGCAGATTAGTTCAACTGGTGTTGCACCTAAATTGCATCTAGCGTGTGAATGTTGCTCGAAGGTCCTACTACGGTCGTAAAATGGGAATAAATACAACGGTAATCACTATTGGCTTCCACTAGTTGGACTCCAGAAGTTCCTAAATTGAGTGTGTATATGTGTAATATATATATACACTCTAAACCCTGTAAAAGTTGCAGTAAACAAATGCTGATGTAACTTTTCATAATTTCTGCAGAAGGCATCAGTTTAAGTAAAGTTGCAGCTCTCAGGGATAAAGTTAATTCAGAGTGTGACTGAATAGCATGACTAGGTTAGCTTTAATTCCACTCAAGCACAAGGTGTGTTTAGCGAGTGTGTATCAGCAGTGCTTCAGGGGTTATTTAGGTATAAAACTCATGAAAAGTTACCAGATGATGTCATGGATCATTTGCATTTTCATGAAATTTTTATGATAATTTGCCTTTCAAAACATTTTTTAAAAACATCTGAACAGAACGTTCAGGAGTTTTATCAGAATAGAAGATGCACACAAATTCTAAAGCAATTTACACACCCAATTGATACAGCAATAACATTTCTATCAAGAGCACAACACGCATGTACAGTAGTAGTTAACTGGGAAATGGCCATGACGCAAATGGTTATAAATGGAGTATTGTGCTTTTATAAGTTTATCCAGAAAATGACAGATAAAAGATTGTAGGTGCTGGGGTGCATACAGTAGCCACCTTAGAGCTCAAGGGTATGGGTTTGATTTGAGATATGTATCTTACAGCACATTGAAATTATTTTGTTCACATATCCTGGTTGGAAAACTGAGGTCAGAGCACAGGGTCAGCTAATATACAGCAGAGCACATGATAATATGTGCATTTACATAACTTTTCTGACATGTCCAAAATGGTTCTGCTTGCTGTGAAGTGTTTAATCTGATGCGAACATAACCAAAGAAGGAGAAGTAGTATTTGAGTATAGGTTAGGTCTAGGCTATCTTTTGATAATCCAATTATCTGTGTTCTGATTAGTTACAAGAATTAAGTCTTATCTATGATTGGTTAGAAGCTCCACTAGGTATGAAATGGCGAGCCAATCAGTGCTTCTTCCTCAGCCATAGACCCAGTGGATGAGAGTAAAGACAGATGGGAGAGAGTTGTTCTTACAGACATTGCGGATCAGTAACGAAAGCTAAAATCTCTTCCTGGAGAACTAGTCACCTAATGCGCAAACGGGGCAAACATGCACAGAAAGAATAAACAGTCATGTCCATAAATTTTGGAACAATAAGTTTGTATGTTTGTTACAATTGCATGGCCAGGTGTGGCCTGTTCTCTTGTTACTCCACGACTAATCAAGCAGATAAATGGCCTGGTGGTCGTTCGGAGTGTTACATTTGCATTTGGTACCTGTTCATTCGAACTCTTAACATGGGGTCCAAAGAGGTGTGTATGCAAGTGAAGGAGGCTATTATTAGGCCAAAAAGAATCCCAAAATTAATTAACCGGCAAGCTCAGCAACAGCCGAAACATCTGGAAGATTAAAGTGGATGTCTACTTAATGTTGTCCATGGTAAAGAGGGACCCTTTCACAACATCTAGTCCAGTCAACATCACTCTTGAAGAGGTAGGCGTGTCATTGTCGACGTCTACAGCCAAGAGACGGCATTATGACTTAAATACACAAGCTTCACAAGGAGGTGCAAACCACTAGTAATGCTCAAGAACCGGAAGGCCAGATTCTGTGGCCTGATGAAACAAGAATGATGGGAAGAGAATAGAGAAGCAAAGCAACAGCTCATGACCAAAAACATAATACGTCATCTGACAAAAATGTGCATGGCTGGCCAGACTGCTGATGAAAGTATTAGGAAGAATTCTGAGGTGTATAGGGCTACACTTTCTGCTCTGATTCAGCCAAATGCTGCACAACTGATAGGATGCCGCTTCATTTTGCTGATGGATAATGACCTAAAACATACCACGAAAGCTACCCAAAAGTTTCTCAAGGCAAAGGCATTATTTGGTTATTTTTCACTGACGACTTCAGTCACCTGATCTTAACCTCATCTCCACATACTATTCAGTAGCTAAATATCGGGTACGGTAACAGTAAGTTGGGATTTGGCTTCTGTACACTACCATGTTGAATTTGAAATGAAGCACTCAATATGTGAGTGAAGCACTTTTTTATGTTAATTTGTTCCATTATTTATGAACATAATAACCAAATAAGGGGGTGTTAATGAAAATGGCTGTAATGGTTAATGCCACACATTGAATATAAGCTGTGCTTTGCTCACATCTATTTTATAATTCTATAATAGATTTATATTCCCATATTTATTTTATATGTATTTATTATTTATTCTAATTCCCAATATTTAGCCTCTGAATTGATTATCAAAGGTTTACACCACGCCTCTTTTTCCAGTTAAAATTCATATAGATCGGGTCAGATCAGGCCAAACTGCTCCGACTGAAGTGTTCACATGATGCGTTTTTATTTTAACTGAACTGTTTTTCCATTATTAGTGGAATATTAGGGGCTATGAAATTACCCTGTTCAAAAGTCAGAAGCTTTGTCACCATGCTGTCTCTGGTAAGGGTTTGTGTCGACAACACTATTGAAGCTCATTGAGTATTTTCTGGCATTTGATCTGTCACATGCAGGGTGAGGTGTGGGTTGTTGGCATCAGAATCAGTTCTGTAACAGGACAAATACATTTTGACCATTTTCATCCATATACATCCAACAACATACTTATAAACGGGTTGACACACACATCTGTTTGTCAATCATTTGTTTGGTTATTTATATATTCATTAATTTCATTACCCACTGTTCCTGGTTGGGGGTGCAGTGTATCCCTGGTACACAAGGTGTGAGATGTGTAATAGGATGCCAAATGCGAACCCACTCGCACACTCACCTGAAACCTGCAGATTAGCGGTTCTAGCTGCTAGTACAGTATATTTTTGGGTGGTTGGAGGAAACTGGAGATCCTGAACGAAACCCACAGAGAGAATCTCTGAAACTCCATACCAACAGTAAGTGGAGCTCAAAATGAATCTGGAGGAAATGGAGCTGGGAGATTTGCTGACGTGTGGGGCAGTCAGGGGAAAACCCTGCACACTGTTGAGTTCTTCAGCACGGAGAACCATAGTTTTTTTTTTTTTTTTTTTTTTGTGTTGCCTGCCTGTGAAGCATAGCAAAGCACTTTATTTTATCTGTATCATTTTTTTCCCCTCTATACTGACATGTCCCAGTCCCAGTCATATAAAGACATCCCCACAGTATGGTGCTGCCACCACCGTGTCTGACTGTATGGATGGTTATAATAGGGTGATGTGCAGTGCCTGGTTTCCTGATTCCAAATAGTTTAATTGTTGTGTCATCAGGCCAGAGAATTTTGTTTCTCATGGTCTTGGAGAGTCCTTCAGGTGCTTTTTGGCAAACTCCCAGCCAGCTGTCAGTGCATTTTAATGAGGAATGGCTTCTGTCTGGCCAGGCCTGATTGTTAAAGTGCTGCAGTGTCCTTCTGTAAGTTTCTCCCATCTCCACAAGGTAATCTCATTTATAGTGACCCTTACGTTCTTGGTTTCCTCTCTGACTATGGCCCTTCATCCCTGATCACTCAGCTTGGTTGTGCGGTCAGATCTGTGTCCGACTGTCGGTTGTTCCAAATCTTTTTCATTTGAGAATGATGGAGGCTGTTGTGGTCCTGTGTGCCTTCAAGGCTCCAGAAAGTTTCTTGTATCCTTCCCAAGATCTGTGTCTTGACACATTTCTGTCTCATTGGTCTACAGATAATTCTTTCGACCTCATGGATTTGTTTTTCACCCTGACATACACAATCTACTATCGGACCTTATATCGACAGGCGTATGCCTTTCCTAATTACGTCCAATGAAGTCAGTCAGGCACAGGTGGACTCCAGTCAAGTTGTAAAAGCATCTCAAGGAGCGCTGATAGGAGTAGGACGAGCTCAATTGCAAGTCTTGTAACTAAGGGTCTAAATATTTATGTAAATAGCATTTTTCAGTCCTTTTTTAAATTTTTTATAAATTAACAAAACACTCCAAACACCTGTTTTTACTTCGTAATTGTGGAGTATTGTGTGTGGTATGATCAGAGGAAAAATATAGATGAACACATTCTATGTGTGTAACTTTCCATCGGCACTGTATATGTAGCACTGTTGCCTTGCACCTCCAGGTCCTGGGTTTGAGTCGGGTCTGTGTGCATGGAGTTTGCATTTTCTCTCTATGCTTGTTGGGTTTCGTCCAGGGTTCTCCCCGGTTTTCTCCCACAGTCCAAAGACCTGCAGATTAGGCTCATTGGCTTTCCCAGTGTGCGTGTGCGTGTTCACCGAAGGTCCTACCATGGCTGTACAAATGGGAATAAATACAGTGGTCACCATTGGCGTTAACGGTTCCTAAATGGAAGGAAGTGGACTTAGTCCACATGTAGAAATCTAAACAAAAAATAGGTTTATATACATTGCATATATATATTTACATATATAATTTATACAGTGAATTTACAATTATGATTAATTCCAAGTAAAGGGATTTATTGTGCTGGATAACCAGCTGGCACGGTTGTTGAGGATGTGAGGTTCTGCAGATTAGTGTCACCTGGAGCTGCGCTTTATGTTTCCTAGTAGAAAATACTTTTCAGATATTGTGCTTTCTGAGCTCTTTCAAACATTTAGATCAACAAGACCCTTTGCAAAAAAAACAAAAAACACCTCCATGAGCTTTACAAGTGATATTGAGTTCTGATGTAAGTCCCTTGTAAATGTTAGGATTAAGAGCTCAGTGGATCAATATGTTTGACAAAAAGCCCTAAATCAAATGCTTAGACTGTACTACTTCGTAAAATACATTGAAACTGTTTGTGTATGTATATATCCATCCAGGAACTTCTGTAGTCCAACTAAGGACCGTGGAGGCCAATGGTGAGCATTGCATTGATTCCCATTTTGTGGGACCGTGGTAAGACCTCCGGTCAACATTCACACACATTCACACACTACAGGCAATTTTGCTAACCACTAAGCCACCATGCCACTTCCGCACACACACATATATACAAATATATACGCATGTTGTTGGTAGTCTTTCGGGTGCTCCCACCAAGGGGTCACCACAGCAGACCAAGCGATCGGCACAACAACTTGGCACAGGTTTTTTTTTTACCCCGGATGGCCTTCCTGACACAACCCACACATGAATGCAAACCTTACGGTTGCTCCTGCACTTGTTATAATTGTCAGGAAATATCCGGTCAGATCTCTTTTCAGGACTTCAGGTCAGTCCCAGTCACTTCACCGCCTAGAAATTCACACAAGCTGCAGTTGTTTCAGGGGTCTTGACATCGGTAGCTCCATGTGTTTGCTTTATTGTATGTTCTTTTGTGTAATCTCTCTCCCACATCTGCTCTTTTTCCTGCACCGAGCAGTGAGAGCTCTGTGATCCTCCCTACCCACGCTGTCCCTGCTCCTATTTATAGCTGGAACCACGCTTTAATTTCCATGCATCTTCATTAAACCTGAGAGAGTCCAGAAACGCTCCTGTGTCTATTTTCTCTGATTATGTTGTGTAAAGCTGTCTTGTGAAACCGTTAAGGCTGAGGCATTATATCAATGAAGTTACATAAGGAATTGTAGTATGTGAATCAAGCTTTTGTTTTAAAGGAGCAGTGTGGCATTTCTGAAGACGTCCTCTATCTGACATGTAAAGCACATTTGTAGAACGTGTTGCATTTCTCTTGTTTACCTTACCTGTTTTACTTGTTGTGGTCAAACATACTTGTATGATACAGGATGTGAGGAAAGGGTGGGGCCAAGCATTACATCCTTTTAAATTACACTTCATACGTTCATATTTTCTTTTCAATCAGTATCGAAAGTAAGGCTTTAAGATAAATCTTTATTAAGATAAGATAATCATTGTGGTGATCATTCCAGACGCGCACATTTATTCTTTACTTGAAGATCTACCTTTCTCAGTGAATACATTAAAAGTGTTGTGACACCAGTTTTCCGTTATGTTTTCCCTTCCCTTCAAGGACTATGGCACATTGTGCCTTTTAAGCTCTGAAATATCTGGAGGTTGATCGCGGTTATATAACCCGCTAATAGATTCCAGCAGCATCCATTCGGACGAAGGGTGAAAATTAGCTTCGTCTTTCACCAAGCAGTCTGTTCCTGTGCGAGTAGTCACGTCGTCCTTTGGGCTTTTCCCGCTGAATGAGGGCTCACATTTTACACATGCCGGCGGGATTGAGCGGTTGTTATAGCAACAGGCTGCGGTACATGTCAGCCCACACGCTCGGACAGCTCGTGCTGCTGCTGCTGCTACTCCACATCTTTACTACATACATACAAAAAAAAATAATGATCAGTTGTGGTGATATCTGTGCTAATATCAGGGCACCAGAATTTATATTTAGGCTTCAAAAATTTCACACTTTTCTCAATTGTTAAAGATTTGTTAATTAACATTTGCTATAGCCACAATCCAAAACAAATTAGTTATTACTAATTATTCAAAATTACCCGTATTGCTCTCTGGACACGAGGCACGGAACAGCCTAGACGGGGCGCCAAACCATTGCAGAAAAAACAACCACACACTCACCAGGGCAAGAAATTTGGAAACGCCACTTAGCCTGCCCTGCATGTTTTAGGACTGTGGGAGGAAACCAGAGGAAAACGCACCAAACAAATAGAGAACATGTAAACTTCATGCACACAGATCTGAACCGGGAATCAAATCCCGACCCTAGGATGAACTCCAGGCTTACTGAGACCATGGACAGGATAAGCGATGACCCCAAGCCACCTAGAGATAAATTACTTAAACCCCAATAGCAAACAGAATAATTAATAAATAAATAAATAAATAAATGAAACACAATAATATCAATAGTGCTGTGGGATCATCGTTCATCTGTGATCCATCAGATCTCTTCCCATAGTTTGGCACAGTTTGGCACATGAATCACGGATTATATTGCAAAGTTTAATCATGGTGATGTGAAAGAGTTTCACTGTCCCTGTGCGCGCTTTTATTTGGCCTTCATCACTGAACGAAAACCTTATTTTCTGCAAATAATTTTTCCGCCTGCTCAGACACTCATTCATGCATGCTCACATGCTCTATACTCGATGCTAGCTGATGCTAATAATCTGCTCAAATATATAAATTCTAGAACTCATTCTGTGACTCAACTATTTCTGCATTCTTTTGCTAATTTTCCTTCCGCTAAAATTAGCTCTATTTTGATCGGACATCGGATTAGATTTTGAGCTCGATCTGGCAACACTGCTCGCTCAACTTTTCACATCCTGACTGAACTCTGATTAGCTGTTTCTTTTCCAGAATGTCAAAACCATTGTCCTTTCAACAGTTATAAATGAAAAACTGACCTGGGAGATTTATGATGCGTTACACTGTTGAAAATACTTCAAATACCTGAAATGCAATGTAACCCCTTATAGAGTACATGTTAATAGATGTGTGTGCTATGGAGCATTATTATTATTATTATTATTATTATTATGCTAAACACATTATCGGTTTATACAGTACAATGTTATTCAGTTACATTCTTGTCTGCAATTAATTGATCAACAGTTAATCGTTAACCTTTCTATCCGGAATATATTGTTTTAAACAGTTGTCTTATTCTGATTATATAATGTTCATATACAGTACTGTGCATAATTATGTGCAAAATCATTCAGTATTTAATTTAACAATGTTTACGTTCCATATGGAATTACTGAATGATTTTGTACATAATTATGCAGACATGATAAACATATACAACAAAATTGGTACAGCATATAATATGGTGCCTAAGACTTTTGCACAGTACTGTGTATATATATAATGTTTTTGTATGATTGATGTTTCTGATTCAAGGCAGATAAAAGGTACAGTGAAGTAATTGTTCTTTAATCACAAAAAATGTTGCCAGATTGAATTGGTATAAGAGGAATAAAGCAGTTGAAGACATGTTGTGGCGACAGTATCTCTGTTTCACATCATCCCACCTCGTCACTGATCGTTTTCCTACAACAGGACGTCTTGCATCTTTAAACAGCACTATACATTCACTTTCCTGGACAATATAAGTGCGGGTTTTGTCCTGTAAACAGCTCTCTGAGTTTGTATGGGAACATCGCTGGGGTGCAGTAAGAAGTGGGTCAGTAATATACTGATATATTATGAGCAGCGCTTGACATTTTTGTGGGCGTACATGAGCTGTAAATAGTTCCTCTTTATGCCATGTGTGAATGCAGAGTGCTGTAATGGATGCATGCAGTTAATATAATGCCGTCTATCATTTTCACATAATTTTTTTTTCTTCTTTTTGCAGGGAAGTCCTCTTTGACAATACAGTTTGTGGAAGGCCAGTTCGTGGATTCGTACGACCCGACTATAGAAAACAGTAAGTGCATTTCAAATGAATCCAGCAGACTGAGATGGAGTCAGAGGACAGAGAGCGGCCCTGTCGAGCGATCGCTCCCTGCTTCATTGTGTGTATGTATGTGTGTGTGTGTGTGGGTCCTATTAGTAGAATAAGATAATTAGACCTCATTTCTCTCCTTCAGCTGTCTGGTGTGATTTGTGTGCGAGTCTGTACAGAGGCTTTGGAGAGGCTGCAGGTAGATTTCTGTTCTCCGTTGCTGCAGTGTGAAGACGGTGGCAGCGTGACACTCGGCTCTGTCAGAATCAGCACTTCTACTCCTCATTAGTGAGCAGGGAGGACGCTTACACAGCCAGCGATTTGCATGCAGTTCAGCAGTGGTACGGCAAGAGCCTGCCAAAGCACTACTCATCGCTGACACCTCGACTTTCAAAAGCCGTCTCTCGTATCTACGTATGCCACAGGCGTCGTCTTTTCACTGACATTTTTATTCAGCGTAGAACAACTGTAACAGAGCAGACAAGAGAAACCGAGAGCCTACAGTGTGTTGTGTTGAGATACCTGATACGAGTAGTGCCGTTTCTGTAGGTTTCCTCCAAAAGGAAAAAAAAAAATCAACAGGGAAACATCAGATTTATTTGTACTTACTTATATTTTTACAGCTCATTAAAGTCCTTTGCAGCATCCTGAAGTGCGCTGTAAATCGTATAAATCTTCTTCAGAGTTTGTCCATTTAGATTTTTTCACAAGTGTGAAGCATCAGTATCAGTATTTTAGGTTTTATTTTTTTTTTCCCACTTATTAGCTTTAGTCGTGTATTTTTACTGTTAATGTCATGCTGACTGACTCATCATGGATCATAAACATCAGCCAGGACACAAATTGTCTTCTAGCTAATGCTCAGTGCCAGTACCTGTGGTGTCGGTTGCTAAGAGGATGTCAGTAGGGGATCAGTGTCAGGTGCTGGCCAGTAAACAGAGCCTTGGTATCTTGACAAAAAAAATGGAAGAGGAAAAAAAAACAAAAAAAAAACACTCATGTGGCTCAGAGACAATGTATTCCGTATAGATCTGTGAAAAAGCAAGCCTTGATTCAGATCTGTGTGTCTTTGCTCATAGACAAAAGCCAGAAAGGTACCTTTATTTAGAAATGTACTGCTCAAAATAAACTTGGGTTCGGTTTGATTTGTATACACATACAAGTCAAACTGACATTAAAGCATTAATGTTAAATCCACCTAGGTTTTGGGTTATCTTTGTGGCACCAGGGCGGCTCTTGCCCCTCAGGGCGTGGCTCCACAGGGCCTCGTAGGGTGTACTGTGGTGTCTGGCACCAGGATGTTGGTGCTGTGGGGCGCACGGAGAGTTTCCGTGGATGAGGCTTGTTTGTCCGGTGTATCTCATGGGTGCTTTAATGGATTGGGATCTGGGCTGTTTGAAGTGCTGACATCATCAAATCAGTAGCCACACAAGCCAAGACAAAGACTACCAAAAAAGAAATAAATTAAATAAAAAAATAAAAATACTCTACACACCTTATAACCAACATGCATCTCATACACACACACTAGGTGTTGTGGTGTCTTTCCATTGTGATTCCATTGATTTTTCTTATCGATTTGGCTTTTCTGTGGGATCGGACAGGCAAGCTGTTGGTGCCTGTGTGAGTCTTGCGTGCCCAAGATCCAGTCACCAGTTTGCTGGTATATAATTTATAATCAATGTTTGGTGGTGTTTAAATTCTAGCTAATGGGTTTCTTGGCCAACTTTCTCCAGAATAGGCAAAATACACAAACATTTCTTCTCCACAAACATTTCTTCTCTTTATAATAAAACCTTGATTCTCCAAAACTGCGATAACAAGGGCGCTCAAACCTAAAAATCCAAATGAAAACGATTCTGCAAGTCTGTAGGAGTGTATCGGAGATGTGAACCCCATTCTTCTGAAAGATATTCCCTTTGGTGCTGGTGGCAGTTGAGAGCGCTGTCTCGTACTGGACACGAATCAAATCAGCTAAAATAAAACAAAAGAGACATGATGTGCAAAACCTAATCGGCAGGAACACTGTGAATATCCCCTGAGAATAGCAGTAGCGCTAGTTAATTGTGCGGCAGATTAGCCTGTGTAGGATGCCGCACACCAAAATAACAAAGTAGCCGGGTGTCAAAATTTAGCTAGCTGTTCTAGATGTCCTTTGGCTGTTCAGTCAGGTTCAGTCAGTTCACATTGAAAGTGGAAGCATGCAGACAATCCATCAATAACTGAATAATAAATCTTGGGTATTAGTTATTTTTTGCAGGGTGTGTTGCTGGGATTTTAGACGTTGGTGGAATATCAGGCTGTGGTGTGGAGCATGTCTGGGAGTTATTTGATCGGTCTCTGTGTGTTCGTGAAGAATGGATGCTGGAGTTGCAGAGATCTGGTACAAACTGCATCACGCATGAACAGCTTAATAAAACCTGGGTTTTTCTCTTCGAAGTCTCAATGTCAGATTCCTTCGTTCGTGTGTGGCGGCGTTAGTGTGGAGGACAGAATAAGAGAATTTGCAGTTGCGCTAAAAGAGCCATTTGTAATTTTTAGAGCTCTAGGCTGCTTGTTGTGAGTTTTAGCCCTAAAGTTTTACTGGTGCTCTTCGGATAGAGCAGTTAATTGTCCTTTATCTTTTCCATGCCTCCAAGCCTTGACACACTCTGCCTGTTCATTCCACGCTTGTTTGGAAGCAGGAGTAACTTTATTACTGCTGAGGAATGACCTCAGGAGAAGAAGAAAGAGGGTGGTAGAAGAGGTGCTTTGCTCTCAATGCGTCTGGATGCTTGAGTACTAGTTCTAGGTGTGCCGGCTCCGTTCTGAGCTATTTTCTTTCTCGGCTCAGCGGCTACGCTGTCCTCTGGGATCGTCCGTGTCCTCAAATTGCTGTGTGACTGTGTCTTAGATTCGAAGCCCCGTGAGAGACAGGCCACACAGCTTCAGGCTGCAGTGAGGTGCTGCGCTCTTGCCGAGGCATCATCTGTACAGCACGGCTCATCTCGGTGTCGGCGTGTATCAGTGCCAAACTTGCATTTACCTCGCTCGTACACCCCGATGTTTTTTTTTTAATTATTATTATTTTATTTTTTTTGTAATACATCCTCATTTTCGTTTGTCTTGACAAATCAGCTTCTCTGCCTCGGGTCCTCAGTCTCTGTGACATCTGCAGTGATAAATCGTGACTGTGTTGTGAGTTTGGGCGTCAGTTACAGAGAGCTCATAGAGGAAGTGAATGTTTTGAAACGCTACTGGTCTGATACTGTTCTCTGCTGTCGTCGGCGTGGGGGGGGGGGGGGGGGGGGGGGGGGGGGGGGGCGG
>JAQMYJ010000033.1:25823673-25833869 GCA_030014305.1 Clarias laeviceps
TTGGTGGAGGGGCCCCCCCCCCCCCCCCCCCCGCGCCTCCCATTTGTCCTTGTATTGATTCTCCCTGGAGTAGAAGCTGAGGCCTGCAGCGTGTTCAATCCTCTCATTCACTCACACACACATTTATATTTTTCTGCACCCACTCACATTTTTGTCTTTTTCTCTTCCCTGCAGCATTTACCAAAATGATTACAGTCAATGGCCAAGAGTACCATCTGCAGCTGGTCGACACAGCAGGGCAGGTAGAACACAAGCACACACGTGTGTGTGTGTATATATACACTCACTCAAACACACAATTAGGCGTGGTTGTGCTGCAATAGAAGTAGCACAAGTGAGCGAGGGCGCACCTGGTCACTCCGCAGTCTGTTATTCATAGCAAGTGCACGCTGTGACCCTTACATTCATAGCTTAAATTAAAACCAGGATTTTATGGTTTTGTTCTTTTGTTTAATTTTTTTTTTTTTCTTTTCTGACACCTTCTCAAAGTTAGAAGGTCAGGTGATGAGATAATGATACCGAATGGCCCATTTTTAATCTTCTGAATGCAGGATGATTAGGAGCATTATTTATTATATATATTTTTTTTTACTGAAAACACAGTATGTGAGTAGGTCAGTGATATGAGCCAGTGACAGAGTTGGGAAGAAAATGTCAGGATGTGTACAAGCTCTGTGCATATGCACTGCGCTGCAGTGAGGGAGGATGAGCTCCATCTTGTACAATGATTTCCCAACCGCATCTTATACATCCAGGCCTTTTATACAAAATACAGTATAAGAACAGCTAAAAGGCTATAAAGTGATAACATCCTAGTGTTGGAATTGTATATATCTGCAGAAAGCACAGATTTTTATTATGAGGATTGTTCCTGTGATATTATGATTTCCAGATTTATTTATTTTTTTTCTCTCCACAGGATGAGTACTCGATTTTCCCTCAGACTTATTCCATAGACATCAATGGTTACATCTTGGTGTATTCTGTTACGTCAAATAAAAGGTAGGTTTAAAAATACTACTATTTCTTATGTATTTTAACAGCTGTATGCAATTAAAAGTGTACATGTCAGTGAAACCGGAGATGTGAAAATCATGGCCTTGTACCATAGGTTCCGTTTATAAAAATGTACATTGCTGAACAGCAACAAACTGACAGGCTTTAAGATCTTCCCATTAACAACAAGAAAAGAGATCTGTGATTATCACCCATTCAGTGTTAATCCTGGTCAAAGATGGCAGTAGATGCAGGGGGTAAATTGGGCTAGGCTATCTGTTTTCATTAGCGTTATTAAACTTCTCAAAGTATTTAGTTCGCATTTACTATTATTTTAATTTGGTGTTTCCTCAAACCTTAATTTTTTCCATCCTAGTTTTAAAATTTCCATCCAACGGAAGTGCCAAAACTTACAGTTCCTCAAATCTAGCTACAAAAGTGAGACAATTCACATAGATCCTCATATTAAAATGTTCAACTTTAAAACGGAAATAAACATGTACATCCTGGTACAATAAATTGTTTTGGTCTGCAGCTAGATTTTCCATTCAACAACTGCAGAGTTAAATTTTAATGTACGCTAAATTATATTAAGCAGCTTACTGGAATTGTTTTCATTTAACCAAATACAAGAAATGTAGAAGTCGACGCAGGACGAAGTGTAGGGTATAGGTGATGGAGTTCAGTCAAATGCAAGCATTAGCATATACTGTAAATTAACAATAGCCACCATAGCATTGTAGTTATGTTAACTAACCTGTGGTAACTGAGTTAAGTAGGAGTGTTTGAACTAACAGCCCGGCTGGCCATTTGCCCATGTAAAGATCAACCCCATGGCTACAGCTCCAGACAAGACGACCAGGGCTCCCACAATTGCGCTTCATAACCAACCTTTAGAAAATCTATGGGTGACGTCAGGGAGGATTTGTCCTGTTCTTTTAATATAACCTGCGCAACAACCTAAGTTACTTGTGAAAGAGCACAGATACCAGAGTAACAAGTGGATGACAAGCTAGGGAGAGAAATGGACCAGAAACTGACGTGTTTAAAAGCTGAACCTGAATTGTGCTGATCTGCTTAAACGTTATTTCTGTTATCTGGTCTCTCGTCATTCCTTCAGTAAAATCTGTGAGGGTGAATTTAGACAGTGATTCATCACTGCTTGGCTTGCCGGTTTTGTCTATGGCAGGCATGATTGCCTGAGAAAATGGCGGATGTTTTAATTGTGTCTCACATGGCTGTAGAAACTCTAATACTAGTAATTTTGCTGGTTAAAATATTGCATGGAGAATCCTTAAACGATCACCATGCAAGGATATGAGAACTGACAAGTCAATAGAATACTAAAGGGTGCAATGCAAAACCTGTTATATGACTCTAATGCTGGCATAACACACACTGCTTTTTTTACACAGTTATTTAGTCTTGCCGGTATTTATAACATGGTGTCACATACTTTAGAGTTTTGATTCGTCCCTCCTTGGGCTGTTCAAAAACCTGTGCTGTGGGAGGAGATGCATGGATATTTTTGAAGATTTAGTAGGAGGATTGAAATGTAATGCTTCACAGGTGTTACCCCCCTCTCCTGAAAATTTTCGCTTCATCTTGAGCACTGATCGAGAATCAAACTTTGTCAAGATACTGATTTAATCAAAGCACTTTGAGTGAAGCCCTAGTGGCAACATGAATAGCTTTCAGAGTCAGAGCCTTTCAGGTTCTCTGCACTGACGCCCTCAACTCCAGCTCCAAAACTCAATCAGAACAAAAAGTTCGAAAACGAGCACAGAGCTGGTAACTCCAACACTGCTTTCAGTCATCAGTAGATGATGTTAATCATTTAGCCACTTAGTGCCATGCTTCTTGTGCAGTAGATATCAGAGGTGTTTGAGCATCATCAGACATCCTACAGAACCAAAATGCTCAGTAAATGGTCATTCTTTCAGTTAGGACTATATGTTTGTCATTTTCAAGGTTCAGATTGATTAGGTTTCTGGATGGGATTATAGATGTTGGATTTATTACTTATTAAATCCAATATATAAAGGACAGACAGTTAGCTAAAGTTTCATGAATACCTTTTAAAAAGGAAGGCAATAGGAAGCTTCTTTAATCTGGTTCTTTATTGCTGAAAAGCTCTTTTTTCCCCGAAGTATTTGGAAGACCCCTAGTCTCTGGAGCGACTGCTTTTGACATAAAACTGTCACATAACCCAGTCGCTTTGTCTCCCCTGGGCTTGTGTAATGAAGACAAAGTTTTTTGTAGAGGAAAGAAAAAATGACAGAACCCTGTTGCATGAATATGAGAATTGCAGAAACATTAAACGGTATTAACATTAACTTATGATTTGATGCTTATGTAAACGGACTAACGCTAACTAACATACTGTTCTGTATCGTACTGTGTATGACTGTGTATGTGACAAATAAAATTTGAATTTGAATTTGATTTCTTTACTTCCAGATATTCCTGATTTTATTGACATCAGTTAGACATCAACAATGAGGCCAATTTCATTCATATTAGTGCAGAGCAGCATAAAGCCATGCATCAAGCAATGAACAGGATTGTTCTGATTGTGGAATTAAACACACAAGGGATTATTCAGTATAGTTAGATCACCTTGGAAGAACTCTCTCTGATAGGGATCTATGGCTTTCTGAATGTCTTCTGAAGAACCCATGATTATTATACAAGTCATTTTTTTCTTTCTCTTGCAGTTTTGAAGTAGTAAAAGTTATTCATGAAAAATTGCTGGATATGGTGGGAAAAGTGCAGTAAGTATATATTATTTTTCCCAGTAGTCATGTGATCTGCATCAGCGTAATAAAGACAACTGTCCTAGTTTCTTTTTAAGGTTGAACGTTTTGACATTATGAAGACTAATATTATACTAACATCATGCTCCTACTATCTTTTACACAGAGTACCAATTATGCTGGTGGGAAATAAAAAAGATCTCCATATGGAGCGGTAAGTGGTGCATGTGTTATATTACAGGGAGTGCACAGTTATCCTGATATGATACTCTATTCACTGCCAGCTCAAATAACCTAAAAACCTGTACAGTAATATAGTAACTGGTCCAAAAAAAATACAAGTCACACCCCCACTGATCCTTTGTTGGATCACCTTTAGCTTTCATTAAGACACATTGACAGTGGCATTGTTTCGATAACGTTATTCAAGATCACAACATTTATTTCTGTCCAGAGTAGCATTGATGCTTGGCTGAGATCTTGTGTTAATGACAGGAGAGTCGGACCACTACACACTACCACGCGTCTTTGGGTGAGGTTAAGGCCAGGACTCTGTGGGGAAAATGATTTCTCATACTCCTAGAACCACACTTTCATCATTTGAGTTCTGGAATTTGTCTGTGTCATCAGGAAAAAAAAAAAACATGCATACCTAGATGTGTGATGCCCTGGTCATTCAGTACATTCAGGTCATCAGCTGACTTCATTTATTGCCACATAACATTGCTGAGCCTAGACCTGCCCAACTAAAGCCACCCCAGATCATAACACTGCCTTCAGAGGCTTGTACAGTGGCCACTATGCATGAGGGTGCATCACGTCATGCGCTTCCCTTCTTACCCTGATGCACCCATCACTCCAGTTTTGAGGTCATCTAACCACATGACCTTTTTTCATCCGCCCAAAGCCCAATCTTTACGCTCTCTAGCAAACTGAAGGCTTTTTTTGATGAGTCTCATTAACAAGTGGTTTTCTTATGGCCACACAGCTGTTTAGTCCCAGTCCTGTGAGTTCTCATCACATGGTGTGCATATGGAACTGCTCTTATGTTGTTGTTTTTTTTTTTTTGCTTGATGCACACCAATAATTTAACCTTTATGAAATAGTCATATGATTTCCTCAATACCGATCGCAGTATATGAAGCACTGCATGGTTGTTTAAGAAATAAGAAGCTACTCAATGCATTAGATAAAGTTAATGCCAGCTGAAACGTATTAATCACTGCAGTAATTATACAGATAAAGGTTCTTTTAACTACATTTGCTTAATTAAATCCAAACAGCGACTTTATTGGCTTGGCAGTATATGTGCTTTTGTGATGTATAGACACTGAGTTTATCTCATAGACGTGTAATGTAACTGCTGTATGTTGGCTATTAGCATTCATTGGGTTGATTTGGATCATTTGCTTTAGGTTTACTTGATACAATAATATAGTTGTGTATGAGAGATGAGAACTTGATAAAGTGTCTATTTTTTGTTCAATGCACATGAGCTACTTCTGCGATTGAACCGGAAGTAGAACCGTGTAGAATTTTGTTTCCCCTATTTGGGCTTTATTCATTTGTCTCATGTAAATAATGTGTTGCATTCGTGCTGATAGAACATAAGTGTATGTCTGAATTTAGCAATGTGTGTATTAATGTGCAGTATTTAAACAGAAATATGCAGAATTCAGTTTAAATTTGTTAAGGTTCTGCTAATTAAACTTTCTTGCTTATAAATTCCGGATAAACAGCTACTGTGAATGAATTACGGTAATAAATATCACCCCTTAACGCGTAACTACTGCTGGTTTTGTTTCATGGTGGCACTTTTTGAATATTTGAGATATTAGTGTTGAATCACAATGAATAATTGTATGCGTTTTTGTCCAGTCGTTTTATTTATTTATTTTTACCATTAATTTTATAAAGCTATGTTCTTTTTTTTTTTTATACACTAATCAAGTCTATGAAAATCTGTGAAACGCTCCACTGTCTTAATAAGCTGCTATCAGGTTCAATATATTATACACAAATGCATAGCTGCATTAAAAGATCTAAACTAAAAGCTGCCAGTTTCTGAAAAACAGCCACGTCATTCATGCCATCAACCCCATGAGAAGAAGCCGTGCACTCTTGCTTCAATTGAGTCCTCACGCCTTCCAGCATAACTATTCAGTTTCTCATCAGCATACAGTTACATATAATATGGGTAGAAGGAATAAATAGGTCAATGGCATCACGGAGCAACACGCTGTGATGGTGCGCAATCAGCCAAGGAAAGATTTGCCGCATGATATTGCTGCATTGCTGCATGATATTCCATCTATTAGAGGGCTTTGCGAAGCTTTGTGTAGATTATGACCTTACCGAGGAAAGAGTTAAACGATTGTCTATTGAACATTCCATAAAGCTGAACTACAACACGGGCACAAACAGGAAATAAAATTGATGTTTCTTTGGCCCTGCATGTCGTTCCAAAGGATATGAAATCATGGGTGAAAATTTCCCCTCATTAAAGCAGACCGTTTGAGTGCCAGGTTTGAGTCATCCATGGTTTAGACAGTGCTGAAAACCTTACACCATGTTCCACACACACTCACACACTCCTCAGCCATAACTGCCTGTGATTTTCTTTTTTAGATACCGTTTACATCCCAGTGCATTATTAAAAATTTTCCCTTTTCTTTATCTCACACACAGTACGTGTAGCGCTTAGTATGATAAATAAGGGTCAAGCTTTTACTGTAACACAGATCTCTAACGATGGTGTATTTAAGGGAAGGTAGTGCTGCAGTTGTGTAGTCAGCACCTACACTCCAGACACTCAAAAGCCTGACTGTACGGATTTACATCCGTAATTCAACCTACAGTAATATCAATGCAGAGGTCAGTGTTCAGTCATTTGCAGCTACTGTTTGAAAAATCTGATGCACCAAAGGGTTTGTTCGGTGAAACAGGCTTAAAATGGATTTCGAGTTATTTTTGGTCTAGAGCTCAGAGTGCTGTAAAAGGCAGTTATATAGAGAGAGGTCTGTTTAGATCGTTTTGCATAATGCCTGGGGTTTCTTACTGCAGTTCAAGGCAGCATGCTGTGAAAGGCACTTTACGCCCGAGCATAAGGTTTGAAGATGTCCGCTTACCACACATTCAGAGAAATATGAAAGCTATAGTTGTTTAAAAATTGACGGATTTGAATGAGTTATGTTATGTAATGTGACGTTCTTGGAGGAGAGTGAGAGGTTAAAGAGCTGACAGCTGCTCCTCTGCTTTGCTTCCTTTGTCGACATGGATACAGATCAGTGCGAGTGAAAAGGACATGGTAGTTTAACTGGGTAAATGTGTCCCTCAGGATCCTGTAAATGATGGACTGATAAACCAAGCTGCCGCGTGAGACTGGCTTGGAGCAAAACTGGCCAATGTTTTTGGTGTATTTTTTTGTTTGTTTGTTTTGTTTGTTTTTTGTTTTTTAATAGGCCTAGCTAGAAAACTCCAAGAGGTGAACACCAGTGAGCCTAAACTCTGATATAGTGGAAAATCGCTTGATTTTTATTGTAAACTTCAGGCTTGTGGTAATTGTTAGAAATGTTGTACAGCAGAATGGTTAAAGGTAGTGATGTTATTGGTTGATCACCAATCAATTAATAAGTTAAAAAAGATATCGATAGGGTTTGTATTGCATAATTTTTTTTTTTTTTTTTTTACCTCACATCTATTAACTTGTACACCACAAGAGGGCACACTTGCAGTTCAGGTGATGTGCAGTACTTGCAGTACAGGTAGTCCTCAAATTACAAATTGGACTTGCGAACGTGCTCCCGGAACGGAACTCGTTCGCAAGTCCAATTTGTTCTTAAGTCCAATAGAGTGAGTCTTGTACATCTTTGATACGAATAAACAGTGGAACCGTGGATTACGAGCGTAATTTGTTCCGGAAGTGGGAACACTCGTAAACCAAGGGGAATTTTCCCATAAGAAATAATCAAAACTCATATTCATTCCACAGCCCAAAAAAATAAATACATACAATTAATTAATACCAAATATAAAGTAAAAATAAAACAAATTAACCTCCACTTTACCTTTAAAAAAAAAAAAGTAAAAAAAGATGCTGACAAATAAGTGTTTCCGTTTATGCGCGCAGGCGCTGTGTGTATGTGTGTGAATCTAAAGTAAGAGGAGAGGAGGAATCAGCCTCTCCCGTCTCCCCCTTCTCATCTTACACAGTAAACCTTTCTCCTCTCTCATTTGAATTTCACACAAACACACACACACACATTAACGGAAAGACTGTTTTGTCAGAAAATTAGCAAGGAACATCGCTAATGACACTCGCGTGAGTGCATACTAACAGAATCACTGCTGTAAAGTAAAACAAACAAATGAACCTGCATTTTACCTTTGAAAAGAATCGTGACAGAGCAGTGTTTCTATGAAGAGCAGTGTGTGTGTGTGTGTGTGTGTGTGTGTGTGTGTGTGTGTGTGTGTGTGTGTGTGTGTGTGTGTGTGTGAAGGGGCACGGTGTCATTACGAGCGCACGCACACAACAACAGACTGAAACAGAGGGAGAAAATGGATCTTTAACTCTCTAATGAGACTTTCTTTTGGTTTCTAAGCGCGCACACGTTATAAGAAACAATCTTTGCTCTTCTTTCAAACCGCGTTACTCGCAATCCGCGGTTTCACTGTACAATGTAAACCATACCAATTTATTTGACTAAATTTGTCCCTTTTCCCCACATTGCAATCAAGTGGCCAAAAACTGTAATCTTGCCTAAGGAAATTAATCTCACAGTGAAATGTTTTCTCTGTACCTTTAAATCACGAGGGGAATCCCTGTCGCCATTTTATCTGTTTTTCACTCTGTTTTCTCTCCATTTCTCAACAGCCATTTTCTATCATGGTTTCAATGAATCAGCTTCTGGACTGATTCATTGAAACTAGTGAAGCCAGACTATTTTCTCCCACACCCACCTCACACACACATACAATATACAGGACTTTAGACATTTTATACATTCACTTAGACACTGAAAATATTGTATATAACTGTAAATATTGGTATCTCGTGCACTGCAGTGTCTATTTTTTATAATACACATGAGCTACTTCTGCGATTGAACCGGAAGTAGAACCGTGGTCTGTTTGTATCTGCGGAAATTCGTAACTCGTAATGTTTGTAAGTCAGGGACTACCTGTAGTGTAATTTATTATTTTTTTTCTTTGTAAATGAAGATCGGGAAGCGGGCAGTATTTTCGACAGCCTTGTTTTATTTAACCTATTTGGGCTTTGTTAATTTGTCTCATATAAATAATGTGTTCCATTTGTGCTGCTAGAACATACAGCTGTTAGGAAAAAATGTGCATCTTGTTAGTGTTAATTGTTGAAGCTGCTGACTAGTGAAGTTGCTCAATCTGCAGTTAAACCGTAGAGGAAGTGTGTGTGCGTTATCTACAAGCCATATAGGATCAATAGTGCCATTAGTGGTCTGTCAATAGGCATAGGCAGTCCCCCCACACACACACACTGATACACTCAGTTTTATCTGGTCTCCAATCTGCAATCCAACCTCCCAGCTGAGCATCTGCAGCTGCTTCTACATTCTCAGTAAAAGCAGAGATGTTACAGAACACTGCTTCTTATTTCTTTATTAATATGTTACAATTCAATACATACATCTGCAATTCACAACCACTTCACACACAAACAAGCTAAACTACAGTATTTATTTCTTAAAATTCCTAACATACAATGAATAAGAAAAGACTGAGATGCTTGCACTCATTTAATTGTGCTCAGAACAGTCTGACCATTCTTAGTATTCTGATGAGCATGCTTGATTTAACATCCTTCACAGGATCTAATTAGTAGTAAGTAGGAATCTACAGTTTAAATTCCCCGTGGGTTTAAAGCTCGTTGAACCGAGAAGAATGCATTCCTCTTACTAAGGAAATGTGTAGGTTAGAATAAAAATGTTTATTCTTCAGCTTTTTGACATGAAGCAAGTAAAAAGTGTGTGACTGGCTTTATCAATACATATGACATTAGAGGAACTGCACTGAACTTTGGAAAATAGAGAGCTTTATTGTTAATTCCAGTTATACAGTGGTGGGCAAAAAAAGTGAAATTCAGTGTTTTTTAGTGACTTGTAAATTCAGTATTTAGTATGAAGTTCTTTATTCTTCAAAACTTCTGGAGTCCTATACATGTCTTCAGTACTCTGGTGTCACTCATTCAGTCCATGTCTGCCTTCTTCACCATTGTCGAACAGCTTTCTTTTGGGTTTACTTATAGAGATGACCCAGGCCATGGCTCCAGAAGCTGAATAATGTTGTCACAGGGAGATCTATAATACATAGCATAAGCTTTCTTTTTTTTTTTCTGATTTTCTCCCTAATTTAGTCATGTCCAATTCCTCCCCGTCACTAGGGGGCTCCCACATTAAGGCTACTACTACC
>JAQMYJ010000033.1:25833969-25852615 GCA_030014305.1 Clarias laeviceps
TAAGTACCTCTCATCCCTCCCCTCTGAGAGAGCTCGGCCAATCAGCTCTCTCTAGACCTCCGGCTGCGAGAGGATACTGCATCACCCGGGAATCGAACTCGCGATCTCCGGATGATAGGGCGAGCACTTTACCACTGCGCCACTCTGAGCATATGCTTTCTTAATACTTTTGACCGCCACTATACAGTGTATAAGTATATAATTAAACCACAAAAGAAAGTAGCATGTGACCATTTGCTCTACAATCCCTAATATCCCTAATACGTATCAAGTTTGCAATCTTTATTACTAAATTGCAATCAACAATCAGATACTTGAACATAAAGAAGCCATCTGACTGACTTTACAACTAATGCTTGCATCATGTTTGCTTTTTTGCTTTATACATAAACATTTTTTTATCAATCTAGTAAAAACCTGATTATATGAACTAGTTTCCGATGCTTCCCCAAAAAGCTCACAGAATCTCATAGCATTTCTATTCAGAAACTGGGGCAGCTAAGTGCAAATTCACAGAAATATGAATAGCCTGATTGTAGCCTTCAAGATTCTGAATCATTTTGGCCAGGAAAGTGTTCAATAAGTATCAGACTTTTAACCTTAAATACATTCTCCTCCCTTAGTGTTATCAGCTGCGAAGAAGGAAAAGCGTTGGCAGAATCATGGAACGCAGCATTCATGGAGTCTTCTGCAAAAGAGAACCAGGTAATAAGCCATCTTCAGCGCACACACACACACACACACACACACACACACACTATATTTTCCCTTTCGCTCTGTGATGCTGTGCTTTTCTCAGATGCGGCTCGCTGGTGGAAATCGGATTCTTTTAAAGGTTAAAAATTTAACCCAGTTTCAAAGTTTCTGAAAGTATTCCCTCCTTTGTTGTTCTGTTAAAAGTTCATTTGACTTTCAGGCCTGATCTTTCGCTGTGGTCCCAAAAGACACACACACACACACACACACACACACACACACACACACATTGAGCAGAGAGCACTAGTGGATTGAGCTCAGCAAGAGGTGGCAAGAACTTCTGATTTTTCTGATTCTGAACCAGCGTGAGTTCAGTCCTCTGTGTTTAATGAACGCTTAGTGGCACGTCAGTCAAAACTAAGAGCCCTTTCATATGCGGTTCAATTTTTTTCCTCGAAAGGACTGGTTGCTATACCGTTGCTATGGCAGTGAGGTCATGTGGTGGCATAATGAGATGCACTGCAGAGGCAGAAGCAGAGGGAGTACCTCGGGGGAGAGTGCGTCTGGCTGTACATCACCCATGAAATGGCTGTTAGTGCTTAGGATACTTATATTAGCTTGCCTTCCAAATCTGTAGGGTTATTGAGCGCGTCATGGCAAAACATATTTCACTCTTTTTAGTGAATTATATCAAAGCAAATTAGCTACACTTAGACATAAAAAAAATAATAAATGCACTGGACACAGCGTTATAAACAGTACATGCATGCACGAATAATGACCATCCGAGTGACGTACATGCGCTGAGACCGAGCAATGGAAACGATTACCCACAGTCCCACAGCATTTGCTCTGTTGTGATTACGTGACACTTTGCAGACAAAGTGCATGTGTACTACAGTACTCGTATATCAAGACCTCGCTCGTTTTATTAAAAAATTTTGCTTGCTGACCAAGTTACTCACAATCCAAGGTTCCACTGTATCTGCTCTTCTGTGTGTGGCAGAATTAGTAATATGCATTTGCACTTAAAGAAATTTGCCAGCCCAGTACTTTTTTACATTGTCGAATAAGGCCATTTAAACAAAAAAGAAAAAAAAAAAAGGGTTTGTCTCTTTTCATTGCCACTGTTCTCCTGACATCCTTTCAGTTGCTGCACAAAAGCTTAAACATCAGCAGAGTTTGAGATCTCTGAGAGATCATCTGTAGTGTTCTCCTCCTGTCCACACGAGCATCCTTCTGAGGACCAGAATCTCCCTGGAGAACCAGTAACTCCACAGAGGGAGACAGTGCAGAGGTTCCTAATTGAATATCAGAGCCCCAGTTTCCATCCAACGGCAAGAAGAGGGACACGGCTGCTCTGTCTCCACGCTGGCTGTCCATGAGTCAGACCATAATCACACTACAGTTCATGTTTTTCGTTGGGTAATTGATTCCCTTTTGAGATAAAATGCAGACACGTGAATTAACTTTTTTGCAGGAATGATTAGTTTAGATTTAAAATGAAATGACATCATAAAGGATTTTGTTGAATTTTCCTTGAAAAGGTTTGATGAAGTTTTCTGGGCTTTTTTTCGTGGACTTTCAGCCTTTTATTGCTGCTAATCTGGCTGGAGTGAAGCTTTCCAATCACATTTTATGTCGATTTGAAAATGTCTAATGAGTTAGTATAAAGTCATTTATTCATTCTTATAAGCTGAATCTTATTTTTGTTTTGATTATGTAAAGACATGACTAAGTGCTTCTCTCTGCGTCCCTCTCACCAGACTGCGGTGGAGGTGTTCAGGAGTATAATCCTGGAGGCTGAGAAGATGGATGGCGGAGCCCCTCCGGGCCGGACAACCTGCTCGCTGATGTAGATTCGCACTCCCTGCCTGTCCTGACCACTGGAGGACACACAGACCTTTCTGGAGAATGCTTTTTCAATCAGTCCTTCAGTTAGTTACGGGAACACTTGAATTTTTGGCTTAGATCAGGACGAGGTCAGGGGTTCGAGAATAAGGGTTTGGATTCGGTTTAACAGATAGAGTTAAGCACATCTTGCGATAAATTGTTCACCAGAAAAGTCTGTTTGTGGTCCACTACCCCACCCAACAACCTCACCCCCCTCCCAAACCCCCCCACCTCCATACCACAACACTGGACACTGGGAAATCCCTCTACTTGAAGTGGCTAACTGCCTGTTTTCCTCTATAGAAATGTTGACTTTTCTTTTTAACTTCCTTTTTTTATACTTCATTTCATTTTAATTTTTGTTGTGTATTTTGGAAGAAATACTGACTCCTCCGCAGCTGCACAGCTCTCTTCTCATCCCTCTCTCTGCTTACCGTTTCTCTCTCTCCCTCCAGCCATCCCTTCTTTTCCACTACAAGCAAACCCTTATGAAATACTGAGCCTTACTTTCTCATCTCTCATCTACCCTCATCTCTTTTCTACCTCCCTCTTTCCTCCCAAACCATTATCAATTTGTATATTGTATTTCTTAAACAGTAATAATGGCCAATAAAGTTTCCAGCATTCATTCTCCTCTGTAATGAATGATGTTTAACCTTTTTTTTTTATTATTATTATTATTATTGTGATCATTAAATGCAGCATTTTGTTTCACTGCACCTCGAGTTCTTCCCTGTGCTGGTCTTTTATTTTAAAAAAAGTTAGAGTTTAGCCAATAAATCTACTGTAGGTATATTGTTATATAATCTAATCTAATAAGATGTACATTTTATCAGTGGTGAGTTGGTTTAAGCAATAACATTTGAATTCATAAGGTGCTAAAGAGACAAATTTATTTAAAAAAAGCTGCAGGAATCACGTATTTACAGTTACATTGTTGTTCGCTCTGTATTATGTTTTGATGGCACTCGTGACTTCATTCAGATTTAGGATTTCAAATAGTTTGATTCTGGTTTTGTACCATACCATGTTAAAAACCATCACCCATCCCAATTCTAAATAAATGTTTGAGTTCTGTACTGTTGGAGCCGATTCCTTCGCCCTGGAACCTGATACAGTGCGTCGCTTTTTCACTTTAACCATGTGTAATTCAATAAGACTCTGCAGTGCACAGCAGCTAGTGGGAGTCCTGTCCACCCTGCCCTGCTCCACCCAACACACACACACACACACACACACACAGACACACTGCAGTGGTGTGGTTTCATACCACGTATATTCTATATAGAAATACCTACTGTATAAGCATTTATTCATTACTATATATCATGAGTGTGCATGGTACACTGTGTCCTGTCCAGGGTGCATCAACTCTAACTACCCTAACTAGGATAAAGCAATTACAGTATTTAAGATGAATGAATGAATTAATGAGCTAGGTTTATATCACCTATTTCTTCCTTAGCTTTGCTTATCATGGCTAATCAGTGTATACATATGTGTATATAAATTTATACCATAAACACAGATCAGCCATAACACAATTATGTTAAAAACCACTGATTCACAAATGAAGTGGATAACACTTGATTATCTAGTTACAATGGCACCTGTTAAGGGGTGGAATATATTAGGTAGCAAGTGAGCAGTCCGTTCTCGAAGATGATGTGAAGGAAAAATGGACAAGCGTAAGGATCTCGATGACTTTGACTTTTTGGCCAAATTATGATAGCTGGTTGACTGGGTCAGAGCATCTCCCAAACATCAGGTCTTACAGGGTGTTCACAGTATACCGTGGTTCGTGCCTATTAAATGTGATCGAATGAAGGACAACCAGTGAACTGGCACAAGGGTCATGGGTGCCCAAGGCTTACTGAGGCGCATGGGGAGCGAAGGCTGGACCATCTGTTCCTATCTTACGGAAGAGCTATTATAGCATAACTTACTGAGAAACATAATGCTGGCTCTGATAGAATGGTGTCAGAACATACTGTGTGTTGCAGCATGCTGTTTATGAAGCTACGAGTGTCCATGAGGACACTGGCAAAACCAGCTACAGTGGGTTGGGCACATGAGCATGAAGAAGTGGAAGAAGGTGGCCTGGTCTGATAAATCATGTTTACTTTCATATCATATGGATGGCCGGGTGTGTGTCCGTCACCAGGATGCACTATGGTTTCTGATCACACCATGCACAGCACGACGTTCCATCCAATCCTCCAGCATTGCTCGGCCGGTGCCACCATCTCTCAGAAATCCACCTGGCTCCTAGGTGGTGGAATGAACTTCCTCTAGATGTCCGTACAGCTGAGTAACTTTAAACACTTTAAACACCGATTTAAGACATATCTATTTTTTCAGTACTTGGTTTAATCTCTCCCTTCCCTTTTTCAGTAGAATAATGCGCCTTGCCACACTGCAAAAAATGTTCAGGATTGCTTTTAAGTTTTGGCTTGGCCTCCAAATTCCATTTGTTAAAAGTAAACAAAATAGACAAACAAATACGAACTGAGGAAAAGAACATGTTCTTTAGAATTTAAGGCAGAGGCCAGGGTTCTCACAGTGTAGTGGTTAGCACTGTCGCCTTATACCTCCAGGGTCCGGGTTCGATTCCCAGCCAGGTTTGATTCCTGTATCTGTGTGCATGGAGTTTGCATGTTCGCCCCGTGCTTGGTGGGTTTCCTCCGGGTACTCCGGTTTCCTCCCAAAGACCTGCAGGTTAGGCTAATTGGCGTTTTCAAAATGACTGTATGTGTGTGTGCCCTGTGATCTATTGGCACCCTGTCCAGGGTGTACCCTGCTTTGTGCCCTAAGTCTCCTAGGATAGGCTCCAGGCCCCCGCGACCCTGAATACAGGATAAAGCGGTATAGACGACGATGAGTGAGTGAGTAAGAATTTAAGGTATAGACTTGGCCTCCAAATTCCCCATATCTCATTCCAGTTGAGTAGCTAGGAGATGTGCTAGAAAAACAAGTCAGATCCTTGGAGGGCTCACCTTACAACTTACAGGACTTCATTTCCTCCTAATTTGGTGTCAGATACTACAGCATGCCTTCAGATGTCTTGTGAAGCTGATACTAGATAATTAATTGAACGTCACAATATTCATTTGAACCGAGCAAAAGGAAAACTAAAAAGCAACATGTTCTAACGTGAAGATTTTAAATAAGTATAAATAAATAAGGGAACCATCTCCAAAAACACAGCATCTGGGAGTTCCTGCACCTGTTCGGGTGTATGACGGCAATAGAAATAGAACAAAGTCAAAGAGAGAGGAAAGGTCAAGGGAATTAAAGGTTTGAGTTTTCCTGTTTCTTCTTTTGTTAACACTTCTTCTTTAACATCCCACCACCTGGTTTCCATGGTTACAAAATGAACATAAACAATCAATTCATAAAGGTCAACAACAACCACAAGTAACAGGATATAGCAAGCAGCATCCTTACAATCTGCATTGAATGCTGTAAAGAGAACCCTGGCCAGTGCAATTGGCACAACGTCAAGCAAAGCAGAATCTATTGTTGATCTCAGCTGAGCCAAATCCCAGAATCAGCAGTGCTAAGAGTGAACAGAAAATGTCCACCAAGCAAAAGCCATAAGCTCTCCATTGTGGAGCCTTTGTCGGGCAAACATCGCGATACAGTGAGACACGCGGCAACCCGTATATATTGGGGTGTCCAAATTTTTCACTGACGCACTTTCTTACGTGTGGGTCAAGTTGGACACTCTCGAGTGGGAAAAAAATGTCACAGTATTCTGGAAAGGTAAGCATCCAGGCCAACCAAGAGCACATCCATCCACACATGCGTCTCACACAGCATCCTAACACACTGCACTGACTTTTGTGAATCTGGGAATTTGGATTTGGCCGAATGGTTCCTGGAATGATTCACACTTTTCATTTTCATGTGGGACAACATTAATGGAAAAATTAATATCATCGTAAAGAAACCGAAAAACACATTATTTTCTGGTCCTGGTTGTGTTTCTTTCTGATGAGATTTTAAATCTAATTTTGTTTGTGGTTACAAGCATTTTTGAGCAACTTATTTCATGTGTGACAACAATTTAACTCCATTCACAATTATTTCGCTAAAAAACTTTGGCTTATATGAGTGTCATATACCTTCATGAAACTCTACAGGCTCTTACATACAGCTATAAAATGACTGCACAGTAGGATCATTTCATTTTTTTATTCCTAAAATCTGATATTTATATATATTTTTTCTGACTTTGAATCCACCCTCCTTGCTGCTTCTCCCTCTCAGATTGTCTTTTATGAGGGAAGATGCTTCACTGGCAGGAAGCTGGAGGTGTACGGTGACTGCGATAACTTCCAGGACCGTGGCTTCATGAACAGGGTGAACTCCATCCGTGTGGAGAGCGGAGCCTGGATCTGCTACGATCACCCCGACTTCAAGGGCCAGCAGTACATCCTGGAGCGTGGAGAGTACCCGGAGTTCCAGCGCTGGAACTCCCATAACGATCACATGGGCTCCTGCAGGCCTGTCAGGATGGTGAGAACTCCAGTGGACTGACTATCCCACGCACACACACAAAACTATTTTACACAGCACAAATCAGTGCTGAGGTTAAAGCGATGGTGTGCTCTGACAGAGCGAACATCACGTTCCTTAAATTTCTTCTTTAATATTATGGAAAAGCCTTTACTTGAAACCATGATTAAAAACAATATTAGTTTCTACATCGTTGTCTCGAGTTCATCTGGCACGATGTGTTCCACTCTAACACACTGTTCATGCTGCACAGCATGGAGAGCACTACAGGATCGAGCTGTATGATGGAGGCAACTACTCAGGTCACTGTATGGAGCTGTGTGACGATTGTCCTTTCCTGCAGAGCTGTGGCTACGGCAGGCCCTGCGTCAACTCCGTCAGGGTGTTTGGAGACGGAGCGTAAGTGGCACTTACTGTACAAACGCATGCTTTGACAACCTCGTCATCTTTTACATACACTTAATATGACTGATCTGTTATGTTGAACGTTTATTTGTTTTGAGCTATGAAGCTACTGAAATGTTCTGTAGGAACATCGTCTACGTGACCGCTTCTGCGTTTCATTCTCTAAATAGCCTGTAATTCATTGCACTCCATTAAACTCTTACAGCCAGATGCAGAAATCTCCCAAGTAATCGATAGGTAAAGTAAATAATGGAAGCTAGTCATTAATTTATTGTCGTATAACACTTTAATTACACTAATATTTCTATTTAATAGTCTGATAGAGAGATTTAATACCTTTTTTACTACTTTTAAATAATAATGAATACAATAACACTATGAAATAACACAAATGCAGTATTGTGCAATAACCAGGAATAGTACTAAACAATAAAGTTTTAATTTCCTGGCATCTTATTAACCAGCTTCATTAAGGAGCTCTTTTGGTTGTCCCCATATAAGACAAGCTCCTTGTCTGCGCAAAACTCACTCACTCACTCATCTTCTATACCACTTAATCCTGTATTCAGGGTCCCAGGAGACTTATTGCACGAGGTGGGGTACACCCTGGACAGGGTGCCAATCCATCGCAGGGCACACACACACACACACACACACTTACTCACACACCCATTCACACACTACGGGCAACTTGGAAACGCCAATTAGCCTAACCTGCAGGTCTTTGGACTGTGGGAGGAAACCAGAGCACCCGGAGGAAACCCACCAAGCAGGAGGAGAACATGCAAACTCCATGCACACAGAGACTGGAATCGAGTCTGACCGGGAATCGAACACAGACTCTGTTCAAAACTATTTAAATTTAAGTCAAAGCAACTTATTAAATTAGATATACATTCATACATGCACATTAATTTCAATATTTCTGTGTTTTCCCTTAGAAACCAATTCATAATTTTGAATTGTATTCAATTTTCATAGTATTCAAAGCAATAACAGATTCTTTCCTCCACTTATTTATTTTCTTCCTCTTTAGGCTTGTCTTTAACCAGCTTAAACTGTAACCCTATTCTTATTTCCATTGACCTGAGCAGTTTTTGCTTTTAACACTATGTTTTTCTGTGTGAAGCTGGGTGATGTACGAAGAGCCTAACTTCCGTGGCCGTATGTACATCATAGAGAGAGGAAACTACTGCAGCCACAATGAGTGGCAGGCGCAGACCCCCAACATCCAGTCCATCCGCAGGGTCGTCAACTACTTCTAAATCCTCCATCTCTTTTCTCCTGTCCCCTCTTCATTCATACCTCCTTCTGCCTGTTTCAATTCCCTCTTATATAATGTGAAATATATTAATAAGAATTAATAAACTAAGCACTACAACAACAAACAAAAAAAACTGTATTTTATTAACCGTGTGTCTGTGTCTCATTGTGCCAGATTAAATGAGATCATAGGAGCTTTTCCATATTAATACCACTATTTCACAAAATTATTATAACAAGACTTACAGTCATAACAGACTCAAAAGACTTTAAGCTCAAGCAACAACGTGATTTGGTATTTGCAATGAATCAATAATATAATCACTAAAACAAAATGGTGCTATGTAAAATTAGTTTAAATACAATAAAATAAGTCAAGACACAAACTACATGTCACTAATTAGTTTAATGGAATTAAATTAAAAGAAAATTCAAAACAATTGAATGGTAATTTCATTTCCAAACTAAATGAAAGCTAATTAAATTAAATTAAATTTAAAGGAGTGAATTGTTTATATTTAACACCATGCTCAGAAATGCAAAGCTTGTCAATTTATTGCATGATAAACAAAACTTCAACAAAGTTAAAGATTTTCATTTAAACAGAAGACTAATAAAAATGCTCCTGGACACCTGCAATTTTCAAACACAAAAATCCTGCATTTAGCAGTGATAAATCAAATGCTTCATTTAAAAGTAAAGATAATCCAATAATAATAAACAATTTTTTTCCCTTTCTTGCAGCATCAATATCAGAAAAAAGCTTTTCCTATAAAGTACTGTAAAAGAGAAAGTAAGTGATCAGATCAAAACAAAAGTGCTTTCAAAATGGCTTCAATTATTGCCTTGTTATCCAGTGCTGATTCAGGCTGAGAGTTCTGATGCTGATGTTGATGATGACCCTTCTCGCTAAACTGACCCCGCGTGACTGGAGGAAACACATTCGAGCAGCACTTCAGCTGGAGTGTGCAGAGCTCTTCTCCAGATAAGACTTAATTTGCGCAATGATCTCACTCTCCTCCTCCAGAGTCACGTCCAAATAATCCTCTTCATGTCTTGGGATGTACTCCAAAACCTCATTCACCAGCTCAGCATCGGGGGGACTCGACCCGGATGCTGAAAACAACGGCAGTATGTTTAATCCACAGTTTTAATGAATTTACTAGTCAAATCTGGGGTTTCTAATTAACCAAAACAGCTTTTTGTTAACCTTTTTTTTTTATTATTCTTATTATCATTACATTTATTAGAATCATTACATTGTATGGTTTATGGTTTTATTATTCAGTGTTAATTTAGTGTTTAGGTAGAAATATTCTTAAATTCAATTAAAAATTTTTTTTCTTCTATGGAACCCTACATTTCTTAGCAACCCTAAATTACAAACACTGTGTATTGTAGAAATTTCCCTAGTGCTTGGTCTAGAATTAAAGGAGTAATTTCCAAGTAACTGAGTAAAAACCTACAGGAATAACATTGTGGCATTCAAAGAAATAAAAAAGATGATCACAGGTAATAATGCTTTCACCGTGGCTCTCACTAATAATCACAGCCATACTTGTCTCCCTGGTGTAAAACAATTCAAATTTGTTTTTAAAAAGGGCACAGAGTAGCTTTATTGTCATTTCCATTTCCATATATTTGCCTTTTTTAATTAAATTACCCATAACAGCACTCTAAGAGCAGTTGTTACAGTAGATAATACATGTTGTTCTCAACCCTGGTCCCAGAAGATCCCCAGAAGAGTCTTACACATTTTAGTGTTTTCTCGGCTCCCAGTACGCATGATCTAACAAATCAGCTGAATTAATTTAAATGGGTGTGACAGAGCAGTAAAATGAGAAGAACAGGAGTTTTTCCAGGACCAGGGATGAGAACCACGGGTCTACATGATTTACTTTGTAAAAAGTCTAACATGTGGCCCCCAGTTCACTGTCAGGTTACTGTCTGTAGTATTTTTTCCAACATCTGCATTTTATTTTGTTTTTCCCTCCTTTTGTTTCACTAAATTGCCTCTACGAGCAAAGGTGTGTGCGTGTTTAAATGTCGGTGTACATGGCGTGCTGCAATGGACTTGTTAATCCAGGGTGTATTCCCACCTCACACCTTAAACCCAGTGTTCCTGGGATACACGCCCAACACACTCATTTTTATTTATGGAATTTGGGAGACACCCTTATCCAGAGCAACTTACAATCATCTAATTATACATCAATCAGCCATAACATTTCGATGGCCTGTCTGATACTGAGTAGGTCTCTCCTTTTTGCAGTCAAAACAGTGATGCACTGTGTGTGCTGACACATTTCTATGGGAAGCAGAATAAAGTCTTGGCTCTCCATGGCGCTGTTTCTGATTTCCTTCCTTGGATCACTTTTGGACCAATACAGACCGGGAACATCTTATAAGATCTGCAGTTTTGAAGACGCTCTGACCTATGTGTCTAGGCATTACATTTTGACCCTTGTGAAAGTTTACCAATGACAGGGTCATGGGCAGCCAAAGCTCAGTGATGCATGTGGGAAGCAAAGGGTGACCTATGTAGTCTACTGTAACTCAAATTGCTGGAAAAAAGTTAATGCTACTTTTGACAAAAAGGCATCAGGACACTGTGTGCGCATTACTGTGGCAAAGGGGGAAATCTACTCAATATTATATGGGTGGTCTTGCTCAAGCGTGGCAAGTGTGACTGTAATCCAAAGTCTTAAAGAACATAATACATAAAATCGATAAATGGTTTTCTGACCTGTGTCCTCTGATGAGGTGCTAGGCTCTTCTGATGAGGATGATTGAGATGGAGAGCGTAGCTCTGCAGGAATAACACCCTGATAGTCCAGAAGTAGCTGTGTGGCCTGACTGATATCATCTCCCACCAACCTCAGAGCCTCCTCCACTTCCTCCCTCTGGAAGCCCAGGTAAGCAAGCTACACTTGCACAGACAGACAAACAGAGAAATGAGATACTGTACACATAGTGTCTGCATGGAGAAAAATAATTAACCAGAACTGATAACCAGACAAAGTGGAGAATTAGGAGCAGGTACTGTAGATATGCTTTAATCTTTCCTTTATGGGGTGTTCATTACCTGATCCACTTTTGTCTGTCTGTCTGAGTCTGGCTGAGAGATTCCAGAGCTGCTGGCTTCAGATGAATCCAACAGATGCTATGAGGAAAAGAGAGAAGGTAAAGAAACACACAAATTGTAGTATTACAGCACTGTTGAGAAAATACCTTTAACCTTAGTAAAACACAAAAGGTGGTGGTTTTGCTATGTCATGGATATAATCCGCATGACGTTTCACACCCTATAGGCTTCATCCACATCTCCTCTAGTCTTATGGAGGGCCTCTGCTGCTGCTTTCTTGCTAAAGCCAAGCTCGACGAGGGTGTTGATGGCTTCCAGACGGTGCCTTCTCTTATTTCTCTCCCTCTGCTTTATCTCCTCCCGTTCCTACGAGAGTGCACCATAATTAAGTTTTAATTTGCAGATAGCTTCCTTAACTACAATCTGTACAGAACAGCGACAGCTGGTCCATCATACAGTAATACAGTAGGTCTCAGCCAAAACAAGCTAGGAGTGTATAGAGTATGACATAAAACAAATTCTAAACACTCATATGTCTATATAGCATAACTTTTGTATATAATCATCTTTATTATTGTACATCAAAATATAAATATTGATTATTGTATATAATAATCATGTATATATAATTAGGGAAGGGCTATACTCATCCTGAGTTTAATTTAATTTCAGGATGGAAAATTAAGCGGAATTGATAGCAAATTATAGTAGGAAAATGATAGCATTAGCATTAAGTTTATATATATATATATATATATATATATTGTTTTAAATAGGAAGCTTAAATCAGAGTTTAAACTGAGCTCTGAACTGCCCACTGCTAATGGGGGCGTGAGCACAATGGACACTCATGTTGATTTTTTTTTTTGTGTGTGTGTATCGTGTGCATGGGTTTTCTCTGACCTCTGTCCTGCGAGTGATGTGCATCACAGCCACCTCCACATTGCCTCTGCAGGCTCTCAATCCCAGGCGAGCATCCTGCTCTGAGAAGCCCATACTCATCAGCTGGGTCATCTTCTCTGGGTCCAGACACAGTTGATTGTAGAGTTCCTCGCCCTAGCACAAAGAGCCAGAAACAGTGATAAGCACAGCTTGTCTAAGATCGACAGCTGCCCAGCATGCTAGCACAGCCAGGGGCGCCTGAACAAAGAAAAAAAAAAGAAAAAATTATAATAATAACCTGCTTGAGTTTCTTAGCAGCTTGATCCTCATTGCCATCCAGGTACGCCAGCAGACTCTGAAGGATATACAGCCTGAGAAACAGAACTTCCTCTCCACCTGTATTCCCCTGAAAATCCAAAAAATCAAACATATTAATAGATGATTTGATCAATGACATTCAAACTCATTTTAGATAATGGGCCATATTACACTTAGTTGAAAAATGAATCAGAAACATCTCTTAAAGGAGGAGTCAGCCATTCTAAACCAAAACTCTTTTTGTCAAATTCAGCAAATATCTCTATACAGTCTGCTAGCTGGCTGCTCTTTGTGTAGGCTAAAACAAATCTAGTGCGTCCCTAGCCCTAGCCCTGTAAACAAGAAAACAAAGTAGAGCAGACCATCAACAACAACATTAATAAGTATTCATTCTCTTTAAATACAACTTAAATGTAAATCATAAATGTTAAAAATAATAAAAAAGAAAACTGAAAGTGGGGGGAAATAATAATAATAATTAAAAAAAAGACAATTTGTAATCGCATAGCTATTTACCCATTACTCTTTTAGAAGTTCTTTGAGAAAAAGACATGGTTACAGCTTTTCAATAAAAATTATTTTACTGCTCTATTATGCTCTCTAGTGGAATAATGGAAATCTCTCAATTAAATAAAAACACATGATATAAAAAAAAAATAAAAAAAAACACACACACACACACACACATTTGTCACGATATACAAATTAGTGGCAGCAAAGGAGAGGCCATGGAAATGAATATACAAGGGTTGTTCACTTTAACCTGGTTCTTCTGAACACAGTTATGAGAGTAAAGTCTACCTTAATTTCTGTGAATAATCCCCTGCAACACTAATGTACTTATCCCAGCATTTCACTAGAGCTTGGAAACCATTAAGGTAGAAAGATTTCCTGCTTCATGTCTGAAACCCTGGTCTCCGAGGAACTCCTTTAATGGCCCAAACATGTGAAAATGGCTTGGAGCGAGGTCATGACTAAAATGAAGGTCAGGACTATGCAGGGGATATATAGAGATAACTCCCAGTTTCCTGTAATGTGTAAGTGGTGATGGTCAATGATTGTGTGCACAGTTCCCACAGACAGATGAATATCTTCCACAAGTCAGCAACTAGTCATTCATTAATTTTCATGGATCAGACATGCTACTAGCTAAAATTTCATGAGAATGGCTACAGTGGAGCCGCCTTAGCCAGAATCGCCATTCATGATCGTACAGACCTTCTTTAAAACGCTTGCACCATACAAATATTTTATTGCGACAGATCCATACTGTGAGCTGTCATCTGCACATCTTCTTTAAATGTCAACTGGTCTTACACCATCATTCACAAAAAATTTCATCACAAGTCACAAGGTTTGATTTAAAATCTCCTTGCATAATGTAAATCCATCCATCCATCCATCTAGGAACCTCTGCAGTCCACCCAGAGACCGTGGAGACCAATGGTGACCAATGTATTTACTTCCATCCTGTATGACCGCGGTAGGACCTCCGGTCAACGCCAAATGGGAACACCAATTAGTCTAATTTGCATGTCTTTGGACTGTGGGAGGAAACCAGAGTACCTGGAAGAAACCCACCAAGCACGGGGAGAACATGCAAACCCCATGTACACATAACCGACGCGGGAATTGAACCCAGGACCTGGAGGTGCAAGGCGACAAAAAGTTACACCTTATGGTGTTAATCATATGAGAGAAAATAGTCATAAATAGTCATTTAAAAGCTTGTTATTTATATTAAAAAAAAAAAAAAAAAAAAACATTTGTGCAATTATTGCTTACAATGATTTTAAGATGTTTCCCTGTAGTGGGCAGAGAAGGTTAAAACTGGTTATTCAAATTGTATTATTTTATTTAATATAAATCTAAGGGCAGGTATTAAAATTTAATGTAAAACATTTTCTTCTGACACACTCTTCGGACATAGGGCGGTTTTCTTTTTTTCAGAGTAACAATTTTCAGTTACTGTACAGTACGTGTTATATAGTCATTGACGATGCATCTAAAAGTGGACAAACAAATGCCTTAACGGTATATGGCGACCAGAAAAACTTAACATGAGTAGCTGCTCATACTTTTTAACTGTGCTGCTTAAGTGAGCCAGATGTTTTTTTTTTTTATTATTATTATTATTTTTTTATTTGGTTTATATACACTGCCTGGCAAAAAAATAAAAAATTATTGCGCCACATCAAAAAAGGAAACAAATAAGGATATTAGAAATGACTTAAACTGGGTTATGAACCCTTCAGTACATTATCAAAAGCTGGTAAGATAGTGCTGAACAGTCAACTTTATGGAAGAACTGTGATTGGGAAAAAATGATGACTGGATATCACTTAAACATTTGGTGAAGTTGCATGGTAAAAAAAACCCCGAATCAACAGTGACACTAAAATGAAGTCAGCTGATGACCTGAATGGACTGAATAACCAGGTTATTGTATACAGTATGTGACTTTTTTCCCTGATGTCACACATGAACTGGTTATGGCCAGGTAGAGTATTCAGTTAATATACAGTATAGTGCTGAACACTGATCAGCCAGAACATTATGACCTCTCGCCTAGCTTGTTTGTTTGTTAGACACCAAAACAGATCGTTATGTCCTACAGAGAAGACAAAAGATAAAAACCTTGATTTTCTGCAATCTCTGCTGCTCTTCTCCATAGCATTTGAGGAAGCAGTTCTCAGCTCGCTGCAGTCTCTGTTTGCAATCATTCAGACAGGACAGCGCCTCCAGAGCACGGTAACACCACACGATGTCCAGCTGGAGCACTGCGAAGTTATCCACCGTGTTCAACAGCATAGAACCACATTTTCTAAAAAAAAAAAGAAAAAAAAAAAAAAAGAACCGTAGGATCAGTTTGACAAACCTAACACTAATACTACAGTATATGTGTTTATTTCATTTTAAGGTAATGTGAGTGAGCAGTACTCGAACTGTGCATCTGCTTGAAGCAAGTGAGTGACAGCTGCATCGTATTCTTTCTTCTTCATTAAAGCTCTGCCTTTCTCATGGAAGCCCATGGCTAGGATGAGTGCCTAAAAAACCCAAAGAAACACACAGCCAAAGCGAATTAGAAAACAATGTAAAACAGCATGCATATTTTACTACAGTAAAGAACAGTAAGTTCTTAGCTAAAATTACAGAACCTAAACATTTACAGCACTGTTTAAATAGGTTGCAGGAGGGACATTACAATCTATTCTTGTCAGTAGGAGTATTTCCAAACATATTTGTTTAAGGCCACACCGTGAACACAGGACAGCTGAGACCCAGTCACCTTTTTCTCATGGAGAGGGATCGGGATGGGGTTGCCTTTCTGATCTGCAATCTCCAGAAAGGGCGTGGTCGCTGGATCCTCACTACCATCTAAAAAAAACAAAAAACAGCCAAAAAGCCAAGTATGTTAATAGACTATACACTCGTATTTGATTTAGTTTAGTTTAGGTTAGGTTACTTTATTTATACTCTCAGATAAATTTGTTTTTGCAGTAAAATGATAGTTGTGTCATCCATTCTTGACATACAATTTTAAAACACATAGAAAACTAAATACAAGGCAACAACATAACATTTTATTTAATCTAATTGAAAAACAGAAAGGACGTCTGGTGTTGCAGACATTTTACCCTAAAATATACTATGATGAGCCATTTATGAATTTGAATATCTGCACGTTATAGGCGAAAAATTGTGCTAAACTCACAAGGTGACAATATTAATGCTTTTTTTTTTTTAAAGTTGAAATGCAGACTGAAGAATAAACAATTCCTATATATATATTATATTATTTTATATTAACATATTTTTACTGCCTTCAATATGAAACGTTTTAAAATTTAAGTGACCAGTAATTCAGGCTTATACCTCATATAATATCTATAAAATCTATAAATTCCACCACATTCATATAAAAACAATTGCAGACACCACATGACTCAGGGTACAATAGAGAATCATGAAATGAGAGAACATTTCATTGGTGTGTTCTCATTGTCTCACCTCTTTCTGAGAGAATCTCGAAACCTTTTTGAGTTCTCTGCACACTTTCATCATGCGAACGGTTCTTTTGTTCTTCCTCGATCATCGCTTTCTTCCCTTCAGGTTCACTCACCTTCAGCACCATGACTTTACTGTTGTTCTTCATGTTCTGTTCATCGAGTCGCTTTTCTGAAAGATGCAGAAAGATGGGGGAGAAAGTTCTCTAAATCTCATGCATCAAGATGCACACATTTATGAGGAAAGCGTTATACATACGCACCTGGAGACAACATTTTTCCGTTCAAAATCAGCTTTATGTATTTGAGTTCAAATTCCTCTTTGATCCTAAAAAAAAGTCAAATAAAAATACTCATCAGAACACACAAACATCGACGAGTGCTGAAATTAGATATGGCAATGCTTTGTAAAGAGAAAGTTGTGCTTACTTATTCATTAGATCCTGAGCAGTAATATCCAGTTTTGTTTCTAAGTAGTTTTTCTTTTTATTTCCCTATGCAGTGACACACAGAATATACTATGACATATGGAATTTTATTTCAATTACAACAAACACTTTATAAATTATATTATATCTAATTACCTTTGGTAGAATGATCTCCAGAGTTGCAATATTTGTCTCCCTGTAGGTTTTGTTTCCTTTCCCTTTTTTCACAGCCTGTGATCTTATGGTTTCCAGGGCAATCTCTACTTCATGCTGGGGGAATCCCACCATCTGGGAATATCTAGCAGCAAGCTCCTGGAAAAATATTACACACACACACACACACACACACACACACACACACACACACACACACACATTACTGTTTTATTTGCTTATGTTGTGCAATGAGGGTGGAAATTTAATTGTTTTTATTGTTGGGTTTTTTGGATTTTATTTCATTCTATAATCCGATTATTGTCTGATTTTAGGGCGGCACGGTAGCTTAGTCGTTAAAGTTCGATTCCCGCCAGGTTCGATTCTTGCCTCTGTGTGCATGGAGTTTGCATGTTCTCCCTATGCTCGGTGGGTTTCCTCCAGGTACTCTGGTTTCCTCCCACAGTTCAAAGTCATGCAGATTAGGCTAAATGGCGTTCCTAAATTGCCCATAGTGTGTGAATACGTGTTTGAGTTTGTGTGTGTGCCCTGCAGTTGATTAACCCAAGGTTTACCCCGCCTCATGCCCCAAGTCTCTTTGTAGTCTGTTTCTATGTCTGATAAAGTTGACTCAAACCAAAACTATCCAGCCAGTAATAGTGCTTGTGTAGTTAGTAACCAACAGCGATCAGTTAACACAAATTCATTCATCTTTCATTTAGAGTATCCTGGCATGATATGGGGAGCACGGATGGGACAGGAGAACCCAGAGAAGATCTATTTGGACACGAAGAGAGCTTGTGAAACTCCACACAGACAATAACCAGACAAACCAAGACACAGGATTTTATGAGACAGCAATTTCATAAATGTACATGAAGAAGGCAGAAGGGAAATGTAGAGTCTATTCCTGTACAATCATGTGGTGGTGTAACAAGTGGACGAGTGCATGCGCGTGCACACACACACACACACACACACACACACACACACAC
>JAQMYJ010000033.1:25852715-25882426 GCA_030014305.1 Clarias laeviceps
CACACACACACACACACACACACACACACACACACACCCCACGTGCAAAATCCCCGACAGCACAGTAGTTTCAGTATCATTTCATAGATCATTCATTCCTTCTTCTGGGAATTTTTTGGTAACTTTCCAGCAACAGGACCCTGTATGTGAAATGGAGGGGGTTTATCTGCAATACTACACTGACTGTAAGACGGACAGGAAGCACTGTGCCTTGCTCAAAATCCCTTGGGCGAATATTCAGGGGGCAAGAGGTTAGATACTGAGTACAAGTTAAAACATTTTAGTGGAAAGTAAATAGGTTAGGGGGATTTCAGATCAAGTAGACAGATCTGGATTTGGGGAATTCAACCAAATAGGTTGAATTTAAGCAATAAGCAGTTTTATTTATTAGATATATATCACATTTTGGGTATTAAGTATCTTGATTAAAAAAACGGTACGATCAGGTAATACTTTTTCAGCATATTAGATGAGCTACATACAGTGAGTAAAGGTAAACCTTTAAAGTAATATACATTAGATGGTAAAACAGAGAGAGAGAGAGAGAGAGAGAGAGAGAGAGAGAGAGTATAATTCATAGTATACCAGTGTAGATTAAATCATTTCAATGTGAACATGAAATCAGACCAGATCCTGCTAACGGTGCATCTGTTTTGACGTTGGAATTTTCCAGAAATGATCTCTTACCTGTAGGTGTTCTTGACCAGCTTCATGAGTCTCTGTAGTAAAAGGGGGAGTCCAGAGCTGAATTTTGTCCTGTTTCAGCATAGTAACGAGCTTCGCCTGGATGTGTTCCTCGTCCATCTTTCACACTGAAGCACCTGTAACTAAATATTCAAGTGAAAACGAAAGCAGTAGTTATTACTGTACCATCATATCCTATCCGAGGGGAATTCCTGCTCTAATTAGGGCAATAATAAACGTTCGCTTAACTGACACTGCTGACTCACTGAGGTGTCAGAGAACATTCATGATTCGTTTCTTTTGCTAATAAATGGTTAATAACGTGTTCGTCGTTTTACACACAGAATCTACAATTTACACACTCCCACGTACTGTTAATTCTGAAGTTTTTCCCTTCTCTGTGCCTGTACCTTACCGACTCTTGTGTGCGTCACGTGACATTGTTTTCTCCCGTCTACTTCCGGGATATGTTCACAGCGCGCGCCCACGCACGTAGCTGCGCAGATTCTCTATGCAGGACTGCGCAGCACGATCCTTCACTGTTTAAATGAGAAGAGTTTTTTCTTTCTTTCTTTCTTTTTTACGACGCGCCACCACCAGTTCACCATGAAAAACATCTTGAAATCCCACACAGACACCAATAGTTTTATGATAAAGTGTACTGTATGCACCGAAACGTCCTGGCATTATAGGCTATAATGAAAGTAATGCAAAAGTAGCCATGACTTTTTTTTCTATTTACATAGGTAATTCAAATTATGCTGCATGGTGGCGAGGTCTGTGTGTGTGTGGAGTTTGCATGTTCTCCCAGTGCTTGGTTGGTTTCCTCCAGGTGCTCTGGCTTCCTCCCACAGTTCAAAGGCAAGCAGATGAGGATAACTCGCATTGCCCGCAGTGTGTGAATGAGCGTGTAAGTGTGTTGGACTCCGCCTTGTGCCCTAAGGCCCCTGGGATAGGCTCCAGGCCCCCCATGACCCTGTACACAGTATAAGGTGGTACAGGCGATTACATGATGAGGTCGTTCATTTGCACATATTGGTAGAGTAACTCCTTTATCAAAGGTATTATTACTCAACAAAGTCTCCATCACAAGCAATGCATTTGTGCCCACCTCTCAAATCCTCTTTGAAAAACCCTTTTGCTATAGATGGTCTCACCATACCACTGCACAACAGATATGTAATATATTTACAGAGATGACAGCACTGACAAGAGTAATGTGCACAGATGGATGAAGAAATTTAAAGAAGACCAGCACTGAAGACAAACCCCACAATGGGAGACCATCAACTGCGAGGATTCAAGTGCTGGGTTCATCGAAGGTGCAAATGAACAGCTTGTTACATACATTTAAGTACACTTAATATTTATATACAGGTACGTTCCTCTCTGAATGTAATGATAGGCTGGGTCATCATCAGCTTTTATTTCACATTGTGATGTAACAGACGCCAGCCAAAGGCATTGAAGTAGTTAAGCTCATATATACAGCAACAGTACATACGACAGGCAGAATTAAGGCCTGCCGAAACAATGTAATGGTACTACGCAGGTGTCAGGATCTGCCCAAGGGGTAACCTATCCATAAAGATCTTTTTTTTTGTCTTTACATGCCATCACTACACATACCTGATCTTTATGGACATATAAGTAAAATTAGTACCTGAAATAAAATATGCAGATAGCAGATAAATATATTTATACAGTATTTATAAATGCATAGCACTGTCCACTCATACACTGTACTGTATGTGATAGTATGTTAACATGGCTTTGCATGATATAAATGACATGACATGCAGGAATTTTAATTCATAATTGTAATGTGCCCAAGGTTAGACTTCATATCTACAATAATAGTTGGACCTACCCACCTGCTAGGTTGATATAAAAGTCACATGAATATTGAGCAATCTGTTCAGATTTAGGTTGTGTCCATTAAATCTGTTTCAGAGCTCAGTACACATATGGACCAGTACCACATACAAACCAAGCAGTACAGTTGCCATACTTCACCTTCCAAACAACTTAACCTGGATGACTGAGAATCTTCATTGTGATACTCATATGAAATTGGCCAAAATAATCAATTTCCACAATAATGTTTGATATTTGAATGTTTAAATTAGTTAAATAATTACATAGTATGCTGCAGTACACTATCGAAGCAGAAGTTATAATTTAGGGCAACCTCAATTTAACATAATTCATGTGCAAATTCTGTCCCAGGTCACAGTGGAGCAGATGATTCCCAGTATTAAATGCTTAAACGTGTGAAGTGTTGATAAATATTTTATCACTTGCATAGAAAAAAAAGCCACGTTTTCATTTAATTTAATTAATTTCAATAAAAATAAATTATACTTACATACAGTACACAGGACCCCACTGCCTTTCAGTAATTTGATCCATTATAACTTAAAAACTATTTATTATTCAGTTCTGTTGAAAACCCTCACTACAGTTAGTTAATATTAACTGCGTAGAGTTTAAAAAACAAACAAAACAAACAAAAAAAAAAACACACAAGCAAAATGTAAAACATTTTACATTTTCCAGTATGTCTACAGCATAATATACATTCTGGAGGAAATAGGGAATCCCTGATACAAGAAAAGTTTTGCTTAAATAATGTGACGAACATGCATATAAGATATATTTATTTAAAACAAGGTTCATCAGAAGGTAAGACGTTAACAATAATTTAACTAGCAGGTTGTGATTTTTATTTCCAACCCCTTCTTGATGGCTCTGTGTACACAATACCGTTAAGCCAATAAAACACTAACGCATGAAAGTACTGATCAAGTGGGCAGGTACTGTAGGTACTTGTGAATGAAAGACAAGATGATTGAGAGAAGTAAATCAGACTCACACACCCCCACAAACACTTGAGTAACAAATCAGCCTTTCTGAATGATAATCCTCTTGCATCAATGCATACAGAATTACTTGTGTATATATGAACATGTACAGTATAAAACGCCAAGTAAAAATTATTTACACTGGTTGTTTTGTAATCAGACCACTATTATATTACTGCATATTAAAAATACATGTTTGGATTGTTTTGAAACCTGGAATGAACACATTTAAATGATGACACCCACTCAGCCATTTTGTTGAATGCAAGTAGACACAGGATGTACTATTTTATCGCTACAAGAAAGTTGTAATTGTACATGAAAATAATTTTGAAATGTCTATAAAAGCAATATTGCACAGCTCTTTGTGGGTTTTTTCTTTTTTTGTGTTTAAACCATGTTGTCAGAATGATGAGTAAAGCCCCAGCCTGCGTGCTGCCTCAGACTTCCTGGGACATTTGATCTGGGGGAAGGGGTAGTATGGACTCATGGGGGTATGAGTGGACTGGTAGCTCCCACTGCTCAACTGTCTGGTCAACGCTGCAGGTGCTGAAAACTTCCTGAAACCATCAGATCCACAATCCTCCTGCACTTTCCTGCTGAGATGATGTCTACTGCCATAACCTTCACAGTCTTCAGATAACTGATCACTTGAATCTGTGACCTCCACACTGTGCATGGTGTTATCTGTAGAGATTGATGTTGAGTCTCCAACGCTGGTCTTGGTGTTGCCGAGTTGAGCCTGTTTGGTGTCAGTAATCGAGTAAGTCCTGCGGTACATTCCTAGGTGTGTGCGCCACGTGGCATTGTCTGGGTCCCTGACAAAGTCAAATAGAGGTTCTTGGACAGAGTCCTGCCTCGTAAGGGCATGTCGGACCTGTCGCATGGGAACCACATTGACCAGGGATTTGCCGGAGATCTCTTCATTGGTGGATGATGCTGGATTCAAAAATAGGTTATAGAAAGATGTAATGAGAGGTTAGAGATCAGAATCAACAAAAAAAATTGTCCTTGGCCTAGAATGTACTGTTCAGTGTACATTTTTAATAACATACTTAAAATCAATGAAAATGCATGGAAGAATTTAAATGCTATTATTATTATTATTGCAAGTAAAAGCAATTGGTCAAAGTAAGTATGTGTATCAAGATATTAAAAGTACAACAATTAATAAGTGTGGTGATTATACAGTAGGTTCAGATTGGCTATATGTTTTAGTTTTTCTACTAGTTGTTTGTCTTTTAAACCTTCCAGTTTACGTCTTTTTTGTACTCGCATGATGCAACTGGTGTACATGATCCCATAATAATGTGATTTGTGCTTGTTTGAGCTTTGTATAGCAAGATACGCACTCCTAGTTAACTAATAAGCATAACTGCAGGGTACACCCTGGACAGGGTGCCAATCCATCGCAGGGCACACACACATACACACACTCACACACCCATTCACACACTACAGGCCAATTAGCCTAACCTGCATATCTTTGGACTGTGGGAGGAAACCGGCGTACCCGGAAGAAACCCACCAAGCACGGGGAGAACATGCACACAGAGATGGGAATTGAGTCTGGCCTGGAATCGAACCCGGACCCTGGAGGTGCAAGGCGACACCAAGTGCCGCCGCATAACTGTACATGTAGATTTAAACACTGCAATATTACGACTATAGCAACATGGCTTAAAGAAACACAAGGTTTTGTTGCTTATTTAATCTAAAATTGATTTTCATTTAATTTCTTCCAGGATGCTTTAGACGCTACCATGTGCTACATGGTAGTATAATGTACAGTATGTCCTTCTTTATGGGGGTTTGATCATTATGATGGGTGAGTCTTTCCCACTTCTGTTCCTGCACAGGCTTCCCTACTGCTGTAAACAGAACTGACACTTAAAATGTTTAAGAATGCAATACATTGTACAGTATACAGCTATTCAACTGTAGCTTATATGCAACTGATATTTATACTGACACTATACAATGAATATAAACACTCCACACACATCTGTTGTTATGATATAACAAAATGTCATATCATGTCAAGTCATGTCAGCGCATTTTCCACTTTTTAATGTGATATAAAAACCAGCACGATTAAAGTGAAAAACAAGTCGTTGAAAACTAAACAAAGGGGAAAAAAGGAAAAGGAAAAACAATTATGACCTGGTTGCATAAGTGTGCACATCCCTTCATAATGGGACTGTGTTCAGAATTAACAAATCACATTCAAACTAGTGTTCAAAGGTAATTATCATAATATCAGTACTTGTGTCATTAAGATAGTAATTCTGACATACCCAAAATAAAGATCAGCTGCGTTTTTGGTTATAATGGAAACATAAGACGTAGAAAGGAACACTGTGAAGGCCATCATCCACACGCAGAGAAAATGGGCACAACAGTGAAGTTAACAATAACAACATGACAAAAACTTATCACGGAGGCTCTGAAGACACAAACTGAGTGAGACCTACAGCAACATTAAATGCACTACAGGAACATTTGGCAAGTACATCCACAAAAACACATTTTAAAGAGCTGAGGTTATTATAACAGCAAAGGGAGATGATAAGTTCATTTAGATACTCAGAATACATTTATGGGTGTGGATAGATTTTTGGCTATGGAGTGTACATAATCCTACCCCAATCCATGTGGCAAAATGCGTTATGCTGTGATAAGGTCAAGGCAGAAATTTGATGCATGTATATGATGCAAATACTGTACAAGATAGTTTATTAGCCAATGAATGCAGTAAAGAAGGGTGGTGGCAGCATCATGGTAAGCAGCTGCTTCTTTAGTAATGGAACTTGATCCATCAGAAAATCCTGCAATCCTATTGTTAAATAGCTAAGAATGATGCCAAATTTCACCTTCCAGCACAAAAATGAGCAGGAGCACAAATTTCAAATCCGAGTCAAAAGATTTTAACTGACTCAGAGCCCATATCTATTCTATTGTATTGTAAACATGTGGAATGATGCATAGAGGGCTATTCCTTTATGATTACATAGATTTACAGTAGAGCATTGCCAACTGCCAAATCAAAATATACCAAGTTGGTAATCTCTTAATTGAAAAGACAAAATGACGTGTGGCGGCAGTGTGGCGTAGTGGGTCGCCACTATGGCCTACCGAGGGTTCAATTCCCACCTCAGGTCTGTGTGTGTGGAGTTTGAATGTTCTCCCTGTGCTTAGCGAGTTTCCTCTCACAGTCCAAAGACATACAGATTAGGTTAATTGCCATTCCGAAAATTGACTGTTGTTTGTTTGTGTGTGTGTGTGTGTCCTGTGATGGATTGCCAGCCTGTCCAGTGATTACCACACCTCATGCCCAAACTCTCCTGGGATAGACTCCAGGCCGCCACGACCCTGTACAGGATAAGCAGTATAGAAGGCGACCAAATGAATGAATTAATAAATTATGTGCATTACAAGTGGAAAGTGGTTTAACAAAGTATTAATTTAGGGGTGTGCACACTAATGTTACCAGATTCTTCCTTGCTTACTCCTATTTGTTTTTCTCTTGAATCCTATTAAAAGTGGGAAAAAGCGCGACATAAATTATTTAAATTTCAGTTTTACAACAGGCATGTGCAGACTTTTAATATCCACTGTAGTTTGTCCTGATGCTTGCAATTATTTATTCTTTTGTTACGCTTTTTTTTTTATGCAACCTTGTCACTTTTTGCTCTTACTGCTATTTATTTGGCACCTACACATCAAAGAAAGTGGGAACGATCCTTCAAGAGGACATTCTGAACGTAATAATAAACATTACATTACTTTAAATGTATAACTGGGTTAGTCACGTGTTAGTCAGTGGCCTGATCTTCAGTTATGATGTGTGATGGAATAATGCATAAATGAATAACTCAGATATTTCTTAAGAAAAGTACTTTCTGGACGCCATTGCAAAGGAAAAAAATCTCACTAACAGACATCTTTCAAAGTAACTAATCTTCAACTGAACTGAACAATATATAACAGTTGTTATAAAATGCAACATTGTTATAATTTGTTACGTTATAATCCATTATTTTCATTACAGATCGAACCTTATGACGTAATCTAACGACACTCGTTACTGCCTGCGAGTTTGAAACGCAACTAAGCACGTTACGGGATAAGATCCGGGTGTTCATCTGAGCAGACCGAGTCCCAAAAATAAAAGAATATATATATATTAAAAAAAAAAAAATAATAATAATAATAATAATAATAATAATAAATTGTTTCTAGCTTCAAAATAGTTGAAACAAATGAACAGGATTCTTGATACACGGCTCCAGGAAATGAATCCGCACCTGCTGTGTGACACGACAGAAAGTTGCCAGGAGTATTTGTCACTCTTTCCAAAAGAAAAAACAAACAAAGACAAAACTTTTTCGTACCTTTGGCAAAACAAATCACCCTGGTCTCGCGTTTCTGCTTCTCCCTGATGGAGTTGTACTGCTCTTTTAACAGCGCGATGTCCATGCTGCTCGGCTGGGAGACGGCGTCCGTGTGTTCCTCCTGCTCGTGGCTCGATTCCTCTCGGAACTGCGCCGACTTGAGGAGCCGATCGCACGGACACGGCCAGTGAGGGCAGCACGCAGACGCCATCCTGCCCACCCTGCACCCTGCTCTCATTTCACCACCTCTGATCCACTGCACACCAGCACCAGCCCAGCTTGATATTCACAGCTACCCTGACTGGATCCCCATGCAGATACAGATAGACTGTGCACATTGGCACTGCGGCTGTACAAATATACTGGCAAATAAAGGAGGGCAATTCAAGGTTGTGCTTTATTTAACAGGATTAAAATCATCACTATGCAAACCTACATCACCATCATCATCATCAGTATTTGTACTGTCAAGTCTTTAAAGGAAAGCTCCACCCTGACCAAAACATGTTCTTATAAATAGTTTTTTTTTTTTGTGATTCTGGTGCCAATTTGGTACTGTACTGTTGTACTTAGTATATGTGTTACTCTTTCACGTCACATTTAGATATTTTTAGTACACTTACAGTGGTGTTTATTAGGAGTTCCGGGAGTGGTGTGATTCTACCAGGTGCGTCCCAGAAGCCGCTCTCGACTCCACACTGATAAATATATATATATTATATATATATACTCCACAGTACATATATACTGTATATGCACATAGTTTATTTGTCATAGAAGCAGCTTGTGAAAGTAGTTCCAGCCGCCAATCAGAGAGCACTTTCCCTTATAAACGCTCATACCAGGCCAGAAATCAAGGATTTTTAACAACAAAAACACAGCCACAAATATCTCATCTGTGTCATTCAAAACAGAACAGACAGACTTAACAGTACGCTTTGTCTGTAGGCTACAGCACAACAAAGGAATAACTCACTTACTCATTGTCTATACAGATTTATCCTGTGTACGTAGTTGTGGGGGCCTGGAGTCATTCCCAGGAGACTTACTGCACAAGGCGCGGTACAGCCTCAACAGGGTGCCAATCCATCACAGGGCACGCACACACTATGGGCATCTTGGGAACACCAGTTTGCATAATCTTCCTGTTTTTGGACTGTGCGAAGAACATGGAGTACCCAGAGTAAACCCACCAAGTACAGGAAGAACGTGCAAACTCCATGCACACAGATCCGAGGCTGGAACCGAACCTGGACCCTGGAGGTGCAAGGCGACAGTTCTAACCACAACACCACCATGCTGGCACAAATAACAGCAAACATAATTCAACCAGACAAAAAAAAAAAAGATACCACTAAATTAACAAGCCAAATATTAAGGAACCATCATCCAGCCATCCCTTATTTATACAGCCTATCCTGTGTAGGGTCACAGGGACGCCTGAAGCCTATCCAAGTGAACTTAGGGCACAAGGCAGGGGACACTCTGGACATGGTGCCAAATCATTGTTGGGCACAAGCACACACACACATAATCACACACTACAATTTGGAAACAACACTCAATGTACTGTGCACGTCTTTGGATCTTTGGACAGTGGGAGGAAATTGGAGAATCTGGAGGAAACCCACCAACCATGGGGGGAACAGAAAAAAAAATCGAGGAAATATCAGCAATACATAAAGCCACTCCATTTCTTATATGCTAGTATTAAGCCAGGAAGAGGATGGAACAAAACTACAACAGAGAACATAGATCTACAACTGGTAAAAATATGAATTATGGCTTAATGGTCAGGTTTCCAGTTCTCTCCTAAAAAGAAAAGTGAAACCTCACTCACCATATTGCACTGATGTTCAATGTCTTGGAAGAAATCCAGTGTCTAGGAGGTAGATAAAAATATCAAACATTGGACTTCAAGTTTCAGAATGAAATACAGCCATGCAACAGAATTATTCAAAGTTAAAGCAGACTTTGAACAGCCTCTAAGAGATGAGCACAATTGTGTTCATGGGTCCATTAGCATAAAACTTTGGAACTTTATCTGTTTGAGCACTAATTTTAATTGGTGTTCCTATCAGCAGGTTGCTGAATGGCATTGTGGATGATTCAGGAAACCATTAGGCAGGATGAAAATAAAACCAGAATGTCAATGAAATCAAAAAAACACACCATAAATCTTTAACAGTTCAATGTGTTTTTAATTTATGACTTTTTATAACTGTTAACTATCTGTCCAATTTAGATGTATTCATGTAGCAATTTAAACAATAGATGTTGTCGATGCAGATTTAAATCCTTAATGAGCAGGCCAAAGTCAACATCAACATGTGATGATATGAGGAAGAAACCTTGTGAGGAACCAGACTCAAACAAGAACACTTTTATGTGAATATCTGTTTGAGCTGGTGAGATCATCTTTGGCATATGGTAAATGCTTGTAGATGGAAATAGTTTCTGAACCTTCAGTACACTGCAATTCAACCTTAAAGAAAAGCTGTTTTTTATAACTTATAAGTTGATAATTGTAGCTGGATTTTCGAGCATGATATATTATAATGGACTTTATACCTGATCATTATAATGAATTATAGAATAAATTTTCCTTTAAGCTTTAGAGTAGCAGTATTGACACAGCACTGTTGATGTAATGGGTGAGTCTGACAGTGACAGTTAGGCAATGCCACTTGTTCATACTGAATGCAATTAAACGTTTGGTTAAAATTCGATCATTTCACATAACTACACATACAGAATATGCTCCTCTTTGGTTTGAGGGTAGGAAAAAAATATGTACTTCTTCAGAATCCTGTGTTCATGGTGTTTTGCTGTTGAACCCTTATTACAACACGGTGTGATCATTACACCTATTCAGTCAGAAGCCAGGCTCAAAGGTCTGCACCCCTGCTGACATGCTGTAGTACATTTACTTGAAAGTGAATTCATATAAATGTGTAATGACGAATGGCATTGGACAGGAAAATGAAAAATGACAGTGTCAGAAAGATTAGCAAAAAATGAAAGCAAACAGCAGAGAGGTAACCATGTTTTTTGAGAAGTGAAACAAATGTATATTACACTTACATTAATTTGATTGTTTCAATATTAATAGGTTTATTTAATATTTTGGCCCACTTTGGTCACTTGCAATAGCGATGCAAAAAAAAAAAAAAAGTTAAAACAATGTTAACACATGGTATCTTTCTGCTTTAATAATTTCAAAGTAAGGCCACACAGTGTATGTTAGTCTAGGCGATAATATGAGGGGTGTTCAAGTCAAACCAGGATTTTTGATTGTGCAGAGTAAAAACTCCTTTTATTTCTCTATATAATCCCTGCCACACTAATACATTTATCCCAGTGTTTCACTAGTGCTTGGTAACCATCAAGGTAGAAACATTTGGAAATCTCTTAAAGCAAGGTCAGGAATGTCTGGGGGATGTGGCAATAACTCCCAGCCAAGTTCCTGTAATGTGCAAGTAATGTGGTGGGCAGTATAAGCTTGTGCATTGTCCCGCAAAACAGAATGTCTTTGGTAATCATACCCGGACTTTTACACTAATTATTTATTGTCACATTTAGTGCTTGTTATTCTCTATTGCAGTTGTTACTTTCTTAAACAGTTGATCATGAATAGAGTAGGAATAAAACTGATCACTTGCATTACTGTAGGTTACACATGCAGTTTCAAGGCATAACATGAAAAATGGATGAGGTTCACATAACTTTTTCCATTTTACTAAGGTAGAATTTTCATACTTTATATGGCCAAAAATTATGTGGATACCTACATAATGAACAACCAACTCCAAAACCATGGGTATTAATATACAGGTGCTCCTGCTTTGCCTAATTATCTCCACTCCTATAAAAAGGATTTCTACTAGATTTCGAAGCATGGATATGGGGATATTTGCTAATTCAGCAATACAAGCATTAATGAGGTTGGGCACTGATACTGGGTGAGGAGGACTGGTGTTAAGTTGGTGTTCCAGCTCACCTCAAACGTTTTCAGTCTAGACTTCAAAAAGATTTTTATTATATGCGATCTTGATTGACACTGACATCTTCCTTTGTATAAAGTGCATTGAACTTGGTATATTTTAATGTTATGTCATTTTAAAATGTATAATTTTTATAGAGTACTGAAGTGATTTCAGTGTTGTATTTGAGTTGAAAGTAAATGTACTCTTATCTGTTAACACACATCCACTTGCACTTCCGGGAATTGTTTAAGGAAAGTTAAACACAGATTCTACTCAGGAGAAATGTGCTTGTCAGCACTTCTGAGGGGGCACGGTGGTTTAGAGGCAAGCACTATTCCAAACGCACTATTGCCTCCAGGGGTCGGGGTTTGAATCTTGTCTCCGGTCTGTGTGCATAAAGTTTGCATAGTCTCCCCAGTGTCTCAAATTGTCCATAGTGCATGACTGTGTGTGTGTGTGTGTGTGTGTGGCTGTGCCCTATAATGGGTTGGAACCTACTGTATCTATGGTGTCCCCTGCGTTGCACCCTAAGATTCCTGGGACAGACTCCCAGTTTGTGTTACGGAAAATAACTTGAGCACTTTGGACTGTCAACAGCAATGTTTATTGGTCAAAGTCTTGAATAACGGTGGTGTGTGCAGGTTTTAAGATATAGAGGTTACAGCTATACACTATATGGATAAAATTATTTGGCCAAACCTGTTAATTATTTAAATTCAGGTGTTTCAATCAGGCCCCTTATCCCAAGTGAAGGGCAATCTTAATGCTTCAGCATACCAAAACATCTTGAACAATGCCCTTTTCTATTCCAACATTCCAGCACAAAGCAAGGACTACAAAGACATGGTTTGATGAGTTTATGGTGTGGAAGAACTTGATTGGTCTGCACAGAGTGTGTGTGTGTGACCTGACCTCAACCCCATCGAGCACCTTTGTGATAAACTGAAATAGAGATTGAGACAGGCCTTATCATCCAACATAAATGACCTTATAAATGCTTTACAGAATGAATGGGCCCGAATTCACAAAAAAACTTGTGGACAGCCTTCCAAGAAGAGTGGATGCTGTTATAGCTGCAAAAGGGAGACCAACTCAATATTAAAGTATATGTATTTGGATACAATGTCATTGCAGGTTTGTCCAAAGGGTGACTAATGGGTGACGTCACCTAATTATGCACACTACAGTGTTGCATTTAAAGAATATCTGATTTGATCATTGCCGCAAAATAAATATTTTTGATTGCATTTTAATGTTTTAGGAGTTTAAAAGCCTGGTGATGTCACAAAATGTTGTGTGCTGTCACTTTAAGTGTGTGGTGTGTGCGCGTGCATGTGAACTTTTACCATTCTGCAAAACAACAGCACAGCGAATGGCTGAACTAACAGACTCGTACTACTTAGGATTTGACTTCAGCACCCAACAGGTAGCATCAGACTTTATGAATTATTTTTATTTCTTAAAACGCGTAGCTCGCGCATGCATGCTATCTAAACCACATTAAAAAAAAAAACATCAGAACGATTTTCTTCCTATCCGTATTCCGGGAAATCCCGCCTTCTCGCCTATGATTGGTCAGGGTGTAACACGTGACACGCGATTAGTCAATCACAACATGAGCACACATTTTATGTCGTCAGCTGATTTTGATTTTAATTGAAGGCAAAATAAATAAAACTTCTGTCTTTATAACGTAAGATAATAAAATATCAAGCTTAAGCAAGAGGGGACTGCTCACGCTATGATGCCATATGGCTGATGTCATTGTGGTTGGCCCTAATAAATCTCAACAATGGTTTGAGCTGTTAGCTAGTGTAACACTTAGGGGAGACCAACCGGAATACGGGTGTAGAATAAAGTCTGGATTAAGATTTAGGAGAGTGACATTAACATGCTATGCTAAATAGAGACTTATTTCATAGTATGTAAAGCTTTAAAAACATAGAATTCACCAACCTGAAGGTGCAATACTACTACTACTACTACTAATAATAATACTAATAATCATAATACTACTAATAAAACTACTTTGTATGAAAATAAAACCACAAAATAATATTCTATAGTTCATGTTTTGCAAGGAAATCATTAAAAAGCCATTTAAAATGAAAGGCAAAGAATGCAGTATGCTACTTTTATAGAGTTTAAGGTATTGATTTCATGAATATTATTTTATTGTGTTAATATTTTTTTATGCATGCAGAATGTACACAATTTTCACTTTGATCACATAATATTCATGAGATTGATCGGGACTCCATCCAGGGTGCATTCCCACCTCACGCAAAGTAATGGCTGAATGGATGGATCTATGGACATAAATGTTTTGTTAAAAGTGAAGCAATGTACACTACCAGTTTCTGTAAATAGTTGCTTATTTCTTTTTTGTGCTATTTGATAATTTGGCCAAAGAGCTTCTGTGTCGAGCAGGTCGTCAATCCAGTTAATCAAAAATGTGTTTGTTGTGTTTGTGGTCAGGGCTCTAGTTTTTCTCCACCATTCTTGGCACACCACGTCTTTATGGAGCTCACTTTGTGCACAGGATCATTGTCAGGTTTGGGTCTTTTAGTTATAGTGAAGGGGAATCTTAAAGCTTCAGTAGACAAAGATATTCCATGAAAATGGTCAATTCACATTTGTGGCAACAGTTTTGTGTGATTGTCTACAGGGTGTAATGATCAGGTGTCCACAAACATTTGGCCACATAAAGTGTACGATATTCACCTTTGAACCTATTTGAACTGATATTTGAAACTATTGTCCTTTGCTCCTTTTTTAAGCTGAAAGTCATTGCTATTGATGGAAAGCTTCAGGTTACTCACCAGAGCAATGTCCAGTTTGACAGTGACCTTCCAGAGTTCAGGTAGGCATGTTTGCCTTGTTGCTCACATCAGAATGTCTTCTTTGCCTATAATATTTACAGTATTGTGTTTAACTGTGCTTTTAACATTTTTAACATATAGGACTCAGGGGGGAGTCCACATCCACGAGGACAGAGTGACCGTAACCTCTCCAGTGCTTATGTGGGTCAAGGTGGGGCAGCTTTAATGAGTTTGTTAAATGCATAAGATATATGCATGTAATATAAAATAGCTAATATTTCTTGTCCATAATATTGCACATTGCACATCAGTTCTTTTTTTAACTGGGCAAAGTTGATTTGCTGAGTTAGATAATCAATAAAGATTTGCAACTGCAGGCACTTGACATCCTTCTTGAGAAGATGAAGAGTGCTGGATTTGACTTCTCTCGTGTGAAAGCGGTTTCAGGCAGCGGGCAGGTACGTCAAGCTCTTTTTGACTTTAGGTACTGAAATACATTTACAATGAATGAAGCCAATTTTCTCGATGTCTTCACTGAAGCAACATGGCAGTGTGTACTGGAAAAAGGGAGCGAGGAAAAATCTGCAGTGTCTGGATCCGGGAAGATGTTTACACGACCTGCTGCAGGTACCAGCTGTTTTGATCAGTAACTCCATTGAGGAGATTTAATCTGATTTCCTTTTGAAAATTTTCAAGGGATTATCAATCATCTGTCCTGTCAGTCTTCGTTTATACTGTTACGAAACTGCGGCTGTTTAAGGTTTAAAGTAGGAACTTGTGATCCGGGAACATGTTTAACATGAGAACAGAGGGCAGAACCTGAGCGAGGATAGAGTATGTAGTGTTAAATTTGCATTCAAATTGATCTAGATGTTTTTATTTCAAATACATTCAAAATAATATGAACTTGGTAGCTAGGCAAAAAACATAAAGTTAAATTAAATTAAAAAAAATATTGAAATTAAAATTTTATTATTAAATAAAATGCTCTTTAATATTTTTTCCCCTGAACATGCAGTTGAGTTAAAGTACAAGTAGCACTATTTAATTATTTAAAAAAAAAAAAAAAAATTTAATTATGAATTAAAATGGTACTAGATAAAATGATTTGGATGTGTATATGAGGGGCGTTCAAGTCAAACCAGGACTTTGGATTGTGCAGAATAACAGAACACAGTTATGAGAGTAAAAACTACTGTACATTTATTTCTCTATAATACCCTGCAACAGTAATGCGCTTATCCTAGTGAAAGGTGGACTCAGATTTCTCAGTACACCGGTGCCATGATCGGACGGCCTGCTTCACGTCTGAAACACTGGCCTCCAAGGAACTCCTTTAATGGCCCAAACATGTGGAAATGTCTGGGAGTGAGGTCAGGACTGTACCGGGGATGTGGCAATAACTCACTGACTTTCTGAGTTGCTGTAACGTGCAAATGGTGTTCGCGAATGATTGTGTGTACAGGTGGTGATAAGTTATCTGTCGATTTTCAAGGATCAGTGGGCTCTGAGCCACCGCGGCTGGGAATGTCACTTGACTTGAACGCCCCTCAAAAAAATGTTACCAAAATAAATTGTACATGAACGTTTCCAAACAAATGCACAACCTGTGTTTAAAATAATAATATATTTTTTTTACAATGCATACATTTTCTTAAAGGCCAACTTGGGCTCTATATAAGCTTAGTAATTATCAGGATTTTGGTTAAAGTGAGTCTAGAATGTGTGACATCCAACCCTGTGTTTGTCTAAACTGGTATCTGACACTGTATTTCATTTTCAACTTAGCTTTCATGACATCCTGATCAGTTTTCTGTTTAATTGCATATCTCTATTGTAGGATTGTTTTGCTGTCCAGGACAGTCCAGTGTGGATGGACTCCAGTACTGCAGAGCACTGTAAGAATCTTGAGTGTGCAGTAGGTGGTGCTCAACAACTCGCTGATATCACTGGGTCCCGGGCCTATGAGGTGAGGATCTCTGTATTCATTACATTGTTTAGAATGTTTCATTCGTCTGATATTAGATTCGATCTGAAATCCTAAACCAGACTTAAACAAAGTGTATTAATGGTTTTAGCGCTTTACTGCAAATCAGATTGCCAAGATCTACCAGTTACAGCAGGACAGATACAATGAGACTGAGGTAAGTGTCTAAAAATTTAAAAGTAAAATAACTGCATTCACAAATATAGTGTATTTGTATATAGTTTTATTGTTTTTTATTTAATATATATATACTGTATACGGATTTTAAAGGTGGCGCAAATGCAACGATTGTGATGGAGACTATGATGACTTTATTGAGGGATAGTTACTCTACCATGTGTAATTTGAACAACCCATGTCAGTTAATAAAAATGTTATGCCCATTTTTACATTTCATTCTGTACAGCCCTCATATATATTAAATTTTTTTTATTTTTTTTTTTATATTTGATTATTATAGAGAATCTCTCTGGTTAGTAGCTTTGCTGCATCTCTTTTTCTTGGTGATTATGCAGCTATTGACTACAGTGATGGTAAGTGAATGCAGGACTTCAATAATAATAATAATAATAATAATAATAATCAAAATAATAATAATTATTATTATTATTGACTTTTTTTTTTTCTTCTCACATGCTTATTTTGGAACATTAATGCAATTATTCTTTTTTTATACTACATATATTTTCTTGCAAGGTCAGAAATATTTTTTTTACATCTTGATCTGTGTTGCTCAGTTTTCTAGGTCATTATGATTTCATATTTATTTGAATTGGACGATAAGGTCATGGTGATATGATGAAAAGAAGTTGGAGTGAGAATATGCTGTGCCGTTTTTATCCAGTACATTTCTGATTAGATTACAGAAGCCTTGTTAGTTTTCCTCTATTTCAGTCAGTGCCAGGAGGGAGATGTGTGACGAGGAGTTCACCAGTGAGACACTACAGACTCGTCTCATAAATGTTGAATAAATGTCTTACTAAATGTTTTACCAGATGAAAAAGTACATATTTTACTTCTATGTACTACTTTTTAAAGGAATGCTTACTATTAGGTTTGGCTTATTTGGAGTATTCATCATACAGCTTCCAGGGAATTAGCTGTTACTATAGAAATAATAATGTATTAGAACAAGTGCATTGATATAAACCTGGGATTGAAATCCCAGGTGGGGCAGCCAGGACAATTGTCAGAGCTGCTCTTGCAGGAAGGAACATCAGTTATTTTTCGTGAACCTCCCTGCCTTACTCTACGAAACGCCTAAGGGGACATGTGTAAAAAAAATTCTAATTATCTGGTGCGCACCAGAAACTTTTTGGCGCATATCATATAATTAAATTTTTTTTTTTTTGTCTCTCGATATTAGTCATCCAGGATTTGGAAGTTTACGTGGTTGATCATTGACCTCCTTCTTTTCACTTTTTATGCATTATTAAAAGAGAAAAACTGATGCAAGCATTTTACTCCGAGAGATTAGTGAGAGGTGTAAGTAGGAGTCATTGTTTGCGTGCATACTGTAAGTGTTTGCTCTGATTTAAGGTTCAGGGATGAATTTAATGGACATCTTCATTAAACAGTGGTCAGACACATGTCTGAAAGCCACTGCACCTCAGCTGGCAGAGAAGCTGGCTAACCCCACACCATCCACTACACTTCTGGTATGATCTTCTTTCTTTGGCCATCTATCTATCGATCGATCGATTGATCCATTTATATTTGCTATAGTTGTTTATATATGAGCATGCTAAAAGCTGCCTCTGTAGCCTTTGCTGTGCTAGTGTTTTAAAGGTTGTAGCAAAAAAATAAATAAAGACATTATTATATCGTATACTGTAAGATTGCTGTTTTTAATATTTAATATTAATTTCTCCTCCTAGGGCTCTCTTTCTCCTTATTTTGTCAAGCGATATGGGATGCCAGAAGAGTGTAAAGTGGTGGCTTTCACTGGAGACAATCCTGGTAATGCTAAAACTACTACAGCACAGCATGTCTTGTCATCTAAAAACACCTGAACCAATTAAGTCAAGTCCTTCAATAGTGTCTGAATTTCTACTTATTCTATATTTCTAAATATAATAATATACAGTAGAAATATACAGTATTGGCTTAAATCAGCCTAAGCACGATGGAAACATGTACAACAGTACAAACATCAGACTCCAAAACCATGGGCATTATACAGTACTTAAGTTGTTTCCCATTTGCTGCTATAACAGCCTCCATTTCTCTGAAAAGGCTTTCCATTACATTTTGAGTCATGCCTGCAGGCATTAATACTCATTTGGTCGCTACTGCACAAGAAATCGGAACTGAAACATCAGTTTCACGTCAGGTAATACCTTAGTGACCTGGGTGATCTCTAGCAAGACAGCCTGGCATAAAACTGGTGATCCACTTCATCCTAAAAGTATTCAGTGGGGTTGAGTTCAGATCAGGGTACTGTGTAAGCCGCGTAAGCTTGCCCACACTGCCTCTTGGTAACTATGTCTTCATGAATCTCGCTTTGTGCACAGGGGCATCGTCACGATAACGTAGGTTTGTGCTGCTTAGTTTGAATGACGGGAAATTGTAATGCTACGGCATACGAAGCCATTTCCTACAATCATGATTTCGAATTTGTGGCAACAGTTTGGGGAAGATATACTGTATACATGTGGGTGCATCAGGTGTCCACAAACATTTGGCCATACAGTGTATGTTTAAAAAAGTGATGATGAAAGATGATTGAGGTGAAATATCTAAATCACTGAAACTATTGAGAATAACAAAGAATTTCATTGTTATTGGCAGCCCTGTATTTGACCCTTTAAACAACAGTGCAACACTCCTATAATCCTTGATGAGATTGGAGAATGAAGGTGTCTTGGATACTTCTCAATTTAGATTGATTGAGAGATCCTTCAAAGTTCTCAGTTCTTTCTTGTGAACACTCCTGTTCAGGCTTCTACTCTGGTTTAGGTCAGAGGACTGGATGCCCGTTTTTTGTTTTTCTGTGGCTTCGACTGTATGTTTCAGATGTTTATTGTTCTGGAAGATACAACTGTAATCCAGCTGTAACCCTCTGGCAGAGGCAACCAGATGTTTATTTCAAATGTCAAATTCTCCACTGAGACGACTTTTCATAATTAATTCAACTCATTATTACCGAAGGTGGCATTCATTCTGGTGCTGATTGTACAGTATGTGTGTGTGAAATTTTATGGGCGTAAAAAATAAACACACAAAGTCTCTTTGCAGGAAATTATTTATAATGTGTGGTAGATAATATCACCTTGTGTCTTAATCAAGCTCTTGGATCAAAATGGCATCTAAAATCAGAGTGCAAAATACATACACATGTAGTTCCATAATAGGCATAGGATCAGAGCTGTTACTGTATTTGAAATATCTGGGATACACTGCAGTTCTTTCCAGTTTATACTCCCATTATTCTGTGAGATTCTTAGTCACTAGATGGCACTGAAGCTGCATTATATGTCCTGTCCTCCCCAAGCACGTTCTCTTGGAGGCTTCCAGTGAACAGCGTTGCCAGTTTGGGAGGTTTCCCATCCACCAGGGCTGTTTTTTTAATCACATTTGGCTGGTTTAAATGGCCTTGGGCTTGGAATGTAATTTTGGCTGCTTTTGTTGATTTTGTTTCATAAGAATGGAATTTAACACCCCCTCTATATTGTCTTTTAGTAGTAGTGGGTAGTAGTAGTATTAATAATAATAATAATAATAATAATAACCAAGAATAAAAAAAAAAAAAGATGTTTAAAACCCTAATTTTATTTGTATAATTAAAGATGTATGTAATCTGTATAGTGATGTTACGTTTAAATATGAGCAGCTCTAGGAATGTTTTTTTAATAGTGATGTAGATGGATTTTAACCCACATGAAAGCAGCATGTAAACCTTGGAGTCTTGGGGAGAGTAGAAGAATGAGGGATGTGATGTGAAGAGGGCATGTTCTCACTTATGGCCATGCGCCTGACTTTCTCACCTCATTACTCCAGATTTTAATAGGTCCCCCTTCCCTAATTTGCAGTCATAACCATAAAACTAAGCCTTATGCCAGCCGTCATTTGTGTCTAGTCATTATGACACTTACCCAGACTGCCAAAGAGATTCACCTGTTTGTGATGGGTGTATTAGTGATACATGCAATCACTGTGTATTGAAACAATAGTATGTGTGTGTGTGTTTTTTTTTTTTTTTTGTGTGTGTGTGTGTGTATTACAGTTACATTTAATTTACATTAAGGCATTTGGTACATACAGTATATATTTTTCTGTTTGTCTTTCGGCTGCTCCCATCAAGTGGTGGCCTCAGCGCACCATCTGATCTGCACAACAACTCGGCACAAGTTTTATACCGGTGCCCTTTTTGGCGTAACCCTCCCATTTTATTCGGGCTTTGATCAATGGCTGGGGTTTGATCAATGGCTAGGAATAGAACCCGAGCCTTCCACTTGGCAGGCGAGAAACCTACCACTGAGCCACCAATGGCCCTGCAGATATAGATAGTATACGCAAGTACATTGTATGTGTGTGTATATACAGGGGTTGGGTTGGACAATGAAACTGAAACACTGGCCAATTTAGTGTTGGAGGTTTCATGGCTAAATTTGATCAGCCTGGTGGCCAATCTTCATTGATTGCACATTCCACTAGTTAGAGCAGAGTGTGCAGAGTATTAGCAGAGTAATAGCACAGTTTTGGGTGGATCAGTGACGGTTTGGGCTGCAATAACATGGCATTTCCTAGGCCCAATACTTGATGGATGAGTCACTGCCAAGGACTACCGAACCATTCTGAAGGACCCTGTGCACCCAGTGGTTCAAACATTGTATCCTGAAGGCGGTGCCGTGTATCAGGATGATAATGCAGCAATACACACAGCAAGACTGGTGACAGTGGTTTGATGAACATGAAAGTGAAGTTGAACATCTCCCATAGCCTGCACAGTCACCAGATCTAAATATTATTGAGCCACTTTGGGGTGTTTTGGAGGAGCGAGTCAGGAAACGTTTTCCTCCACCAGCATCATGTAGTGACCTGGCCACTATTCTGCAAGAAGAATGGCTCACAATCCCTCTGGCCACTGTGCAGGATTTGTATTTTATTGCCCAACCCATGTATATGCGCCATACATACAGTTTGTGTATATATAATGTACAAACATCTGTAAGTATACATTCAATGTATATACACCATCACCCATAACATCATGACCTCTGATAGGTGAGCTGAACAGCATTGATCACAAAGTACACAGAGCAGTAAGCATGGAGGAGGTGAATAATGGATGCAGGGCATTGCTCTTAAAGATGAGTTAAGGCACAGCGACAGCACTTTGAATGCTGGAAGTAAACGTCTGTAGTCCAAAATGATTGAACAGCAGCATTCCTGTGTATGCAATCATCAGTCTCAGATTAAGGAGGTCCCTGGTATATAGTGAATAGAGTAAGTGTAGAGCAAGTTTTTCTTTCTTTTTTTTTTTTTTTTACTAACCAAAATCAGCACTAACTATCTGAATCAGAACTAAGAAAAAGAATAGTAGCTGGGGTTTGAGCTACAGTATAAATCACAGCCCAGCTCACAACAACACTTTGTTTTACAGTACAGAGTCTGCTTGGCAACATCATAATTTTTCCTCCCTCACTGTCAACTACGTGCGTCACTTTGATTGCCAGGACTGTTTAGATTGATGGTATTCACTAGGACGTTATCAGTTCCTGCATGATAATGTTTTATAAAGCAGAGGATTTGGGAAAAGAGCTACATTTGAAAGGAATGAGTAATAAACTTGTGACAGTTTTAAAATAACTCTATTTATGTAATTTGATTTTTCCTTTTCAGGATCCCTAGCAGGAATGCGCCTGCGGGAGGGAGATATAGCGGTAAGCGTCTCCAAGACTCAGAGAGAGATGGACTTTACCTTTATTTGGTTTGGAGAGTGAGTAAGATAATATGTAAAATGCAAATGTTTTAGGAGTACTATTATACTGCATGCTGCACAAAGGAGGGAATATGGGAATAGATGGCCAGCTGCTACCCTTTCAGTTCCTAAAGCTTGCAGTTTATTATTCAGCTCTTCTTCTTAAATAGTATTGCTCAGTAACCACTATGAATTATTCAGTTACAATAGTGATGATAATAGAAAAATGATGTAGTTAGGTGAGTGAGGAATTTTCCATAACTACTTCAGTTATATCGAGTACAAAATACATCACATGGCTGAAAGTATGTGGCCACTTGGCCAACATGCCCATAGATGTAATTCCTCTCCAAACCTTTGTCATAAACTTATAATAATTAAAGACAGGGTAGTGGGATGCATTGAAGCTAATTCTAATAACGGCACATGTCAAGGCCTTCTATTTCTATGACACCATATAATTTTTTATTAATTAAAGACCACATCTTTGGTTTTATTCACCTATGGTCATTTTTAATGTCGCAGAATGTCAACAAATCGAGTTGGGTTCTATTGCTCTGTGCTTTATAGCAGTTGTTTCCACAGTAACCTCTCTGTGTTCTTTTTCCTGAAGTTAATAAGGGAAAAGGTGCATCTTATTGAGCATGCTATTAAAAAAAATCATATTTACTATAAAACAATAATTACAGTATTATCAAATATATGATACAATAATATATTTAATACACTTGTTATGTATTTAATGCAAACTGGAAGTTGAGAATTTAACAAGGGTTAGGAAGGGTTTGAAATTATATCAGACTGTTAAGATTATGAAGTCCATGTACGAACTTAATTTGACCTCCTTGTACTTCCTCTATCAGCTTTTCCCCTAAATGGATATGGTTAGTGTAAATGCTCCCTGCATATTCATATTCTTTTCCAGTTGTGTTTCACTCTCATCAGGAGTTAAAACAGGATGTTAAAAGAATTTGCCCTTCTTTTTAACAATGTGGGAAAAATATGGATTAAAGTTCCCATATTTTACAGTTTTTTAAAAAAGTTTTACCGTAAGTGTGAGAGGTCCCCCAAAGTAATCCTGAAATAATGTAAAAAATCATCTTCTTCTTTAAAAATCATGCATCTTCTTTTTTACTCCTTCTCTAAATGCGCCATTTCAGTGTTTATGTAAATGAGCTACAGCTGAGCCACGTCCCTGCATAAAACAGCAGAGCTGTGCAACAAGCCAGGGAAGGGTATACTGTATATGAGGTCACAATTAGGGGGAAAATCTAGTTGGCTTGTTTGAACCCAGGCCAATGGAAAAATGGAACAAGGACAAAAAGCAGGAAATGGTTTTTTTCCCCCTCATTTCTGTATGTACACTCCCATACTGAGAACCAATCTGAATGTCTAAAAATGACTAAAAAGTGCATTATGCACAATAGGCGCCATTGAATTGTTCTATTATATGCTGTTTTGAGCATTGAAAATGTGTAGATGTGAAATCAGGTTTCTGATGTATCTCTTTTTTGTCCCTTAGGCTTTTAAATCACAACCAGGTTTCCACACATAAAGCTTTTAATATGTGTGTCTGGAGGCTTGATAAATTTCTGATAACATTTTGACATAAGGAATATGTCAATTTTTCATTTTGTTAAGTGGTCAGGCTTTGTTTTTGTTTTTTTGGTGATGTATTGACACTTTAAACACTCAACCAAGCCAATGTCATTTTCTTCTGCATACAGGTTTACTTCCATATTTTTTTTAGGTCTTGCCTCAAAAAGGTCATGAGCCATATTTATATATCCTAGTAATATAAAAGAGAGAAATCAGAAGCACTGTGTACTTTCCTTCACTGTTCTTATGATGCCACCCATCTGACATCCTTCCAGTGGGTTTGTGTCAGTGAAATTTATCAATTTTATTTATTTTTTATTTAATATTTCTGTCTTGAAGGTGAGCCTGGGCACCAGTGACACTGTGTTTCTATGGATCAAGGAACCCAGGCCGATGGTGGAGGGACACATCTTCTGCAACCCTGTAGACTGCCTGTCCTACATGGCTCTGATCTGGTAAAATAATTCTGCATCCAAATTAAGGGAGTCAAAGGTTTGTTTATATAATGTATGCTGTATATACAGTACAAATGCTGATGAGAACAAAAGCTAACAACCTTTGCTCATGTTTCACAATGTTAAATGTAACTACAGTAAACTACAATTATGATATGATGGTCTTTAATTAGTAACAAAAAAAAAGACAAATTGCTGCGGTATAATAAAGCACTTGACATCACATCTATCCATAATGCACCACCCTGCTGTTGATTATTTTCCTATAACAGCATGCCCAATGTTTTTTTTTCTTGCATAAACAAATCTCAAACCGATTCCGTTAAGGGTCTTTGAGCCAGTGGATGAAGGCTAAAATGAGCATGATGTGATCTTTTTCTTAGTACTGTACTGGTACAGTAAGCAGTCAGGCAATTAGATTATGTACTAACTAAAGCTTAAGAGGATTTATTAACACCTTTATCCAAAGCATTACCATCGTCTAGACAAAATGAAATAAAAGCAAGCGTGGCTTTCTCTAAATCATGAAATAAAATAAATAGTTTGATTTCAGCAGCTACTCTAAAATGAAACTGTTTTTAAGTTGATTTGATGATCAAATATGAGGTTAGTGTAAACAATTACCTCTGAGTTCCTTATTTGAGTTGTAGTGTGTGTGCAAAGGTTTTAGGCAGGTGTGAAAAAATGCTGCAAAATAAGAGTGCTTTAAATTAGAAGTGTTAATAGTTAATTTTTTTTATCAGTTACCAAAATGGAAAGTAAATGAACAGAAGAGAAATCCAAATCAAATTAACATTTAGTGTGACCACCGTTTGCCTGCAAAACCAGAATTGACAACAATTCTTCTAGGTTCCCTTGCACATGGTTTTAGATGGAACTCGGCATGTAGGTTGTTCCAAACATCAGATTTTTTCTGTACATGTAGGCTGCTTCATATCCTTCTGTCTCTGTATGTAATCCCAGACAGACTCGTTGATGTAAAGATAAGTGCTCTATGGGGGACAACCATCACTTCCAGGACTCCTTGTTCTCTATGCTGAAGATAGTTCTTAATGACATTGGCTGTATGTCTGATGTCATTATCCTGCTGCAGAATAAAGTTGGGGCCAATCAGACGACTCCCTGATGGCATTGTATGATGGATAGGTATCTGTCTGTATTTTTCAGCATTGAGGACAACATTAATCCTGACTAAATCTCCAACTCCAACTTTCAAGGAACCTCCACCTTGCTACAGCCAGATATTTCACATTTTGACTCAGTAGTCCAGAGCACCTGCTGCCATTTTCCGTTAGACCAGTTGTTGTGTTTTCATCCATGGTCGAGACACTTAACCTTGTGTCCATGTCTGAGATAGGGCTTTTGGGCCGTAGTTCCTCCATGAAGACCACTTCTAGCCTGACATCCCCAGACAGTACATGGGTGTACCTGGGTTCCACTGATTTCTGGCAGTTCTTTGCTGATAGCACTGCTGGACATCTTCCAATGTCAAAGGAAAGTAAGCCTGATGTGTCTTCATCTGCTGCAATAAGTTTCCTTGGCTGACCACTGCGTCTACGGTATTCAGCATTGCCTGTTTCTTTGTGCTTCTTCAAAATAACTTTAATAGCACATCTTGAAACTCCAATCTGCTTTGAAATCGTTGCCTGGGAGAAAACTTGTTAATGCAGAATAACTACCTTGTATGTTGTTGCTATGCTCAGTCTTGACCTTCCACACGAGTCTTCCACAACCTCATCTTAGTAGCAGAGTTTGGCAGTAACTCATCCAGTTATAATCCTCCTACACAGCTGTTTCAGTTAATGATGGTATTTCCACCTACTTCTGAAATTGATAATCATTAGCACCTGCTTGGAATAATTGGTTAATTATACACCTGAATCTGATTCTATAACATCCCTGACTTTGTGCAAGTGTAAGAATTGATGCTCGTTTGAAGCCAAAAAGTAGTCACACCAAATACTCAGTTGCTTTAGATTATTTCTTAAAAAAAAAAAAAACAGTCTTCTGTTCGCTCACATTTTATGTATATTAATATTTTTGAAAGCGTTCTTAAAAAAAAATATATAATAACCGTTTGCACAGTCCTGCACATACTGTACACATGCATGCCGTGTGCTGAGAGTATGTGCGAAAATGCTTGTATTTTGAGTTCTATTCTCATTTAGTAAACGATTTTCATTATGAATTATATTATTGACAAAAGCTTAGAATCCTTAAAAGATTTAAATGAATTTCAGAGTTTCTCTGCATTCTGTATTTGCTTTAATGACGGTGTGCACTTGAGTTGGCAAGGACTCCAGAAGTTTGTGCAAAACATTAAGATTCATTTTAGATTAAATCCATTGAATTATCATCATCATCATCATCATCATCATTATCACTTTATCCTTCAAGAGAAGAAATTGAGCATGAGCAAATATCGGAGCTTTTTTATGCAGCAGTTAATATGGTCAATGTCACACACTCACCCTCACTCACTCCTCATCTATGCTGCTTTAGCCTGTGTACAGGGTCGCGGGTGGATCCTGGAGCACGAGGTGGGGTACACCCTGGATGGAGTGCCCATCCATCGCAGGGCACACACTCATGCTTATTCACACACTACGGGCAATTTGGGAGTGGAAATTAGCCTTATCTGCATGTCTTTGGATTGTGGGGGGACATGGGAGGACTGGTTCTGGAGAACATGCAAACTTCACGCACACAGACCCGAGGCAGGAATCGAACCCCGATTGTGGAGGTTTAAGCCACCGTGCTGCCAGTGTCACACTTTTGCTTATTTAAATTGGGACATGGAAATAGTGCAGAATGTTGAATATTTTATTGTTTAGATGGAAAGTAAAAGTAGCACAGATTTATTTATTTTTTCTTCTTTTTTTTTTTATCTTCCCCGGTATAATGGTTATAGGCTGAATGTCTCTTTTCTGAGGACTTTGTAGGCATGCAGCTGCCGTGAAACTCAAGTGCTTCCCTCTCTAAATCTATATGAATGGCTGTAGGGAATTATCAAGCTAGCTGCTGATTGAGGCACCAGTAAAGGTCACACTCATGCTGTCTGGAGAAAAGAGCTCAATATGATAGCTGCCATTCTCATATGTAGCCGCAGTCCTTACACTAACTTTGAGAGTTTTTACTGTTTTTGTAGCTGTTCTGAAGAAAAATTCCTATGTGTTGACATACTGTACTCTTCCTGCAGTTTCAGATTATGAACAGTCGTACTGTCGGATATATCTAGATTTTCTAATTAAGCTGAACCTGTAGTTGGAAAAGTCGATTTGGTTACTGATTTCTAGTCTTCTTCCACTTTTTATGCCAGTATGGTCTCTCTTTTCCTTTGCACTTTTTCTCTTCGCTTCTTTTTTTAATCAGCTCAACTCAAATTACCCTTGAAATTAGCCCATTTCCCTGTCTTTACTTCCCGGTCCTGGGCTGTTGACGGTGGGTAATAAAAGCCTATAGAAGCATACTGCTGATTAACTTTTTTTTCTTTTTTTTCCAATGTATGCATTAATGCACTTTTTATGGCCTGCACAAAGGAATAGAGAATGTTTTTTGCCAAATACAAATGAGAAGAATTATTCATTTATTGATTAATTTATTTGTTCATGCTCAGTCATGAACCAGTGACCCTGGAGCTGTGAGGCAGCAATGCAGCCTGCTGTGCATCTGTGCCACCCAGTGAGAATAATTAATCAAACATGCCTATTCATACTTTTAACATTCAGTTTACTTGAGATTTCCTTTATGCATTCTTTGTGATTTACAGTCAGGTCCATAAATTTTTGGACAGTGACACTTCATTGTAATTTTACTTCTTCATACTACCACATTGGAGTTGAAGTAAAGCAGTTATAATGTGTTTGAAGTGTAGACATTCAGTTTTAATTTATGGGGATTTAACAGAAATATTGGGTTAATTGTTTAGGAATATACTTAGGGACCTGACTGCATCCTGTGCAAAGCCTTCTGTAAATGTAAACTAAAACAACAGCTAAATAATAAGTGAAATGAAATACATTAGCTTTTCCATCTGTACATTTTTATTTTCTGCTTAAGTGGATGGGATAAAGACAGTGCTATGGCCAATAAAAATGCATCCGTGCACAAACACGAAACTGATTGCAAACATAAGCTTTTTCCTCCAAATACTCCTTATGGGGCATATCTAAATGAAATCAACATGCATAGCTGGCACTAACTGGCTGCACTATTTTGTTTAATTTCCACCTATTTTTGTCCTGATTATTTTGCGATTTTGCATCCCTCAGAAGAAAAAAAAAAAACTTACAGTAAATGCAAACTGGGGTCACAAATATCCATCCATCCATCTGTGTGTGTGTGTGTGTGTGTGTATATATACATGATGTCTGAGTGCATTACACACGATTGGAGTGTGTGGTCAACACACTGCCACTCCTCGTGCTGCCCTCACTTGCCATACATGTATGTGCTGTCACTGTTGAAGCATCACAGTCTGATTCAGGGTTTCATTCGCTCAGTGGATGCACCATCGCTGTAGATGCTCTGCTGTCTGAACCATGGTTTCATTATTCCTGATTTTAATTTCTTTCTACATTGTCAAGAAATGCTAAAGGCATCCAAAATATGCAATAATCTCCCCCAGGTAATGTTGAGGTGCATCTGCTACTTATGATCTCTAAAGCCTTTATGATGGCACAAATCCAAGGTGTACTTGACAATACTGTTCTTGCAAGAACTTTTTCAGAAAGGCTGACCTGAGTCTTAAAATAACAACTGACTGTTTTTGTTGTTGTTACATAATTCCATATGTGTTATTTCATAGTTTTGAAATCCCCAGTATTGTTGTCGAATGTAGAAAATAAATACAAAATACAAAAACTATACAAAAACAAGTGATCCCAAACTTTAGAGATGTATGTACAGTACAGGCCAAAGGTTTGGAAACACCTTCTCATCTATCTGTCAATGTGTTTTCTTTATTTTCATGACCATTTACATTGGTAGATTCTCAC
>JAQMYJ010000033.1:25890285-25907173 GCA_030014305.1 Clarias laeviceps
AGCGACGGCCCCAAAACATCACTGCTCTAGAGGAGATCTGCATGGAGGAATGGGCCAAAATACCAGCAACAGTGTGTGAAACCCTTGTGAAGACTTACAGAAAACGTTTGACCTCTGTCATTGCCAATAAGGGTATATAACAAAGTACTGAGATGAAATTTTGTTATTGACCAAATACCTATTTTCCACCGTAATTTGCAAATAAATTCTTTAAAAATCCTACAATGTGATTTTCTGGATATTTTTTTTTTTCTTATTTTGTTTCTCATAGTTGAGGTATACATATGATGAAAATTACAGGCCAAATCTCATCTTTTTAAGTGGGAGAACTTGCACAATTGGTGGCCGACTAAATACTTTTTTGCCCCACTGTATATACAAGCTCTAAAGTTTGAGTCACTGGGTTCTTAGAGGAATTCAGGCTAATTCCACAGCTCAAAGCTCTGCTAAGGCCCTAAATGAAGTGACCTTCATTCCTTTATTTCTCTTCATCAAGAGAGCTTTATCATTAGTCAATAGTAGTTTTACTGGCACTACTATTTTTTTTTTCATATATATAAAAAAATTATAATAATCACATACTCACTAGCTTTTACTTTTTCGTGTTGTTATTTTGTTCATTTTTCCCTCCCCTATTATGTCAAAGCAGAAATCACAGTGAGGGTTATTACTTTACAGGTAGGGAAGCTTGCAGGCAGACAGCCGGCGAAACACACACTTTAATTAAAGTGTGATCAGGTGCTGAGAGACAAGAATTCTCTCCTAGTCTCAGAGAGATTGCCCTGAGTGCTACCCAACCTGTTTGCGGTTTGTCCCTGCTGCTGCCGGAGCTGTTTAAAATGCAATCACACCTTCTCCGCTTCACATCTTCTCCGAAATGTACAGCCGGTCAGCAGCTCGTCGTCAGCAACTTGGGAAAATCTCTCCGAAATTAGAACAGCATTGGCAAGATTTCCAGAAATTAACTTGACTGAAAAAAAAAAAACTTTGCAAAAACTTCTTGCTTATTTAAGTTTGATTGACACAGACAAAGCAGACATGCATAAAATCATGGCCTGTCAAAGCGATTAGATGCCATCATTGCATATTATTTCAGAATTGTGCTTCGCTTTCTCATTCAATTCATTTTTACATGCTGCTGATTCATTATGATTTAGTTTTTGTTCTGTTTTAAATTATATACCATGCCTACAGTACATTGCAAGCTCATTTTAAACCCATATGTCCAATGGGTTTCATTTAATGAGAAGAAAATGATTTCCTACTCCCAAGTAGTGTGTCAGTAAAGCGTTCATCCTGTCTTTAGGATACGAGTCAAAATTTCGGCAATGCCACATTTATATGTGTGTGAGACAGTGTAATTGGCCCTGCTTTCTGGGGAGGAGTGATGCCGTTCCTCTGTCCTCTGTCAGTCAGAAGGACACCAGAGAATTAAGCTGTCCTTCTTCCGGTTATGTTTTAGAGGAAGCATGTGTTGACCTTTAACGCCCCGCAGTCGATAGCTATTGTGTTTGGGGAGAATTATTTATTGGCAGTTTCCAGTGATTTTATAAGGAAATTAACATTTAATGTTGTCGCTGAAATTGAGCCAAAATTGCTGTAGAGGAAAACTACTTGGGTTAATGAAAGACACAAGACAAACTGTCTAAAAGTAAAACATTACAATACATTTTCTAAGTGTCCTCTGGAATTATTGGACTTCTCATGAAAACCAGTAATGGTGGCAAAGTGGTGCCGTGGTTAGCACTGTATCCTTGGGTGCCAGGGCCAAGGATTCGATTCCCTCCTTGGTTCTTTCTGCATAGAGTTTGCATGTTCTCCCCATGCTTGGTGGGTTCCCTCCAGGTATTTCGGTTTCCTTCTATAGTCCAAAGACATGCAGATTAGGTTAATTGGTGGTCCCAAATTTCCACTTGTGTGTGTGTGTGTGTGTGTGTGTGTGTGTGTGCCCCGTGATGGATTGGTACCCTGTCCAGGGTGTTCTCCCCACCCGCCACTAAGTGTCCAAAGTCTCCTGAGATCCTGTCCAGGATAAGCAGTAGAAGATGAGATTTTACATGTCTACAGTCCCATGTTTATAGATTGAGAAAAGATTTTCAAGAGAGACAGTTTATTTGCGCTCATTTAAAATAGTTCGTTTGTCATGTCATTCAGTTTGACCCATTTATTTTTTTACTATTCTACCAAAAAAAAAAAAAAAAAATTCTACCAAAATTAATTCTCACTGGAACTAAAGATAAATCACTGATCCCGTTTTTTAAATGAATTATTAGATTTTATTAGGTTTATTTTCATGAAGGGTGCCAGTACAACTGAACCCATAAAATACGTTGACCTATTTTAGGGGGCTGTTTTTTGAGAACTAAATCATTAATCAGAATCTTAAAGTCTTAAAGAAATCAATATCACACAGGCATAAGAATGTATGGAAATGAAATCTCATTCATGTCACATCTATCCCTCATAAAAACTCCTAAGGTGCCCGGTGCTCTGTGCTATAGTTTATACCCAAGACTGTTTCATATTTATCAGCTTGCAGTGAAATTTTTTTTTTGTTCCTATGCTGAATAATAAACCAACTGACCAGCAATCAGGGGATTATTTTTCTCCAAAATGCTGCCAGCAAAAGGCATATTAGTAAAGTTTTTTTTCCCTTTTCCATACTAGCAGTTTGTCTATTGATTTATGCTCAGGGTGATTTGACATTTTGCCTTGCTGCAGGGTTTTTATCTGGGGGTGGCAGCAAGCTGAAATCTCTCTGCTGAAGGTCAGCTGGACTCTGACGGGAGCATTTTTGCTGAAACTATTGCTCACTGCTGTCTATTGATAGCTATTAATAATGTACTCTGTGGCTGAGGATTCACTCATAAGTGTTCACCAATATGGCGTACGCATTATAAATTATTCCATAAACGAGGCTTAGAGAGAATTGTCCGTCTTTCAGAAAGTAGCATTGTTTTTGACACACAATACCATACAGTATATTAAACATGTTTTATTACTTCGGATGTATCAGCATGGGACACTGATTGAGAACGACCCATTATGGTAGTATCAGTGATGATTAAAAATACAAAAGTGCCATCACTCCTCATATCCACTGCTTTTTCCCCCCAGCTTGTTTCTTCACCCCCCTGATGGGGCATATGTGCTGTAAATCCATCTCTTAGTTAAGGGACATTGATTCTCCCTGCAGTCCTGCTGTTGCTGTAAATTATTCACTGTGCTCTTTGATCTGTGCTGGCCACTTACTCAGGAACGAGTGTGTGGCCTCTCTCCATCTCTCTCTCTCGCTCTCTCCCTCATGCCCTCTCTCTTTCATTCTCAAGCATCCATATCCACACACAGGCAGATGTCTGAGCTATATTTGCATGACTGTCAAAACTTCAATACTGCCATAAACATTAAGATTAATCCGGACAATCATGAAAGCAACGAGATGATTAAACATACAAAACGTTCTCTAGAACAACTGCATACAATAACAATAGAAACCTGACTAAATTACCATTTATTATAATTTTTCTCAATTGAGTGTGTTGTCAGTGTCCCAGGTTATCTCATGCTGATACACACTCATGCTAGCTGACAAAGCTGTGGCAATTTTCTAGAATGATGTAAACTGTAAAAGTAGTTGCCATGTAACAGTTGTCTTTAATATTTAAAAATGTTTTCAGGATATTGCCGGTAATACATTTGCTGTAACCCTGCCATCCATACAGACGAAATGTCATTGCTGGATGATGCTAAGTCACATTCCACCGGGTCATTTTTCCTTTTTTTTTTTTTGGGCCAGATCATAAATTTTTTATTGGATAATAAAGAATCAAATATAAAATGATGGCGCAATTACAATAAATTATTATATTATTTTATATTAAGAATGTATAATATAATTTATTGTAATTGCATCATAACTATTTGAGCAAATTAAACAGATTTGCATATGGTGGCAATATTATTTACAAATCGCAACTTGTTTAAGGTCTAAAATATCCTGAGCGTTTTGACAAAGATACACCAAAAAATCTATAACATCTTTGGTTTGAAAAAGTCTGATTTACATATTAAGAATAAGACCAAGTCATAAATTGTAAAGAAGTTTATCTATGGGACAGTTTTCAGTTTATGCGCCAAAAACACCACCCACACCACCATTGTCAGGCCGAATGGACTCACCTCTCTCACCCGACGAAGCAGTTTGGGATTGGACCTCTAGTACGACTTTTTTACGACTTTTTTTTATAGCAACAGATCTTTAGAGGTCCAAGTCTACAGTTTTCAGGTGCAATTATCCATTGATCTCTACTGAAACTACTTTAAATAAATAAGGCCCTAGATATTTAGCCACATCTTTGATTAGTTCAGGAATCTAGTTTTATGCTGCAGTCAAATTACGATTGCCATTCCCCCGTCAGTTACTGTTAGCAACCAGGGAGGGCGTAGGCTAACACACACCTACTCTGATACCCATGATGCCGCAAATAATGATACTACATCTATTTAAACAGTTGCTCATGCATTCTTAGGCAACGGCATTACACAGGCAACCTCGGAGGAAACCGATATATCGGATGATAGTGGTGCCACTCAGGAGCTTGTACCATGCTATAATTGCGTCTATAGAATAATTTATAGTAGAGGTTTTATATAAAATCTCTTCCTTCTTCCATCTTATGCACTGAATAAACATATTTATAAATGTTGAAATTCAGTGTGATGAAACCATGGCAAAGTTGACTAAAATAAAAATCATTTTACATACAGAAATAATTAGTTCTTAAAGATGTTCTTTATTGGTGATTATAACATTAGATGGTCAAAGAGACTCCAAGCTCTGTATTTAAGATTATTGTGCATCTTTAGCAAAGACTGACTATTTTATTGACACATATTATATCGTGTTGTGATTTAGTTGAAAGAGGATATGCATTTGCAAAAGTCAGTTAATCTGTTGTGCTTCATAGACAAACCCGGTTCCAAGTCAGGCAGGCGCCAACGATGAACGTTATATTTACATCTGCTCATCTGTTTTTTTTCTGCTTCTATATTCTATATCTTTGCTCTAATCAATGATACAGTGTTCAGTCATCATAACAATGCATTCACCTGGCTGTGTAGCACTTGTTTTATTGTTGGTATTTTTCATGTGTATGAGAGAGGCATATACTACTACAAACACACTCACCTGGTATTTGTTCTCACCTAAAGTAGAAGGAAGTAAATAAGAATAACAGGATTTTCATAGCCTGACTAACTGCCTCGTTTTTTTCCCCCTGTTCATTCCTGTTCTCTGTGTGGGAGAGTGCACTTGGCTTTCCGACCTGAAATCTGGCAGAAATAGAACTGTTTAAGTAGAGGTGTAAAAAAACACGAGCAGAAGATTTCACAACCATTCTACAGTAAGCGTGTTCAGTAAATCCTCATTTGGCCTTACTGTCTCTTTCAGGATATTAACACAGTCAGTCTGTTTTGAAAGATCTTAAAAGCTGTGAGACACATAAGACATGTTCTCAGTAGGGCCCCTTAATCTATATAAATAAAAGAGAGGTTTTGCCTGTACAAAGGTTTTGTAGAAAGGTTTTGCCTACACTTTCAATAATATCTTTATGTTCCATACAATGGAAGACTAGAAACCAGTCTCAGAAAAATTTCTGTCTGTATGGCTGCCCGCCCAGCCAGGATGTTTTTTCACAGCATGATGCAAAACTGGCTGAACAGAAGTTAATGAAACTTTGGGTATTTGCCCGAAATTAAATGTGTCATAAATGAAATCAAAAATGTTGAGTAAAGGTGAAGTTTAGTGCGCTTAGTGCTTTTTTTCCTCCAGGGGTGTGTGGCTATACACATCACGCAACAGAGCTAATCAACAGGATAGTTTACCTTGTATAGACGGCGTATGCAGAAGATGCAGAAATGACTAATGCACCTACAAGCTGCTACGATTCTCAAGAAACAGAAAGGAAAGCGTGACACAGCATGACTTGTTCCCAAAAAAATTGAAGTAGACTATGAAAACTTAACCTTCAGAGAATCAATGTATGTTTATTTTTTCTGCGGGAAATTTTAAACCAGTTTGTCTCATATTTTCCGAAACCATGGCACTAATAAGATGCAGTAATGTGAAGCGCCGCTGTGAGATAAAACAGGGGTCATCAGAACAAACATATCCGCACTAGACTGAGGTGAGGGCCTGTAAAATACCCGAACTGAGAGCGCAGTGTTCTGCGCTAAAATGCCTCCCAAGCATGGGTTGCCCCGTACATAAACACTATAAAACATATACTGTATATTACAACATAATTGTATTATCTATTTAAATAAAATAAAGATTTTGCCTAATTTTTTTTCCCTCAAACCTTTAACTGTCTATTACTTTGGTCAGAACTTGCTCTGTCAGTGGTATCTTTACATTTTATACATTGGAGGACTAGAAACCAGTCTCAGAAAATAGTATGTCTGTCTATATGTCTGTATGTCTGTTTGTCTGTCCAGCCAGAACGCAAAACTTTGACAGAATTTATGAAACTTTTGCTGTACTTGGACATCTGCCTAAAGTTTAACCTGCACCATAAGAGAAATCAAAATGTTGTGTAAAATTGATGTTATGAACAGTTATGTGCCGGATTCAATAATCTACTGTAAAATAAGATACAGTACTGTCTATAATAAGCTACTTGCTCAATGAAAACATACACCTGCATCAATTGATATAAATTAGAAAATCTAAACTTTTTACTGGGATTAGTTTTTTCACCACTGAATTAACAGCGCTGAACTGGTATAAGTGATTTTTAACAAACTGGACTCATTTTAAGACAAAACTTGATCTTTATCTGATCTACTTTTTCGATTTCTCATCTGTGATTCACTCTTCAATTACCGAACAGGGAGTGTATTTGGTTGACGATGAAAGAAGTACATCTTTGCGTAAAGAAAGCTTGACAAGGGCCTCTGAGTGGCGCAGTGGTAAAGTGCACGCCCTATCCTCTGGAGAACGCGAGTTCGATTCCCGGGTGATGCTGTAACCTCTCGCAGCGAGAGGTCTAGAGAGAGCTGATTGGCCGAGCTCTCTCAGAGGGATGAGAGGTACTTAGTGCTAAGGAGCGGATAGCGCTGTCCTCCCAGTGTTACGCCGCCCCTAACGGTGCGTGAGCGAGCAGGCGTCACGTGGTTCAGAGGAAACATGTGATAGAGTGGTAGTAGAAGCCCTAGTGACGGGGAATTGGACATTAGGGAGAAAATCAGGGAAGAACAAACAAAGCATAACATACTCAAACTTTGCATTTCATTGTATTAACAAATTAGGCAGAGAGTTCTGCTGCACAAAAACACAGGCAGACATGTACATGGCCTTCAACTTGAAATAATATCACTAATTACATTAAGGGATCAGCTTTGTTTTAGCTTTAACCTTTTACCTATTTCTACAAACTCTTTTCCTGTCAATGATGGGTACTTCACTCACTGACCACTTCATTCAGAGCTGGGTTATTTTTTTCCCCTCAAACCTCTAACTGTCTAGTTCGGGTGAGTTTGTGTCCACTGTAGCCTTCGGAGATTTTGTTTCTTTTGCTGACAGGACTGCAACTTCATGTGGTCTTCTGATGTTGTAGCTCTTCCATACCTCAACAAGGTATTTCCACCTGCAGAACTGATGCTCGCTAGATGTTTTTTGTTTTCAATACCCCTCATGTTTTGGGTGCAAATCAACAGTTTCTGAAATGCTCAAACAAACCTGTATAATACGAACAAACATGCTTTGGCCAAAATGATTGATATCTAATTTTCCTTTATTCTGGTGTTTGATGTAATATTAACTGAAGCTGTTGTCTTGTGTATGTATTTTATGCATATTGCTTCCTGTTACTGAGCATAGAGAATATTGTTTCTTTTTTAGAAAGCTGTTTAGTTAGACAGCTGTATGCTACCATGAATTAAAACTGTCTTTCTCAAACTGTACTGTACCGACAGCTGTCTTGTCGTTTTTTTAATAAACTGGTCAGCTTTGTCTGAGTTACAGATTGTTCCCATATAAAGTGGGATTGAGATATAAAGTGTAATAGTTATAATCAAGGCAAATTATTTACTCAACGACAAATTGATTACCCATCATGCTTGCCAAGAAAAGCATCCCAGGTCTACAGGTGATTGGGTGCTGATACATTTTGTACACCAGCACATTAGATTTCAAATAAAGCAAAGAATAGGAGATGCTTTAATTGATGAAATATATTCACATATAATAATCTACTCTGTGTAATGCCACAGTCTTACATATAAAGAGTTTTAGTATTGCAATCCACTGAATGAATTTGATGTTTTCACAAGCCTGCACACACGCGGTACTTTATAGATTCTCTTCGATTCCTAAAGATGAGAGAGGCAAAAGTAAATGGCTCAGTGCAGCTCCATGCTTACTTTACAGCTCTGTTTGTCAATAGTAATAGCCAAGAGATTATTGACTGTGCACCGCCTGAAGATAGAAAAGATGTCTGCTTTTTTGCTCATAATCAAAAATCACATTTATAGACGTTCTGAATAGAGATATTCATATGTTCAAGGCTTCCAGCTCTGCAACTATACTGTACAGTATATCTTCAAACTGACTTTTACACTGATGCATATTAATGTTTAGACATGTTGACCAAGTTTAAACATAAAGCATAATACAGTAGCTTCAAAAGTTTCTTTTGTTGTATCGGAAAAAAAGGTTTTTTTTTTTTTTTTTTTTAACAGTACAGTTCTATATACTGTATATGTTCTGTCTTTCTGTTAGTCTCAACTCCTACATGGTGGTGGCTTTTTTTCTTTTCTGTCCTGACCTTTAATGTACATCAGCCATTGGTGGTCAATGAAAGAGCACGAACGCGGCAAACAAATCAATCGTGGTTGCGCTTCGTTCTTATTGGCACCCCAAGGCTACACTCGTTCATCAGATTAATACTGCACGGAAAGGGATGATGATAATGCACTGTAAGAGGGAGAAGTGCCATGGTGGGGTTTGTACTATTTGCTGTGGCTGTGATACAGTAGGAAGTGACACCCATGTGTGTCTGTGTGTGTCAAAGTCAGAGGTGGTAGAATATCTGAATTTTTTATTCAAATGAAAATGCAGATACGTATTGAAATACAAACTCTAGAAAAACTTAAGTTACAAAGCAAACTATGTCATACCACAATGCTGAATCTCAAATCCCTCTCTAACCCCTGATCAAAGGCACTACTTAGTGTGTGGAACAAGGGCTTGTACAGCCTAGCGCATTATTTCATGCTATTTGTGATTCAACCCTGGAAACCTGAAATTAGCCGATATTTTAAAGTGGAAACATAAGTAAAGTTTTTTTCAAGTTCCTCAGGACTGTCCACCACCTCCATGGTTTATTTTCTTCAACTTTTGCATGCATGCCACCAGTAAGAATTTAAAACTACAGTACTTTCAATCTGTCAGACGCTAATTGTCTGTCTCTGGCTGAGCGCTGGTTCTACCAGTTGCTGGAGGATATATGTAGGCGGAGCAAAATAACATAAATGGTGTTTGTCGAACTGTTGTATAAGAATTATCACACGTGAGGTCGTGCCTATGACTGCATCACAGCCGTGCTGATATTCAGCACAACAGCACTCCCTCTCATGTGATATTGATTTAAAATTAATAAAGTGTTACATGAAAAGAAATCCGACTTTGCTCTTCGTTGGTTTCAAGTTTTAGTCAGGGTTATATTTAGATTTTCAGGCATGATACTGTAAATCACTGCTTATTTTAAAACAGTTATGACGTCTCTAAACTAAAAAGATACCGACTACAGTAAAGTACAGAAATGCTAAGTTACTAAATCTGCACATATATAAAAAACATTGCCATTTTCAAAGTGACACTTTCACGCATGCTAAATTGCATTGTAAATGCAATATGAATCCGTGTGTATTCCCACACTGCCCTGCATTTTGCACATTTAGGTAGAATCAGCCCAAATTGCATATTCATAAAGCTAAAAATGCCAAACCAGCCAGACCTGTTTATTTGCTCATCTGAAAGACTCAGTCCTCTAAAGACCCTGTGACTAAAGCAGGTCGCGTGTTATTTTTGAAAGTGTTCTCATGTTTGCATGTGTTGTTACCTGCGCAAACCTTTACTAAATCAGAGCTGGAATTTACTCCGGCAACTTGTGCTGCTGTCAGAGCATTAAACGAGCTCTGAATATTCTTTAGAGGGGTGCGCATGTCCTTTAAGACCACTTAGTGCTATAAATTTAGAGCAAGGTTGTCGTTTCAGCTTATGGGAGAAACAGCGAAGCTAGTATATGAAATGTTTAATAGTGTGTGTGTGTGTGTGTGTGTGTGTGTGTGTGGACGAGTAAACTGTCCAAATGTTGTATCCCTGAGGCATTGTTTTGCATTTTACATTACATTAATATATATATTTTACTTGCAGTTCAAGGAACAAGAGTCTTGGCAACAGGAGGGGCCTCGTGTAACAAGGACGTACTTCAGGTGAGCAGCAAAACTACAAACAATGGAAAATTGCTTGATGAATGCATGTTTAATTCTAGCCTCACGAAGAATTCTGAATAAACTCTTTGTATGGCCTTCGCAGCACTGCTTTGTTTTCATGAAATTAAAAAGAGTTATTTTAAATGTTTCACACTGTGGTGGTATAATGAGTTTCTGTCAGTCTTTATGGTAGAGAATAACAGATGTGAACACTTGGGTTTGCAGTTCTGATTTAATTTATTTATTTTTTTTTAGATTTTTTTTTTCTTGAGCTTAATTCATATTCAGTGGTATTTTATGTTTCCTGGTTTGGAGGGCAAGAAGGAGACTTTTGGAGCACAGCTAATGCATTATGTTAGTAGAGCATTTTGTCTTGTTGTTGTTTGTGCCTGCTTGACATTATATCAATACAGACAATCTAATATAAAAGACAACCCGCATTCAGTTGGAGTGAAATGTACAGTATGAAAGGAATTCATCATGAAAGGAATAATTTGCTGAATGCCAGTGTATTGGTTAGGACTGTCGCCTTGCACCTCCAGGGTCTGGGTTTGATTCCCGGCCAGGCTCGATTCTCGTCTCTGTGTGCATGGAGTTTGCATGTTCTCCCAGTGCTTGGTGGGTTTCCTCCGGGTACTCCGGTTTACAGGATACTCCTGAATACAGGATAAAGCGATATAGACAATGCAATAAGGTTCCACAAAATGTACAGCTCCACAATTATTGGCACCCTTGGTTAAGATGTCTTTTTGGGCTATTTTTTATTGAGAAGCACCTCACACTGACTAAACTTGACCAGTTGCCAAATGCTTAAAAAGTAATATTAACAGATATGATGATGTTACACATTGGGAAACTATCTTAACCTTTTTGGATTATGTTGTGGCCACAAGATTTGAAAAGGATGCATATTTTCAACAATGAATTGCATTCACACAGCAATTTTTTTTTTCTAATAATGAGTTATTGTAGTCTTTTCAATAGTTTCAAAAATGCAAGGTGAGGAGACTTTACTGATGACTCCTTTTTGTTTTTATTGTCAATTTCCATACTGTCCCAACTTTTTTGGAATTGGGTTGTACTAAAAACCCTTGTATGTCAGCATCCATGTATACACTGACCAGCCATAACATTATGACCACCCACCTACTATTCAGTAGGTTCCCTTCTTTAACCACCAAAACAGTAATGATCTGTGTGTTCTGACACCTTTTTATTGGAACCAGCATTAGACTTTTCCTAGGTTAGAGTAGCACTTCTATTGCATTGGACTACACAGACCAGGCTTCACTCCCCATGTGCATCAGTAAGCCTTGGCCATGCCTGTTGCCAGTTCACCAGGTTTCCTTCCTTGAATCACTTTTGGTATGTCCTCAAATAGAGCTAAAATCTGTTTTGAGCTCTTGTGGGATGTTCGTGGTCTGCAGTGGTCATGACATACCCAAAGTAATTCAAGGAAGGAAAACTGGTGAGGGTGACAGGGCCATGGCTGACCAAGGCTCACTGATGCACATGGGGAGTGAAGGCTGGCCTGTATAGTCTGATCCAATAGAAGAGCTACTGTAATGTAGCTCAGATGAATGAAAAGGTTAATGCTGGTTGTGATGGAAAGGTGTCAGAACACACAGTGCATCACTGTTATGGTGGCAAAAGGGGACCTACTCAATATTAGGCAGATGGTCATAATGTTATGGATGATCGGTGTATAACTTGTATAATATGATGGTGCATTACATTAAATCTTAAACTGAAAAACAGATTTAATGCATATGTACTGTAGTTATTCATAGCCAACCTCACATACAGCTTTGGGTAAAAAATCTTGAGCCACCCCCATTTCTTCTATATTTTTCTTTAAAAGAATCAAAGTTATAGTACTTGTGTTTTTAATGTAGTCTAGTTCTCAAGGCTTCCTGAAGGACTTTTTTGACTTTCGCTTTTGGTAAGATTTTGGTTCTTTTCTTCAGTCCAGTCCCTGTACCTGAGCAGTTTAAGCCACACAGTGAGCTGTTCATTCAAGCATAAAAAACATCTAACTCAAGGCATGAGGACAGATGATTGACAAGGTTGCTCCTGAGGTTGTTACATAACCAATTTATGTATTGTGTATTTTTTTTTTTTTTACACAACCAGATTTTTAAATTGTACCTTTATGGACTTTACCTAAAACATTTGTTCCAATTTCTTTAATTTAATCTACATTACTTAATTTAATATGATGAAATGAGGCTCATGCCTTTTGCACATTACATAAAGAAAATATTTTACACTAATACACCTTGTTCATGTCCACATTGAGCAAACAAGGTATCAGTTTATGTTTGTCTCAATATTTGAAAATGATTTTAATTTGAATTGAAACAGGGACTTTATATACTCAAGTGTGCAAATGTAACATTAATTTGAGGCTATTTATATTAACACTAGATAATCCAGCTAGTGATTGCATGCATTTTTCTCGTCATTTATTTCAGTTAGAAAGTTGCCTTCCCTGTTGTTTTTTTTGGTCAGTTGCATATTGTTACATCATGAGTTTGAGTGCTAGCGACCCAACAAAGAGTCTACATTTTATTTCACAATTTCCATTCTAGAAATTGTGTGTCAATGTCGATTAAAATCAGATTATAATGGGGTGAAGAATCGGAGAAGCCAGAAAATTAGATATATTATAAGAAATGGCTGTTTAAGGCAATCACCTAATCTGAACCCCAGTGAGCAACAAGTAGAAAATGAAAATGGGCACATCATAGCTCTGACTGAGCGCCTTACAATTACACTGGATAAAAGCAGCAAAGCAGTTGGGGGTTAAGAGCTTTGCTCAAGGACTCAACAGTGGAAGCTCGGTGCTGCTATGATCCCTGTATATTTCAGAAAATTCTCAGCAAGCAGATTTTTCAAACAGTATTAATACCCAATGGCACTTCATGCCATTTCTAAGCATGCACATTTTAACTCTGTTTGAATGTGAACTATACAAAATGCATTGTGTGGATACAGGCGACGTGATGGAGTTACATATCTCAGAGAATCAGGGTGACAAGTTCAAGGCTGAGCTTAGGTTGTAATCTATGTGTAAATAGTAGTATGATGTCTGAATCCAAGGTGTACAGTATTTCCTGCCTTATAGCTGGACAGTATGCAAATATTACAGATCCACTTTGACCCTAAGCAGGATGTAGGGGTTGCAGAACCTTAACCAGTAAATAAAACCAATTATCAACAGTTCTGGGTTATTACCTTTTTTTTTTTTTTTTTGCAGCAGCAGCAGCAGAGATCACATCAAACTACATGTCAATTAACAGCCAAACACAGACTACAAATTACATTTCCAACTTCAGTGTTTTTTTAGGCTACACCGTTAACAATGAAAGACAAAAAACATTATATTATATGACATGGTGTATTGCACCATGCTGCACTATTTACATACCATTTCATCTCACACCGTGGTGTAATAACGTTTTCTAGCTTAATAGGGGATGGAGGATGCAACACCTACAGCAGCATCTGAGAAGAGTCATGTTCAAGACTTGCCTCGGTAGCATCCAAAAATCTGGAGCTGGCACATGCCACTAATCTGACTTTGGACTTGCTGATGGTGATGTGCAACCTGTGTCTCTGAAAGTGCTTTTTAACCGCTGAATCTTTTCATTGAATCTGCATAATGCATTTGAATAAAGAATCGGCTTTATCTAGTCTGATTATTTTCAGACTAACAAATTGCATTTAGTCTGCTTTCTTTACCATCTGCCACCAGTGGTGATTACTGAATGTATTAATCAACTAGTCTGTGAAACCCCTAGTGTGCATTTACATCTTGTGCCAAGGATTTTCCACAAAAAACTTCATAAAAATGAATATGTTTCGAAGAAGAAGCCTATTCGAAGCTACTTCTAATTAATTCTAATTGTACATCTATACAACTCATTCATTCATCATTAAAAAGCTCTTTGTCCAGGCCAGGACTCCAGTCCATCACTGGTCATCACATTTCCTTTCCCAATTCAACTTCTGTACCAGCATCTAGAGAACCTTGAGGAAACCTGGAAGAACCTGAAGAAAATATATGTAGCTGTGAGGCATTTTTTCCCTGGCATTGTACTGCTCTAAACGCAGTATTATATATTCAAAATTCTATGATATAGCGCTGAAAAGGACCGTGTCATGTAACATAAAGCATCTCATAGTAAAAGTATTTAACCAAAGGCATTGTACATCCAGCATGTCTGCGAACTCGGTAATTTCACTTGGATGTTACTGTATAAGAGGCTTAGGTTTCATTCGTAGTGGCATCATCTTTGAAAATCTGCATTCCACCTTTGTAACTGAGATCATGTCAGGAATATAATCAGCATGACCTCTTCTCAATGACACAGGTTCTGTCTGACGTGTTCAACGCTCCAGTGTTCACCATCGACGTGGCCAACTCTTCCAGTCTCGGCTGCGCCTACAGAGCTGTTCATGGTAGGATCATCTCTTACTATATATCTGAGCATCATGTTTATCTCTCGCAACTGTCCTTATTGAAAATAGTCGGCAGAACAGATGCGGTGTAGACGTCAAATATTTTAACACCTGATCACAACAGCTGAGTAGATAAGTGATTTCAATGCGTGGGTTGATGTTATGAAGATTTTTACAGTTTAATTTCTTAATGGTTTGTCTAACTCAGCCTTCATTAGTGCTTATCATCTAATGCTTCTGGGCATCATGCAGCTCTGTGTGTTGACCCAGTCATACACATGCACAGATTTGTTTCTCGTGAATGCTCGGTTATAATTCACGTTAGGGTGCTCCGCCTTGTCGTGGCCGCACTCCAGACAGACTCATCAATCTGATTAGACTAATATGACTTGGCGGAGTGTGTCGTTTAAAAGCATCAAGTCTGAACGAGCCATTTGGAGCATTCACCAAGATCCACTCAATAGCATGTTATACACCCTATTGCTTAATTGCTATAATGGAACGGAGAGCTTTAAATTCCAGAGTAAGACTATAAATAGTCTTTTATTATTCAATCTGTTGTTAGCATGGTTTGTTTTTTTTCTTTTTCTTTTCTCTCCTGACAAGGGGTTTGGCAGTGCTTTCAAATTTGCACGTAGTGTTAATGTGTCACCCTAAGCACTCTCACTATTACAAATAAAAGCTTCCCTGAGAATCAGCTTTCACTCTTGCTTTTGTTCTGTTGGTTTATGAATTCTCCCAAAGCTTTGATTAATTACAGGGGAACAGGAGAAACAAGATGAATTTTTTGATGGGCGGAAATGCAACCCTCTTCCGTAAAGATGCATCTGAACTCTGTTTTACTAGATGAAATGAGTGCAATCACTGCGCAGAGCTGGTATGTGTGTGTGTGTGTGTTTAAGCTAATACAATTTAATATTTACAAGATTCTCATCATCATCACGTCATATTGTTTATGCCTTTATTTATATATATATATATATATATATATATATATATATTAGAAGATATATTTTCCCACTATTTTATGCTGTGAACCCTTCAAGTTCCTGTTTTGCCTATTAGTGTTTTAATCCACATTAAGATTTTTTTTTTTCCTTACCCAAATATGCACTCATAATGTTATCAATTATCATTATCACTGGATCATTGATGGAGGTAATCTCTGTGTAACAGATTGAACAATGAAGATATTCCAGCAGTGTAGTGTATGATTCTACATTTGACCTTTCTGCCATTTATTGTCTTCTTAACCCATTAAAGCTCAGAACAATTGCTCCTTCAAAAGGAATCTACGGGGGATCTACTGTAACACTAACCAAAGAGACTGCATGGAACACATTTTTAAAGCCATCACATGGCATTTTCCCCCTACAGTATTTCAAGAAATCCATTCAGAACAGATAATTAAATTTTTTTTTTAATCATTTTTTGGTATATTTTATTTTTTGTTATACTTTCAGTTCTGTCACATGTGATACCTGGACACACTATTGTTTTCAAAATGATGTCATGGGTACACAAATTCACAGATTGTCACATGACTGCACCAGGACATTTATTAGATGACATATACAGACTTCATGAGTTAAAGTTAAGGATAAAGCTGTGTAGAACATGTAAAGGGTTTGTGACACACACTTTACAATAAAACACACTTTTTGTGTCATTGCCAGCAATTTTTCATTTAAAACCCATAAAATACCTTCAGTGTCATGATAGTAACTTACAGTATATTAACATATACACTCACCTAAAGGATTATTAGGAACACCTGTTCAATTTCTCACTGATGCAATTATCTAATCAACCAGTCACATGGCAGTTGCTTCAATGCATTTAGGGGTGTGGTTCTGGTCAAGACAATCTCCTGAACTCCAAACTGAATGTCAGAATGGGAAAGAAAGGTGATTTAAGCAATTTTGAGCGT
>JAQMYJ010000033.1:25907273-25919736 GCA_030014305.1 Clarias laeviceps
CTCCATCAACTGCAAGATGCTATCCTATCAATATGGGCCAACATTTCTAAAGAATGCTTTCAGCACCTTGTTGAATCGATGCCACGTAGAATTAAGGCAGTTCTGAAGGTGAAAGGGGGTCAAACACTGTATTAGTATGGTGTTCCTAATAATCCTTTAGGTGAGTGTAGTTATTCTACAATATATTATGCTAACTAATTATTGCAAAAATCATCAGATCCTGTAATTCCAAGCTACTGCACTTGTTTACCTACCATGAAAACAAATGAGACCTATCTTTTGTTTTCAACCAAATGGCCATTTCAGTACTTATTGTAAATTATTTGGTGGGAAATGAACAGTACATGACTATGTGTATTTTCGACAAAGGAACCAAATGGTGTTGTGCTGAAATATTCATCGTGTAACAGAGTGTGGCTCTGCAGTCGATTAATCCAAACAGCTTCCCATGAGCTGCAGCGTCTAACATCCTAATCACCGGTTTCATCAGGCACATATAATTACACGTTACATGACTCACTGTAGTGATTCAGAGCAGTTTTAACACGGTTCTCTGGTATTCAATTAAAATTTGTAAAGGTCCAGCTAAATTGCTTGCTTACAAAAGTCTGGATAAACAACTAACATGATTGAACGGTTACAACCATCACCTTTTCATGCTGAACCTTTAGTGGTTATGCTTAGTCTCATAGGGGAACTTCAGGTTAGCTTTTCTGACTAGTGCCACAATGAGACACATGTGTTGAATGTGATGTGGGGAGGAGGATAAAACCAATACATCACTGTCCATTCTGATCTTTTTTTTTTTTGCTAATCAGACCAGTAAGTGTCAATAAAATGCATAAAAAATACAACCCCGAACAGACTGTGAAAACACTCTCCTTTCTGACTTAATGTCCATGTTCCGTCTCAGACCGAGCCTCATTCGTCAAATTTGAAGTTTTTCATAAATCATTCACAAGACAATTTCCTGTATGCAGTGATGCTGGTATTTAAAAAAAAAATATATATATAGTAAGTTTGGAAAATGTTTAGATCCTTCGAAAGTAAATTTCTTCACACTACATGGCAAAGTATGTGGACCCCTTGATATTGTACAATTGCTTAGAATGCTTTTGTATTCTGTAGCATTGCAGGCCTATTTCACTAGATCTAAGAAGCCCAAACCTATTCTGGCATGACGGTACCCCTGTTCACAATGAAGATATGTTTTGCCAAGGTCAGTGTGGAAGGGCTCCAGTGTCCTGCACAGAGCCCTGGCCTCAACCCCACTGAACACCTTTAAAGGGAATCACTTACTAGCTAATGAAGGAATGTAGTGGCTAATGTAAGCACAACATCATACAGGAAATCATTCGGTTTGGGGCACACTCTGATCCAAATGAAGGCAGTGCTACAGTAGGTGACTTTTTATATTACTTCTCTTAATTTAAATTAAACTTTAATTCAATCCTCAATGAATGCTGTAAAACAGCCTTCCTGACCTGATAAATCTCCCGTGGCATGTGTTCATCATACAACACTGTGTGTAGATGAAAAAAAAACAACAACAGTGAGATAGACAGCACAAAAGATTAAAATATAACGTCACAGATATGGAACTGGATGATTGCATGCTGCTTTGTTACTGGTGAACTTTGATTTAAAGGGAGAATATCCGTAGTTGACTTGCTTCTTTTTTACTCTTTGGAGAAAGACATGCACATTTAAATGCAAATACAAAAAAGAAAATTGTGCTATTTGTAGCAAACACTGCACCACTATTTGCTGTAGGTACTATTTCTGCACAACTAAGAATTTTTTTTTTTTTTTAAAGAAAGATAGGTATGTGCCTGTTATGCATTACTTATGTATTCAGCAAATGACTATTTGCTAGTTTATACACAGATTAGCTATAACATTAAAACCCCCAACATTAAGCCTAATATTGGCTTAATGAGTTCCTTGTGTCATGTGTCACTGGGACAGCTCTAGCCTTTCAGGCATGACTCCACAAAACCTCTGGAGGTGTGCTGTGGTGTCTGGCACCAGGAAGTTAATGGCCGATCCGTTGGGTGCTATGCGATGTGGGGTGGGGCTTCCATGGATTGGACTTGTTTGTCGGGCGCATTCCATGGGAGCTCAATCGAATTGAGATCTGAGGAATTTGGAAGCCAGGTCAACAACCTTGAACTCTTTGCCTTCTAAGCCTCATATTCGGCAAGATGTGATGCACTTGGTGTTCTGATACATTTCTATTGTGTCCAGCATTGACGTTTTTCAGCAGTTTGTGCTACATTGGCTTTTATGTGGGATCAGTGTGATGGTCTGACCTTTGCTCTCTACAGGTATAAATAAGCCTTGGGTGCCCATGATGTCACTGTCACCAGTTTATATATCACAGGTGTATAATTAATAATCAATACTATTAAATTCACCTGGTGGCAGTATTATTGTTGTGGCTGATCAGTGTATGTTTATAAGTTAAATAAAAACAAAATGTAGAGATAACTTTACACCGCTAGTAGTGGCATGTCTGTAGTTTCACAAATTCTGGACATTGGGGAAAAAAATAGCCTTAGGAGACATAAGAGAGTGAATTGATATTAACTGATATGAACTTAGTCTCACTGAGTCTGCCACTGGGTAAAAATTCAAATAAATGATGCATCAACTTAATAATTCCTCTTCTGGATTCCTACTTCAATTTCTTGGCTAGTTTTATCATAATCCAGCCACATAGATGTGAGACAAGGCTGATGAGGGCCCTAAGGTGGTGAATTAAAAGCTAAAGCAGACCCTTGATTTGAAATGATTGTGGCCTACCTACAGTACAGTACATTCAGAATGGTATTTAGGTTTAGGTAATAAAAGTCCACTTTTATCATATTCTGCTCTCGTTTGTTTTGTTTTGTTTCCATTTGTGTCATTTACAGTATTAATTTCTGCTGTGGCCATCAGTAGTGTAGTATAGACATAGCTATCATAACAATCCACTGCCTCAATATCTTAGATAAACCTGTTGTTATGTTTAAAATCAAGCTTGATGTGTCCAACGCACTTTGATACTCTTTCTCGGCTCCGACATACTTGCCGAGTGGAAGAGAAACACACACACACACACACACACACACACACACACACACACACACACACACATATATGATGAAGCCTTGAATGTTTTCTGGTTTGCAGAAAAAGAGGTTTGTAAGTACTATGCCACTGTATCACATGCACCCGTTATATTAAAGGCCATATGCAGAAACAAAGACAGGACATTGTATGGATATCCAGGACAAACAAACTAATAGGAAGTATTACCTTATAAGTACAGTAACTCCTGGGAAATTTAACACAGTTTAAAAATATTGTGTTATGTATTACTATATGTTATACTGTATATTGATATATATAATATAATTATAATCATATGATAACATTATTAATATTATATTAATACAATATATATTATACAGTAGTACATTATATTGATATAATATACATGTTACTATTTTTCTTTTCCTGAAGTGTATATAATTTTTTTTTTCTATAAAATTTGAGTCTGTATATCTATATATATGTGTGTATGTGGGTCCTAATCTTGTCCTTACTACAGTCAGTTGCACAATCCCGGTGCCTAAAACATCACTCAGGATTATACTCATGGAAAGAAATTACTTCTCAGTGGACCTCCTTAAAAAATGTAAGTTTCCCTAAAATAAAGTGAAGGCTTTGATTCTATTCTGTGTGTTGGCAGGCTTTCTTTTGAAAAAGGACATTAGGGAGATTGTTTGACATACAATATGCCTCACTCGCCTCTGAAACTAAACATACTCAACAATGGCTTAATAACCTGACAAACCCAGCAGTAAGAAATCACAACCAGATGAAAACAAGCACTATTTAAGCTTTTAGCCAATTGTTTGGAAAGAGATTACTGTAAATTGCAGGGAAGCTGCACAACCGTAACTAAATGAACAGCACTAACAATAACTTGCTTTTATTCTATAGCATTAGCTGCAGGGGTAAGACAAATGAGTCCTAGAGAGGATTTGATTGAATGCAAATTGGATAGGCTGATTAGTCATTGCATTTTTATAATCGTTTCTTTTCTCCACAGTTTTTAATATGTTCTACATGGTCTTGTAAAAAAATAAAAAAAATAAAAAGTGTGATTTCCTAGGGACTTTAAGTAAAAATAAATTATAATCAATTCATTCAATGATTCTACTGTAGAATGATCTGGTACAGAGCAGAGTTCATGGTTCCTTCAGTGATGGCATAGTATGCAGATCCCAAAGCATCCCTAAACCATCTCAGTGTTTGACTATTCATATAAGTTTCTTAATGTGAAATTTGTGAGGGTTTTGGCCAGACATAATTAGGGCCACGGAGACTAAAAAAATTCCAGCCTCGGATCAGAGTGCTTCTTGGCAAACTGAAGACTAGCGTTCATGCGCTACTTAGTGAGTAATTGGAAGGTCAGCAAAGAAACCGTTGTGGAGACTGGCATGGATGCTCTGGCACTTTTTATGCATGAAGATGGCATAATTTATACCTTACACACAAGGAATGAATTACTGAATTAACTTGTGTGTCAGTTTTCCTGCCAGACTCTCTCTATAATATAATAGTACAGCGCAGAACAAAATATGACAAATACAATTTAAATGAGTACAATTTTAAAAATTGTTTTTCTCAACTTTGTAATGTCAACACTTGTCTCTTAAAAGTGATTTTGTGCATAGTAGCTATTTGCAACAAGCACCTGTGGCTCAAATTCATGCTGTTATGTTGATACATAGAGTCCCCATCACCGTTATAGCCTCGCTAATGAATAGGAAGCCATTTTGAATGCAGCCATAGTGTGACAATTATCCCTATGTGCATAATAAGCTGGAGATTTCAGGGTTTAGAGTGTAGCAGGAAATATTGAGATAAATACCACTGCCTACAAAATATTACTGTGAGTAGCCTGAAATTACAGGCAACATAAACTGTTGTGATAATATTAGGATATTGTCTCCTTGTGATGTTCCTACATAATGTAGTTCCACAGCTGATGCTTGCTCTGTCTGTAGAAGCATTAGAAGATAATTGGGCCCATTAATATTCAAAAGCATGACAATACTAAATCATTAATATCAAAATATAGAGCAGTACTAATTACTAATTACTAAATGCAATTAAAATACGGTTGTACATCCAGTCGAAGGCATTTGACTGCATATAGCACTACAAAATGAATAACTTGCATTAAATTATCAACATAGCTAGTTATTTACATAAGCACACTTATCGCCAATAACAGTATGGTTGCCAGACTCAAGGACGTCTGAGGAAAAAAAAAAAAAATTAATGACTATTCAAAACAAATCTAATTGTAAAAAAAAAAAAAAAACTATATGACTACCCACCTTTGAACTTAACTTCAAAATAATACATAATTACCATTCATTCATTGTCATTACCTGTTTATCAGGGCTGTAGTGACTCCAGAGTCTATTCCAGAAACACAGCTCATCATTTTCCAAAACCAAAATATATTTAATAAGTTGCATCAGCTGGCAAAACATTGACGTAATTAGTTAAGCAATATCACACAAGAGGGAGTGCTGTTATCACTGAATATCACAGCAACCTCAAGTGTGATATTACTTTCATACAACACTTCTACTAACGCCATTTATTATCAACAGATTATGATCAGCACCCATGGAATGCCTTGGAATAGTCTGAACTATTGGATGTAAACAAAACATCCAATCCATGATACTTTTATAACTCATTCAAAGTAAAAAAGCAAAGCCCGGCCTAATGGTATTGAAGGGGATGTGGAATGTGTTGATGTGAACATTTTACAGCAGGTCAAACTGACTAGACTTTTTGGAGTTTCAGATTTCCAACCGTTTCACAGCAAAATGAGATAACTCCTATTAAGACGTGTTAGAAACAGACAGATATTATGTTGTGCATGTTTTCTATGAGTCACAATGGTAATAAAATAAAAATACCAAAATACCACGTACACAAATACCAAAAAAAAAAAAAAAGTTTTATTTATATATGAGTGTGTCTACTGCCAATAGTTTTGTCACAATGGATAAATCAACCTGCAGTTATATTTGTGCAATTTAAGTATGCAATTTAGGATAAATACCGTAGTATGTTGGTTGAGTTTTTTTTTTTAATATAGTAAAATCATGCTATCAGCTCATTCATCAACATCAACCTTGATCAAGTTTTGAGTCACTAGCAGCATATTAGAACAAGGAGATAAATTTCATAATCACGAAGATTGCTGAAGATCATGAAAAATCTTATAACTAATGCAATAACAGTTCACATTATTCTTCTCCTTCTCCTCTCCAGTCTCTTAAGTGTGTTAAAATTATTCTCTGGTTAATTTACTTTCAAAAATATTACAGTAAGTGCATCAGTGCTTCAAAATTGAGCAAAACCAGTGCCAGGAGCAAGAGGAGTAAGAGGAGAAAAGAGATATAAGGTTATAAACAGAAGGTTGCAGTACAAACTAACTTTAAAAATGGTTACACTACAGTATCCCTCATAGCTTTGTTAAGTATACTGATAAACCATTTACGTGGGAGTAGTTGTTAGCACTGTCGCCTTCCACATCCAGGTCCTGGGTCTGATTCTTGTTTCGGGTCTGCGTGCATGGGGTTTGCATGTTCTCCCCATGCTTGTTCTCCCCATGCTTTTCCAGGTTCTCCGATTTCCTCTCACAGTCCAAAGACTTGCAGATTAGTCGAAGTGACTTTGCAAAATTTCCTTTAGTGTGTGAACGTGCGTGTGAATGTGTGTGAAATGTGTGTGTGAATGCTGACCGGATGTCTAACCACGGTCGTACAAAATGGGAATAAATGCAATGTTCATGGTTGTGCCTCTGGGGTAGCTCTGGTGCCTTGGGTCGAGCTTCACAGGATCACAGGGGGTGTGCTATGGTGTCTGGCACTGGCAGTGGATCCTTTGCATGCTGTGAATTGCAGGGTGAGATCAGGCTTGTTTGTCACGTGCAACACCTGGCTGCTTTATCGGAATTTGAAGACCAGGTCAAAAACCCTTGAACCATTTCGCTTCTAAGCTTCATATAACAGACTGTGATGCACTGGATGTTCTGATACCTTTCTGTTATGGTCAGTGTACTTTTTTGGCAGTTTTGTGCTGCATTGGCTTTTACTGTATGTGGGTTCGGGCAGGGTGGGCTGGCCTTTGATCCCCACAAGCATAGATGGGTCTTGGGTGTCCATGATCATTTTGCCATGTTACTGGTATATTAATTGATAATATGTGTTATTCAGTTCACATGCCAGTGGTGTTAATGTTATGACTGATCTGTGTATGAGTACGTTGTGAAGTACGGTATTTAATAATCCAATATAATTGTTCACGCAACATCCTATTTCATAGAACGTATAGTGGTTGTTATGTAATTCACTACTGCTTGATCATGTGACAGAAAGAAGTGATGCGATTGGCCTTTTAGAATGCATCATATTTTGCTCTGAAATAACGACATTTTATGTTGTGGTTTGACTAATACTGTATATGTAATTTTAAAGATTTAAAAAGAAGGATATGTGGCAGTTTTCAAATTAAAAGTTTTGTTATAGGCAATATTGTATTGGTTTGAAAATGCCATTAGTAATGGTTTGCTGTCAAACTGTTCATTTTGAAAAACGATTGGTCAAGTAAAAATTGGTTAATTAATAATTGTTTAGCCTCGGGACACATTCAGCTTAACTCTTTCTGTTGATTACTATAAAGATGTCCAGTCTTTCAAAACCCCAACATCACTTCATAGCAGCTGCTGGTGTGCAAATATAACTGCTATGTCCTCGGTTTGCTTTTTAGAAAACTTGGTAATGTTTGATGTTTTTACTGTATATTCTGCTGCTCCTGAAAGGAAATGAATCGCGGTCCAGCATGACCGAATTAAGCTGTACCTCCACCAGATCAATCTTGTTCCTCGGCCAAGTTTACTCTGCTTCCTTCAGTCATTCCAGCATGCGATTAAAATGACATGATGTGCACCCGATTTAGGTTTTCAAGGTGCTCCAGTTTGAGCTTCAGCTGTCAGTTGTATATTGGTTACTTGACATGACTTGGCTGGTTGTTTGGCTTTATAAAACATTGACAGGTTGTCCCAGTCTTGACTGAAAATGAAGACATTTTCCAGCTCATGGATCAGGCTTCTGTTCCACTATTCATCACCATGTAGCCCTGGTTTCCATAAATCCTCACCTCACCTATACTATTTTCCAAATTTCATTTCAGCTACAGCGAGTGAGCAGAGGAAAATTTTGGATATATCAAAGGTCAACTAATACACAAAGGAAACTGAACATGAAAGATACAAGATGTTTGAAAGCCTCTGTGCACTTTTCTAATGCTTTGCCTTTTTTGCTGATTTTTTCCCCCTTAGGACTAGCTGCTGAAATGGGAATGTCATTTGCAGAGGCAGTGAATGAAGCCCCAGGAGCACAGCTCGCAGTGAGACCAACCCCAGGAGCAGAAAAGGTACAGTATGCCAATACAGCCAGTATCACACCACAGACCAGCTCAATTGCCATTTTTAGAGCAACAAAAAATTCAAGTCACCTATTGATCCAGTGAAAGAATTTAATTGCATATGTCCTGTTTGAAAGATTGGCTTGCTCTGTTTATGTTGCACTTCTTGTTTAGTTCACTCCAACAGCTTCATATACAGTACATAATATTTTTTGTGATATTATTTTATTTTTTTGGAGGGGGTTCCACCATGGCCAGTATATTCTAATCGGTGTTAGGTGGTCAAAAATGCATTTTAGCAGCCTTTGAGGGCACATATAATAGAATACATACATGCAATGTGCTGTAGAACTGGATTTAATATGTGAGGATAAGAACATTGATTTGAGCTCATTTACGACCATAGATCCGTATAGAGAGTGCAGCACGCATTTGAAACAGCTTAAATCATTAAAATGTGATTGAAACGCAAAGTTAATGCAAGCTACAAATGTTGGCATTATACTGTAAATTCTTTCTTTTATCATAAGACTGTACCATGTAACATACTGTATATGGTGGTCTGGAACGAACCAGCAAATGATCCTTTGATACGAAATGGCACCTGGATTTTTCTATTTGTAACCACCTTTTGAGTACATTCAACTTTACAAAACACAAAATGAATGCGGTATATTTCACCAGATAAACATTACTAGGGATAAACCGATACTAGTACTAGTGTTTGAGATGTATATATACAAACAGATTCTAAAAACTACAGTCCCTAATCAAACATAGCCGCTGTTTCAGAAGGGTCAAATTACTGGTTAGCGTCGAGCAAACAACTAAAATTTTATATACATTTATTTTATAATGACTGAATGAACCCTCCAACACATTATTAAAATCTGGAAGGATGGTACTGAACCATCAACTTCATTGAAGAAATGTTGTCTAAAAAAAATCACGATTGGAGATCACTTAAAAGCTAGGTAAAGAAAACTGACAGTAGAAATCATAGTAATATGTAACAGTGAAAGTGAGAGCATTTCAGCATTTCCACAAACACACACACACACACAGTGTGATCAAAAAGGAAGCACATAAAGTGATGCACTCATCATGTCTAGTGGCCACTCTACAAGCCTCTGGAGGCCGTGTTATGATCGGGGGTTGCTTCATTAGCTCAGGTTCAGGCTCAGCAACGTTATGTGGCAATAAAATGAAGTCAGCTGATGACCTGAATGTACTGAATGACCAGGTTGTCACATTTATGGATATTTTTCTTCCCCTAATGACATGGGCATATTCCAAGTTTCAAATTTCACATTCAAATTCCAGTGATCATGCACAGCATAAGCAGTATGCAAAATGAATGAAGTGGTTGAAGGAATGAATGAATTTTAATAATTACAAATTTTATTATAGGGACAACAACTTACAGTAACAATTAATAATATAGTAATTTAAAATAGTAATTTCAAGGATTAGGTGACTGTGTGTGGGTGTGTCTGCAAAATAAATCTTATGTTTTAAGTGACTTATGTTTTATGATTCATTAAGGATTCATTAATGAATTTTTGCAATTGATGACAATGATGATGAGAGCAGTAATAATATTAATTCTAATAATGGCATGTTAATGGTTTAGCCGCTTCAGTGATTTAATTATATCAGAAATGAACACTTAGCAAAGGTTGGATCGTTAGCAAAGCCTCATTTCAGAACTATAAAGAAAACCTCAGACCGATGGTTTTCGTCATGAAACAGATCTACTGTATTATCACAGTAATAATGACCAATAATAATGTTGTTCTGCGCACATTACCTTAAATACTATGATAAGCACTGTGCATAAGGCAGCACAGTTTACTTAACATTAATGCTTTAATGACTTGGTATTACTTTTAATTTTTAAATTCTTTGAACTTTTTTTTGCACAAGATCTGCAGTGTTTTTGCTATTCTGATCACGTTTTTCCTGTTTCTCACGTCTCCTGAGATCCGCCTTGTGATGCCGTTATAATGTCATCTGGTGAATGACTAACATGAACGTGTCTTTTTTTTATTTTTTTTATTACTTTTCTGGTGCAAAGTGACAGAGGTTAACTTAAACACAAGTTCCATTATTATGCATGAGTTTGCTGCTGACAGCTTAACGGCAGATATTGGAATTGTTTTTACTGCTTTATGCTTATCCTTTGTCTTTTTTCATTGCTGAAGGTCAGTCTTTCTGTTCAATAAAGAGGTGTTTCTTTTTTTCTGAGCACATCAGAAACATAGCGGTTTAATGAGGGATCTTCTTGGATGGTTTGTGTTAACCACAGTGATGTCACTATCAGCACAAAGGGTGTGAGTAGCTTCCCATGAGGGTGTCCAAAGGAAGTGCGACTGCTCTGAATTTATATACAGTAAGGAGTGAACATGAACAGTCCACTGTGCTGATCAAAACAATATAGATTGCTCACTGAAGTTATACATTTATCAGGATTTTGTTCTTAAATGAAAATTCTATTCAGTTGTCTTGGTATATCTCTTTAAACTTCAGCTATTGACATTAAGTAGCTTTACAGATATTTAGATGTAAATGTAAGTTCCAAATGAGCAATCCAGCGACAAACAGTGCATAGTTCTGGCAGGCTCAAGACCAAACATATGGAATACTAGCGTTAGTACCCATTGTTGACGGGTAAAGAGTTAAAAGGTTAAAGCTAAAAATAATCTCTTTAGTTTTAATGTAATCAGTGATTTTATTATTTCAGGTTGAAGCCCACGTACATGTCTGCCTGTCTTTCTGTATGGCAGAACTCTCTGCCTAAGAGATTAATACAAAGAAAAAACATTTTGTAAGGTTGACTATCTTACACCTTGTTTACACCAAGTCGTCACCCAAATACACTTTATCTTTATTTTTAGGATTTTTATAGTTTATCCTATTGGTTTCTAATTTGGCACATAACTGCTCATGACCTCACTTCAGACATTCATACAGACAGAACATTTTCTGAGACTGGTTTCAAGTCCTACAATGTATGAAATGTAAAGATATCATTGATGAAAGGGCGAGTTCAGACCAATATACAGACAAAAACTTTAATTCATATAAATATCTCTGTAATGGCAAATAAATATTATTTACTTGGCACAAACCATTTCTAGAACTTCACTTGTGCTTGAGATGCAGTTACATGTACATTGAACCACAGTTCAAGATCTGTATACTGTACATGTACACAAACAGTGGGATCCAAAAGTTCATGGCATCTGCTTTTATTTTGCATTGATTTTTAATGTAATACAACAATTTTCATTATGGTGAGGGGGAGTGACTTGGCTTAGTTGTTAGCACTTGCCTAGCACTGCCATGGTTAGGGTTCCACCTTCCTGTGTTAAGATTAAGTTATTTGTCACGTGTACTGTACAGCACAGTGATTTTTTTTCTGCATATCCCAGTTAGGAAGCTGGGAGACTGGAACAGATAGGATTAAGAGTCTTGCTCAAGGGCTCAACAGTGGCAGTTTGACAGTGCTAGGGCTTGAACCCCCGACCGTCCAATCAGTAGTATGAGTGTTAACCATCTGAACAACCACTGCCATATGTTCTCCTCGTGCTTTGTGATAAGTATTTGATCCCCTACAGGTTTTCTAAGTTTGCCCACTTACAGAGAAATGAAGAGTCTATAATTTTTATCATAGGTTTATGGTAAAAGATTGAGTCAGAATATCAACCAAAAATCCAGAAAAAGCACATGATACTAATGTTAGGAATTAAGTTGCATTTCAATGAAGGAAATAAGTTTTTGATCCCCAAGCAAAACATGACTTAGTACTTGGTAGAGAAACTCTTGCTGGAAAGCACAGTGGGAAGACGTTTCTTGTAGTTGTTTACCAGATTTGTACACATCTTGGGATGCATTTTGATCCACTATTCTTTACAGATTTTCTCTAAATGTTTAAGGTTTCTTGCCTGTTGCT
>JAQMYJ010000033.1:25926181-25942084 GCA_030014305.1 Clarias laeviceps
AGTAGCCTTAATGTGGGAGCCCCCTAGTGACGGGGAGGAATTGGACACGACTAAATTAGGGAGAAAATCGGGAAAAAGAAACAAAAAAAAAACTGAAAGGTAAGTGGTTAACTATCAACTTTGCGGAAGAAACATGGTCGAAAAAAGATAATGAATGACAGAGATAACTTAAATTTGGTGTTTTATGGTTTTGTTATTCGTTACAAAACCAAACATAATTCAAATTAACTTCTTACAATCATGTTTTTTTTTTTTATTGCACTTAAAAAACCTATTCTCGACTTATTTCAATCCTTTCCTGTCTATGGTCCTAAAATAGTTTTTGTTCGTGCTGCCGAATTCCATTTCTTTTTTCGAGATAATGAAAATCACAACACTGACATATCTGACAATTATAAAGTATGCCTTTGCAATATGAGTGACATCTTATTTCATGTCTCCGTAGGTCTACGGGCCTCTCTTGAAGAGATATGCATATCTGGAAGAGAAGATTCTTAAGCAGACGTCATCGTGATTCAAACTACACAGGGTTTTTAAAGCGTCTCGGCGTTTAATCAGCTATGAACAGAAGAAGTCTTTAATGTGATTCTTTACGAACGGTGTTGCCTTGGATTTCTGTGTGGAGATGTGCACTGTGTATGTGCATTGATTATGTGGCTGACTCACACTGTTCAGTGTTAATTGTGGGCAGGAAGTAGCTCAGTGCGATCATTAATTTGCCCTGACACATCAAGTGTAAATGTTGAACCTTTATTTGTGTAATAGTTATTCTAATATAAGCTGTAAAACGAAGCAAAACAATGGCTGTGTGACTTACCGCAAATTTTATATATATATATATATATATATATATATATATATATATATATATATATATATTTATATAAACACACACACACACACACACACACACACACACACACACATCTGTTTCAAAGATACTTTGACCTAAGGCTGCATTCTATTAATAATAATCCATCTGAGTTCCACACATTCCTACTCGCTGACACCAGTGTGCCTTGGCTGCCGCTTTAAATCAATTGGTCATTAGTCTCCAGCTCCAGCCTTCGCCACTGCTAAATGTGAAGTGTATGATAGTGTGCATGCATTAATTTTGCAGTTCAGCAGAGACATATAATGTATTTAAGGCAGCACATCATCCAATTATTAAAACCATCACTTTGCCACTGTTTACATATTTTTGGATCATTCCTTTCACTTTTTTTTTTTTTTTTTATCTCTAGGAGGTGTTTACTGCTGATATTCAGGCAATTACTGTTGACTCATGATGATCTATTAGTGTAACACAGACCCAGCTATCACCAATCAAACTAAACCGATTGCGATATAAAATTGTAAAAGGCGATAACCCAGATACCTCAAGATATTCTTAGTTATGCTGCATGTGTTCTCTGTGCTTTATTCCTCCCTCCAATCTAAATAAGATCAGGATATTAGATTTGCTTTGTGAAACAATTCATCGTAAAGCGATGGGACATTATGGGTTGTTCTCCTCTATACAGTATATTATGGTACATAAACCTTAGTAACCAAGGACATTCACTGAGTGTTTATTGTACACTGCACACCTAGGACTACTCAGAAAGATGCGCCGATTGATTTTTCATTCTAAAATGAGATTCAATGTATGAACTGTTTTTCTTGTTTATACGCAATCGATAATGTACATGTTCTAGACATAAAATTCCCTCAAAAGACTTTGTGCAGTTTTGTGTCTAATCTAGTTAAAGCATCACTGTTTAATTATCTTCCACTCTTGTATGTTTAAATACTTATTATACAGTATGATACATGAGGTTTTCTTCAGACTGTGTGTGTGTCTCTTGTCCTTAATAAGTAATCCTGTAGGTTCATGGAAACATGAAGACGTAATAAGAAAGCAAAGAGGATGGTAATTTTTATTTTATTTTTATTTTTTTACTGCATGCAGGCAAGCCACTGCAAGCTTTCCACATGGAGGTGTTTGTTAACAAGGTACCATTTAAGCCAGTAATGAGGGTAAATTAAATGTAAATATTGTCTCTGTTTTTCTCTCAGATACATATATACAGTATGACATTGTATGTGTTTGTGTATTTTGAACTGTGATGTGTTCAGACGTCTAGACATGGAATGGCAAAGAAGGAGATTTGCACTTTAATGCAGCACAAAGAGGTTGTGTTCATTAACAGAACTATAGTAGGTGCTTTTGCTCTTTAGTGCAATTACAGCTTTATCCTGGTTACAGTCACTGTTGTGTAAATTACTTCTTTTTTTAACTCCCTAGTAAACCTGGGTCAGCTGGTTACAGGGGATCACACATGCACATATATACTGTACATTCACCTTATACACTATGATGCCTAAATGTTATCTCTCTCTTTTCTCTTCTTTTAGCTTCTCTCTCCCTCTTTTCCTGTCTCTCTTGCCACTCCTGCTTGGAGATCTCATTGCATGAAGGCCCCTTGTGGTCTGTTTGGGATGCATGTGGGGACGGTTCCATTTTCCCATGAAGACGGTCCTGGTCTCGGCTGATGCAGACCGTTGTTCTTTGAGGACTTGTGACTGCAGGTCCACAATAATTCAGGACTGGAATTTCCTACTGTTTTGTACCGGAGCCTCTAATAATGAACTGGACTCCATATTAACTTGAACACATCATCATCTGTTATATTGAACTTCAAGCAGACTACCTCACCGTCATCAGGGACAGTCTGATCATTTTGATTCAGACACATATTCTCACATTTGAAACACATTTCCATCATTTTCTTTTGATTTTGTACAGCTGCTTTGAGACAATGACCATCGTTAAAGCACTATACGAATTGAATTGAATTGAATGCATATGGTGTGTCCTCAATGGCTGACCTGGAAAAAACTCTTGGACGTATATACACTCAGTGACTCAGTGGCTTTGGCTCCTTTTGTCAAGGTGCTGGAAACATTCCATAGAGATTTTGGTCCATATTGACATGAGAGCGTCACACAGTTGCTGCAGATTTGTCGGCTGCACGTCCGCGATGCACATCCCATTCCACTCCATTCCTAAGATGCTCTATTGGGTTGAGATCTGGCGACTCATTTGAATACAGTGAATTCGTTATCATGTTCATGAAAGCAGTTTGAGAAGATTTTTGCTTTGTGCCATGGTGCACTATGTTGTGGTCATAAAGAGATGGACATGGTCAGCAACGATGCTCAGGTATTGCTGTGGCATTTAATTGATTCTCAATTAGGGGCCCGAACTGTACCAAGAAAATATCCCCCACACCGTTAGACCACCACGACCAGCCAGAACCGTTTATACAAGGCAGGATGGATTCATGCTTTCCTGTATGTCAAATTCTGACCTCACCATACAAATGTCACAGCAGAAATTGAGATTCATCAGACCAGCCAATGCTTTTCAAATCTTCAATTGTGCAATTTTGGTGAGCCCATGCGAATTGTAGCCCTAGTTTCCTGTTCTTAGCTCATAGAAGTGGTGCCCATTGTGGTCTTCTGCTGCTGTAACCCATTTTCTTCAAGGTTTGACATGTTGTGACATTCAGAGATGCTCGTCAGCGTACCTCAATTGCCTTTCTATCAGCTCAAACCAGGCTGTCCATTCTCCTCTGACCTCTGGCATAAGCAAGGCACTTTCACACAGATAACTCTTTTTCAGACTATTCTCTGTAAACCCTAGAAGGTGGTTCAAAATCCCAGCAGATCAGCCGATTTGGAAATATTCAGACCAGCCCGTCTGGCACCAACAACCACCATGCCATGTTTAAGGTCACTTAAATCACCTTTCTTCGCTATTCTGATGCTCGGTTTGAACTTCAGCAGTTTGTCTTGACCATGTCTACAAGCCTAAATGCACTGAGTCACTTATACAGTACAGTACTGTACATTCTTGGGAAACTTTTTTTTTTCTTAAGTAAATCACAGACACTTTGATTAAGAATTAGAGCAAGAATTAGTAATTGTGGCATATGCAAGAATTTGATTGCCCTACTAAATCATGTAGAGCATGTCGAACTACTTATGTATTTTTAATTATGTTCAAATCAGGGTGCTAAGATGGCTATTCCAAAAGCTTCAGCTTGCGCTTCTTGATGGATGTCAAAGTGGATTTTAAGGTTTGTTTTTGGATCCTTGTCCTGTTTTTTTTTTCCAGCTTTAGTTTCTTAACTAAAGTGTTGCATTTGCTTCCAAAAGTTTAACTACAGATGTGTTTAACCCTTAACCACTGCTATTTCAGACAGAAGAACCCATGAGATTGAGATGGGTTTAATATTTTTTTAATAGTCTAGTTTCCTTATTTTTAAGTATCGGTTACTTTGTATTACTTCATATTGTCTGTCAGCTTCTTAGAGAAGCACAGGGTTGTTTAGTAGAACAATCTTTAAAGAGTAAGAGAATGTATTCTGCTCTGGTCTTTTGATTCCTAATTTCTCTTCCTTTTTACTTTACATAAAATAAATAAAACTATTGTTGCATATAACCGGAGATGTATAGAAATGGCATGTTTCCTGTTTGGAATTTCTTCCTAACAATCTGAGCCTCTCTGAGCCTTTTTTTTCAAAATCGAGGCAGTAACTTTCTTTTGGACGAATCAGTCAGTGAGAAAGACAATAGACATGAAGCTTTCACTGCTGTCACTGGTCTTTCTGTCACAGATGGTGTGTGTTGCCAATTGCTGAGTCCCACTGTGAAACTGTAGCAGATGCAGTTGTCACTGTGGATCTGCCATTTAGAGCAAATAGAAAGACTTCTTTATCAATATGAAAGCAAATCACAAATTGTAACAATCACAATTCATGAAATTATGAAAACACCATATACATGCAGCAGTAAATTTTCAACTGGCAAATTATTTGGCCTAAGGGACTTGTACAGTAAGTGGGAGACAATGCAATACACAGGTTATGCATCTTGTTCATTTACATAAAATGACCTTGAAAAATTAGGCTTAGTGGCTCAACTACAGAATTTCATACAGAAGATCATGGATTGTGTGATACCGAGCCGCAGACATGTAGCAAAAGGCCTCTCTTTTACACAATGGCATCAAGCAACTGCCTGCATCAAACAGCATATACACAATACTGTGCATCATTATATAATCATATGAATAGCTCCACCACCACTTCACCATCTGCACCAGCCAATCATAATCAATCATATTGCCACAATTTATGCAGCCTGCATATACCAGTGTGTGACACCAAGCCATCTTTTTCCAATTTAAGCTTGAAATGGTCGTGTTTTCTTGGCAGGTTCTTTCTGATAATATATTTTAGAAAGTATCCGCCAATAGAACACGGATATTTCAAGGCTAAAATGAGTAAAACTGTCTAATAATCATTCTTCTTGTATCGCAATCTCAGTGTGAGATATTGGATAAACGCTCTTATGCTTAGATTTAGTGATGCGAGCATAGTGTATGTTGTGGAAATAATAAACAGACTAAACAAAGTGACAGTGATCTGGACATATTTCATGATTAATGGTGGCAATCAAAGCAAAGCAGACCACAAACTGTGCTCTGCTTAAATCAGTAGGGGTACAAATGTAGTAGCATCATCTTCCTACAGTGCATGCAATCTGATAAAAAACATCTTAATGTGTGTACTTAGTATTTTATTACAAAGCGCTTGACTAACTGACCTGAGCATGCAGATTACAATCAGTTGGTGTGGTTATTAAAACTGGGAAGAAATTGCCCTGAATTATGTATACACAGAGGTCTTCATCGCTTATGAGTCAACGCACAATTTGTGGCACCTTGCGCTTATTTTAAATGATCACAGATATACTCTGTAAAAACCTTATTATAAAAGTCAGTTTGAGTTTTAAAGAACATGAACAAAGCTTAGGTCAGAGTCCTCTGATGGTTTAATAATTAAATAGGTTACTTGTTTCAGCATTATCAAGGAGTATAAAGGAGGAAAAAATCACATCCTCTGAAAAAGAATGGTATTTCCTGAATCCATCCCTATCGAACGTATTTGCATATTTGTGACAGATGCATATTTTTGCAGGCACGTGTGCTACAACTCGTCTTGTCTCGCCGCATGTGCCAGTTTACAGCTGTGCGAGGATCAGTTAAATACCGACGCTTGAGAACCTTCTTTTGATGAGGTACGTTTGAAATGTGTGCCAGAGTGAGAGTAGAGGTAGAACTCCGAGATCATCCAAAAAAATAAAAAATAACCACACACTTCATTAATTCATAGCATCACTCTTTGGCACACACTCCCACAACTCTTGTATTTCTCTTAATTAATATGCAGTCATGGCTTGACACATCTGACGGCTTGATATTTATGACGATGCATGGCAATTACCAGAAAGTCCAGATTGACACGTTAGATGCTCATTTATGGCAAAGCTAACGATTGCTGAGCCATTTCTATTTGGTAACCTTAGCAACAAGCGCCTAAAATAGTACAAACGATGATCAGTCATGACATTGTCATTCGGGCACTTTCCATCACCATGTCTGAAGTGGTGAGACGCGCACGTGGCCGTAACTCTAGGTGAATAATGCGGACGATAAATGAAATGAAGCCTCGACACTGGATGTTGTTTTATGTCATGTCAGCAGAGTTTAGCATCAAATATGGATTTTTGCATCCCGAGAATAAATAATTACAGTATCTCATGACAAGTGGAAGAGCTGATAAAACAGCTTTGAGGTTGAAGGAAACAGGCTGAAACATGAGCAGAGTTTGTGTTAGTTGTCAGCTTGTGGTTGTGAAGGATTAGTGGCTGGGATTCAGAAGCAGTCTCTCAGGACTGAGTTTACTGGCACTTAGCCACATAACGTAACAGCTTCCAGTCATGGGAACAAAGATGCTGCACATCAAAGATGGAAAACAATAGTGACAGATCCCCCAGTGCGAGGTCCTTCAGGATCAAACACACTGCAGAGGGGAGATAGATGAGAGCAGTCTTTTAATCTATTATTTCAGTTATTTAGTTCCACTCTGTATAACACACAAAGAGCAAAAGACACTCTGCTATGTTTCAGGGTCTCTCTGAGGATGTGACTTTTAACCTTTCTCACCTCTTATGAGAAGAAGTGCGACGCAGCTCTGCTACCTTCATTAATGAAGCTCTTCTTTTGCTTCTTTTTACCAGGTTTGCAGTAGCGTGTCAGGATAAGGAAATCTGTTATTAAGCCTTGAACTACAGTCTACATGCAAACGGCCAAAACAAATTGGTGCTGGTTTTATTTTATGATGTTATTCATATAATATGAAGCAAAAAATTGCTTCCCTAAAAAATGTCAAGTTGATAACTTCAGCCGTTTTGGGCAAATGATTTGTCATTTGTCATTTTTCTCACTTCAAACAATAATAAGTTAAAATGCAAATTATTTATATTTCTTCATGAGCATTAATACAAAAATTTGTATATTATGACCTCAACAAATTGAGGTTGGTATAATATATACTGTATATAGTATAATTGGTATAATATGACCCAAAACATTTTTTCATGCTTAGAAAAGCAAAAAAAACTGTCATGTCCGTAATCCTGTCATATTCATGTTACAATATCTTAACAATTTTGCATTTTAGAATAATACACTTTTCTCAGGTTTACTGTATGACTTTTTATGTGAAATCTAAAGCCAAGTGGCCAAGTTTCATCTGAATGATAACTAAGATCACTGAAAGATTTTAATTCAAAAAAGTTACAGACACTACATTAAATGGCATGCAATTGCATTTGCATTTAGCAAATGTGTTTCTTTATATCTGAAAAAAATATTAATGTGTATGCACATTCACCCAAAACGGAGCATGGAAAGCATTAAATATTATGAAAAATGGTGTTAAATGAGCCTATCCGAAAATTCACTTTTTCACCTCAGTGAGACATGTTTCAGCACCAATACCATGTTTTGGCTGAAAAGTAGTTAAAGGCTAGCAAGGAGATCAGCCTGCATCCTGTCAAACAATAATAGCATCACTAAAAAAAAGAAAAATATAAAACACACATCAATCAGCCATAACATAACGTCCTGAGACCCGGACTTTATTGTTGTGTACATTGGGTTTTCTCCTCACTCTTTTTCTTTATTAGCATCTAATAACCATGAACCTAATGTCTTCAAACTTAAAGAAGCTTGAATGGACCTCATATGAGGATCGTACATGGATATATAGACAATATAACTGGGGGGAAATGTCATGTCCACATAAGGATATTCGACTCTTAACAGGTTAAAACCACCTGCCTGGTTCTCCTAGTGCCACTTAATTATCAGCTCTTTCCCATCAAGCTACCAAGGCAGCCCTGACTCACTGAGATATGGACTCCATGAGACCTTTAAAGGTGTGCTGTGGTATCTGGCACCAAGACATGAGCAGCAGATCGTTAAAATCCTGTAAGTTGCGATATGGTGCTTTCATGGATCAGACTTGTTTTCCAGCACATCTCACAGATGCTCAGTTGGATTGAGATCTGAGAAATCTGAAGGCCAATTGAACACCTTGAACTCTGTCATGTTCTTCGAACCATTCTTGATTTCTTTTTTTTTTGTGTGTGTGTGTGTGTGTGACAGGGAGCATTATCCAAAGAAAAAGGCCACTACTATTCGGAAATACTGTCGCCATGAAGGGGTGTACTTAGTCTTTAACAATGTTTAGGTAAGTTAACATATCAAGGTTTAATTACAATGATTTGCTTTATTGGTTTATTTCAATTAAAGAACAGATATTAAATAATGAAACCCTAATTATTGTGTAATTTATTCACTACTTACTTCCAGATCCTAACAGGACTCATTATGTGCTTTATTAAAGGCAGAGGCATAAACCTGGAGAATAAACCTAGTATTAACTATATAACTGTCAAATATGGCAAAATGGCTTTTTACAATATTTTTTGATTCACATATTCATCTAATTGTTTTTTATTTCAATATGATAGTATTGAAATATGAGAAAATGTCGATACATTTAAATATGTCATTTAATATAACATCAGGGTTCAAAACTATACAACACACAGTTCAAAATCTTTTGACAAGTGCACAATATATATGTTTGGAGTGAAAGCAGACAAGGACATTTGCAATGAAAAAAAAGCAAAAGCTTTCATCAGGTTCATCGAGTCTGTCAGAGAATGTGCATGCTCAAGTACCCTGAATAATCATGTAATCCCATCCTCAGCATGTTCCCTTGGTGCATCCATCCACCTCTGCATGGAAGCAATTCTCCTTAGGCATGAACTCAAAGCAACCAATTTTCCATGCATTACAGCCCAACATGGGCAAGTATTTTCCCCTAGAGGTAAAAAATAAAGAGTGCTGTAATCATTGCCATAGCCACAAAGATTTCTCATGCTTGCTTTAAGCATATCAATCAAGCAAACTGCATCGCTCGGGCCTCTTTCTCCTGCTTGTTTCTCCTGTCAGGTTCGTCAGCCTACTCATGCAGCCATAGTCAAATCACAGATCTCTCCACTAACCTCATACATTGACTGACTTCTTAGTGCTAAGATCAAATGTGCTGAGGTGTGTTCTTTAATTATGTGGATGGATTTGGATTTACACCTCAGAGTTGATAAGTTCCTCCCAATTATAATTTGAGTCTAAATGACTGGATCCAATCATTTTAAATTTCTCTCTCACTCGCTATCTCTATTTCGCTCTCTCTCTCTCACACACACACAAGCAAAATGAAAAATCAATCAATCAATCATGAAGTAAACTAATGCCTTGTTCAGACTGCAGCCAAATCCAAGTTGCATCACAAATCTAATCTTTAGCACTCGCTGTCCACACTGTTATTTGAAACTGATCAGATTGCATTTGGCTCTGTTCAGACTTCAGACTGGCAGCCAACACATGTTAAGCTATCTGCATCGGTTGCTGTGGTAACAGTGCCAGAGGAGGGGGAACGGTAACTGTATGTACTGTAGCATGTGCATTGTGTGAAGTCAAATGCTATCGACAGACAGATAACAACAAAATGGTTAAGAATGGAGATGTCACATCCCCCCCCCCCCAAAGTGTTTTTAGACATTTCACTCTGTCCTCCGTCCAGGGACTACCGTTCTCCATTTCCATCTTCATTGCTTCCAGCATCTTCACACTTGGTTTTTAACCATGGATACTTGATCGCGTGGACTTCCACATCACTTTGTGAATCTGATTTGAGTGGGTAGAGTGTACAGACTGAGACGGATCTTTAGGAATCCGATTTGAATCTGATTTCAAACTTCTGTTTGCAAAATCAATGTGTTTTGTTGTGCAAAATCAATGTGTTTGTACATGAAAGCAATGTGATTCAAAACTAATTCCAATCTAGATATGGCAAAAATTTAAGTGGATGTTCAACACTCTGATCAAAGGATAAGAAAGAAAGAGGTACTTTTTAAAATATGATTATACCTAAGTGTAATTACAGTAATTACTGAAGCAAAAAAAAAAAAGAAAAGAAATGCAAGCAATTAAATGATTAATAAATAATCAAAACATTACTTTGACTCCACCTGAAAAAGTAAAAAAGATGAATGAATTAATGATGGATGGATAGATGGATGAGTGGAATGATAAAACTCATGAGCATATTGTACCTGGCTTTCTAAAGCATTTCATCACTCCACCTGAGGATTTACCGCAGGTGGTCATCATTTATTTTGGTGATCCCACAAGGGGGTGAAGTCAGGAGAATCACGCTGCTCAGGCGTGAAGTAGTGGCACAGATGGTTGGGTCTGCAGGAGTCAAACACAGAGCAACTCTGTACTGTTAGACACTCTGACCTTAAAGCTGCTGGATGTCGGATTTTGCCCTCTCTGGTAGAAAATTGTGAAGGATGAATATTTTGTAAAATGCATTGTGCTGCATCTTGATAATTTCACAGGGGCACTTTGCCTTTTAATATATTTCCAACCATAATTCAAACAGGGGAGTAAATAGGCACTAAATCAGATGCCTAAATAGCAATGACACACTTACCAGGCTAACAGACTACATAGTGGTTTGGGTGGTGTCCCAAATATTGGCCACTGTTAGCACACTGGTTTGGACTAGTGATGGGTGGTTCATGAACGATTTGTTCTTTTTAAACGAGTCTTTAACGTGACTCAGAAGAACAAGTAGTCTCGGGGAGTGATTCGTTCATTTTCTACTGGGCGCGCATGCGCAAAGCATCTCAAATCATCCGTAGGTGGAAACAGAATTGTGCGATTCTTTTCGATCAGTCTTCTAGCCCGAGTCGTTCGTTCTTTTGTCACAAGACTCCCATAGACGCTACAGTATGCCATGCAGTACACAGGAAACAAAATTGAACGGTTCTTCTCAATGAGTCTTCTACTCCTAGTCGTTCGTTCTTTTGTCACGTGACTCCCATAGACACTATGCAGTGCAATAGATTCAAAAGAACGAACGATTCAGACTGGAAGATATGAGAGGTGAGCTGCTCATTCTGTTTGTCCTTGGCTGCATTGTGATATTTTCATCACTGGAACTGTAGCCAAAATTTGTGTATGTAGACGTCTTGGTGGTCTATTTATTGAAAATGTAACATTTTATTTTATTTCTGATCAAAGGAACGAAATGAACTAAATGACTTAAAAAAAGGTTTGTTCATTCTGATGAATGAGATTCAAAGAACGTCATTAGTCTGGACTTCACTGATGACATCAGTCTGCTCTAGGAACATCAGAAGACACCACAAATGCCACAACTAACTTGAAAAAAAGCAAGTTTCAGGATAAACACAGAGAAACGGAAGATTGTGCATGTGAGTGCCATGAGTAGAACAACAAGTATCATAGTTGTACCACTGTTGCTCAAGGATGTGTTACGTTTCACATGCTTTAACAGTGAAATATTCCAGAAATTTGATATCCAGGGGTTGAAAAAAGCAGCAGCCCTCTTTCAAGAGATGATCAGTAACTATTCCTTCCCATATTTTTTTTCTTGAAGATCAAGCTCTATAAGTTTCCTCTAGGCATCAGCTAGCATCAACAAAAAGCTGGTTGTCTTCCAACAGGTACCTGTAATGAGATGCCATTCCCCGGTACCAAATGTCAATCAGGATGCTCCAGAAACATATTCATCCAAGACCTGAAAGCCCTGAACACCATATGAAGACCTCGGTTGAAATCTTTAAGAGAACGCCCTGCCCAATAAACAAACTAGCATTAGGGGATAAGTCTAAGCTTAAGCAAACTGACTCAAACAAAGAAAATTTAATCATACATTATTAAATAAAAGACAGTCGTGAAAAAAAGCTAAGCAAAAGTCTACGTCAGCTGTCTCTCATCCAATATTGCAGATTTTTAAATTCCTAAGGTTTAAAAAAGCACATCAGAATTATCTTGCCAAAACACAGTTTTGTCAAAATTCCACACACCAAGAGTAAACAGGTGTATTCATCAAGTCAAAAATACAGATGAAAAGCATACACTATTCCCTGGAGATAAATCAATGCTGTAAATTTACTGTATTATTTCAAAGCTCCATATCAGATGAGAAAACAAATAAATGTCTTATCTGTTCAGCAATGAAATTCTATTAAGCCTAAATCAATATTACTCTTACAGTATACTAGCAGGCGGCATGCTGGCTTAGTGGTTAGCACTGTCGTCCTGCACCTCCAGGGTCTGGGTTCGATTCCCATCTCCGTGTGCATGGAGTTTGCATGTTCTCCCTGTGTTTGGTGAGTTTCCTCCCACAGTCTAAAGACTGATTAGGCAGATTAGGCTTATTGGCGTTCCCAAACTGCCTGTAGTGTGTTAATGGGTGTGTGTGCCCTGTGATGGATTGGCACCCTGCCCAGGGTGTACCCCACCTCCGGCTCTGTTTCCTGGGATAGTCTCCTAGCACAGGCCCCCCGCAAACCCGGAATACAGGATTAAGCGATTATAGATGATGAGTGAGAGTATACTGGCAAAATCTAAATTCTTTTTAAAAAATGTTTAGACTGTCACACTTTCTCACTCTCTCCTCTCTCATCCCTGATTTGCTGAGGCTCCTGCCAGTCAAAGTTTAGAGCTTTCTTTACAGCATAATGAGGTTTAGAATATCTATATTTTATATAATAATTTGCCTTATGCTCTTATTTGATACAACTGAGAAGATGATAATGTAGTGCCAGGGTGCATGGGTGCGTAATGGTTAGTACTGTCGCCTAGTTGGGCGTTCTCGAATCTCGAATCTTACTCCCATGTGTGTGACCTTTACATGTTCTCCTTGTGCTTGGTTGATTTCCTACAAAGTACCAGTAGGAGTAATTGGATGTGTGTATGTGCTTGTGTTCTGTAGTGGGTTGGCACCGTATCCAGGGGTGTACATTGCCTTCTGTCCAAGGGTAAGCAGTGTAGGTAATGGATGGATAGATGGATAATCAAGTGCCCTGCACCAAAAGGGGGTGTTCAATGGTGACATAATTGGAATTGCCCTTTAATATGCAAAGGCTTTCAGGCTTCAGATGGTTCCTCTCTTTTTAGGGGTGCGTGTGGGGCTGTATGGGCTCCAGATGTCCCGCTGTGCATTACTTAACCATGACACCCTCTGCTACCTCCATAAACAATGAAAGCTTTTAATATGGTTTCCGCATCAGTGAAACCAGGTGTTGTTCCTTGCATCTGTGGATGTTATTTTTATCTTTGGCAAAACCTTATCTCATTAACCTGGTCTGTAAATACAGAGAACAAAGCACTGAGTACTTGAAAAAGGTACACTTACTGCTACCCTTTTGTCCACATGTCAATGATTACTCCTCTGTGTCAAAATAAAATGACAGCAAAGAAGAATAAAAATAAAAATATGAAATGACAATAGTAAAGGTTAAAAGCTAAATATGGAGATAGTGTGCTGTGTTTATGGATAATTATGCGACCCCCCCCCCTCTCAACTTTTATTGCATATTGCATATTGCAGTTTAGTTGCAGTAACTGTGTAAAAGTTGGACAGTAAATAATGCGTCATGAAACAGAGTGAGCGCAATAGGGATATGAAGCAGGTACTTGGGACAAACCTAATAAGTGAAGCACGCATTGATATATTGAATGTGAAGATCCAGGGATTGTTGGTTATCTGGAGCAGACAAACAAACATCTGCACATGCATTCGTTGCAAGGTAGCATTAATCTCATTAACCATAACCATTAACTTTAACCATTGTATCCTTCTACTTTATTAGCCATACTGCAGCTACTGGAGGGGAAGCAACAGACTGTGCTTTGGCCTTATAGTGCTGCACATCAAACACATATCTTATTCCTTATGGCAATTATTTTTAACAGGATGAATAATGTGGATAGGGTTACATTTTTTAAAATGGTGTTGAATTAAATTAACATAACCACAGCTCTAACTTAATATGCTAGTTTTACTTTACATTTTCCTCTTAGTACATTTGAGCACAGAGACTTTTTAAAAACGTATTTATGTGTAGGATTTGGTGACTGATTGACATGATTGAGCATCAGATACAAGTTCTTCATTGAAAGGAGTGTGACCTTTTGTGGTCTTTGTCTGTAGTCCATTCACTTTAAGGTTATGCCCGCTCTGAGGTGCTTTTCTGCTTACCACGGTTGTAAAATAATGAATATTTGACTTTTTTTCATAACCTTTCATAATGCTCACTGACTGATTAAATAGTTGCATTAACAAGCAGATTTTCCTATTAAACTAATTTCTGAGTGTTATTGGTTATTAATAGATTAGAGGCAAAGACAGAAAATCATCAGTGTAAAAAAAAAAATCCACAAAATATGAAGACTTAAAAGACGAACAAGTTGAGGAACCTGGTCTGAGAACCATTAGGAATATAATGGAAGTTGCAGACCTTCTGGACCTCAGTGACACTTTTATGGACTTTCAATACAAGGTTGTCTCAGGGTTACAAGGTTGGGTTCTTTTGGCACAATGGTGTTGAAATTGGAGTTTTTGTTATCTCTATTGCTGTGTTGATCATTACTGTTTACTTATCTATCGTGTTGATCATTACTGTTTACTTATCTATCGTGTTGATCATTACTGTTTACTTATCTATTGTGTTGATCATTATTATTTATTTACTTATCTATGTATCCATCTGTCCATTTATCTGTCTATCTATCTATCTATCTATCTATCTATCTATGTCATTTTCCTCTCTCTAAGCATTTCTGCATCATCTGCTTTCATGTGATTTGCTCTATGGACATTGCGGATGACAGCGCTGCCAGTGAGGGTTTTCATCACCAAACCATCACAGTGAGAGCCCTGTGTGCATGTGTGTGTGCGCATGCATGTGTGTGTGTGTGTGTGTGTATACTCTCCAGGTAATGCAGCTCATTGTTCTCTCCTCAGATCGGATTTATTAAATGATATTCCTGCTGATTCTTGTGTTAATCCCTGCACTGCTTGCAAGGTCATTTGGTTTCAGAGGTCTCATTGGCAGAGCAGCAGACCTATTTCTCAGCCCTCATATTATAACGTTTATATTCATACACACCGTTCCATTACCTCAATTAGTTTTATAGGAGAACAAATGATGGTGAGGACTGGGGAGTGTTCCTGCAGAGCAGAGCGTGTGATTTGTAGGGTAGACTCAGGTGGGTGAATGCACTGGTAGGTGAACCCTAGGGGTAGAGCGGAGATTGAGATTGATTATGAACATAGCCAACTGCATTTTAACAGCCATACTGCAGCTACTGGAGGGAAGGCAACAGACTGTGCTGTGGCCTTATGGTACTGCACATCAAACACACATCTTATGCCTTGTGGCAATTATTTTTAACAGGACAAATAATCTGACGCTTCAGATTGAATCTTTATTATCAGATTTTTTAAACTGAATCTAATTTAAAAAAATAAATAAAAGGTGGAATTAATTTTACATAACCGCAGCTTTAACAGTGCCAGTTTATAGGGATTTATATGGTGAACTCCTTACATAATA
>JAQMYJ010000033.1:25948277-25958838 GCA_030014305.1 Clarias laeviceps
ATCCCCACTATATCCCCTCCACTGGATCTTATCCAGTGTCTACTATTTTCACCCACAGTGACACAGTACCATGTTACAGGCTACTATTTATTATACAAGACTGTTAAGGTTTTAATCCATAGCCATAATGGTTGCTCTTGATATAACATATCTATCTGTGTAATTTTGAGTTCCATCTACACTTGTTTGTGTTTGTCTTGTGTTATTGGTAATAATTAATGTCCCTTATGACTGTATTCATTTCCATCTTTTGTTTGATAGTCTGGTGTTAATTAATGCACGTCTTTGCATTTTATCGTTATTTATTTTTAAGTTCAGTCAAAGTGTCAATTATCATTTTATTTGATGGATTGGTGCATTAGCTGTGCTTGCGACAGGGCTTTTGGGGCATTCTGGATGAATCAGTGCTGATGCAGCATGTGGCATTGTCAGTGTGACAAAGAGAGAAGTGAGGCATGTCACTGTGCAGGGATGTTCGCTCCTCTGGTCATACACATAAAGAAGTCTGGAAGCTGTGAGCATAAACAACTCCGTCAGGGGTTTAATCCAGGTTCTTACACGCTTGGTTCTGCTTTTGCGCTCATAAAAGTTTTTTTTTTTTTTTTTTTAAATAAATAAATAAAATAAGTGTATCCATCCTACACACACTGGTCAATTTTCTTGGAAAGTACTGTATATGCTCCAGGACTCCCGTGACCATACACAACATAAGCAGTATAGATAATGGATGGAAGAATAGGCAGTTATTCGATCTCTAGTGAAAAAACAAATGTCATTCTGAAAATTAAATATTTAAACCATACATTCTTAAATCTGGACACAACTGATTTTACAGGAAGGTGTGTGCAGATGATTTCATTACCCCTCATTATCTGATTTCAGAAGACATCAGGAGTCTTTTTAGTGATTGAAATGGGGAAAGTATGGACCAGAAGCTTTATAATGGCAGAGACTGCTGTGTCCCAGATACCTGCTGAAGTGGAAAACACTGAGGAAATAAAGATCCATCGCTTTCTACCTGCCTATGTGAGTTCGCAATCACAATGTACTCTCTCTCTGTATGTGTGTGCGTGTGTGTGCGTGTGTGTGCGTGTGTGTGCGTGCGTGTGTGTGCGTGTGTGCATGTGTGTGTGTGTGTGTGTGTGTGCAATGGATTGCCATCCCATCCCAGCCGCATGCCCAGTGTTACCAGGATACACTCCAAATCCATAGTGACCCCGACCAGAATAAAGCACTTGCTGAAGATAAATGAAATGAAATGAGCAAATTAATTATCCGGTAGAGTCAATGCAATTTTAATGGAGTGTGACAGTGCAAATGTAAATCTGAATATGTGTGTAAAGAGACGAAGCAGCAGTGCAGCCATGTTGGACGGAGTTTGTGTGGTTTGGCTCGGTGACTCACTCACAGGTGGGCCTGATATTTAACTCTGAGAATATACAAAAGCCTTTTGATCTCTGACTCCAGGCTCTCTAGAGGAGGCGGCGGCGGCGGGCGGGGGGGTGTTGTGGAAGTGCAATAGCCAGCAGGGTTACTCCTTCTGTGTGGGTGGTGTACACAGCGGGTGTTAGTGTATATGAAAGACAGGGACTAGGTGACACAGAAAATACATGTGATCATTGAGACAGAACCACAAGGGAGAAAGACAAATGAGATAGAGAGGAATAGTAGCAGAAAGTGGCCATGCATCTGTGAAGACACAGAGACCGAGAGAGACCGAGAGAGATCAAGAGAGACAGAGAGAGAGAGAGAGAGAGAGAGAGAGAGAATGAAATGCTGCAGGTAGAGTGTAAAAGAGGAGGAAGGAACAGAAATAAAGGGACGAAGTGAAAGATGGAAGAAAACAAATACTTGAAATTGCTGGTTGTGTCTATAGGGAAATGAAAAAGTTACCTTGAATAAAACATGGCACTGGAGTCATGGGAGAAGGCCAGGAATAGTGCTCCATTATTGTTTACGTGTAGGCAGTTGCTGTTGACACGCGCACACACACACACATATATATGTGTCATACACATACACACTGATATTAAATATACATGTACTCAATAACATAAATCCAATATGTGAAATTGCATCTTGCTAAATTTACACGTAATCAATATAAGTCCTGGCTTGTGCATGGTTAGAGTGTAACGCTTGTCAGAGGGACTTTATCTAATTAATTTCATACAAGGTATGAACGCAGTAGCTCTGAATGCACTAAAAAAAAACTATGCACTTTTAAGCGGGACATGTTAAATAAGTGATTATGGTCTTCAATCTAGTAATACTCACCCTTTCCAACTATTGAACTGCCGCAATCATGCCTTTCATCTCTTTTCCATCTCATTTTAATGATATAATGTATCCTCTGCACTTTTACAGAGGAATCGCGTTCATTCTGCATCTTAAGTTCCCCATATATGGGTGCTATGACAAAAAACTATGAAAAACTATGGAAAAAAAAAATTGTGACAGTCTACCTCACCGTGTTACACCATGAAAATACATGCAACGTTATATGAATGTGTGATCACGTGTTAAAATTTATTTTCATGTGTGAGAATGCTATTTGGAAAAAGAAACGGCATGGCCTATGTGTGGAATCGGGATAAAGTAAATAATAAAAATAAATTAATTTACATTTGTTAAACATTTTTCTCCCTGACAGCGAGCGTATTATGGCACATTGTGGTTTCTAGTCCAAATCCAGAATTCAATTCAGTTCAATTCAATTTTATTTGTATAGTCGCAAAGCAGCTTTACAGAATCAAAAGAAAATGATGAATGTGTATGAAATTGTGTATGAATCAAAATGATTGTCCCTGATGAGCAAGCCGAGAGCGAGGGGGCCAAGGAAAAACTCCCTGAGATGGCAATAGGAAGAAACCTTGAGAGAAACCAGACTCAACAGGGAACGAATCCTCATTTGGGTGAAATGGATAGCAGGAATTGAGAATATACAAAACAGCTCATAACCCCAACGACTTTGCTAACTTTCCTTTACCCATGAATGTAAGACAGGTTATCTAAACGTGTGCACAATCACAAATAATGCATGCATCAAGCTTAATTGATGGTGAAATACATGTTGCACAGCTGCATATGTCCCCTCAAAGGGTGAACTATTTAACACAAGTGAGTGATTTGGCCCACATGTTTGTAAGGAGCCGAAACAAAGCCATGTGGGAATCAAGTGTAAGGGAAATGTTATTATGGTAAAATAGTACCGGTCACTGAGGTGGTAGCTTCAAGGGTACACCATTTGTATCTTGAGAATGTGTCCATCACATAGTAACATGAATATCGTTTAGCTATAATGTAAAAAATATTAACATTTAAACGACCTAGGCTTAGGATTCTCCTTGTAGGCCCTCTTGTGGTGTGCTGTGGTATCTGGCACCAGGACATTTGCAGCAGATACTTTGGGTGCCGTGTGGGGTGGATGGTTGTGGAGTACTGTAGGGTTACCACGGATTAGACTTCTTTGTCCAGCGCCTCCCTTGGATGGTCAATCGAATTGGGATCTGGGGTGTTTGGAGGCAAGGTTGGAGGCCTACTGGGCTTCGTGCGCACTGGTCTGTGATGCATTTCTATTGTCGCCATCATAGATTTTTGTGAGATCTGAGATTTGTGGTGCCTTGAGCTGTTTGAGCTGACCTTTGGTCCCCTCGGATATGGGGGTTAATGCTGTGGCTGAATGGTATAAATGAAAATGCTTTATTGTATAAAATTTGACTTTAAGTCTTGTAGTCTTAATTAGCTTTTACTGTAATACTTTGAGGGTACAATACATGCAACATTCCATTTAAAAGATAATCATAAAGGTACAAAAATATGTAGCACCCAGGAACAAGGAAAGGTTGATTTTATTTTCCTTTTTCTACCATTCCTTTTTCCTTGTCATTATCACTTTAGAATTGCTCATTAGGAATTAGAAAAGCCATTTTAAAATTATCTGTATAATAATGAAAAAAATAATATTAAAATGTAATTTAATGCATTTTACATATTCTGTTACAACAAGGTTTTTATTTTTATTTTATTTTTTTACCAAATTTAAGGCACATCTGAGTTCTCCTGGATCATATCCTCCACTTATTCTCTCTCTTTGCTTGTGCCACTCTTTCACTCTTGCTCAACCACTCTCCATCTTCCACCCTCTCTTGCGTCGGAGCCAAACACACACATGCTGAGTATTTGAAGCACTGCTACTATTTGTTTGTAGTCATCACTGGCAGGGGTGAGAAAGCGGCAATGAGATAGTAAAAGAGAGATGCCTTATTTGCTCAGAGCTGAGCTCAGTAGTGCACTAAATTTCTAAGTGTACCACTGGAGCAGACCATCAAGGGCAAGATGAAGTGCTCAATTAGCAACTCCTCCTCTGTCACTTCTACCATGTGCCCTTTTATTTCCAGATCTGACGTTTCCTACTTGTCCAATGAGCTTTTTTTTTTTTTTTTTTTTTCATTTACTTGTTTATGTAAGATATTAAATCAAAGTGTTTCCCCACCACAACCCTTCATAATGAATCTCAGGATCACCCTGAAGCACCACTGAAAGGCCAGGCATATTTGCATTCTGCTATTTCAGTGTGGAATGTAGGAATAATCGATTTTTATATTGATAATTCATGCCTATGCATGAAGCTATAACTCATGCCACGCCATGCATCATGTATTATTATGCAAGGGCATAGGCAAATAAATTGTATGTAATAAGTATTTTTACTGCCCCTGTGCCACATGGAAGTGTGTCCTTCTCTTGACAGTTTAAGTCACTTGGCATTTATCATCATTCTTTCAGCGGTCAGCTCTATGCACCATCTCACTGACAAGGCCATTGTGGGGTAAGAAGAATTTGAAGCTTTGTGTACGTGTTGTGTGTAAAGGCCTGAATATGGATGGTAGAGATGGTAAAGGTGGTGGTTAGTCAGTGCAGCTTTGGTGGTTCAGTGATCCAGGCATTACCAGCTACAGAATTAAATGTGTTCCTGATTTGCATAAACTAATTATCACACACTTTATGATTCAAAACAAAATGGAGTGTAGAGGCCTATTATGTGCATCAGAGCTTTGATCACATTATAGCCTTTATGGATGGTGATTTCTGTTAGCGTTTAAAGGCTGGGAAAGAAAACTACATGATGGTTTTAATAATGCGGAAAAGTATCCCGGGCTATAAGCTATTATCCTGCTAGGAATATAAATGCGTGGAGCCGTTCGAAAAACATCTTCGATTTGGCCAAATGCATTTTAATGAATCACAAGTAATTAATTAACAGAATGCATGAATTGTAGATTAGCCACCATGGTGAATTAGGCTACAGCGTTATAATGCAATTTTATTACAATAATGACTTTTTGATTTAGAGGCACAATAAAAAAATTGCTGTAGTTTTCTTGGAAATAAACTGTGATGATAAAAGTGCACAGCTTGTACACCTGCTTTACAAAGCGATTGGCCTATCAGCTAAGTGTTGTGCTTTGCTCAAAAGTTTGAAGCTTCTTAAATAAGGTTATATTGCATTTTTTTAAATAAAAGTTTTTTTGTTATAAATAACCTTGTGTGACAGGGCATAATACTTTACCAAAAGGAATACAATTTTGAAAATTCTGATGTCAAACAGTTTTCAATAGCTAAGATGCTATTTTATGAAGCATGCTACTTTGTTACGGTTCATAAGTTTGCTCATGAAATATGAAGTAATTATCTGTACTTTTCACCTGACAACAATTTAATGGTAGATGCTAGTAAGAGGTAACAGATGGGAAATTTATATTTTATATAACAAGACCTATAATTTTTCCTAGACCTTCCTCAGTAGACTTCCAAACCTTTCACCTCAATCTCTCTGAGCTCAGAGTTTAGCTAGTTAGCTTTTGAAAAAGCAGCAGAAGAAAACCTGATTCTGATTCTGATTGTCTGTTTATATCAGCTGGCAGTCAATACAACTGAAGAAAAAAATACCTTCACTGTCTCTAGGAGCTTCTTAAGATGAACAGCAATGGCTACATTTACATTGCCATATTTCTTAAATCTGATTGAACAATAAATAGTTTTTGTCTCCAGCTTTGTGCTCGCCCTATCATCCGGAGATCGCTGGGTCAATTCCCGGGTGATGCTGTAACCTCTCGCAGCCGGAAGTCTAGAGATTGGCCGAGCTCTCGCAGAGGGGAAGGATAAGAGGTACTTCGTGCTCCCACATTAATCACGGCTCTACAGCCAATCAGGGGCGCCTGCACGCAGAGGGACCGGATAGCGTGTGTTACGCCGCCCCTAACGGTGCGGGAAGAAATTAAAAATAAAATAAAATAGTGAGTTAGTCAAGTTGCTTGTTCAGCCAGAGACCCAGTGGATGAATGTCTAAAGTAGAGACTAGTTGGAGAGAGTTCTCACTGAGTTTACCAATCAGGAATGAAAAAAAAAAATCCTTTACTGAAACTTCATTCTGAGTGGGTCGGATTGGGTTACACTGTTCCAATAGAGACTGTTACATGATGCAGTTTTATTTGGCTATTATTCCCATTATAAGTTGAATATTAAGGTCCAAGTAAAGACACCTGCTGAAATTTATCAGATATTGTATGTAATAATACGAAGTGTAAAAATTATGCCCCCCGCCCCCCCCAGGTACACCTTGGTTTAAAGTGGACAACTCTCTTTGTCTGAGACATTCTTATACTTTATACATTTTGTATATTTAGCTATTTTAAATCCGTTCATTCCACGGCTTATTGCTGCAGTCTAAAACAGTCCAACTACATTAGAGTTTTATGGCGGGTACTTTATTAATCCATTATTCAAACAGCCCTTTTTAAGAAATCAAGTTCACCTTTTATCATTTCAAGTTCAATTTACAGAAATGCTGTTCAACCACATTATAAGCAGAGGACAATACAAAAACCTGTTTTATTTTCAATTTGTTTTGTTTTTTTATAGTTATATTGCACTATAATAAGAATTATATTCTGATACAGTGCTAAATATTGTAGTCTTATCATATGCATTGCAACTAAAGCACTACTTATGTATTTTGAAAAAAAAAAGGATGTTTTTCTGGACTTCTTTTCTACTATGCACACATCTTCAGATAAATGATCTGTGTCAAACCAAACCAGTTAAATGGATATTATTATTTCTATAACAAAGGAAAACATACTTTTTTTTTTGTACCTACAGTACATGCTTAGATGCAACATTCAGTTCATAATTCAATTAATGTTCTTTTTAAACAATTAATTATCAAACTGTTATATTTTTCATTGACGCAGCAAAGCTGAGAATCACAAAGAAATAATGAGTATGGCTACAGAGAAGTGAAGATGCCAAAGATCAGAGCGGGAAAATGGCACGAATGTAGGCAGAAAGTAAACAAAGACACAGTACAAGAATGTACAGAATACTTACGAAATGATCGGTGATAAGAGTTAAGTGTAACACACACTTGTATGAAAGGTCACAATTCAATTCAATTCAATTTGACTTTATTTATATAGCGCTTTTAACAATTGACATTGTCGCAAAGCAGCTTTACACAATCAAAAGAATTATTTAAGTTTGTATGAGATGTGAATGTGTATGAATCACAATGATAAGACTGTCTCTGATGAGCAAGCCGAGGATGACGGCGACAGTGGCAAGGAAAAACTCCGTGAGATGGTAATAGGAAGAAACCTTGAGAGGAATCAGACTCAACAGGGAACCCATCCTCACTTGGGTGAAACAGATAGCAGGGATTGATCTGCATCATACTCTGCGAGACTGGAAGTTCAGTATAACAGGAGAGGTGTTTAAGTTAATATAGAGTCAAGTTCGTTATTGGAGGCTTGGGTAGACTGTAGGAAACTCCAGTCTTGAACCATCGAGCCACTGAAGTCACGTCCTCAGAGAACAGCTGTCTGCATCAGCCGAGGACAGGACCGTCTTGGTGGAAAAGTGGAACCGTCCCAAGTCACCACACGAGGCATCCATGTGACAAGATCTCCAACCAGAAGCAGGACACAAGGACGAATCAGACAGCTCCAGGGGTCAGAGGGGATCTGGATCACTGGCAGCTCAGGACGACATGTATAGCTCGACAGAGAGACAAGGAGAGGGAAAGAGAGAGAGGGAGAGAGAGAGTAGATGAGAGAGAAGAGGAGAGAGCAGAAGAGAAGGAGAGATGGCAGTTCAAACAATGGATAATGTGAATGTATATTTAGTGCAGAGTGCAAGCAGGGACTCCGGCAGGACCAACTATGACAGCATAACTAAAAGGGAGAGTCAGAAGGAAACACAGACATGAGGGCTCCTTGAGATATAAAACGACCAATCACTTCACCGTCAACAAACCTGAGTGATCAATGAGAGTGGGGAAGGCAGCATCTAAACATACAAGTTCACCATAATACTCTACGTCCATGAGTCCCCCAGATCTGCTCCTTTACCTAAAGCAAATCTATTTACAAAAATGCTTGGCTAAATAAATAGGTTTTTAGGCTGGACTTAAACACTGAGACTGTGTCGGAGTCCTGACTATTCCATAACTTTGGGATTTTGTAAGAAAAAGCTCTGCCCCCTGCTGTAGTTTTCACAATACGTGGTACTAACAAGCAGCCTGCATCCTTTGATCGAAGTAGTGGTGGCAGATTGTAAGACTCTAGCAGTTCATTCAGATACTGCGGCGTGAGACCATTTAATGCTTTATACGCCAATAGTAGTATTTAAATGCGAAATTTGACAGGGAGCCAATGCAGTGTGGATAAGATAGGGGTGATGTGCTCATATCTTCTGGTTCTAGTGAGGACTCTCGCTGCTGCATTCTGGACTAACTGAAGCTTGTTTATACACCTAGTTGAACAACCAGACAGTAAGGTGTTACAATAGTCCAACCTAGAGGTGATAAAAGCATGAACTAGTTTTTCTGTATCATTTAGTGACAATATATTTCTTATCTTGCCAATATTTCTGAGGTGAAAGAATGCTATCCTAGTAATATTATCTACAATCAAAATAATAAAGTTATTTCAGAAATCTGTGCTATCGTACAGAAAAAAATATTTTAAATAATGCATTAACAATATGACTATAATGTGTTATCTGTAATTATGATGCTACGCCATGAGTCCTTCATTTTTCTTTATGATGCTTTAAGACAGCTTTAAAGACAAAGACGACTTAAAGAGAAAGTTGGAACTTAATTGTACTGAAACTAATATTTTTGTTGTATTGGACTTGTATTAGAGTTACTGTTCTGATCAAATCAAATCCAGACTGCAAGGATGAGAGTGAGCTGTGATGTGATCTATCAAGTGCTGTCACTCATAAGGAACTAATAGATTTTCAGCGATGAATCAATGATTGCACTTGGCAGTGTTTATTAAGAAAGGCCAAGTTACTGTATGTGAGCAAGCAGTTCAATCTTTGGGGAATGTCCTTATTTCATTTCTCTATTTCTCTTCCTAGGCTCCGGGTCTCTGCATTATTTCCTCTGATGCTCCATTTTTACTCCAAAGTACCATCTATTTTTTATCAGTATTTTTATGTTACAGTTTTAAGTGTTAAACCATTGATTTAGTATCGGGTGTGATGACAGAACAGAGACATACATTGTGTCTCAATAGTTTTGTCTTCAGTTTCTCACATGCATCATTCCATCCCTTTCTTGTACTGTCGAGGCGTTGAGGACATGAATTCAAAGTTGCTGAGTATAGCACTCCTTTTATGTTTGCTAATCTGATTATTGTTTAAATTTGCACCATCAGATATTGAAGGTGTGTTAATATTTTGACTTATTACTAGTTTCAACACGACTGACTGTGTTGCTGAATAAGCACTGGCCGATTGTTTAAACTGGTGTGCAGCAGTATGGAAGATGTCGAAGAACAGAATAATTAATTTTATAAGCTTAACAATTCCATAAATCAAGTTGTGTAATTTCTTTTGTTTGTTTTTATTTTTATTTTTTTACATTTTCTCCCAACAACTTGTTTATTTTAGTTCAGGATGGGGAGCTGTTTCTATGATTTGCAAAAATCTATTGGAATTAAGTGATGGACCTGGTCATTGACCTGGACCACACCAGATAGATTGCGTTTACTGCTGTGGGCACTTTAACTGCTTCGAAAACTTATCTTGTAGTTTAGAGATATTTGTGATATCTAAAAAAAAAAAAAAATCAAAAATTGTATGTGTTATCATTTAGCATGCTTTGTCTAGTGTCTTTGTGCTACCAGAGTTACTGATGCTGCAGAACATCACTAAACCTTTGAACTATTAACTATTGAGTTCAAGCCCTAGCTTTGCTAAGCTGTTCCTGTTGGGTCCTTGAATGAAGATAACAGCTAACCATGTGTTCTCCTTTATACACTACCGTTCAAAAGTTTTAGAACACTTTCTAACTCCATGATCGTTCCTGATTTTAATTTCTTTCTACATTGTAAAGGAATGCTGAAGGCATCAAAAAATGCATTAATTTCCTTTGAACAGTTAATTGTGAGATGTTTCTGCTACATATGCTCTTAAAGACTTCATAACGCCTCTAATCTGAGGTGCTGTTAATTGGTCATTTTTCAGGCTGATAACTCTAAATGAACTT
>JAQMYJ010000033.1:25971617-25982596 GCA_030014305.1 Clarias laeviceps
ATTAAAATACTTTTGAACTTTGCAAACCCCTCTGCATGTATGCCTACTTTATCCGCCATAACACCCCATTCGTGACAGGTACAAGTATTTAATTTCATTAGTAATTAAATAAAGTACAACCACCTCCAAATAATATTTACAGGTATGGCAAAAATACCGGTAAATACGGGGGAAAAAAACAGGAAAATACAGAGCAGTTCCCCTGTAATTGATCTGAGTTGACTTGAAAGAGGGTGTTAAAGTGAAATGTATGATTTTATGTTATATAATCACTCAAAAGGCCTCCATAATAGTGCAATGAAGGATGAGATAAAAAAAAAATCAAATTGTCACTGGAATTAGGAAAGGAATGTGTGTGTGTGTATATATATATAAATACTTTATTTCTTAATGTGAAGTCTTTATCTCTCCAGACCTATAGAGAATCATGTTTCATTCCTCCCACATGCACAACAGAAGAATATTTGTACTGAACAACTCTCCGCAGATGTCTGTGGCTTTTAACGAGCCGCATCCTTGCATTGACAGTATGTGCAGAGTGGGTGTATGGCACATTTATGTCTTTTATGCTTACGTATAATGCCTTAAAAGAAAGTGACATCTCTGTTTGTATTAAAAAGAAACTATGAGTGAATTGTTCAAGGTTCATGGTTACCTATGTCTTGAAGAGAGTTTTATTTATATATATTCTATACTATACTTGGCTTTAGTGACCCTGTCTGACAATCCCAAGGCCCCTTATTGTGTGCAACAGCCCCAACAAGTACCATTTCTTTTTTGAACATAGTACTAAATATTTTTAATTTTTGCTCGCAAAGTTTGCAATGTGTTAGTTAACCTGAAACAAGTCAGCACAATAGATCTGTCTTTTGAACAAAGTATATTTACATTCAGTGCATTCTGTGAATATGAATTTAAAATTCCTACCATCTCAACAGCAAAATCAAGGATTTCTACAGCTAAATTTACAAATACCGGTGATTCCAATAAAATTAAAAATCAAATGGAGGGCATCTAGAAAAGTGTTGTATACACTTGAACTGCAGTATAGTCAAGCTTCTAAAAATTCTAATAGTTATAGAAAAAGATAAAGGGTATACTGAACGTTCTAGACAATAAAGGGTGCCAGTGCTACTACATGTGCAGCAGGATCATCCACTGAATTGCTGAAACTAGTATCCTGAATCAACTAATACATTAAAGAGGAATGAGGAGCTATAAAGAGGAATTATTTAAAACTTTTTTTCTCTTACTACTTTATAAAAATTATTAATAACTCAGTAATATATACATGAACCCGGATGTGTCTACATATCTGGAAACTTGCAGCCAGATCACTTTCTAACTCCATAGCGGTTCCTGATTCATTTTACTTCATTGTACATTGTAAATCAATGCCGTATGCGTCCAAAATGTGCAATAATCTTTTTTGAAAAGTTGCGATAGTTAAAAAAATGCATGCACCCATCATGCATAGTGGCCACTGTACGAGTCCCTGGAGGCGGTTTTATGATCTGGGGTGGTCAGGTCTATTGTCAGCAACATTATGTCGCGATAAAATGAAGTCAGCCGATGACCTGAATATACTCAGTGACCAGATTATCAAATCCATTGAGATCCCTGATCGTGCAGGTATATTCCAGGATTCTGTGAGCATGAGGAATCATGTTCAGACATGAATTGGCCACCACTGAAAAGTGCTGACCCTAACCTCACCGAAGTCTTGGATGTGCTGGAGAAAACTTTATGGAGTACATTGTCTTTCCCATAACTAGTTCAAGTTTGGATGATTAATGCAACTTTGGATGGAAGTGAAGTTATAATGTTGATTAAGGTTGTCAAAAACAATCTCAGGCGAATGCATGCTTTAATCAAAGCTAAAGGGCAAGAAGGTTATATGCAGTAGGTTTTTAAGAAGGAATGAAAATGTTTCATACATCAGAGGAATTTTGTAATAATGAAGCAGTCAAAGAGACACAAGTTAAGGTTTTTCGGGTTGTAATGAGAAAAAAACAATATATGACATGTGGAAGCTTAGAAATATGCAGCCTGAAGATTGCTTTGTTTATTACTTTGAACAGACTGATATAATCAGCTATGAGTCCTTTCCCACTTCTAAATGGTCTGAAATCTTTTTTCACCATCCATACATGGTTACCCAATTTACTGTTGCAAGTTTCAAGGAGAGATCTATCTCCCAAAAATTTTACCAGCTGGTGCATATGTGAGTATGAATTTCTAGGCAAAGAGTGAAGGATATTAACTTAGTTTGCATGAGAATGGGGTGAATCTGCCAATTGTGATGAAACATGACCACTAATCTAAGAGGTCATTGCAGAATGTGTGAAGGGGATTGACCTTTTTCTTTGTTAACTCTAAACCTTAGGGATATTGCGTCAAATTAACAGATACCTATATCTCAATAAATGTGAATTATGACCTTTGGTCTAATACAATGTCTTCCAGGATACCAAAGTTGACACAAACAATCCCACATGGTTTCCCACTTGCACATTATTCTCACCTGTATTAATTAGTAAGAAATGAATAGGTCTTGGTGACACCCAGGTGACCAATTGCAAGGGTGGCATGAAGCCAGTTAATATGAGCATTGTAAAGACTGGGAGTCACAAACCCATATTTTGGCAAGGTGATCTTGTATGAGGGGATATCAAAAAGTTGCAAGATTCATGCCACAGATCCGATCATTTTCACTGTACTTTCTCTCTCTGGCGCCTTAAAACCTGTCAATAGATTTCGCTATTGACAGTCTGGTTCCTGAGGACAAATTCTTGATGCAGAGTGCCGTTAATGTTGGAAAAGTCAATGGACATGCACTTGGTCAAGCTGCGGACCTACCTTGACTTTTTCGGTCATGGAGATGATGGGCCGTACCCATACACCCGGTAACGGTCCTCGATTTGAAGGACAGGTTATCCATGTCATGCTGATGGAGTTCTTGGCAGGTTGAATGTTTTCATAATCTCTCGTCATTTTCCAGTGAAGTTCTTTCACTCAACACCTCAAATGACTCATTGCAGCATTGCCGTAAACTTACCGAATCATGTCAAAGGTCTCTGTGGCAGACTTTCACATTCATTCTTTTCTCTTACTTTCTGTCCATGATGAAATAGCAGACGACATACACAGGACGATGTCTTTTGGCACACTGACTTATGAAGGTCAGTGCTCCCTGTCACTGTGCGTGCAGCCTGGTGCTGCCAACTGTTGCCGTGTTACAAAACTAGTCTTGAAACTTTGATGCCACGTCGTAGTCCCTTGGCAAAGTCCCAGATTATGGCAGAAACAAAGAAAGGCTCTGGATAGATGGTGTTTCTTTTCATAGTTTGAGGATTCAATTCAATTCAATTCAATTAAATTTTTATAGCGCTTTTAACAATTGACATTGTCGCAAAGCAGCTTTTCACAATCAAAGTAATTATTTAAGTTTGTTTGAAATATGAATGTGTATAAATCAAAATGATAAGATTGTCACTGATGAGCAAGCTGAGGACAACAGCAATAGTGGCAAGGAAAAACTCCCTGAGATGGTAATCGGAAGAAACCTTGAGAGGAACCAGACTCAACAGAGAACCCATCCATTTGGGTGAGGATCAGTTGGCTACATGTACAGGAGACCATTTCACATTTTAGATGAGGTGATGATGAGGGCTTAGCTTTAAGTTTGTTTCTATGGTGATTTGCGTTTGCTATTTTAAGGTATTTGAGATTTTTGGGATGTTTGACTGTTTCATTACAAAAACTACCTTTACCAAGATATCACACTTTAAGGCCACTGAGACGACCCCCTCAACATGCTGCCTTCATTCACATTCGATAATTCACACTCAACCCACCAATCTTGCATAAAGTTCCCTCAGTGTGTGCTTTCAGGAAGTATTCCAGTGTTCCAGAATCAGATAAGGTGTTATAAGTGTAGGCGTCTAGTGTGACATATATGTGTCAGAAATACCCTGGATAATGTGGCTTTCAAAACAATAGTGTTTCCAATAAAGCACTGCTCTTTAACCATTCCATTATAATTTTGTCCTCTGCTCAGAGAATAAGTAGCTCAAGGACCTTGCTGTCTCTCCAGCTCGTTGCCATTGATGACAGTTCCACTTGATTTATTTTGTTCCTGTATGGTTAGCTGCTAACTATTGACCTGTTTGTTGTTCTAGTGGTGGGTCGCACATCTCAAAATGTCACACGTCCGTTCTGTGATGCCGGCTGTCCCTTTCACACCAATCTGGTTTCCCCTCTATTGATGGATTAAAGGTGCAACAATGACCACCATTCCATCTCCTTACCTTTCACAGAAAACAACAAGGTTCTGGGGTTCTTACCAATCTGTTACTGATATTTTTATTTTAAACATATGCTAAACAACCTTGTATTTATGTTGGTGTGAGAAGATTACTATGAAATACTGTACATCGTATTTGGAGAGCTGAGGTGATAATGAGTGCAACAGTGCCTTGGAGACTGAGCAGTCTGTATGGCAATATCAGGTATTCATAGTGACCCAAGAGTGTAATGAAGGCCATATTTACTTCCATATTTCAACAAAGTTGTAAGTGCTTTAATAGAAGGGATAGGGATAATCAAAATGAGGTTGCAGGCTGAGGATCATGGGATTGTGGACATGAGCGTGACCATAATATTACAAGTCAATGATCATAAATATGACTGAAGTAAGACATAACTCTATTTTGCATGTACTGCAATATGCTGTCATAGCAAAGTTAAATGTTTAAATCTTAATGGCCTTAGCTAGTGTGTGTCGATCCCCAGTGTGTGGTTAAGTTGTTTTAGAACAGGGCTGCTACACTTAAAGCTGGTTAAAAACTGTGCTAAAAAGATGGTTTTGGATTTACTTAGCAAGGTATAAATTACTACTCAATTGTTAAGAAGAAAATGAGAGTTGGCATGCTTGTGGTGTGTCGAGGGAATGTTCTTTTCTTACTTCTCAGAAGCAGGGCTGGGTGAGCAATTTTAGAACATGTACTTGTGTGTTTAATAGTTTAAAAGAAATGCTAACAATAACAGGTTTAAAGAACAGTGTGTACAGAACGTATGTAACTAGTTCGCCACAGACAAAAGTAAGGTTTAAGAATACTCAGTTTAATATAAGGATTAGTCACAAATTAATGCATACAGAGTATAAGGCCCCAAAAATAAATAAAAAGATACAAGACATAGAAGCCCTGCGTGAGCAACCGAAGTGTACAGATGAGATATCACATCAGTAGAAAATACTCTCTGAGTAAGAACAACAGCCATAGAAAGTTGAGTGAGAAGTATAAAAGTAGAAATACGTCTGTTCACAGATGGCGCAGAAGTAAAATAGATTTGGGTGCTAATGGTAACACTATCACCAGTTTGTGTACTGACAGACATTTTGAAATCGGTCTGAAAGGCAACATCATAACAAATTGGCAATAGATAAGAGCTAGGCTCAGACCCTGCAGACGAAGGGACATGCAGGTAAGCAGTGGGTGCGCAACGTCGTTTGGTGGGTCCAGGATGGGTATCACCATTCTTGATATTCTTGACCCATTCTCCTGAGAATACTGTGTAGAGGACTGTTGACACCCAACCTTCACGGTGCCCACAGAGGCTCAATCCTCGACATAATGATCGATATCACTGTCCATAGTGTCTGAATCATCCAGAGGGAGGCAGAGTAAAATAAGACACATAAGAACGACATAAACAAAATAAAAGACATTGAAAACAATATATAAAGGGATGCTTACCCATGGTCTGTCTTCTAAAACTGTAAAGTTGACCCGGAAATACAGGAGTCAGATAACGGGGTGAATGACTTAAGAACAAGCTGTCTTGTTAATTTTTTTTCGATTGAGCAAAAGAAGTTTAAAGATAATGGTGAGGAATTCGGATGAATATAGAGTTATAATGGGATGAAATGTAGGAGTCAGATGTCAAGGTGCACTGGTTTATAAAAAAAAAAAAAAAAACAGGTTTAAAGATAACGGGAAGTAAATTGTAAGAAAATTAGGACTATAATGTGAGTCAAAATATGACATAAAATCTAAAGAAAATCTGATTATAATGGGAGTCAATGTTGGCAGGAAATAGAAAATAAAAATGGCCCCTCCCCATTTGTAAAACTGTATATAAGGGTTGTGTATACGCTTGTCAAGTCAGTCTGCTCTTGAAGATGCTGGAGTTTGCCACTTAAGCATGGCTCAGTTGGATTTTATTGCTGCAATAAATTCTGCTGATCTATGAAGTTCTGGTTTGTTCTTTGATTCTACTATTTATTGATATACATTGGTATTGCTTGTTTAAAGTTTAACTATGCAGTATTAAGATATGTGGAGGACCTAAAAAATACCTGACATATTTATTGGTGACCCCGACGTGTTTGCCTTCATGGAGGGCCCCTCCGGTGACCGGGACCAGCATGACCTGGCAGACCATCAACTGTGGCCATCATAGACAAAAGGTAAGCAGAAACCTGTTTTATCAAATTCTGCATTAGATGTTCATGGTTCATGGTTCTGTAAAGTGTGCATGTTTTTCCCGGCCGAAACAGGTTAATCCCTAAGGCTTATTATATATAAAATAAATGACTGGATGAAGTAACAAGGAATTAGAAGGCCTTCACGTTTGTCTGTTTGTTCGTCTGTCTGTGTTTGTCCTTTCTATTTCCTTCTTATTTATTTATAAAAGTTTGGGGCTGGAGCCTGCGGGGTACTCGCCATCTGAGATAGGGTGATAAGTGAGGTAACGCCACTGTGTTAGATCAAAAGTCTGACGAGGAATTTGACAACCACGTTGGACTGGACCTAAGAAAAAGTCCTGCATTACACTAGGGAGGGGCTGCGGCTCCAGACGTGGCAGAGGTGGTGGTGGAAAAGGCCTCAGAGTCTGCCGCTAAGGACAGAACTTATGGTGACTCACCATTCTGTGACGCGGGAGCAGCCAGGTGTTGAGTGATTCCTGTTGCAGTTACTAGGCACAGAACTTGCTGTGATGTAAGCTTCTTCTGTGACACATACTGCATAGAAGTAATACGTCCTGTGACACGTCGCTAGACACAGAACTTACTGTGACATAGGTCTCATCTATGACGCGAACTACATAGAGGTAAAAAGCCCTGTGACGTACTACTAGACACAGAACTTACTGTGACAGAAGCTTCTTCTTCTGTACACGAGAGCAGTACAGGTGTTGAATGTGTTACATGCGCAAAGCATAGCTGTATAATAAAATAGTAATTCCTTTGGATCAATGTGTACACGCGCAGCGGTATTGTAAATAGTAATTAAACTATTAGAGATAAGCTTAAGTGAGATAGAAATATAAAAAAGGTACTTCTACGTATTGTGTAGGTAACGACATAATACTAATTGTAAATAACAATAAACATATAACGTATAAAAAGTGATAAATGCGCCAAGTCATTGTAATTATACCCAGGATTTGATGTGTCCTGGTATAAACGAGGAAGTGGAAAGACGAGAAGATAAGAGATTTAGACTAGTAGGAACAGGTGGACAGTCCAGTGGTGTTGTGCCAGTGAGTGGATAATTAATGCCAATCGTGAATTCACCTTAATACATTGGGGACCGGACAAAATCATTACAATTCTTATGACACTTTCAAATAATTATAAAGAAACAAGACAGGTGTTACCAGTTAGAAGCAATCACAAAGCACACAGTAGAAGAATAGTAGGGAAGAAAAGAGAGCAATCAAAACAGGAGTGTGATGAATAGGGTACTCAGTCTAGTTGGTAAAAAGACCTGGCCAAAGCCAGTAACACCTGTAGATGTAATTGTGTCTAAACTGAAGGAAGATGAAAAATATATTAGAAAATGTATGATGAAATGGAATGACAGAACATCAGTAGAGTTGCAATGGCCTAAAGAGGGAACATTCAAAGAAGCATATTGTAATGAAGTAAAAGAAATGCTTAGACACAATGTTAAGGAAAAAGGTAGCAAAGGTAGAATGAAACTAAACCAGAAGCTAGAAGTTGTAGAATGGTTTGAAGAAGGTAAACGACAAAAGAACAAGAAGCGAGTTAGAATTGGACAAGAAAAACACACCAGTGAAGAGGACTATAAATCAGACAGTTGTGATGACAAAGACTGCCTAGAAGAGGCTATAATAACAGAAAAAGAAGAATAAACTTAGAGAGACCACCCCCATACACTAAGGAACATACTCAACAGATGGATAGGGGAATGTACCCACTCCAAGAACTGCATGAACATGATAAAAGAACTTGGGAATTTCAAGGACAAGTGACTGGACAAGGTAAAGCAATTTCATATGATACTGGCAAGGAGAGGGAACAATTAGAGGAAAAGAGAGAAGATGTAAGGACATTGAAAGAGCAAAGTAACCACTTCCTGTCAAAGGTGCAAAGGTTTGAAAAAGAAATCATATGACATAGGGGAAAAGATAACCAAGGAAGAAGGAAAAGCACAATGACATGTCCAGAAGAATCATACATCCATGCTCCAAGAGCCTTACAACAGCAAAGAAGAAATAGAAACAAACAAAGTGAACAAGAGAGAATTAGGGATGAGACGAGTGGAAGGATACTTGCTTATAGAACCTGAAAAAGAAGCAAAACAAAGAACAGAAGAAGAACAAATGATCGAGACAACTGGTGCAGCAAGAGTCGATGATGGCATGTAATCCATTAATGAAGCAATTAGTCAACTAAAAAAAAAAAAACAATTGACAAGTGACTAGATGACACCCTGGAGAAGATTGAGAAGGCCAAGTGGGATAAAATGGAACCACTTGTGGTGAGGGAATCTACGCGAGCAAAGAGGCCATCAAGCTGGTATGCCACCTCAACCTGGTCTGACAAGGAAAGAAATGGAAGACAAACACGTATTAAACACCACATGTCTGACCCGGAAGAATACACTGATGTTGGACAATACCCACTCGTGTCGAAAGAAGGTCAGTATCAATATGTGCCATGATCATTTATGGACATGACAGGACTGGCTAATCAATTACCAGAGCTCTGCAATGGAGCACAAAAATGAATAACAACTCAAAGAGAAAACGACTGGGCACCTCCTAGCGATAGGAGACAATCGGAAAGGTAAAAACCATGGAAATACTGGATGATGCAAACTTGCAACAATTAACAGCACCAAATGCAGGAGACAGCCTAGCCTTCGGACCAATCAGAAACAGGATATGGGATGCTCTACGAAAAGCCTACCCCACAAAAATGGATCCAGGAAAACTAGTATCAGTGACCTTAGGAGATAATGAAAACGCTGTTAAATTCATCAATGATTTCCAGACCAAGTGGAGAGAACTGGAGGTTCCTGGGACCAAACTGATACAAGCAAAAGTTTGTTCCGGATGATGCTGAAAAAATGCATGCCTATGGAAGTTCTGACAGCCTTAGAGAGAGTGGTTGGGCTGAATACACTACCGTGGGACACATATCAAGCACACATCGTACATTATGTGGACCAATATCGAAGGAGGAGGCGGCTAAAGATGCTGCAGAGTCCATCGCAAGCCAACTACACAAAATACAACTACGCGAAATCACAACTGTAAAGAAAAAGGGAAAGGCCAAGTCCAGGCGGGAGTAAAGGTGCCAGAAAACCAAATAACACTCCCTGCTGGACCAATACAACAAGCACAACAACCAGTGTCACCTAATGCACCTCCAGTGTATGTGCACATTGAAAACCCTCAAGGGCAAAATCAGCCTGTGAGGTGGCAAGGTCAAGGTCCTAGGCCTTATGGAGGCAAGGGGCAAAGGGGACCATACCAACAGCAACAAAGAAGACAATTCAGAATGAACCCCCCAGGACAAATGGGTCCAAATCTACAAGATACACAGTATTAGCAATGTGGAAAAACGGGACATGTCAGTAGAAACTGCCCTCAAGTGTCATGGGGAAATCAAAGAAGCCCCAGTTTTCAGGCCCGTGTGGAGCAGGACAAGCACCTCGATGGAATATGGGACCCCCTGGCCCAAAGCAGACCACTGGTACATGGGGTCAAGATGAATATGCACAGTTATGGTCAGATGTAATGGAGGACACAATCATTGATGTATTACTAGGTGATATAATTGTGGGAGCTCAAGGAGCAGCTATCAGTATACACCTGACTGAACAAATGAAACACTGGTACCAAGTACAGTACCTAATGCAGCACCTCATATTTCTCTCTTAGTAGGAGTAGGAAAAGGCTCAGTCCAAAGAATTAGGATTAATGGTCAAACAAGCATAAGAAGAGACTGAGTGGATACAAACCCCTAATCTGTACATATCTCATACGATAAGAAGTTTTTGAAGATAACTTTTTCAAGAATAGATAGAATGAGGGCCACACACAGAAATAGACGGGAACATGACGTTGTCATCACATCCTCAGAGGGGGATGTGTAACACTCTGTTGTCATCACATACACAAATGCCAGTTAAAATGGAAGGGCAGATAGATGAACAAGAGTTAGCATTAGAGGAAAAATTACTGAAAACAATCCCACTGTGGACAAAACACCTCACAGACCTAGGATTAGTCAAGTCAGGAGGACAAGCCTTGATAAAAGTAAAACCAAATGTAAGACTTCCTTACCAGAAACAGTATCCGCTAACTTCCCAAGCCATAGCCGGTATTAAACCTACAATAGATGGGTTATTAGAAGCTGGAGTATTACCCACAAAAAGTCCTTGCAACACTCCTATATTTCCGGTCAGAAAGCTCAACTCAGATAAATGGAGACTTGTGCATGACTTACGAGCAGTAAATCAAATCATAGAAGCAGAATTGCCTATAGTGCCTGATCCTCACACACTGGTGTTCAACATTCAAATTTTATTCGTCACGTACACAGTCATACACAGTACGATATGCAGTGAAATGCTTTTTCGTCTGCCAGTGACCTTAAAATAAAAGCTTAAACATAAGAAATAAATATGAATAAAGAAATACGTTAGAAAATAAAATTA
>JAQMYJ010000033.1:25989032-26034555 GCA_030014305.1 Clarias laeviceps
CTCCTTTTATGCTTCCTGTTTAACGACCTGGCTACTTCCGGGTCCTAGTGCCGGTCGCGGCGCGAGTGTGTGTGACAGGTGCAGCTACTAATGGGAGTCAAACACATCAATCAGGACTGAAATATGGCAATGTTGTGGTAAATAAAAAATATATAGCTATTTACAGATTTAGACATTAACAGGAAGTGGGGGTGCTGTCTTTGAAAAAAATGGATATTGTTTTATCATTGTGACTATTTGTACTTATAACCTTATTAATAAATACTGCCTGGGTTTTTTAAGATGAAACATATTCAGACAGTTTTTATTAATCAATGATCCTTTTCTTCCATTCCAATCATACAACACTTCCCAATTTTGCTGTAGCCGGTAGGCAAGCGATTAATGGACATATGCGTTCAACAGGCTTGCTGATTGAAAGAAACAGACAAAAGTACCTTCCTAAATTGTGCTGCAATGAGACGCCTTACTGCCTGAGGATTCCAGGTAATAGCTGGAGTGTGACGAGTTGTTGCTTGGTAACTTATATGCTAATTATCTACAGTAGTGAATAGATGAAAGTTGTAAAGATAAAAAATGCAATAAAATTGGCAACATAGTGCAGCGTTTAATCTGGCCTAGTATTTCTATGTCAAAAATATCTTTAATCTAGACATTTGAGCTGTAGTACTATTCTCTGAAATGAGACTGTAGTTTATGTTTTTTTTTTATTGGGCTCAAAGGAATACACATAGTTTTTTCAAGAACAACTCTGTCACTTTAGGTCTCTATGGCTGTATCACAATACCAACAACTTACAGTATAACCCTCTTACATACTATAATGGATGTATATGCTAACTTATTGAATTACATTCATACAGTATGTTGCTTTCCATGGGGAATTCTAGGTCTTAAAGATTACAGACACGACCAAAAGTCTTATCAAAGCCTTCTAACTGCGCTGAAAATCAAGCACCTGAATCATCGAAGTCAGAAATTGGAGAACAGCCCGAAGAATGTAACTTATTCATTGTTTTGACTGAAAGTGATTGTTAAAGCATTTATCAACAGCCCCGTGACTCCCATCCATGTTGTATGTTTCCAGTAAATGGATTTCTCCGAGCAAGGCAAATGTGTCGAAAATGTTTATAATACACTACAAATATAGCAGATGGAGATTAGGTTAAAAACCTACACCTGTAAAATGTTGTTAAAATGTTTTTCTTTTTTTCTGCCTCTTTAAATGTCACCAATGACTGATCTCTGATCTCGACATTTAAGTAGCCGTCTAAAGACTTACCACACTGCATTTATTCTAATGGCATAGATAAAGCATGAAATAAAATGATAACACCTTGTATTGTTATTTTAGAGCAGTTAAGGAGCTGGTGTTGATACACTCACCTAACCATGGTTAAAACACTTACGTTAAATAGAACAAGTGTAATGTCTACATGTTTATTCAAGAGGTTAATTTAGCCGTTAAATTTGAAATAACAGTTTAATCTGTGTGATAGTATTGTGTTTATGCAAAGCCTATTACCACTTACTGAACATTTTATTCTTAATCTGTTGTGTTTATATACTGTAGTGTTTCAATTATTATTTAATTTAATTTTAGGTTCATTGTGAAGTAGCCGCAAGAAAGTGAATGATTTTAATGCAGGCTCAGAAAGGCATTACTTTTCTCACACTGTAATAATGCTGGAAATCAGGTGACTTCTGTTCACAGTCATAAAGTCACACTCACACAAATTTTCTAAGCTTGTGGAATTTTTTTTTTTTATATATATATAATTGGAACAGGGTTAAATCAACAGCGTATGAGTTGTATCTCATCTTTAAAAATGCATTCCAGAGAGGCATAGCTGTGGTTTTATATCCTGATTAACCTTCTCACTAACCTCAGGAGAGAGGAAGCTTCTTCTCCTAATAGGACACATTCTTCACTGAGACACACCGACCATGGGACTGACCTCAAGTTGCTATAGACTGTGGGGATCTGGAACATAGTCAAGGAGGATGTGATTTATAAAGTGATTTCTACTTCATGCTATTTTACAGACTGCTTGTATGTGTTGTGTATGTTGGTTAATGGAATGTGTGTGTGCCTGTGCATGACTGTAACTTGCACATATGACTGTATATATACCTGTGACTTTGTTCGCATGGAATTAAATTGCACAATCAACACCATCTGTTGAATTTTGGAACGAACTAAATTTTAGGTTACCGTGAAGTGTGCGGAATGAACGTGTGAGATCGCGTTTATTGAGTAGATTTCAGTTGCACACCCATAAGCTTGTATTAAAAAACTGTAGAGCGCCATCTGTTAAATTGTGAGATGAATTAATGATATTTCAAGGTTGATTATTATTATTATTATTATTATTATTTTTATGATATATGGGCATTTCTTTATTTACATTTCAAAGTAGAATATCTTCTCTTCCTGTGGGCTGATTGATTTACTGAAAATTCATTCAGTAGTTTTTACATGATGCATGCACAAACAAAAGACAAAAATTCCAAAATCTTACGCCCCGCCCCAAAATCAAATCGCCCGACCTTCCGATCAGTCATCCACATGATTAACTAATTATTATTAGTATTAGTATTGGTATTAGTATTATTAACATTTATTTGTTCTTTTGCCTTTGTCTACAGGGTAAAAAGTAACCAGGCATTAATAATTATTAATATAGTCCATATTTCTAATACAAATTGATAGAAGAAAATTGTACATGTACTTTAATTTTACAATTTCAACATAGGCACCGGTGGTGTCAAACAGTTTCCCAAACAGGTGGGGATGGAATTTACAGTCTTCTGAAGGAAGTTGTTTGGGATATTGTTGAGAATCTCTGAATCCGTACCTCCAAGTCCTCTAGTGTGCAAGGCTTTGTCATGTAAACCTCCTCCTTTGTGTAATGCAGAGTAAGATCTGGACTTCTTGGAGGCCATTCATGAGGTCCATCATCCTTCGCAGCCATGTCCTGGAAAATGCTGGTCTAACCACGCACACGCATTAAGACCAAAATGGGGTGATGCAACATGGGGTGGTGCTCAAGTGATACTACAAGTTCTATAGCCACTAAATATTTCCTGGTTAATTTTCACCCACTCTTTGTTAGCATTACCTTTGTTAACTGTAATTGAGTGTAAATGGCTAAAGATAATTTCTGCAGTCTAACTGGCCTATCTTGCATGTATGGTTAGAGGTTTGAGGGGAACTGTGAGCTCCAGGCTGTAAGCTCATGCGATGTGTAATGTTCATATATCACCTCTGCATGTTATATGTTTATGAATGTAGGCAGCTCATTTGTGCAAAAATGAATTTCCTCTCTGAGGACCTAACCTAACATGATTCGGCCTCGTTCCTGATTTCAAAATTAATTTATTATTGCTGTAGCATTTGCATTGTAACTAATCGATTACATTTTAACACGGCTGTATAAAATGAGGTTATTAATATTAGTTCTAAGAAATGGGGTTACTCCGTGGGTCAGCAATAGGAAAACATAGCGCCTCTTGACAGCTGCTGCAGAAATAACCGGAAGGGCTGGCTTGAATAAAAGCCAAGATGAAGGGCTATCTTCTCCACCAAGCCCATCCTTTCACTTATCTCTACCCCGAAGGGCTTGTCCTGGAGATTATCAGGTCGCAGCTGCTACCGTCACACTGAAGTCTCATACTCTCTGACTGTCTCCAGCAAATGGAGGCTGAAATGTTAGCATTGTTGGTTACTATTTCATTATTTCATCAAGACATAAATAGATTAAAAATGGACATTGACAAAACAAGAGCTGTGGTACAGTACAGCTGAACTTAGGGACTTACGTTAAATATAGAGTCCAGTTCATTCAATGTTACTGTGAAAGAGACATTTACTCCCTCACTCATCGTCTATACCACATTATCCTGTATTCAGGGTTGGTGGGGGGCCTGGAGGTTATCCCAGGAGAGTCAGGGCACGAGGCAGGGTACACCCTGCACATTGTGCCAATCCATCGCAGGGCACACACACACACACACACACACACACTCTATAAGCAATTTGGGAATGCCAATTAGCCTAATCTGCAGGTCTTTGGACTGTGGGAGGAAAACCAGAGTACCCAGAGGAAACCCACCAAGTACGGGGAGAACATGCAAACTCCATGCACACAGAGGCGGGAATCGAGCCTGGCCGGGAATCGAACCCGGACCCTTGGTTATATCACCGTGCCACCAAGGGACTTTTTTAAATAAAACATAAAAATCTAATCTTACGAACCACACTTTAGGCCAGGGGTGTCCAAGCAGAAGTCACACCTGATTTCACCTGTTTAATTAGTCATCCTTGGCTTTCAATAGCCTATCAAGTATGGCATCTGCTTGGCTGGAATGAAAGTCCATGTCCTCACCAGTCCTTTCTGGATAAAGTTTTTACACCTGTGCAAAAGAGTTCATCCCACCTGTCCGTCACTTAGTGGCACTTAGTGGTACAGTAGATAATAGTTTCTGTGTTGTTTTTTTTTTTAATTATTATTCAGTGAAGGTCTGGGCTTTAGAACGTACTTTGAATTGTATTATTTTTCTTTGTATGTAAACTGTATATAAAATTGGAAATAGTGTGCGGAGCCTTCTAGCATTGTTTACTGTTATGCTGCACATGCTGCTGAATCTCTACAGTTCAAGAAAAGCTTATACTAAAGATGAGATATTTAAACTTGAACAGTCCTTTGAAACATTTCCATTGAGATGCACAATCATCGTGGCATGATGGCTTCTTCAGAATCACTCTTCACAAACGTCAAACGCTGTCCTCATTCACCTGTCCTTGGAATCTACCCTATCTGGTGGCTGAGATTGCTATAGTCTATAGAGCAGCACTGTGCAATTGCATCAAGGTAATCATGTATTGCACGCCAAGGGCTCATTGACTAACATTGTTTGCTTTATTCACTACGGACATGCCAGCGCATTGTGTAGGTGTTATCTATAGAGGAGGTTATGTGTTAAAAAGCCTTGGTTCTGGTGAAAGGTAATGAATCTTTACTTACATGTCGGTTTTTATAAATGCTTTGCCTCAGCAAATAAAACAAATATGACTCTCACTAAGTTATTCATGAAATAAAATTGCAACACAATAGATGGAACTCCTCAGGCATTTGCAAACCATGTACATGTGCATTTGAGTGGATGTAGTAAAGCAAGTTCAGTGCGGATATGAGTAAATATTAATAAGTATTTATTCCGCGGCACGGTAGCTTAGTGGTTAGCACTGTCACCTTGCACCTCCAGGTCTTAGGTTCATTCCCACGTCGGGACTGTGTGCATGGAGTTAGCTCCTATGGTTGCTGTTTTTTTCCGGGTTATCCGGTTTCCTCCCACAGTCCAAAGACATGCAGATTATGCTTTGGCATTCCCAAATTGCCTGTAGTGTGTGAATGTTGAATTGAATGCATGAAGTCACCATTGGCCTCACCTAGATGGTTCCTAGATGGATAGATTGCTTTCACATTGATGTCACTAATAGCACATCTAAAGGAAGCGAAATAACACAGAGGTGGTCTTGCCTGGACCAAACATGCATGTTGATGCTGTGCTAATCTCAGTCCCTTGTCACTATGGGATATAAACAGAGATGTAATTCCACTATTGATTACACACTAAAGATGTATGCAGACCTCCTAAGGGCATCATGTATTGACAAGCAGTTAAATGAATGCTTCACCTCATCGCATGCTCAAGCTTAGGTCTCCATACCCGCCTTCCCTGAAAAACATCCATTATGTGGAGGATACGAGATTCGATAAAACACAAGCACGCACGAAGCCCATGCCATCACACGATTCCCAGACTTCTCACGGAGAATGACAATGAGCGATAATGAGCTATGAGGGTGTCGTTAATCAAATCCTTACCTTACTACACATTCGATGTATGATTCCAAAGATGATTCCTAAAATATTCATACCAAACATTCCAACTGTCAAAGAACATGGATAACATAAGTGAATACAAGCTGTTAGACTTTGTAAATCTGTACCTGTGCCAGAGTGTTGTGGCAGCATGATTGTTAAGGCAGTCAGCTCTGTCTCTGCTCATTATCCTCCCAAAACATCGACGGCACCGTGAACATTGTGCTTCATAATTTATGGCGATGATCCCCATGGCTTGACTTTGTTCATCTCAAGAGCTGCATCAATTATGCATGGGATTTATTTCAAGTCAGAAAATGAATTAAACCATTTTTGTTTCAGTAGACTGACATTCCCATTTGGGTTCATCTTTTCCGAGATGATAGAGAAGATAATAGAGGGACTAGTTGATGACTGTGGCCCTCTTGGAACAAAACAATAATGGAGAAAGATGTACAATTCATTATTTTCGTTGGGTCTTTTAAGGAGCTACTTAGTACAAGTAAAAAGAGCATGTAAATTATTATATAGCTTAAACTCCATGTGGAACTCCTAAACTACCTGTTTGGACTTCCTCATTATCATACAACATGCAGGGAGGATGAATGCTATACACGTGATACACGTGAAGCCAGTCATTGTACATTGCAAACACAATCTACTGAGCTTACTCAAAGGAAATGCTAACCCCTCCGCATACACGCTCCCAGATGCTTTTGACCATTTAGTGTTACTCTGATTGACAGAGGAGAGTGTAATGCTTTTCCTCCAACCCTGAGAGCACAGTTTTTTCTCTTTTGTGTCATTCAAATGTAATTTCCTGACAACAGAGGGAATGCTTTTCTGTTGCACCAAAGAAAGCATTGGAACCAGACTTATACCAGTTCTTATGTTAATCGTATTATTTCCAGCATTTAAGCAAATGTGTCATAATTACATGTTAATATTTTTAATGTTACTCATTTGCCATGACTTAACCTCAAATCACACACACACACACACACACACACACACACACACACACACACCACCACATTTTTGTCTGCCTGTCTTTAATCCACTGATAAAGGGAAATCTTGGCATTGTGTGCTTTCATAAAAACCAAACTGATGCAACATGAAGTTGCCGGTTACTTGTGCTCAGTTTTAAATTAGCTTTACCAATGGTTCCCAAGTTAAAAGAAATCCAGTTCATAGCTTTTAAGACCATGGATCCATCTTCACAGAAAAGGGCAAATTTAATTCTGATCTCTGCGTAGTGGAATTGTTATTGCACTGTTCGTTATGAACTTAGTTCTTATCAAAAATCAGTCAAAGACAATGAGAGCTTAGACAGAGGCCTCAAATTATATCCATATTTTAAGCATTCCTGGGAAAAGACAGTTGAAAATATGTTTAAATAGAATTAGCTAATTTAATTTTACCAGGATATTTAAGACGTTGTAGACAATTGTTGAAATCTTTTCCCTGCATGTCCCTTGATGAAATGGCAATTTTTAATTTTCATTCTGTTTGCTTTTAATCACTAACAAATTAATTAACATTCTGATTGCTTTTTAATGTTCTGTTACCTCCCACCAATTTAAGTACCATAATTGCTTAATGAGCTCAAATCTTATTAGCAAAAAATACATATTAAAAGAGAAGACTTTACTGTACAACTTTCTCTAAAGGGATTAATGCAGTAACTCATGGAAATCTCTTTCCTCGACTTCCTTTGGGCAATAACTAGATTGTCTGTGTACAGAACATTATTTTAATCTATGAATCTATTATTTTAATCTATTTAATATATGTACTCTTGTTCTACAGGCTTCCTACAGGACATTTTTGGTGAGATTATAGCTCTCATTTTCAGTCCAGTCCCTGTACCTGAGCAGTTTCAGAGGAATGTTTTTTATTTGACTAGTCACACAGTGACCTGTGAATCTTTCAGGCATAAAAAGCCTCTAACTTAAAGCATTGAGATACAGGTGCAGATGATGACAGATGATCAGGCCGGTGATTAGTATACTGGTGATGTTGAATACTGAGTGATTTAAACAGATGAGAGGGGAAATGAGGCTGCTGCTGAAGATGTTACATAAACAATCATTTTTTAAGGGTATCTTTAGGCATTGCAGCCTTTCACAGTAAAACATTTGTTATTTAATTTAATATATGTAATTTATTTTAAATAAATTAAGGGGTTGCCCAAGGCCTTTGCACAGTACTGTACATTAGAGTGAAAGTAAAAATAGAAAACTTCAATACAGATATTAATATGCATTATTATTGGATTGCATTACTTAAAACACAAAACAGAGACCAAATGGAAATGTGACACAAAGTGTGATTTTGTGATTTTGTCCTTGAATTTATTCTGATAATGTACAATATGGCATAATGCTGATGTGTAGCCATACACAATGAAAACCAATCACACAGACGCATATCTTATGAAGATTGAGGTATACAAACATGAAAAATATTTTTTTTTCTTGGCTCAGACAAAAGTAGAACCATTACTCTGCGCCCACTTTAGGTTTGAGCTTATTTGCATGATATGTAAAACATATTATTATTTTTCCTCTTACTCCTACACATTTGACTGATTCTTCATGAATATTGATACAATGCATTTTCAGATGTGGTCTCACAGTAACTGTAGAGGGATAATGAATTAGCAACTTTATTCACTTGAATATGATTGTAAAGATGCAGGGTAATGAGACCTGTTCAGATTAAATGTGATAAACAATCACATATGCATGTCTTCAAGGCACATGATTCTTAGGAAGTTGCAAATGCATGTAACTTAACACGTACATTGTAACATACAAATAACTATTTCTCTGTTACCTCTTGTCCAACTGAGTTGTACACTACATCCATCTGCTGGTCTTATCAGTTTTCAGCAGGCATTTGACAGGGCTGGCTGCTGGATGAACTTCATGGAACATACATAAATAGTGTGTTCATCCATCTAGCTTTTAATATTCTTTGTAATCTTAAAAACCTTACTTATAATACAGTAAGTATTATCATACAGTAGTGCCTGGACCACTTGCAGGCATTATTATTATTATTATTATTATTATTATTATTGCTATTATTAATATTATTATTATACATAATAATAATAATAATAATAATAATAATAATCAACATCATCATCATCATCATACATCATGTATTTATGCATTGCTTTAAAAAATAACAAGGTTCGAAAATGCTTCCTGAATCTGAGAAGCATACGAACAAAATTCTGAGAAATTTGTTCAGTTATTACAAAAGTTTCCTTTCATAACTTGTGTAAATGCTGATCTCCTTATGCTTAGTTGAAATAGTTTTTCTGACCAATATGAGATTGGCCTATCATCAGGAAACAGATTTACTGATGTTATCAGTGCAAATAAGGAACATCACGGCACACATGTCAAGTTGAGGACCACGTGCCTTCATGTGTAGTCTTATTTTCAGTATCAAATTTCATTCCTGTCTCAGAGAATATTAGTATATACTAGCATACAAATATTTTCACTTTAAGCTCTAATAATGATATGGCATCATAAACAGATACAGAATATTTTGTGCGGCATGTCTTTGGGTCATAAGGGTGTTAAAACTCATAAATACCAAAATATTATGTCAAAGCTCTCGTGAACCTATCAGTATGAATTTTGTATGATTGTGCAAAACTATAAATCTACCCTCCACTGTTTTGTCACAATTGATAAATCAGCCTGGAATTGTGTTTGTGGCAACGCAAATATGGAATTTAGGATCATTAATATGTCAGTCAATTTTTAACAAAATGTTTTTTAACTCTTGCATTGATTTTGTTTTTGTAGGAAAAACAAAGGAAGGAAAAAAACATCTCAAGCACTCACAAAATGACATTATATGGTATTATCCATCCATCCATCAATGCATCCAGCGTTAACTGCTCATCCAAGGTTGGGTCGCGGTGATAGCAGTTCCAGCAGGGAAACCCAAACTTCCCTTTCCCCAGACACTTCAACTAACCCTGACTGGGGGAGTCCTGAGGCGTGGATATAATCTTTCCACCTAGTCCTTGGTCTCCCCCGTGGCTTCCTCCAAGGTGGACGTGCCAAGAACACCTGCCTGGGGAGGTGTCCTGGTAGCATCCTTACCAGATGCCCGAACCACCTTCTTTCCATACTCCTTTCCACACAAGGGAGCGGTGGTTCTCTGAGTTTCTCACGGATGACTGAGCTTCTCATCCTATCTCTAAGGGAGAAGACAGACAGCTCCCCTCCTGAGAAAACCAATTTATATATATTATATAACCAGCAAACATACCCCTCATTTATAGGAAAAAGTTTGTAGAAATAGCTCTCTCTAACTTATTAATATAACATAACATCACTTTTACTCAACATTTTTGTTTCACTTATGGTGCAGGTTAAACTTCAAGCACATATACAAGTACTTTCATTAAATTTAGTCCATCCAGTTTTGCGTGATACAATTATTATGTAATAGACTTCTTTTAGAGATTATGTAAGGGGGCAATTCGTGGCCAGGGGGAATTTGTGGCCAGGGGGCATTTTAACGCATAACACTGGGTTCTCAGTTCGGGTATTTTACACGCCCACACCTCGGACTGCTGTGTGTTTTATCTCATAGTTGTGTGCCACATTACTACTTTTTTATTAGCATCACGGTTTTGGGAACATATGAGACAAACTGGTTTTAAACTTCCCACAGGAAGAATAAACATACATTGATGAATGGACTAATTGTACTGATTGCCCACCTTGAGGGAAAAAGCAGTGGTTTTAAAAATAAAAGTTTTGTATAGGCAACCATCTGTATCCAAAGAAAATTATTTGCAAGAATGAGGGAAAGTTTAAAAATTTAAATATTGTGTCAATCTTCAAGGAAAACACATACATTTAATATATTAAAGGTGAAGGTTGTAGAAATTGATTAACATTGTTTTTCAATATCATTCATTTTTTCAATCATCTTCAGTAGCCACTTTCCTGCTCAGGGTTACGGTGTATGCAGAGCCCATCCCAGGATAACTGGCCACAAGGCCAGGGAGGACTGAATGTACTGGGTCACCAATCCATCACAGTGATTTACTTTCTAATTTATATTGATATAATGTCTAGCTGCATTTTATTTAGATCTGGTCAGGCATGAAAATATGATATGTGCTTGCATTATATGCATGACACCAAGACCTTAATTCTTGTATATGTGGTTTGTCGTTCATGTGTGTACTTTGTGTGCTTGTCATGTCATGTTTTTTTCCCTTTAAAATGTTAGATAATTCTGCAGTTTGATGAGCTGTACCTGCAGGGCATCTAACCTCAAAAACCTCAAAAATCAAGCTCTAAATGTTCCTTTTTAACAGTCAAGTGCCACTGTATTTTTTTTTCAAGACACATATTGTACTTTTTTTTTTTGTTCAAAGTAAAAACTCCTTTTTTTTCTCTAGAGTAGTCATAATGAAAGACTTTAGTACAATGTAGTGTAATTCCTTGAAGCCTGTTATAATGTTAATTATACAAAGGTATTTTTAAGTTAAAATCAATGTTTTTCTCTCATGTAGTCAGTATGATTCTTGACTTTTTATATGGCAGGTGGAAAGTGGCACAGCAGAAAGCACACACACACACACACACACACTAGATCAGTCTAGTGATTGTAGCCACCAGGCACCATTTTGTCTTCCTGCTGAGAACACTGACCTGCATGCACTTCATTTTCTGGCGCTTGACTTTACGACCAAAGAGGGCAATAACAACGCCCTCAAACAGTTCTGCCATAAGTATGGAACACAACGTCTGCTTTTTAGTTTGATTATCTTTTCAAAAAGAAGAAGATTGCTTTCATTTTGGTAAGGCACATACTGATGAACTCCTATTTGCATAACAAATGAGGGGTTTAAATGACTGGGAAAGGGAAGCTGTCAGAGAACAGCTCATGATTGATTAAATGTTTGCTTATGATATTGTATTGCTGCCTTTGATTTTCTAAACTCAAATATTGACATAAGCCAGTAATGGAATGATGGTCCGTCCTTGGGTATATATCTTGTCTTTTAATTACATATGAATGCTGCCAACATGCCCATGGAAACACTAGGGCAAACAGCAGAGGTGGAAATTCCAGCATTGTTAGAACGGAGGGTGAAATCTGGCTCTGACAGTTCCTCAACCTCTGCTACATCGCTAAAGCTCATGATTAGCCTCAACTATAAATGCTTTTACTTGTTTTTATTTTTTGTTTGTACCTGCAAGTGATATTTTATAATATTAAAAAAAATTAAAATTATAACCAACATAGCCCTATTTCCTAAAATGTCAACAAATTAGTATACTTATTTAATCCACTACACACACCAGGTAGTCACTAAGGATGAACATAAGCAAATCTTGCCTTTTGCTAAAATAAGGAAAAACTTTTTGTTAAATCCCATGAGATCCCAGTTCCAAAATACACATCTATTCTCAACCAGGTGCCCTGTAACACTTTGCAGCAATTCTTTGCCCACATTTTTTCCATTTATACAGTCTAGAATTAAGCGATATCACACGAGAGGGAGTGCTGTTGTGATGAATATCAGCATGGCTGTGCATTTATGCCTACGATCGCATAACGACCACGAGTGTAAATTGCTTTTATACAACAGTTCAGAAAACGCCATTCATTATTGACAGATTATGATTTGTTTGTTTATTTAAGGAGTTATTTTGATCCGCCAATACATATCCTTCTGTGACTCCTGGAGCTGGAGGCCGACATTTAGTTTAATTAGCAGTGGTGAAAGCAGTTAGGAGAGTAAAATATGGAAATAGTAAAGAGTTCTGCAAATCGTTTAAGTTACTGGTTATATTTACACTTATTCCACTTTAGAATATCAGCTCCATAAACTTCTGGCTTCTGGGGTTGAAGCCCAAATAGCATGAAATGGAAAGCTAGTGTGCACAATCCATTGTCATATACATAAGAAATAGGGCTCTTGATCAGGGGTTGGAGAGCAATTTTTTAAGTTAAGCCTTTATTTGTCACATATACTGTACATTACTGCACAGTGAAATTCTTCCTTTTCATTATCCCAGCGTAACTGGGGTCAGAGGTGATTAGAGTAGCCAAAAAATTTACTCAAAGTAAGAGTAGCTGTACATCAAAATAATATTACTCAAGTAGAAGTAAAAAGTAGTCATCTAAAATATTACTCAAGTAAGAGTAAAAAAGTATTCAGTGGAATATATGTATATAATATGTAAATAAAATATATGTATATATTTTAGTATAATTATGATAATTATATATGCCAATATTGCAACATTCGATGAAACAGCTAAACTTACCGCGCCATGTTTCTTCCGTTTAGAAGTCATGTTTTTATATGCTGAAGTGTGTGTCTGTTTTGGCAGATAGAGAAGACACCGCAGTATGAATCTATTCTTTTGCAAGTGAAACATGCTTTGTATATGATGCCAGGGATGCCGGCTGAATATTTTTTCCCAATATGCCGCCTGACTATATGTAGTTATTGTTATTGCAGCTGATTGGTCAAACAGAGTCATGTGATTATTGTTGCTGCATCCGATTGGTGAAACAGTTATGCGGTAGATCTACCGGCTGCATGTGTAGAATAAATGGTTAGAAAAGTAACAAGTCGAGTGTAGCCGAATGTAGTGAAGTAAGAATAGCGTTTCTTCTTCACAAATCTACTCAAGTAAAAGTAAAATGTATGGTGCAGTAAAACTTTTCAAAAAGTTACTCAAGTAAATGTAACTCATTACTACCCACCTCTGGGCAGAGCGCAGAGTCAGCCATGGTGCAGCACCCTGGAGCAGATGGGGTTAAGGGGCTTGCTCAAGGGCCCAACAATGGCAACCTGGTGGAGCTGGAGCTTGAACTGCCAACCTTCCGATCAGTAACTCAGTGCCTTAGCCCTCAGAGCAACACTGCCCCAGGAATTTTGGAATTCAGTTTTGTCTTATGAGCGAGTTTAGCTTTGTAGTCATAAATAGAAGAACACGGATGGTTCAGATGCAATTCTGATGCCTTAGAAGCAATTATTTAAGATGACAAAGCTATGTTTTTTTTTGCTGAAAGTGCTTCTGTGATTGGTTTAGTGGCATGTAGTTGCTCTCTCCTCCATACGAATCTACTTCCACTCACGCTGCAACCAATGTGTTAGTGTAATATGGATAATTTGAAGTGATATATATAGTTAAATGTCCCAGTGATGTTACCATATATTATTATCACTCGTGATATGCTGCTCATCCAATCAGATTGATCAGTCAAAAAGAACTATTGTAAAATATGGGATTTAAAGTTTTGATAATAGGCTATGGGGTACATTTATATTAAAAGACAAAAATAAAAACAGTTGATATAATCTCTTTGGTCTGTGGTTCAGTCATCATATATCAAAAGATTTTGAAATTAGTCATTGTGGCTGACTGATGGTGAAATAATTTTATCTAAAATGTTTTTTTCCTCATCTCAAGGATATTCTTTATACACATGGTCTCTTAATTTTCTACACTATTTCAAAGGTGCATTCAAGTAAAATGCACCCATTATATTTCTGAACATTCCTGGAACAATGCATTATAAAAATGAATTGAGAGGTACCTGTAAAAACATCTACTTCAATTCTACTTTAGTACACGAGGGTAAAAGAATTTTTTTTAAATACAAGATTTTTATGTGGATGGCATACAGAAATTGCTGGTTCAGTACACTTCATTTGTCAATGGAATATAAGACACTAGAAAAGTTCAAACCTGAGTTCAAACACCGTATTTAGTGTATTTACTTTGTTTCAACCCAGTATCCTTACTTCAAAACAGCATATTGTACAAGTAAACATTTAGATTTATTTATGTATATTGAAGCTCTGACCATGGATAAAGCCCTCCAAAGAACACATCGCTAATTTTTAAGCCTCTCTGTCCTCCATACAAGATCATGCTATGGCCTCCAGCAGCCTGGGAAATATACCACTTATTTTCTATTCACCATCGATGTATGTGTTCTTATGTGCAAATGTGTAGGCGAGTGCTTTTTCTTCATGCCTGATGCACAAGCTTTGGATCATATCGTAGCAGGTAGATCAAGATGTTCTACCTTATGATTCACATATCCTAAGCTGAACACAGCACTGATAAGTTAAAAAAAAATTCAAAAAGATTAAAAAACCCTGATATCTAAACCTGTAGTTATCGTCCACTGATGGCAGGTAATTATGATGCCTGGAGTGTGCTTTGGGACCATTCATCTAACAGATGCCGCACAGGGAATATTCATCTAAATAAAAAGTGAAAGCCTGCCCTCTGAAGTTCAACGGCCTAATGATGGTAATCATAACAAAATTGCTAGTGATATAAACTAAGCCTTAGGTCTGGTTTAATAATTTACTCTGGACGAGAGCAACACAGCTTAAATGCAGTAAAATGTAAACCAATGAATTTAAATGATATTTCAAGAATTTTATACCATGCATCCAAAACGCAACCCGATTCTCTACAAACTCCAAATTAGAATTATTAGGAGTATTCTGTAGCTGCTAGGGTATATGTGATGGATGATATCCTCATATAGTGTGCATTTCTCTGGACTCTACTGCATGGCATTGGGGTCCCATAGAGGGTAGCTCTGCCTCCTCACAGCTCCAGGTCCCCCGGTTTGATCCTGAGCTCAAGTTTCTACTGCAAATGTGAACAAAAAAAAACATGTTTATTTAAGATCAATGAATTAAGAAATTAAGGAACAAACTGATTGATTTATGTTGTGGGAATCCATGAATGCACCAGGTCAGTCATCAACAAGGATATAAGTGGAGTAAAATAAACAATAATTTATTATTAGTATTATTAGTATTATTAATAATAATAATAATAATAATAATAATAATAATAATAATAATAATACATTTAACTTACACTTATGATCTGTGACTTTCAAATAACCAAATCTTTATCCAAAATTCAGTTTTAATATTAATCCTTTTAATTATCCTCCAATTAGTTCTCAGCTCAAGCCTGAACATGCTGATATCTTCTCAGGCTTTACATATTTCTATGAGGTTTTTTCACCTGCGGGTGCTTTAATCACAGCTGCGCTACTGCCAAATATGCTGTGCATTTACTGTGAAGCATATGTTGTGGTTTTAGGGTGGGATATCAGGATTAACATGTGGGGTGTGGTTGCCATAGTAACCACGGTACCTGATTTTACACGGCTTTCAAAACACTTTAAAGTCCAGATTCCATTAACTTGGGTGGCATCCAAGTCATTTCACACTGCACAAGTTTTAATACAGCTGGAAAAGAAAGCACAAGTCCAGGCTTTTTTTTCTTATGCACAGGGCAGATGTGAACATTTATATACATGGGATAACAGTACTGGTTTACAATGTCGTCTGCTATGCTTTTTAGTGACCATCTTTTAAAGCTGATGTATACTTTGGACAAACGCAAACTTAAAAGGACCCCTTGCAGTAGTAGAAGATTAACTGAAGACATAATCATCAAAATACACTGATTGATTCATTAAGGGAATATTCAAAGTGTTATAAATCCTACATCAAAACATTTTAAAATGATTGTTTGTGGCACAACAATGATCTGATCAGGGCTACTACCAAAGTCACACAGTTCAAAGATCACCTTTAAATAAAATTTAAATTTAAAACTGAAGGTTCCATACAGGTTCTGATACTCATACAACATCTGGTGGGGATCATTTAATAAAAATCTTGACTAGATCAAAAATATGTAATTGATTTTCTTAGTGTTTTTAGTTTAACTCTTCCCTGTTGTTCTACTAAATGTATTCATACCTTCTATTACCGTTTGCTGTTACTTTCAGATCATAACCCCCTTGACTATTATCCACCTAGGAATTATGAAATACAATTCAAATAATACTTGGGGCATAAGGCAGGACAGTCTGCCTTATGCCCCAAGTCCCCTGGGATGGGCTTCAGGCTTCCCACGAACCTCTACAGGATAAGTGGTATAGAGAATGAGTGAATGAGTGAGAGTATATGTATAGAGCTTTAATTATCTACAGAGCAGGTATGATAAAATATTCATTGTAAGGGTGCCAATCATTTTCTTCACTGTTCTGTAGAGGGGGAAAAAAATCATTATTTAAATGAATTTGTATTTAAAACGAAAAAGAGAATGAATTTTAAATACAATAATAGGATCATTTGTGTTTTTTACTGAGAGAGAAATAAATAAAAAACATAATTTGATTTATTTCACATTGTTCATTGGAAACATCTGCATACTGTTTCTCTAATTCATGTTGTATTTGTAAGGTTTTCATCTGACTCACCCTTGCATTACCTTCTTCTCATTTCCATGAAGAGTTTTCTACATACAGAAACATAAATCATATACAACATTTCATACAATAGGACCAAAGCCTTTCACAGACACACAAATCCACTACAGTATGTTTCTTTGATCCTGCATCAATGTATCTTCCATTACTGCAGTCTTTCTTAATGAAACACCAATTTATTCAAGCCTGTGGTGTTGAAAGCAGAGCTACAGGAGCAATATTACTTGTAACGATGTGCATGTGAAATTGTCATCTAGGGCCGTGCGGTTCCCATCATCACAAGGCCTGTGATACATGCTGTGTAGAAAAGTGCACACTATTTCACCTCGCTCTCTACTCAGCCATCTCATACACAGTCTCCAGTGATTACCAGTCCCCGGCTCTCGACTCGGAGGTCTACGATCAATGCTGCCATCACTTTTCTCTGTCTAAAAGCAGCAGAGGCTGGAACGGCAGCCAAAAAAAACATATCAGTCTTACTGTTAGCTTTGTGTTGAATAATGTTGACGATTTAATGGCTTTACTCAAGTTGTCATATATTTTTATTTGGCTAAGTACTCTTTGGCAGACCTAGTTAACAGATTTTGTGGTTGGAGCAGGCACACAAGCGTTCATTACTTACTCTTAGAGAGGCAGCATTGGTTTGGAAATGGTTACTCTAATGTTGCTGCTGTCATGGTGAGGAATAACCGGGAGCTTCAGCCCGAGCTACTACTGAGAAAAGGGATTAATGTAGGTTTTCTTTTCCTTTTTTTGGCATATAGCTCAGCTATACAGTATAAGAAATCATATCAACCATACAGTATATTCCATTAAAGTTGTGAACATTTTTACTCCCATAAACTTGCTTGTTTTTTTTCCCCCCACTGCGAGTCATCGACTGCCAAAAGAGAAGCATTTGTTTTCTGAGCTTGGCTGTAAAAATAATTGCAGTGTGTTAGTTACACTGCCATATGCTGAGGTTATTCTTAAATCAACTTTTATTACATTAAACCTCTATGGACAACCTGTTCTTCTCAGAAACAAATAAAAAAATATGCTAAAGGTAATGCATTTAAAATACTTATTTTCCTTTGCATGGTTATAAGTGGTGAATCAATATGCCAATAACATTATAATGTATAGAGCTGCACTACTGGTGTTATTTATTTCTTGTCAGTGGGTACTATGACTTTACTTAATGGTTTAATAGATTACTGCCAATGATAACGATAATTATTTATTGGTGCAGATGAAATCATTTGATCCTAAGTCCGATCCTGAGCTCGGCTTACTGTCAGCATGAACTTTCGCATGTTTTCCATGCGTCCACATGCCACTGAGTACTTTGACTCCTAGGTGTGCCTTATACTCTCGGCTCTTGATATAGGGTCCAGATTTATTGTGACCCTGACAAATGAAGTCTTTACTGATTGTACAAGAAATAATATGTTGGATATTTTAAAGAATCACAGGTTCAAAAATATGACGTAATAATATTATAGTTGGCGGCGCGGTGGTGTAGTGGTTAGCACTGTCACCTTGCCCCTCTAGGGTGTTGGTTTGACTCCCGGATGGGTTCGATTCCCGTCCCTGTTTGCATGTTCTCCCCGTGCTTGATGGGTTTCCTCCGGGTAATCTGGTTTCCTCCCATAGACCAAAGATCTGCAGTTTAGACTGTCCAGGGTGCACCCTCCCCCCCGTGCCATAAGTCTCCTGGGACCCTGAATACAGGATAATGCGGTATAGACGATGAGTGAGAGTGAGTGAACATTGTAGTTTTGATTTACAACAGCAAAGCAACCAGCATTGCAGATGACTCCTTTGACCTCTCTCAAGGAATTTTCACCCTTCTACCATCTGGCAGAAGGTACTAGAGCATCCATGCCACCACCGCCACCACAGGACTCTGTGACAGCTTCTTCCCTGAGGTAGTCAAAATACTCAACATGCTGTCGCCTCCCAGCACTCACCTGGACTAATCAAAACCTAGCAGTGTAAATCTATCATTGCATACCTGAACTTTATAATGGACACTTTTATTGTTAACTCTTTTACTATTGCTACTACAAGTGATTATTGCTATCACAGTCAGTAGTTTACAGACGATGTTTGCACTAGTATTGTTTTCTTGTCCTGTCTAGTTGATGCGCACTGTCCTGCGTATTTATTATCCTGTATATTTATTGTCTTCTCACACTGTCATGTGTGTCTTCTTTATGTAGTACTGTGTGTTGTGTTGTCATGTGTTAAAACATGGTCCTGAGAAAGCCACATTTCATTCCGATGTATACAGGTTATTATAGAGGAATGACAATAAAAATAAAAAATAATAATGATAAAAACCTGACTTGACAGTTTGTATTTCTTCTGCTACACATGACTTTCTTTCACTGTCTACACTGCTTATCCAGTGAAGGGTTGCAGATAGGTAGGGGGCTATATTAGTGGACATTGTCACAAAGCAGCCTTACAGAATAAAAAAATAACTCTGGATATACAGTGCGTTTAAACATTTCAGAAATGTGAGGATTTAGAAATATATTGCTTTATTAATTTGTCCCTAATAAGAAGGATGCTGGTAGCAAGGAAAAACTCGCTGAGATGACATGAGGAAGAACCTTTTGAAGAATGGACACTTGGGTATGTGGAGGAAATCCACCAAGCACGGGAAGAACATGCAAACTCCACACACAGAAACTCGAGGCAGCGATCGAATTCTCGAGTGTTAGCGGCATACGCTGCTAACCACTAAACCTCTATACTGTCTTTATAGTGAAACTATTGGTATGAAATGCAGTCCAAAGCGATATAAGCAATATTCTTGGATTTTAAGTAGAACGTTTCTCAGGTAGTATCACACTTATCTATAAGCAGACCATATGGGGTCATCCTCAGCAGCAGTGAGGAGTGGTTCATGTGATGAGAACTCCAACGATAAGTGGGGCACAAGAATGGATCAGGCAGTTCCAGAGATCAGAGGGAGTCACGATCACTAGTAACTCAGGAGTGCCAAAATAAGTAGGATTACTTTACACTGCATGTGCTTTGACTGTGGGAGGAAACCAGCGCACCTGGAGTAATCCCACAAAGCACAGAGAGAACAAACAAAGTACATGTGAGATGGAAGAGTATTATTAACATTATTGGTGTCTGTGTATATGTATGTGTGTTTGTGTATGGGTGGGTTGCCTCCAGGGTTGTGGGTTCAAATCTCATCTCCTCTGGTTGATATCTCACATAGACTTTATATTCAAATTGAATTGAATATAAAGTCTATGTGATCCTTGTTAGATGTCCACCAGAAATGAGATTTGACCCCACAACCTGAATTTGAAGTCCATGTGAGATGTTCTCCGGAGATGAGATTCAAACCCACAACCTAAATTTGAAGTCCATGTGAGATGACCACTGGAGATGAGAATCTCAATATTTTATTTTTATAGTGCTCTTAACCATGGTAATTGTTGTCAGTATCTCGTCTCATAAAATCTTGTCTCGTGAGATTTGAATCCACAACCTGAATTTGAAGTCCATGTGAGATGTCCACCGGGACAGGATTCGAACCTGCAACCTGAAATTTGAGTCTATGTGAGAATTCCATGTGAAATTTGAATCTGCAATTTGAATTTGAACTCCATGTGAGATGTCAGACAGAGATGAGATTCAAAACTGCAATTTGAAGTTGAAGTCCACTCAAGATGTCCATTAGAGGTGTCCAAATTCTAACCCGCAACCTGGGCTTAAAGTCCATGTGAGATGTCCACCGGAGTCAAGATTCAAACCTGCAACCTGAATTTGAAGTGCGTGTGAGATTTCCACTAACGATGAGATTTGAACCCACAACCTGAATTTAAAGTTCATGTGAGATGTCCACTGAAAATGAGATTTGAACCCACAACCTGAATTTGAAGTCATGTGAGATGTCCCCAGGAGATGAGATTTGAACCAGCAACCTGAATTTGATGTCCATGTGAGATGTCCCCCAGAGATGAGATTCGAACCTGAAATCTGAATTCGAAGTCCATGTGAGATGTTTACTGGAGACGAGATTCGAACCCATAACCCTGAAGGCAACTCCCCCTCACGCTCACATGTAAACAGATATCAATAAGGTTAATAGTTAACACTACTCTTCTTTTCTAGATCCCACTGATGGTGCATGTTATTTGGGGATGAATGGACACAGGTTAATGCTGGTCTATAGTGGAGGGCATTTAACAGGCTTGCATTAGGACCCAATGAGGATATAAAGGCATCCTATATAATCCATATCGCCTTCTCCCTGCGGGCTCTTAGTCTTTCATTGCATCTCTCTCTCTCTCTCTCTCTCTCTCTCATCCCCCTCCTCTCTCTCCTCTCCCCCCCCCCTCCGCTTTGTATTGGAACATCCGGGTCTTTCCCACTGGCTCGGCGCCGCTCCGCTCTCCCCGCAGCAGCAGAAGCCATTTTGGACTCAGTTCAGTTTCTCCGCATGTCAATACGGGACCGCGTCCGTCAGCACGGGGGAGAGAAGCACACAGACCGAGCGGAGAGCGTCAGCAAGCGCGTCGCTTCTTTATTTCTTTTTTTTTTATCCCTGTTTTCTTTCTTTCCATTTTTCCCTCTCGGTAGACTGCTTTGTGTGCGCGTTCAGTGCGCGTGAGTCGCGCGTGCTCCCCATGGATGTGTCCGTGTTCTGAAGTTAACCGCGAGCGAGCTCGTGCGCTGCTGCTTCTTTGGGCTCGCGCACGGTGTCCAGGCAGGCAGGCAGGCCGCTTTGGGCTCTCTGCTCGCCGTGTGTGTGTGTGTCTTTGTCTTCGTGTGTATGTGTGTTTTTGGCCCCTCTGGTCAGTGTTTAAATGTTCCAAACGGAGGGGAGATTAAAAAGGGCAAAATCCGCTGCGCTGCTTTTTCAATAAGAGGAATATGACCGCTTCTTGGCTGACTTTTGCACTTCTTTTGGGAACTTTTGGTGCAGGTACGGCATGCATTCCCCCCCCCCCCCCTTATTTGTTTGCACACAGGCATGCATACTGGTTCTAAACAAGTGATGTAGCGCAGAGATGTATCTTATCGAGGTTACAAATTAGATTTTCGTGTTTCGTGCACGTCAGTGCTTTCTCGGTGATTTCAACCCTAGCGAAGGGCTTTATTGAACAGTTTACATTTGTGCCAAATGTGCCCTTGCGCTATAACCCCCTTATGTCGCTGTCAGTTTATAAAAGTGTGATCAAGCGTGACACAGAGCGGATCAATGAGTTGCTCAATCTGGTCTCTGCAGAGTGTGATAAAGTAAATGAGCCTGTGTGCTTAGGGCTGTGTGTGTGTATGTGTGCGCGCGCGCGCGAGCATGTAGGAATAGGTTACAATAAATCGTCCTTCCATTACTGACCATGTGGGCTTGTGCATTTTATTATTATTTTTTTAATTGAACTGGATCCCAAATTTCCCACTTTCTTATGGCACAAAACATGCTTCATATATTACACAAAACATAAACGCAATGCAATCTTATGGCTTATTGCACCTTACTGTTAATCTATCTAGTCTAATAGTCAGTCTGTGTAATGCTACTTACGTTTATGTTTCTCTCCAGCGTTCTAAGTATTAAGCTGTGATTGTACATAATCAGGGAAGGACTTAATGGTTAATTGCAGCACGTGCGAATCAGAGCCTTGAAACACACTCATGCATGCTCGTCCATGAGTCACTTTGTACTATTTATTTTGGAAACTGAGCCAAGTAGCTTTTGCATGCTTAAAAATAAGTAAAATATGTCTTTCATATCTGCTTTCTTTATGTGAAAGTGTAATGGGCTTGCATGACATTTGTCTCCATGAAATGTCCACTGTGTAGTTTTATAATAAAATGTTTAATTGCAGTGCTGACTGTTTTTGTTGTGCAGTTTCTCACCTGTTTGTGTGTGTGTGTGTGTGTGTGTGAGAGAGAGAGTGAGTGTGGAAGTGAGGGTTGCCCTTTGCTTTGTTGCTGTTTATTCTGTGTATTCTTATCGAAGTGTGTTACACATGTTTCTGTCCATTAAGCTACTTTTTTTTCAATAAAGAAGCATCCAGTTCTAATTCTAACACTTGCTTTAAGCATGATAAAAGGTTACTTGTAGTAGTGATAGCAGATAAGGGCTGTGTTCCAAACCGCATGCAGCTGTGCCGAATGATATAGCAAAAGTATTATACTGCCAAATGTTCAGGATGGATTACATGTATACGGATTTATATCGCAGTGTTGCCAGATAGAGAATCTGAGAACCATGACTACTGCTAATGTGGAGCCAGGTTAGGTTTCTTTCTGGTCTTTGTGTTTTCAACCAGACGGTCCAACAAATATTGTTAATGGTTATTACGTTATTGTGTTTGGGTTTGTTTGCAGACTATCTGCTCCTATGAATTGAGCACCATGATTACTCCCCATACACTGACACTGTGGAATGTCCTGTCTTCCTTGTGCATTTCTTATTTTGTAACCTGTTATGTTGGAGCACTGCAATTATGATCTTGAAATTGATGACCCTAGTATATATAAAAAAAAAAGACACGTGAGGCGAATAGGTGTCCAATTTAAAGTATTTTGCTAAAAGTATGTGTGTATGTATAGGAAAAGATACTTCGGTTCAACTGGAGAAAGTAATTTTCACGAGGAGCAAACTCTTAGCGTTGGAGAGGTATGATCAGTGGTTTATTTTTTTCAAGGACATTCTAAGTGCTTGAGCGAAGTCATTCCAAGTTGTGCAAAAGTAAAAACCACAGGAGGAAAAAAAAAATCACCCAGAACTGGCGTATTTCCTGACACTTTGCAGTAGACGTAAGAAGAAAATCTGAGTCTGGAGAATGTGACATGGATAACAGACGAGTCGGTGTGGGAGTATTTTATAGCTTAATATCTCAGATCAGTCAAGTTCTAATAACATAATTAAAGTGCTAGACAGAAAATAAAATGAGCAAACGTACCATCAAACAATTCAGTTAGTGGTATTAAAAAAAGGTATTGAGAAAGTCCTTTGTGCTTTTTTTTTTCGTTCATTCATTTTTTTTTTTTAATTAGTTTTATATATAATTTAGATTTTTCTGTGCGTTTGGAGCTTTCATCAAATTTTCATTAACCTTATCTTCAGCTTTTCTTTTTACGCTCCAAGTTTAAAAAAAACAAAGAGTGAAACGGTTCACAGTATTTCTGCGTGGTTCACCTGTGTTCGTTTTCCAGGTGTGTTCAGGTGGATTGTTGCCCATGATATTGTCAAGCAAGGTGGCAGTGCAAGGGCTGGGATGTTGACGGCAAATCCCGTTGGTGTTTCTCTGTTGTTTTCGAATCATTGATGCCGGAATTATAAATGATTTTTGCATTACTTTGAGGGGCTCATAAAACTTGATGTTTTGGCTACTGCCTGCATTGTGTAATGGGCTTTGCTGACTGCATTCCAAGGCTCCCTGACTAAAGGGAAGGGGGTTGGTGTGTGTGTGTGTGTGTGTGTGTGTGTGTGTGTGTGTGTACCTTTTTAAACACAAGTCCCTTGCAGGAAACAAAGGAGGCCTCTTTGCCTGGTCAGCCTGGATGGTCTATGATTCTGCTGCTATTGTTAGTGTTGGTCTTTCTTTACCCATGAACCAGAGTCTTGTTTAGGCTTAAGTTAGAGCACGGAGTCATTGAAGGGGTATATCCAGCCATTTTGTGTGTCTGTGTGAGTGAGGGGGTGGCCGTGACTGTGTGCATACTCCATGTTCGTATAGGTGTGTAGGCATCTTGTATTTTTTTTGTTGCATCTTATACGTATACTATTAAGTAGGCTTGAAAGAACATATACAAGGTCATGCAGCGCAATTCTCACGTAACCCTGTGCCACATCAATGCATGTGTGCTTTGCACCATGCTTTTCCAGTTCCTCAGCCACACGGAGGAGGGGACTTGTGTGTTGGAGTGTGTTGTGGGGGGGCGGCTTTAAGAGTAACTCTTAAGACGCAAAATGAGCTGAAACAGCCATCATTTAGCTGAGTACACCAGAGAAATAAAATGAGAGAGCACATCACGATGCTGGCTTATTTCCAGCATTACAGCTTTATTTGTTTGATTTGGTCTGTCATGGAGAGATTCTGTGGTACATGGTTGAATCGAGGGGGAGGGGATGGAGAGAGGGAGGGTTACAGAGGGAGCTAGGATCATGGGGGGACACTGAGTGAAATGGGGGATGGGTAGCTTCAAGAATTTAAAGAGACAGTACATATATGATTGTACGCTGTAGTGCGTTATGTAGAAAACGCCTTGACAGGGACAGTTCTAGAGCACGATACATGTTCACATTTCACACAAAAGGAGCAGCGTGTAAGAAAATCCGTATTTACAACCGTTCAAATTAAAGCATTATGGCAAGGTACAGAGGTTATGTAACAAGGGTCTGATCTGGTCTACTTCCCCGACTGAGCTGTAAGCACCTCGTATAAACAGCCTGTGAAAAGCAATAAGCGTTACTTCGCCAGCATCTAACGGAACAGCTGTACAGCAGGTTATGCTGCTTTTTAATACAACGTTTTTATCGGTATTACACGCTCGTTGTTTTAACGCTTGAAAAACGTAGACATCTTGTAGCAATATTCAGTAATAAAAATATATAGATTTATGTACATCACGTAGCGGTATTTGACACATTTTTGATATTAGGTTGTGTTATTACGTTTTGTCACGGTGTATGATCATATAATTACTTCAGCGTTGACTTTCCCAAATTACTGATTGATTAAAATACATTTCTCTCTACTACTGTATACCTTCCCCTCCCCCCCTTTTTTTGTCATGTTGCTTACTTCAGTAGTATTGATCCCTATTTGTGCCCTATAACTGCACCCCCCCAAAAATATGACGCACTCCTCTCTCTGGATGTCCCCCAATCATACTAAAACAACCTTTGTTTTATAGCTGCATGGACTGCACTGAAACACTTTCACCATAAAACCAGCTTCTGATGTAATCGCCTCACATTTCTCCCTGTACTAGCAGATCTCGCATGTATTGAACTTTATCATACATAATGGCTCTGGGTAAAAACACAAGAATATGATAGAACTAGAACACAACAACTATCAGTTTAAGGTTCAGGCCAAGTCAAGTAGGCTTTTATTGTCATTCCAACCATATGCAGTTCAATACAATAAAACATAACGGTGTTCCTCCAGGACCAAAGTGCTTCATACAACATACATTCTCGCGATAAATGAACTAAAACTAACACTGAAAAGTTACAAACACGACCCAATTCAATCCACTGTGAAAACGTAGCACCGAACAGAATCCAGAGCTGAATTGAGGTGGTGCACATAAATTCTCCTTGACTGACCAGGGTTAAGGATTTTGTTACAAGGATGTTCAAAACACATTATAACAGTAATAAAAATTTCCCTTGATTTGCCACGTCACCTGCATGGAGTTTGCATGTTCTCCTTGTGCTTGGTGGGTTTCCTCCGGGTACTCCGATTTCCTCCCACCGTTCAAAGACCTGCAGATTAGGCTAATTGGCGTTCCCAAATTGGCCGTAGTGTGTGTGTGTGAGTGAGTGTATGTGTGTGCCCTGCGATGGATTGGCACCCTGTCCAGGGTGTACCCCGCCTCGTGCCCTAAGCCTCCTGGGATGGGCTCCAGGTCCCCGTGACCCTGAATACAGGATAAAGTGGTGATGATGATGAGTGAGTGAGTGTCGCGTCACATTGAATATTTTTAAATAGTTGTTTGGTGATAAAGATGGAAATCATCTTTTATAACTATCCCGATTCAATAAATGTTTTATTACAATTTTAAACAATCTTAATTGACTCCTAAAACGCAGTATGCTGGGCTGCATGCCAAGGTATGAATAGTTTAGAGCGCACCACCTGTGGGATTATGGTAGCTCAGCTGGTTAAGGCTCTGGGTTACTGATAAGAAGGTCGGCGGTTCAAGCCCCAGCCACCACCAAGTTGCCACTGTTGGGTCATTCTGCAAGGTGCTTAACTTTGTCAGCTCCAGTGGTGCTGCATCATGGTTGACCCTGCGGTTGACCCCTGCGTTCTGACCCCAGCTTCCTACCTGGAATATGCAAAGATGCATAAATTTTCACACTAAAGAAACACAATATGTAACCGAATCAATTTCCCCCATTTCTAATTGATATTAGACTATATTTTTAGACAAGGATATCACTGTGAACTCTACAAATACTCTTCAAATAGCTAAATCAATGGGTCAGTTTTTCACATAATTTGGTGACCATTTAATATTTGTAATTTTACCTAAACAATTAAAACTTGTGAAAAACTGACCCATTAATTCACACACTTCTTAAATATACCATAGCTTTTGCAGAAAATACTAACTGATCACATCTTCGACAAATTCACGTGTTTTCACGAAAATCTCGTATCACTGCTTTTTTCAGAGTTTTGGGGCAGTTGGTGCAATTCTGCCTTATACTGAACTGGAGTGGGACAGGAAAAAAGATTGAGACGTGACTTAAACAACACAAGTTACATAGAATGTTAATGAATAGATATTTTAGTAGTTTTTAACACTCAAATGTGTATGAAAAATAGTTGCTTGAGACAAACTAGACCATAAACTATTGAGTCAAATCTAATGAAAAAAATTTTAGCGCCCCTAAATCTAATCAGATGAACAATTTGCGTTGATTCACAGACATACTTCTTTTTTTTTTTTTTTCCAGCAAAATGTCTTACAAAACTTATTTTTCTTAATTATCTAAATATCAGAACATATTCTAATAATAATTCTTAGCTTCACAGCTTTATATCGCTTTGTGATCTTCATATTGCTTAATATGAGAAAACATAAAGTGTAATTATGAGACAAGATCTTTAGCACAAATATGACATTCATATGCACTTTGTTGGAACCATTTCCAGATTCTAACCAGAGCGACTAAATGTTTAGAATAATTAATCAGGCGTTTGTCAAGCTAGAGAATGGTTTAATTAATCAAGTTACTGCAATCTGACAATCTCCTATTAAGGTTATCACAAAGACACGACTCGTTTCCTTGATTTTCATGTGACCACTGTGTAAAGTTCTCCAGGCCTGTCGCTTTAACTTCAACACAATCTTTTTCAAACATACTGATATGATGAGCTGTGACAGGTTTAATAGTTGACTACAGTCTGTTTGCGGTTAGTTCTGTGACGTTATTTTTTTAGTTAAGGTGGAATTTTCTTTGCTTTCAAATTTTTTTGTATGTACAAGGTTAAGAACTAAAGAATAAGATTTCAATACTTGTTCTTAAGTCTGTTTAAAAAAAAAAACTCATGGTGTAGCTGAACAGCTATATTCCACCTGAGAGACCCTTAATATTGTGGTGTTAAAGCATTGGGTACAAAAGTGAATTCATCACTTGTTTTGACAGACATTTAGCATGAAATAGTGTCTTTTGTTATGTACTTTTGTATCTACCTAAAGCTGAACTATAGCATTCATTTAAAACATTTACTTTAGTTTTGTAGATATTACTTATTACAATAAAAGCATGAAAAGGCCAGAATGTAATACATGTTGTCCAAAACATGACCCAGCTGTGCCCTTTATATTCCACTAACCGAATCCATCACTGTGGCTGAGACAATTTGATCATCTTAAATAAAAAGAAAGTAAAACTAGACGAGGCTGAAAATGAATTATCTGCATAAGCACAATAATAATGTATTTTAGATTTTAGTCTGTGGAAGCAGAGCTCTCGAGTCCAGCTCTTGTACAAGTTAAACAAAGCAAAAAAAAAACAAGAACAATAACTTGTTCTTAAAAACTAATCTTGTTGAATCCAATTCCTGTTTTCCAGTTAGGTTTAAGCCAGCTGAAGGCAGTCATATGCTTTTTCTGACACTTTTGTATACATCAGCTCACTACTAGACTAAGGCCACATTCACATTACCAGCTTGAAATGACCGTCATTATGATGAACTGGATTTTATTTCATTTTAACCACTATACAAACATGATTGAGCAAGAAAATTATATTTTATTATAACCATAGAAAAAGCTCATTTTGAGAATCCTAAATGTTTGCGACATTATTCCCATAATCTAGTAGCGGTAAAATTTACACATTATAAAAGTAATGATAACTTTTGTTCTGCCTGACATTTCCAAAAAAAACCCAAACAAATACACAAGTTTTTTTTCAAACACATTTTGATGTCTGAAGCCTCCCCACACATTGGCAAGGCTTCCGTATAAGCACATATCTATTTTTTTTAATCACCATTGACCCGTGCTGTGTTGCCGGCACGTATCATTAATAGGTTATTATATATATTATAAATATTTATAAAGGGTTATTAATGAAGGTAGATCAGTACAAAAGCAGGTAGTTGGAAGGTGTTTGGCTATAAACTGTGGTTCTGTCCTTGCATCATGCAAAATGTATATAACTCAAGCCTGGCCATCATCTTTATTTACATTTTTTTCTCTTAATTTTCTCCTTAAGACATGACTTTTTTTAATGTCCTTGACATTAAGTTCAGCATTTTCTCCTGCTGTCACATCAGTGCCATCTCTACGTGTATATTTCTTTTTGTTTCAGGGGCTGATTATGTGGGATGAAAATAACATCTGCTGAAGAACAGTTTTTAAAAAAAAATTATAATTATTTTATTAAGAGAGCTGACAGAACCCTCAAACCACCTCTTTGTTTTCTATTTCATGCTTTGTAAAGACTTGAGATTGAGCTGTTTATGTTCAGCAGACATTGCAGTCAGATGCAGTGGTCTGTTTGTGTAGAACACACAGCCCGAAATGCAAAGTAATGTGCAATCCATCTGTTATTTATTTCATGGCTTCCATCATAATTAGTTGCAGTTCCCTCAAAACCCACATTCCAAGTGAGGCCTAATTTGATAAGTGGAGAAGAAATACTCTGCATTCCGACAGAATTTCCCTGTGGCTTGTCTAGAACACCACACGTCACTTTCAGTTAGCTCGACTTGGTTGAGGTCTTGAGTAAACTATGCCTATAGGATAATCCATTGGATGGGCATATAGGATGTGAAACGACAAAGATTTAAATGGTCAACGTTTTTTGCCAATATGTCTGTGAAGATTCTCAGTCGTCCAGGTGAGGTTATCTGGAAGTTGAATCATTTCAAATAAAGTTCTTCATCCAACCTGGCAATGTGAAACGTAAACCTCAGGGATGTTAACGGACTTGGGTTTGGAAAAGTGGGCATGGAATCGCAGGATTTTGTGATGGACTTAACCAATTGACTTGCACTAATTGCTTGCACCACGCTTGCACTAATGATGTGCTAATGGCTTTTTAAACAGAGTGGACTTTTGACGCGGAAACTTGAGTTACGTTTTATCCATCTCTGTAATGAACATATTATCTAAAGTGCTGAGGCAAAAAAAAAAGAAACAAGTTTCAGTATAAAGGCTGATCAACAGTTACTTTTAATGAGTGCGGTATTTGTAGAAAAGGGATATTTTTGCTACCTTTGCCACAGTTTGCTCTGTTTTTTAGTGTTTTTGAAGGCTTTGTAGCCCATTGCCCATGCAGGAAGTCTAAATTGGTTGTCTCTTCACTTCAGAGAATTGTGTTGTGCATGTTTTGTTTGTATGAGTATAGAATCATATTGTTGTCCTGTTAATAATAACCATGTTGAACGTGAATCACTTGTAAGCCATGTAGCGCTGTCTCGACTGAATCAGCTGTAGCTTGCCTCATGTTCTACTGATGTACCTGCACTTTCTGTTTTTTTTCCAATTAAGTCTAATTGCTGGAAACCTGCACAAAGCAATAGTTATGTAAAGTGTCTGGCAAGTGGACTGCCTCATGATGGTGGTGTCCAATCAGGCAAGTTAAAAACACAGTGTGTTTAATTTAATACCTGTCTATGATTTGAACCGGTCAACCAGTCAGTGGCTGTGTTTCTCACTTGTTGACCAATCAGAATCTGAGTTTCTGAAATTAAACTTACTGAACTTTAATAAACAAAAAAAGAACATACAGGGTGATGCACTCGAAAGAGGCCCCAAATATTCTTTAATAAATCTCGCTATAATGAAGCAGTCAGAAAAATATACAAAATACACTACATTCCTCAACGTTTTCTGTAATTGATTGCGATGCTGGAAGTGATTTCCGTTTTTTTGCCAGAAACAGTTTGACGCGTTGAATCATGTTCCTGAAAGTCATAGGACCAGTGACAGTATTTGACTCTCTTCTATCTCTTCTATCGACGTGATGGCTACGGCACCTACCACATCAGATCTACTCAGGGGCATCCTGTCGTGTTTGAAGCTCCATATACCGAGGAGGGCATTGTACTTTGTTTCATTCAGGTTGCTTTGTCCTAGAGAGAGTTATTACAGAATATTTGGGGCCTCTTTCAAGTGAATCACCCTGAATTTTTAAAATTTTCATTAATGCCTTTGTTAGCTATCACATGCCTAAAACAACAATTAAGTATTTGCATGATTCTTAACTTGATATTTTGCTTTGAAGCGTCACTGGTCATATCGAGATAATTTTTTTTTAAATAAAAAAAGGTACATGGATGGGGAAAAAAAAAAAAATTAAGATTATGATTGTGAGAAACCACAAACAATATTTCTCACATTTAAATGCCGTTTCCTGCGTTCAGCTTTTTAGCCAGGTGGAACCGAAACTTTGGTAATATCACCTCGTTTGCCAAACATCGAACAACTTCCTGCGGCGGCGACTTCTTTTCTACTAAGCGCTGTCGGTTTCCCCAATGAGACAGCTATGTTTGAGGGGGACAGTGGGGGGTAAAGCTTCTCACAGGGCTGTTGCATGCTGCTGAGATGGCACACTGTTCTCACCCTTGTGTTTATTTGCTTCGCCGATAACGCTTATCTGGGGCTAAGCCGCATGCCTGGAATGCAGTGCATAAACAATGATATTCCACAGGCCTTATCTGGCACGGGCCACATCGCACTCCACTGGCAGCTCTCGAGGTCCTCGCGAGCATGCCGAGGGACGAGATTAGCCGCAGCTCGAGTGGAACCATGCCATGCTTTGTGCAGTTGTTGATGTTGCATAGCATTTGTTCTGGTTAGTAATAATTGTTTCTTTTTTAATGCACTGCATAAATAGTACCCGAGTTTGGAGCCCCATTTGAATAATAACTCGCCAAGCCGAAGGGAATTTTAGTTATCGTTATTCCTAATGAAATCGTCTGCCTTCAGGCCAATCCGAGCAGACAGCTATTGACACTGGGCTGATCGCCGACCGCAGAGGCCCCTCTGCCTGTGCATCGTCCGTCGTGGACATTCGGGTTTCTTTCTTGCCTGGAAAGAACAGCAAAGGAAAAGGGGGGGGGGGGGGTGGGTTTCACTGTGGTCTTTTCACCACCACACTGATGGCTCTCAGGCACTGCTCTTGTGTGTGTGTGTGTGTTTGCTTCCCATTTGTTTCCAAGGCTGGGGCCCTGTCTGATGGAGCAGGCTGGGCCCCTGCAGAGGCTCCCTTGGCTTTTGTGTCTGCACCACATCAATGGGGGATGGGAACGAGGTTGGAGACTGCTAGACATTTCCTCTACATTGACAGCATGTCTCATTGACCTGCATGTTATTCTATGGTGGGGAAAAAGCGAAGAGAGAGAAAACGCAATATATTGTGTTCCACTTCAGGGAAGGCTAAAGTTCTCTAAAACAAAAAAAAAGATTAAGTATAATATATGGACTCGGACATGTTTTGTTATCTGATCTGTTTTTGTATCCAATAACTATTTTTTTCAGTCACACTCTATCTGCAGTTCTTGTAATAGTCAGCTCTGTCGTTGAGGCATGTGTAATTAAAATGCTGGCGCTTCATAACAGCCATTGAATCTTGTGATTCTAGTCCCAAAGTCCCTTTGTTCGATTGTACATTTTAATTCCTCTGCATGATAAAAGAGGAAAAATAAACCTAGATTGAAGATTTTCCATCCATCCTTTGATCCGTGCATTCCTCTGTACATATTTGAGTTGTTCTGAACTCGGCCTTCTCCGCGTAAAGCAAAAAAAAAAAATTCAATTGCAATCGTTTTTACCCATCAAAATCGATCAAAATCTTTGCTTGTATCTCGAGCTCTAGTTTACTACACATTTTTATTTACATTGAATATTTGCCTCTTTGTAAATACCACAGAGAAGTTGATGATAACGTACCCGTGGTTCATCGGCATTGTGAAGCAGAATTTTTGAACAGGTTGCTGGTTGGCCTCATCGCCGTGTGAGGTCACTTCATTATTCAGACCGCCTCTCTTCCGCTTGGACTCAGACATTTTGAGATGGAGATGTGGCAGATGCTCGTCCCATTCCCTCCCAGCTCCAGATGGAGGAATGCAGTGTGTAATCTTGACTCCCAGGCTCCTCTGGTGACCTCTCCGTCTTGTTCTCGATGTCCAGCTGTCGCAGGCCATCACTAGGCCTTTGTCAGTCGGCACATATGCTCCCATCTCATGAATTCTATGTGTAACTCAAATTAAAACTCTTAAGAAGGAGCGCTTATTTTCAAGAAATTTGTACTAATATTTTAGTAATCATTTTAACGTGTTAATGTCAGCTCAAGGATATTTTCTTTAGTCAAAGGAGTTAAATACAGAACATGTTTTCTTTTTTTTTTTTTTTTAGTGAAAAATCTTGTCATTTAGTTTGAGGTAAATTAAAAGCAGTGACATTTTTACTTGTAGAAAACATGTTTACATTTCCGGCATTATTTTCAGTAAACAGTGTATTTACTAGGATTTTATTCAAATATCCAATTCAGTCGTCTTCTGTTGGTCGATTCAGTTAATTAAATCAATTGGTCAGTTTTCGAATCACAATCGATTCACACATATTAAATTATTCAGGTAAGCATACAAAGGTTTAACACTTTAAAATTTACTTTCTTTCAAAATATTGCAAAGCTTTTGCAGAAAATAGAAAGCTCTTGCAACTTCATAAAATACTCCGGTTTTCTGAGAATATTGCTGCATCTTCCTTTGAATTTATGGGAGGTTTGGTGCATTACTGCCCCCTACTGGTGTGGAGTTTGGAGTAGAAGATTGGCTGGAAAAAAGGATTTTCGCTTGACATATTAAAAAAGACATGCCATTTAAACAATCGACAACATAACTTGCCCAGCATTTTTATATTTATTAGCTTTAATGCTGCCAAACCTGTAAGAAATGTCGCTGTTTGAGACAAATTGGACTGTAAACATTTCTCTTGATTGTCAGTTCAAATTGGAAATTCCACTGACCAGAATTCGAATTGAATCAAGAGATATTTTTCACAGCATTTATTAAGTAGTATAACTAATTAATGCTGATATTGGGATTGTAATAAGAATGACTAGGTTTGCCATGATTGTATTGTTTCCACAATATAATCATGTTTAGGACACTTTACATCAGCAAATGAGTCATGTGTGCCCTCTAGACTTTTATTCTTGCACCTTTTCCATTTGCATTTTTCTCCATGTAGTTTGGATTAAGATGTAGCCCAGACCCACCAAGGCTAACAGATTATTCATTCCGTCATTTTTCGTACTGTTTATCCTGTGTAGCATTGCGGGAAACCTGGAGCCTATATCATGGAGAGCATGGCACAAGGCAAGTACACCTTGGATGGGGTTCCAACCCCAGGGGCACAGGGGTGCGCACACATTCACACAACTGACTCACACGCTATGGGCAATTTGGAACCACAAGTTGGCCTTGTAGGAGAAAACTAGAGTACCTGGAGGAAACCCACAAGCATGGAGAGAACATGCAAACTCCACACACACACAAGACTTGAAAGCCAAATTCAAACCCGCCGAAACGCCGAAGGTGAGCGAGAACAGAGGTAACCTCTGAACCATCTTGACCCCTGAGCAACAAATAAGCCATGTCTAGTTTTATTACACTGGAATGCACAGCTTTTGTTTTGTTATCCGATACTGAACAGTTTTTAGAAATCAGTGGTAGTGTTCAATGATTTAATCGTAGAAAACTAATTCATGCTTATTATTCTTATTTAATGCTCATCTATGCTGGGTTGGATGAAAAATATTACAAAATTAGCAAAGGAAGATATCCTTTTTTCAGTCATGAGCTTTAAAAGTGGAAGAAGTGAGGCTTAGTGAGGATATGGTCAGATTAGAAAGAAAATGTCCAAAGGCTCTTTGTTTTTATGACCACCTGCCATGAAGAACCCTCAACAGGCTTCTTACAGATATGTACAGAAGAGTAACTCTCTTGGGATGAAGTGGGAATATACTTCATTTCTCCACAAGCCAGAACATCTTTGTGCCTGTTTCCACTTGAACCCCATCACCTTTTTTCTGCCTGAGATATGGCCTTCCTCAGGGGAACTGTTCTGTCTGATAATTCAGCATGCCAGTTTGCAAGAAATCTCACCTGGAGTTATTATTTTTTTTTTTCCCCCTGTTATATCATAGTTATCTGAATTTCAGATACTAGACACTACTTTTTTTTTTTTTTTTTTTTTTTTTTTGTGGGCCATCAAACGGAATAACCAAGAATAGCTCATGACTCACTGAGTGAATTGGTAAAACAGATATTATACTTGACGTCATGCACTGTAGTCCATATTGGCACATTTTATTGTAGACAGTATTATTATTATTATTATTATTATTATTATTGCTTTGTGATTACAGTCATTAAAAAAATCTGTAATCAGCATTTAATGATCAGGTTGATTTAAAGGTCCCATACTTTTAATATTAATTTAATAAGTTAACGTGTGTGTGTTAATACTCAAGGTACAATATTCTTCAGATGATGTCTTAACAAGCTCGTGATTCAGCTGAACGAGAGTATCTGCTTATATATGGTCACAATAGGGGAAGATATCTGCTTGCTTTAAGCCCTGACCAATACAAAGAAGGAATATATTTCAGTCATGAGAAAATAATTGTATTTTGTTTGTGTAAAAACTACTACATTGCCGGGTGGAAATTTAGGGTATAGACATTGTTCCACATAAAAAAAAAAGAAAAAGAAACCAGAAGCAGTAACCGTGTTTACTGGAGGAGTGAACATTTATCCAGTTGTCAATCACACATAGAATGTTAGTTAATTAGATCCCCTGATTTTGGGAAGACTTACCCTTCCGCAAGTGCCTGAAGCGTACATCTCATTTTTATCTTCTGAATATTTTAAAAGTGTCACTTTACAATTTGGTTCGCTGTAATTTTAATAATAAGATTTTGTTAATTTATAGAGAGATTAAGAGCTTAGCGAATTCCTCAAAGAACGCTTATAAACTTAGCTAACTGACCTGTTAACTTGCTTGATTATTATTCTTATACGGTATAATAAAGTAGTTTCTTTATCGATTTAGTGATGGGAGAGCTGGGAAACAAATTTCTGGTCTTTCATAGCCTATTGTTTGAGAGTCAAACATTTTATCTGTGTGAAATCTAGGTTAGCCGTGAGATCATTAAACCCTCGGAGCACTTTCTTTTTAAGATGTTCATTGAGGTGCTTTTTTTGAATGTTTTTTTTTTTTTTTTTTTTTAAACAAAGCTTTTTGAGATTTCTTTTAAGTTCTGGAATCAAATTAGCTACAATCCTTGATCAGGTTTCGTGTAGCACTTGCTAAAACATTAAACTTGTTTCATTGAAAGCTACTTGAGGATGCACGAGGTTGGGGGTGTATGGTGCGTTGACGGCACGTCCTAGACTCAGTTGTGACCCACTTAAGGCGTCTCCTCAGACTTGGAGGAGAAATTCCATTGTCTGGGTTTTTACAGTCCACAACATATTGAATTTTTTTCTCTATGGGAGCGGAGTGTATATAATTTTTTTCCCCTTTTGACAAACTCCTCTTGTCCTTATTACGTCTACCTCCCGAAGCTGGATTTTACACACAGTGACATGCCTGCTTTCCATCGTTAGATTCCTTCTTCTACATTCCATCTGTCTTTCCCTTTCTCTCTCGTTCATATGCCATGTAGCCTCAATTATCATTATTATTTTTTTCTTGCACAGAGCCTGAGGTTATGCGGTTGGCTTGTGGTTGGTCTTTTGCCAGCAGCTATAAATAGATTTGTGTCGGAGTTAGCATCTGAATGAGGGGGAGAGGCAGAGAAGGAAAAACCCTTTTTGGTATCCTGCTGGCTGCCTGCCAAACGCTGGCAGAGTGGAGCCGAGCTGCTGAGTGTTTTCAGAGGCGATCAAGTAAAGAGGAGTGAAGAGCTTGCTTTTTTTTTTTTTTTTTGTGTCTGTGCATGTGTGTGTTGTCTCTAGAAATAAAAGGGCCGTGAGGGTCTGTACGTTATCGTGCATCAGTACCTCTCCAGGCCAGCTGAATAGGACAGTGTGATTGTCATCATGGCATTCATTCATCCTCATTCCAGAGGAAGCAGCTGTTCATTACATTCTCATAGAACGGAAATAAGAATTTTTGCTGTACAAATGAAAACTAGTAGCAGTCAGATTTTCTTATTATACAGTAGTATGTAGTACTACAAGTATTCAGGATGGATTTATGTACAGTGACCTTGAGGTTGCATGTGTATATGAATGCGTTCACTGTAAAATGAGAGGGGTGCATTTTGGCAGGTTTGAGGAAAAAGAATGTTTTGCCAACTGATGCCTTTTTGTGTCACAAGGGTATTAACAGACGCACATTTCAAAATGTGTTATTTTGCACGCAGTATTTTGCTACAGTTAATAAATCAGCCTGAAGTTGTGTTTGTGGCACATGCGATATGCCGGTTGAGCTTTAATTAAAAAATAACAGCGGAGTGTTTGTGGAATCTTTTTATTTAAGAAGATTGTTGTTGTTAATGAGAAACGTTTAAACAATGCAAAAAGGTTTACTTTACAGTGCGGCGCCAAAAGCAGCAAAGCTTCATCAGCCTCCTCATCTTCCACTTCTGTAGTTGACGTCAGTGGCTTTTCGTAGAAATGGTAGTCCTTTTGTTTACACTCATAGATGCGCTTAACTGATTCCGACTGAAACAAATGATGTGATTGACTTTTTGTGTCAGCTTTTGCTCTTCAATGTGGTTATTTATGGCCATGCATTGCCAAAAACATAGAAGGTCAACGATTCTAAAAGAAGGTTCTTCGGAGTTGCAAGAAATTGTTTGATTATAGGCAACTTTGTGTGTCTGAAGAAAATAATTCACCAGATGAGTAAAAGCCTGAAAATGGTGTTTATTGCATTTTGCAGTGAAGCCTTTCATCTGAAGTTCTGGGAAATCCGTTCTCATACCCTGATAAACCCATTGCTCTGGGTCAATCTGGACTCAACAGATCACATGACCCTTTTTACATTGCTCCAAAGTTTTATCTTTATGCTCCTAGCAGGTTTAAGTGGTTCTTTTCCTGAAAAGTCCTGAAAGTTCTCATTACATTGTGTGCGCATGGAAAGGCTCCTACTTTCACTATTAAACATAGCTGTGATTTCTATTGTCAGTTTTTATTTTTTTTTACCATGCATTTTTACTCAGCAAGGAAGTGTTCTTCATTCATTCAATCTTAATTTTTTTCTGATCACGTTTCTTCCATGAAGTTGAAGGTTCAAATTTTCTTAATTGTTTCTAGTGCAGCCCAATAATTTAATCCTTCTCAAGGGTGTCTTTTTTATTTATTTATTTTATTTATTTTTTATTTCTTTTGGCTGTGCAGTGTATAAGGTTCTAAAACGTACAGGCTTTCTTTTCATCCTTTTCAGGATCTGCCATATGTTTCTCATTTGTATGTCAGTCAACCCCCTAAAGAGATTGTCGCAGCACCATCCAATAGCGCTAACACAGATTGGGATGCGTATCATACAAGGTGTATATCTCTCTCAGAAGTTACCTTTTATATGTACTCGTTCAAAGATAACTATGCGTTAATTCCTGATATTTTATGTATTTTTTAAATCCTGGGTTATGCTTTTCCCCCCTTTTTATATTAGAGTATTAATAAGCACTACCATTGGTATGCAAGGTATAGTGTCGAGCCCAGCATATGGTGGGAAGGCCAGATGTATGCCTATACGTGTCTGGGATGGTTTATTATCATGCAAAGTACTCATGGCCTTATCATTACTAGCCTTTGTGGTCAACAGACATGGGGTCATGGGCAGAGCTATTCAAATGTAAATGGGGGCGTGTGATCATATGGATTTTGTAATGTGTACTCTGTTGGAAGTGCAAGTAGTCCTAGGCTTTGAGTGCGTGAGCGTTTGTGCTGCTCATGAAGTTGTGCCGTGATCAGCTTTAAGCTCATTTACGATCACTTTGGAAGCTGCTAGGTAATTGTGTGGAAAAGAAATTTCTCCCGTGAAGCATGCCTGAGAACGTTTCATTTGCTGAAACGTGCACGGGCGAGCAGGACGTGCATCATGCGCCGAATGAGCTCTTCCTAGTGCTGTAATGATAGCATAGAAGGCTTGTTCATTTGCATGTGAAATGTCTCACTGCATTTAACTTGCCTAGGACGTGTGAAGACGGAACTTAGAAACGTGTCATTTTTGGTCTTGTGGACCTCCAGCTGCAGTGTAGGGAGAAAAACACCAAAGCCGCCATGTTGGCCTTTTGATAGCAGCAAGTTAGTCAGCTAACTGATGAGTAATGTGCATTTCCTGTATAGTCAGTGTTATGGACTGTCTGTACAGTATGTTGATCGAGCTCAATCATGTGCTGAACCTGTAGAAACCCAGAGTCCCTACTTAGAAATTACGAGCTGAAAGGAGCATTTTCTTAGATGTTTGCTGGTGTTTGGATTACAAATAAGTAGGTTGGAATTTCATGACTTCCTGTCAAATGCAGCATTTGTTTGACACGTGCATAATTTGGGGCATGCTCACCATTTTTGTTGGAAAACTTCCACTGTCGTTCAGGATGTGTCTTAAATTAGAGCTATGGATCATGTGTAGACTGTTGATTCCATTCAATTCGATTGCTTCTGGGTCAAAACCTGACCCATCAATTCAAGATGGATTACATTGCATAATTGATTAAATCCACAACCACAGTTTAAAACAACTCTGACCTTATAATTTGTTAGTGCTGAAGTCATGTCAGCTCTTCGGCCACCAATAAACTACATCGTACAAATTTTAAACCTTCATCTAACAGGTTGTCTTATAAGCTATTTGGGCAAAAACCTTGTTATGGAAAACAAACTAATTATTGTGTTTAGTTTTATGCCGCATTTTTTCTTACTTGTGCTTCTACCTGAAGCATAGCACCGTGAAGCTACATTTAAATGTCCACACTTTCACTTTTTGTAGACTGATTTGTTTTGGAAATAATGCTGTCATGAGTTGTCATGTAGCTGCAGTGCAAAGTGTTGGTGCCATAATGATAGTTCTGGTTAAATCTTTTTTTTTTTTTTTTTTTTTTTTTGTTATGAGCACAAGGGCATGAATATTACACACGCTGTGTTTGATGGTTGGTCGCTATGCAGTGCTCATGCATATGCTCATGCGGTGCTCAACTATATGTAATATTGCCTCGGGGTCTGTTTTTTCCCCCATTCTTTCTTTAATATTATTTTTTATTTGCAAGATTTGCGCGTATCAGATGAAATAAGGCAGCGAGTCGTTTTTGGCCCTAAGGCCTGGAGTTTGACAAGTGTGGTTTGTGTGGACGTATGTGATTAATGGAACATCATTAATCATGGATTATATTACTCCATTTTTTTTTTCTCTCTCGGCTTACGGTTCAACAATTTTACTTGTCAAGATTCCAGACAAACCGCAAGACTTGCTGTCAGTAACGAGAGCGCTGTTTTTGGGCAGACGGTTATTTTTGAACGCTTGACTGGCAGCAAACAAACAAACCGCAAATCTTTTTTTTCCCCCCTCGAACAAATGGTGTAATGAGTCATTAAGAATAGTGGTATGGATACTGTAATCACTGCTTAATGTGTCTGGAGGTTGCATTGATTGTAACATTTAATGGGAAAAAACGTGACCTGTGAGGTGTTTAAGTGCGAGCTGATCGTTTTTAAAAACATGCTCAGACTACACCGTATATAGGAAATGAATCATGTAAGATGAATGTACCTTTACAAGTCCACTGTAATACCCTAGATTGCACTTGAAAGTTTATTAACCTTGTATCTAGTGCTGCACAATTAATCGCATAGAAATAAAAAAAAATTGAAAAAAAAATGCAGTAATGAACGCATAGTCAATAATTTATGCGAAGTTTTGCATGAAGTACTTTAAACATTACCTGTGGACTTGAAGACTAGTGCTAAAACTGTACAATCAAAAGCTTCGTTCATCAGTACATTGTTTGTTTTATTAAAATGCCGGCGTGTGCGGTTTCGGTGCCCGGAAAGGTGCTTTTTGAATAGCGGTTAGCACAGTGGCTTCGCACCTTGTGCATGGAGTTTGCATGTTCTCCCTGTGCTTGGTTTGGTGGGTTTCCTTCGGGACCTCCTGTTTCCTCCCACAGTCAAAAGACATGCAGATTAGGTTAATTGGCGTTCTCAAATTGCCCGTAGTGTGTCAGTATGTGCGCGTGTCCTGCGATGATTGATTGGCACCATGTCCAGGGTGTACCGTGCCTCAAGCCCGAAACCTCCAGATGCAGGATAAGAAAATAAATGAATGACTTAATAGGAAGCATTTGCTGGCATCATGTTGAAAAAGACGACATCAAAGAGATGACGAAATCACAGATGAAATCGCACGTTAGTGAGCGGTGGTCATGGTGGCCATGTTGTGGAAGAGGGATTTCACAAACGAATAAACACATGGGACCGGATCTATTAGTTGCAACTATTTCTAGTGCCATTATGTGCTTCTAGTCTATATAAATAGGTTAGTAACTATACAAAATCGTACGTTTAATAATTACCAATTGTAGTTTAAATCGTTTAAATGATTTCGATCACTGTCTGAGCCATCACTCTTTCATTACGCAAGTCTATGGTAAACCTACTTTGTAGAAGATGGAAAAAAAAAGAAAAGAAAAGCACAGGTAACACAATCGAGCATTGTTGTTGGCTTTGTAATTCGACCTCAAACATCAGCTTCTGTCTTTTTGTTGGCCGTCAGCCCTCCCACATTTCCCAGTCATCCTGTTCATTTGTAAAACCGAGCAGCTGCTTCAACAATAACCCTTTCCACAGTGTTCATGCTGCGCGCCGTCAAAAGCGCATTCATTAAACCTGACTTTGGTGGAACGCTAGGTATTTGGCAGTGCGAAGGCCAGCTGCGCTGCTCCAAACACAGTGTCTAAAAAGCCTGACCTGTTTGGTCTTTATCAAATCTGAATGGACAGTCAGAGATTCATGCGAGTTCTTAGATTGACCAGCGCTCTATTTGCTCGCAGCCCGGTAAAACAGTATACAAGAAAGCAAGAAAGATAATTTTAGAAGGGATGACATTCCCAGATGTCCCAGTTCATCCAGCCGGGCTGTTTGGGGAATAGGATTACACCGCTACCGGGGGATGTTGCGTAATGTGGAAGACTTGGCTTATGTTACACATTTTCCTTTCAGAGCCAACACAATGCATGCCAATGTGTGATTTTTAGTTTGGAATGAACTAGAATCTCGACAGCAGGCTTAATCAGTATTTACTTTAAAAACAAAAAACAAAAACTGAATGTTTTCTTTGATTTTGCTGCAGAGTAAGTTCATTTCATCAGTATTGTCTCTTGAGTTCTACTACTGTTGAGTGTGGTATGATGGAGGGAAAGAAGGATTTTGGAGACTTATTTAGGGGTGAAGGAGTGTAGAATTGTACGCACACTGCACTGCTCTGTGCTCGCAAATACATTTGCGTGCGCGAGCGCAGCACCTAGCTCGATGATCTCTGGTACCGCTCGAGCCGGCTGCCACTCAATCTCTATGGTAAAGATCCTGTTTAAATGTCAAAGCATGAGCTTTGAGAACTGACAGTGAAATTCTGGTCATATTTTTCAGTCTATCTGTCTATAATACCATGAGAACTTCAAGTGCTTCTGAGAAGTCACTCAGTAGCCCAGTGATTGGATGTAGATTTGGGACGCTAAAGAGCAAGCCGGAGGTGACCTGAGCAAGGAAGTACCTTCTGAGAGAGGATGTGAGGAAGAAGCTCGAACTAGGCTGAAAAGGGGAACCTCAGCTTTTCTAATAGCAATGTAAAAAAAAAAAAAAGTGGGTTACTACACTGTGGTGCCAGTAGCATAATAATGTCAGCCCAGTTTTATTGGACGCATCTTTTAATGTGTGTACAAATCAGCGAGATATATAAAATAAGTGTGGTTTGTTTCTTCAGAAATGATTTCTGCTAGTGGAAGAAAAAAAATAAACAGAACATTTCACCATATGTTCACAACGCCACTTACTCAGTATTCATTTCTTGTTCTTAGAACTGTTGTATAAAATCAATATCGCACTGACAAGAATGACATTATACTGCATATCGACTGGTGATTACCAGCGAGTGAATCAGTACTACGCTTAATTATATGGTCAAACAGTGCCAAGTGTGTTGAAAGTGTTCAGTATGAGGACCATAGTCTTTTTGATTGTACCAACAGTTGTCGGGTATCAAATCGTCCCAGTTAGTTTACCCACTAAACCAAGGTGAGACTCGACCTTAAACTGTTTTGGGGAAACGCTGATGTGTTTAGGGTACCTGAGAGTTGCAATATTTATGTTGATTCTGATTGAACAATTCAGATTTTTTTTTTTTCAAATGAGTCCAATCAACATTTTCGATTTTTCTCTGATAAACACAGCATGTCATGAAGGATTCAAATTCTCATTGAAAGATTTTCAGCTCTACAGCTCCTTAGTGGCGCAACCAAGAAGTATTTGTCCCATCACCCAGAGATGATGGGTTTGAATGTCACTGCCATGTGGTCAGGACTGTAAAGGCGTTTTCACATTAGGGACCTGAGATTGTTATCGAGTACACTTTTTTTTATTAGTGAGAACACAAGCGTTTTGAGCTTGAGTCCCGTGGTCTTGAGGGTACCTGGGCCATACGCTGAATCTGAAGCTGTACCTGAACACAAAAGTGGACCACTGTTTAGAATGGGACATCAGTGTTTTATCTGTGTCTTCTGACCTAGACAGCCATAGCTGATAAAGTTACGAAGGCAGACAAGAGTGTTGCTCTTGACTTTGTTTCCGAAATATCAACAATAAGTAGCATAGCGCAAAGATTGACCCCCTCATTCTCTAATTCTCTTCTGTTTAATGGTGGCTTGCAAACTAACTGTGTGCATACTGCCACCTGGTGTATCGGAGAGTGAAAATACGCGAGTGTACTTGAATACGGAGAACAATAATAAAGAGAACACTGGCCTTCGGGGGATTAGGTGAGAGTAATCTTTCCTGGTCACAGTACAGATCAATCGTGCCTAGTTTGAAAGCACCCAGTTGCTCTTGCTTTTAGCGATGGAGGGATAGGGAGGGGTGGCTTTTTGTCCATCACAGGTACCGTAGCAAATCACGGCCATCTTTGGAGCTCATGCATGCGGAAGTGGGTGGATAGCACTTTTTTCTGAGTGTGAACAGTTGTTGGCTTCGCATGCCTCAGAGGAAGCATGTGATATCCTTCAGCCGACCTGGTTGATAGCCTATACGTGGTAAAGGTGATGACTGAAAGCAATGGACGCTCCACGAGAGAATGTTGAAAGGGACGGGGCTTCCAGGTGTCAGTTATGTTATAGTTTAAAACACTTAGGCAGAGGAAAAAGGACGCTCTGAAACTCATGCTAGCGTTTTCTCAAGTGTTTACAAGTGGGGCTCTGGTAATGTAATATAATTGGTGTAAACATTATGGTAGAGTACGATTGTGTAGAGATGGATGAGAGTTTCAAATACATTTTTCTTGCATTTCTAATGAAATTCACTGGAGTTACTTTGGAAGCATTTCCTCCGGTCTTCATTGTGCCAGGAGTTCACTGCTGCCGCATGATGGATGGTACACTTCTTTCTCAGGCACTTCTTTGTGTCTGGGCTCTTTCTCAATGTGTTAATGGACTCTGGGTAACAATAACAGGCCTTTTCTCCATTACTGACAAAGCAGCTATTGCACACAACTGGCATCTTTCTCGCTCCTCTGTCTGCACTGAACTCGTGTTTACGCTCCCTATTTTTCCAAAGAAGCGCTCCGAGGCAGATGTTGTTAATTAACTTGTAATGCGCTCCTACGGAATGGACAGCTGTGCGAATGAATTTATCGTATCACCGCGTCCAGGACAAGCACAGTGTTTAAAGATCAGCGATAAAAAATGGAGTCTTTTCTGCCTTATGCTGAGTCACGCACACACATGTGGAACTGTAGACTTTGTTCTCCCAGAGGAGAGGTGTGTCATTTATTGATCTTGACATCTTAAAGGCACCAAGCTTACTAGTTACTTCACTAAAGTTTAGTTTCCTAGTGTTACCAGTTTATGAAAAAGACTCCC
>JAQMYJ010000033.1:26034655-26046822 GCA_030014305.1 Clarias laeviceps
GTTTTACCTTTTTTGAAAAATAAGTCCCCCCCCCCCCCTCCCCCCTTTTCCCCCCCGCTGTGTTATGATCTGGAACACAGGTTTCTCTGTATAAATCATTTTCATTTGTTGAAATTCTTAACGTACGACAATTTGAAAATGGAAAATTGTATGTCTCTGTGCCTCAGAGGACACCCATGTCGTTAGCAATTCATTACCCATTCACTGCTAATGCTGCTTGAAAGCTAGTTATCAGGAAAAGTCCAGCTGGGTAAATATATGCAGCGCGCTGCTGCCGAATTCAGAAAAAAGCCCCTGTTATATTTGCGACCCTTTGCAAGCTTAAGGCAGCGCAGTAGAGAACCTGGTTTGCTAATTGGGATATATATTTTTTTGTTCACTTGTCAGCTGCAGTGTGCGCTACCTCCCCTCGTTACTCCGTTCGTTCTGCTGAGCGCTGAGAGGATGGGAGAATGAGCTCGAGGACCTCGACTGAACTAGTTTCTTTGCTAGCAGTCTGCCGTTCAAGTAGTTCTGTATGCCAAGAAGCGGAGTGCAGCACTGGAGTGCACTGACAGGGCCGCGCACGGGAGCACATCTCAACAGCACAGGCTTTGGCTCAAACTCAATTCAGGACTATACAAGCCAAAAACCTGGCACTGTTCGGAAGGGAAGAGCAATCCTGGCCTCAATGAAGACTATTTGCACGGAGTTAAGGGTTGAGACGGAGAGTTGTGGAAAAGTTGAATAATAAATAGCGGATTTTTTTTTTTATTGATAAATGTCTGAGATGATCAGAGGTCATCACGTATGCAACTGCTTGTTCATGTTAAGCAAAATTGATGTGTGTGTCTTGTTGCCAAAAAGCATGAAAGAAACAAGATTTGGTAATGAATACGACGATGTACAAGTTGTTAAAATCCCCAGACGCACTGGCAGGTGCAAGCATACGGTACATTCCTCACGCCGATAACTCAGAGCTTAAATAAATAAGCATTTGTAGATTGCAAGTTTGAAACAGATTGCAAGTTTGAAACCTGATGATAGAGTTTAAACCCGATCGATCACAAAGACACAAGACGGTCATGACCATCTGTGAACTCATTTATGGAAAAGATGACAGACAAGCTTTTTTTTTTATTTATTTTTTTTTATTATTAATTCAGTTTAGTTTGTCACAAAGTAGTTTAGTAGAAAGATGTAAATTAGGTAAAAAAATGAGAAATAATAATAGAGGTGGGGAAAATCGATTGAGTGATGTATCGCGATTCCTTTTACGTACTGAGATTCCTTTTGTGTGGCGATACATGTATAACTACACTAACTTTAAAATCAATTCTTTAAAGATTTATTTTAAAGTAATTATTATTTTTTTGCTGTATTTTTGCTTTTGAGATGGAAATATGCTGCAGTTCCTCTATAATCCTATAAGTGGTGCACGTTAAACGTTCACATATTGGCAATTTGTTTAGAATTGTAACAAATTATGGAAAAAGTATAGAATTGGTATATCAATAAAATCAGAACAAATTGAATCGCCATCTAGGTATCGCGATATCATGTCAGATGCTCCCTAGTAATTCCCCTAGTAATAAGTGAACAGGTTAATGATTAGTCACTATATAAATAATGAACTTATGAGCTTGTTTATTATAGATTTAAATTAATAGTGGAAGTTATTAACTGTTCAGTGACAGAGAGACTAGAGTGCAAAATTATTCAAAGCCTCTCTCGCTAAGACTACCCAAGGAAGAACATCTATAGCAGTGTTTATGGTTTCTATGTGGTCCCACAACAGTGATGTTTAGCCTGTCTGTCTGGAACCATCCTCAGCGGCAAGAAGTGATATTCAGGTGATAAGAGCACTAACCAGAAGTAGGGCATCAGGATGAATCAGGCAGGTCTGGAGAGCAGCATGTGGAGGATAAGAGAGAAGGCGGAGGGCAGAGAACACAGATTATAAGGTTCGCTCTTTGTCAGGTGAAGACAGCAGGCATTGTGTGACCGTCAGATGATGGTGGAGACCCGCTTATGGGGGTTATTTTGTAAATAAACAAATAAGCTGAATGTACTGTATGTTAGTAAAAATAATCCACCACAACAACCACAAATCAGTACAATGATGCAGTAGAAACAGTATGGCTCGTATGCAAGATTTAAAACCACGTATGCATCAGGAACTTGTAAAGCATCTTAATCTCCCAATATGGACGTAATGCTTGAAAATCGGTAAGATATAAAGAGGCTGAGGCACCTGAAAGTGCATTCAGAGTGCTGATCCATAACACGGGATGCATCAGTATGACTGAGTCTTGCTGAATTAATACTCACAGTGAGTGTGGGGTTGCTACACATTTCTAGTAATCTGATGTGAGATAATAATTACTAAATCTGCGCAAGCTCATTACTCAACTCCTCCCATTTTCTCTCACTGCGATAATATTCCCCTGCTACACTAATGCACTTATCCCTGCGTTTCACTGGTGCTTGGATACCAGCAAGGTAGAAAGTTTTCTCTGTATGCTTGTGCCATGATGAGACTGGCCTCCCAGGAACTCCTTTAATGGAGAAATAAAATTTGTCAATTATTTGAAGGTTCGGGCATTACGCTGTCTGAATGTTCACGGAAACGACTGCAGTGGGCTCCGAGCCACCTCAGCCAGGGTCATCATTCACAGATGTACGGCCTTCTTTAAAACGTTCGCCCCATTTAGATTTTACTACAGCTAAGAGTCTCATTACTGTATTGTGTTTGAAGTCGTCCGTAAATGTCAGTCAGTTTTACGTCTTTTACAAGCCCTGGTTCGACTTTAACACCCCGATATTGGTTATTCGCATATCTCCTATCTGGAGAAAACACTTATGTACATACTGTACCTGTTAGTTTTATTGTGTTACTGTTTGTACTTTAGTTTATTTGAATAAATTAACTTAATGATAACGCTAAACTGGTCTTTCCCTATATTAAATTTTACTGTAGAAGAAATGTGGGGGGGAAAAAAGATTTTCTGTCTTATTTAGTAGTGTCCATATATGCCCCCCCCCCTCCCCCTCCGCCGCCCTAAGCTAACAGGGTTGGCACCGGCTACCACGTGCTACGGTGCATATGAAGCTGCTGACAATGTCTTTTTGAATTGCTGCTCTTGCATCATTAGGGAACGGTGTAACACTCGGAGGAAGTGCTATCCAATCCCTTCCACTTGCGTGAGCGTGCAGAAAACCCATGATTGGCTAGTGTCGCTATGATTGATGTGGGAGTACAAGTAAGATATCCATCCCCCTGCCACCTACCCAAGAGAGCCCGGCAAAATCTGCTCTCTCGGATACAGATGGCTGTAGCATCACCTGGGAGTCGAACTTGCAATCTCCAGATGATACTGTTGAATCTATTTCATTTGCACCACTCGGGAGCTTGAAGAATGGAATTTTTAAGAAAAGGCACCTTTAATGACCACATCAGGGCCCGCTAGAAATACATTGAGACTTTAAAAAAATTTTTAGACCATTTTCTACTCAGTAATGAATGTCCATGGATGTCTTTGGTCAGATTTTGAAAACTGTATTTATATTAGCCACATGATTTTGTGCTTGAGATTTTAGTCATTATTACACGATTAAATTTTTTGAGCTCAAGGATGGGAAGACTTTTTTAAAATTTTTTTTTTAAATGCTTTGATTCAAATGCTGCCTGTACTGAATGCAGTTTTCACTCTCCTGTACATTATGTGAATAATATGAGTCCAGATGGTCTTTCTGCCTTTTGGTCTCAGTATTCTACACTTTTATTTAATCATCCCTTACAGCCAGATCCTCACGTTGGCACACAGCCTTGAATGACGAAAAGACGTGTAAGGATTGAGTGAGAGTGAACGGTCTGGCCGAGCTCCTCCTTGTTAGACCTGAAACTGTCGGTTTGTGTGCAGTTTGAACAAACACGTGATACCAGGCTTTTCTTGACTTAATTGTCTTTTACAGCCCATTTTCCTCTTAATGCTTAAATGCATTTATGCATTACATTATTTTGGTTATTCAACCTTCTATCAAAGCTTCAGTTAAGCAATCTAAAACCTGTAAAAACTTCAGCTTTTTTTCCCCTTTTAACATTTCCTTCTCTTTCTTTCTTGCATACAAATGCATAGATATGAGGATTAAAAACCATTAAAGCAGTTAAAATCCATTAAAAAAAAAAAAATCGGAATGTCAAGTCCTCAAATCCACAGCATGCAGCCGGACAGGCAGTTTAATCGCATGAAATGAACTCACCTCTCTGTTATCTGCACTGGGATTTGTAGATTAAAAAGCCGATTCATCTCATTTCTGGATCTTAAAAAAAAAGAAAGAGAAAAAAAAAAAAAGCTTTGCGTTAATTTGTTTTTAATCGCGTCTGGTGTTCTGGACGTGAACCCACGCTCGCTGTGCGTCAGCTGGTGCTTTACAGTCGAGCGCTGAGATCGTTGTTCGAGCCGGTACTGTTGTGAGATCGTATGCTGTGGTTTTGAAACTGTTGTACACATTAAATTACTCTCTGATCTTTCAGTCAAACCTTAGGAATAAAAATAAAGAGAAATAGAGTCTGCTAGGTAATTACACAAGTCACGGTCCAGCTATTTTACTTATTCAGAGGTGGAACTGTTCAGCTCAAGCTCACCATACACTTTCAGAAAGCTACTCCAGCAGCCTTTAGCTGAGGCCCCACCTGTAGCAAACTCGATCTGCATCACCGGCTGCTGGCTGCCCTGAGGTAATCACTGGTGACCGGCTTCACCAAAAGAAAACTTTAATAGCAGCAAGTCTTGTTTCTCTGACTTTTTTCTTCTTCTTCTGTTTCTGGCTGTGTTTGAATGTGAGGCACCGGAGTGCTGAAAAAGATGTGAAAAAATGAAACATTCTACCTGGTGCCACTTTATCAACCCCCTCTTCTCTAGAGAACCATGAGATCCTTTGTTAAATGTTATCGCATTTTATTCTAAAGGCAGAGTCTCTTCTTTTAAATGTTCTGACTGTCTTAGGACAATCATATTTGGATAAAAAAAAAAAAAAAACATTTTCAAAGCACGTTTTAAGCCATTAAGCGACGCTCCCTCATGCAGGACGGCTGTCGACACGTAACTGTTTTGCACATCACGGGCTGTCAGTTTCTCTCGTGGGGATAAATATGCAAGAGATGAAGATTACCAGTGGTAACCCGGTGAAGTGGATAAGAGTGGAATTAGGGAGTGAATGGTCTTGCATATATAATATATAAATAAAGGAATGCTCATTTATCTCTGTTGACTTCAGGGAAAAGGACATCCTGTAGAATTAAACTTTGATTTTAATTTGTTTTTTTTATTCTATATTTGGTAGAGACGTTTCATGTATTTGCATAGCCAAGACTTTGATACATTATTGAAAGTGATCAAAAGTTTCTTCACTGGAGTATTATTAGATTTTTCTATGTTTTTTTCCTCACGTTTGAAAGCGCTAACCTCAAACATGCTCTTCACATTTTATTCAGGTTTATTTTATTTTACAAAAAGTATAAATGTCCATATTATTTAACCGAGGTTTTATTGAAAATAGTTATGTGCAATTTGTTAGTATTAACAATTTCTAAATGACCTAAAAACTCATCAGGAAGCAGACCATGATAAAACACACAGTTAGCAGCAGGACAGCTCTAGTCATCGGACGGTTCATTAAAGCTAAAAAACAAGAATGTGTGCAAAGTAAATACACACTTCAGGCTTATTTTTTTAAGCTCGCTTTCACCCCCTCAGTCTCAGTGCTTTATTCTGGACATAGTGCCATTGTATCATATAGTATACGAGTAGTATAAAAGTATTGTTTAGAATTGTAACAAAATTTGGAAAAAGATTGATTTTGAATTGATTTTTTTATTTTTTTATTTTTTTGTGATCCTGACAAAATCTCAATACAAATTGAATGGGCACCTAGGTATCATGATAACATCGTATTGGCTGTTCCCTAGTGATTCTTGTCCCGACAATCTGCAGTGTATTTATTTAATCATGGTTCGAACACTGATTTGATGCCCCAGGCTCCAGTTACTAACTGATGTTCTGCTCTGTGTGATAACTAAAGGACGTTATGGACAGTAAACAACAACAACAAAAAAAAAAAATGACTAATAGTTATATAACAGTAAGACAAATCACAAATCCCCCAGTTGACTTTTTAGGGTTTTTCTTGTTTTGTTTTTTTTTGCCTACCATGCAACACTGTCATTCATGGTTTCTTATTTATGGTCTATTAAAAACCTTCCACCAATCTAAAGCTATACTTAAACACCAGGTGGATTCACTAATCTGATTGGTCAAGCACCGTCCCAAGAGTGTCTACACAGAGCTCCAGATGGCAACTGAAATTCTCACAGATGTGCCATTTTTTTTTTTTTTTTTTTTTTTTTTAATGTTTTGCGACGGTTCCTAAAAGTACCCAAAAGACATGCAAGGTCTTTAGTCCTGTTATAGACTTCCCTCTCCTGCATCTGCCTGCCCGGCACAAAAGGTACATGACCACGCACGATACGTGCAGCAGGGCTGCCTACAATTATGAGAGCACTTGCGAACATAACAGTTCATCAGCTGTCATACCTTCATGAAAATTTCATAGCTGAACCAGGCCTTGCTGTACTATCACATGCGCCCACGGTGTGTATATTGGATGCTCGCACCGACAAGCAGCTCAAGAAGAGATTAATTTAACTTTTAATTTTAGTTTCACATTTCACATTAATTTCAGTCACATTACTGTCATATTATTGAAGCGAGGTTTTATTGAAAATAGTTATTCTTTTAAAATATCGACAGCTTTTAAAACCCGCGCAGTGCTATGAGTATCACGAGTAATCTTGCTCTTTCCGTTCCATAATGAATCTTTTTAGTAATGACGTCCATCGTCTTTTTTTTATTTATTATTATTATTATTTTTTATGTAATATATTCATTTGATATTTTATTTCAATACTGTGATATTTCCACAATAGCAGCAACGGGTATCTGAAGTGCTTATGCTACCACGGTAACCTGCTGCTGCTACTGTGGAAATTTCACGTTAAAAATTAAATATTAAGTTATTTCTTTTATTGAAATACAAAAATGATGCATAATATTGCAAGATATTTAACTTAGGAATGAATGTGATTTGATAAATGTTTTTTCATAAAGATGGATTCTTTCATTACTATAAAGATTAATATTACACAGATTAATAGCCTTTGTAATATTAATGAATTATTGATCATGTACAAATGATTATTACTGTCATTATTAAGTAAGTTTAATATTATTTTGTGATGAGATTAACGACAGATCTTGTGTGAGCTCCATGTTAGTTTGCCCTCCAGTAAGGTGCAGTGACTGATGGGTAATTTTGCTTGTCCACTTCTGGCAATGTGATGACCTGTTGTGCACTCGTTTCTTTTACGGCTCACAGTTCTCTTTGCACTCCTTATGGTTTGGAGACTTACTTAAGTTGGCTGAATCCGGTCCACTTTGCAAGGAGCTCCTAGCCAATCAAAAAACAACAAATAACTTCATCACTTGCTGCCCATCTAAACCCACCTACACATCAACCAGTGTACGTTCTCAGGTACACTTGTCCCAAAGACTCCTATGGTACATTCAATCGCAGATTCAATCACAATACAGTGCCAGTCAAAAGTTAGGACACAACCTCCATGTTCATGGGCTGAAGGCATATGAAGTTCTGCGGTGAACATTTGATAGTTGAGATGTTTCTGCTACTTATGCTTTGTTAAAATGGCTCTAATCTGAGGTGCTGCTTCTTAATTGGTGATTTTTTTTTTTTTTTAAGCTGGTAACTCTAAATGAACTCTGCAGCAAAGGTAACTTTTGGTCTTCCTGTGATGGTCTACATGAGAGCCAGTTTCCTCATAGTGCTTGATGGGTTTTGCAAATGCACTTGACAATACTGTTCTTGCAAGAACTTTTTCAGATCAGCTGACCTTTAAACCATTGTTGTTCTTAAAGTACCTAATGCCATATGTGTCATTTTCATAGTTCCAAAAAAGATCCAATAAAGTAGAAAAGAAAAAGAAAAAAGATCCAATATTGCTCTAGAATGTATAAAATAAATCATTAAACAAAATAAAACCATTGAATTCGAAAGTGTGTCCAGACTTTTGACTGGTACTGTACGTGTCAAAATAATCACAATATTTTTAATCAAATTATGCAGCCTTGATATCTGCGTTTGTTAATGGCCGTAGATACTTTTCATGAATATAACTTAAGAATTAAAATGTAAAAGTCTGCTTGTAAATTTTACAATTTTCCCTGTGGTTTCCTGGAGCAAAAATAAACACAACATTTTGCCATTTTGTTTAGGAAACATCACTTAATTGATATCACATTTTTGTTTTATAGATCTTGTGTACAAAAGCGGTAATATACTCTGTCATGCGGTTATACTGAACGTTGTAGCACTAGCAGTACTTGGCCGTTGGTAATCGCCGCCATGCTGGTATTCAGTATAACACTTTCTTGCTCTTGATATTGCTTAATATTACCAGGCCTGTATTTTGCTGATTTATGAGACCAATAACAGTTTTGACAGCGTGGGAATGAAAAACCTCAGTTACTCCTTGAATGAGCTGACATCTCAATTTTGTATTTTTCATAAAAAGTTCTCTGAAGTTGCCCTTTAATCTTTTAAAATAACTCTCACTAATGCAGACGAGGAGGCTGAGACATCAGACATTATACTTCAGCATTCAGTGATGGTGTGTGAGTGGTGTTTACCGTCGTCCACGTTTACATTAGCGCATTGTGAGATTCTGCTGTTACTTCGGTTTCTAATGATTATTGTAACGCCAGTCTAGGAGCTACATGTCACGGCTAATGTGGTGGTTTCCCGGAAACCTCATTAACTATATAAAAGAAAAAGTTGCCTCCAAGTTAACTGCATGTTAGACGAGCTAGTTAAGTGCATTAATCCAGAGAAAGAAAAATTATCGAGTTGCTTGAATATCCGTCCAAGAGTTGAGGCGACTCTGCATGGCCACGTTTGCCATAACGACGGCTTTAATGTCTAATAATTATGTGCTAATTATTAAAGCGTCTGACTTTAATTGGTGTATTAGTACAGTCGTTTGAAAGTTTGTCTGTGTGTGTATGTGTTATAGAAAAAGAAATCGTCTCAGTAACTGCAGTGCCTGGAGAGCAGTAATGCTGGCCTTATCTTCATGACCATACAGTACTTTTCTAAACTTTTCTAAAATACCAGCAGCAGCTGTAGGGCCGAGTGATTTTGATTTAAATGAATCTTTGAATATGATTTAGATTATTTTTGGTTCTGAAATAATACAGCTGACACTGTATGCTGTTAATTATATTTTTATATTTTTATTTATTTTTTTATTATAAGTTTTTATTTAAAAAAAAAAAAACATTAATTGCACTATTTGCCATAGACTGTGTAGTAGCTATTTTTGTGCAGCTTAGTCAAGCATTCGTTCCTGACAGTGAAATAGATATGGTTCTGTAATTACAAACACAATCTCAGTAAGAGATGCTAATGATAATCATTTAACCTGTTAATTGCTATGAAGAATCGAGTTTAATTGGAGACACGTGACAAGCACGTTCACAATAAAGAGTGATGCATGAATGCCCGTTTTTCTATGCCGCAGTGAGATGGAAAAAAAATCCCAGCTTTTCAGAATGTTGCTCATTTACCGCAGGTCATGTGACAAGAACCAACCAATCAGCTTCCCCCATTCCCTGGCGATGGGATAAAGATAAAGTTTTCTAACTGGATGTGAACAGCCCGTTAAACGATAACCTTTGGTTTTACATGTAGTGGCAAGGACGACAACCGAGCTGGAACCTGATGTTAGCCTATCTATCATTACTAGCTGGGCTCCTTACATTCTCACTGATGGCTTATTTAAATCGTCAGGTCTGTGGGATTTCTTTTGTGAACACGGCCTGCTTACAGTCCACTTCCCCTTGCACAGATCTCCGTCACAGACCTCATCACTGTTTCTAAAACACTTTCATTAAACCGATCTTCCTACAGAAAGAGTGTGAGTGTGGGGGGGGGGGAGAGAGAGAGAGAGGCGCTGAGCGAATCAGTGCTCTCCGCAAAAAAAACCCAAAAAAACATTTTATTCAAATAATAAGGAAATAGAAAATGAATATGTGGCGGCCATAAATAAATCGGTGTGTGCAGAAACGCTGGATTGTTCCGCTAGAACTGTTCAACTAAAACGTAACACACAATTCTCCCTCAGTTTATCATTCATTATTAATAATTAATTGATTGTTAATGTGGTTGAGTGCCGGTTCAGGAACAGATTTTTTGATTTTTTTTTTTTTTTACTTTTTTGAAAATCTTGTTAAAACATTCATTTGAATTACTTGGATTATTTGTGAAAATCTTAGAAGTAGTAGTAAAGTCAGTGTTATTTCTTTTAGTTTGCTGCATATGCGAGTGTGTGTGCTGTACGTTGACTGAGAAGTGCAAAACAAAATAACAAAACCGAAAAAATACTATTTATTTATTTTTTTTGTTTTCAAAAATATATTCAAAAATCAAAAACACAATAAAAAAACTGAATTTTTTATTATTATTTTTTTTTACAAATTCAAAAACAAAATACAAGACTGAAAAAAAAATTATACATTTCAAATCCGGAAACACAACAACAAATCCAGAAACAAAATATCAAATCAGAAAACACAATTAAATTCAGACAACCGGAAAATGTAGGTATAGTTAAATTCTTATCGCTGATTGGACGGGACATCTTCCACTCAAGATATACAAGAAGATCTGTAGCCACATTGCATGTGAACGTCAATGAGGCTGCAGTACTTCCTGTATATTTTGAGTGACCGATGTCTCGTCCAACAAACGAGACATCAACAAACCGGAAAAGGTAGGTTTAGTTTGCGCCTTTGAAGACTTTTATTCGCAAACTATACATACCTTTTCCTGGTTTGTCTGAATTGTCGTTTTGTTTTCTGATTTTGTGCATATGTTTGTGCGTGTGTGTGCGTGTGTGTATGTGTATGTGTGTATATATATATATATATATATATATATATATATAAAAAGTGTGTGTGTAAAAATGCCATAAATACTGAAGGTGGACATCAAAGTTGTGATAAAATAAATGATGGCTGTAATTTATTGGAGTGAACATGTTGAAATTGAAAATTGGAGCCACATTTAGATTTTTTTCCCCCCCTTGCTATAATCTTTTCCTACACGTGCACGTGTTTCTTCACAGGCCCACATCCACACACACACACACATACACACACACACACACACACACACACACACACACACACTATACGCCTGCACGTTTTATTAAAAAGAAAAAAAAAGGAAGACAATACAAGGTCAAAACTATCATATAAAAAAATTATTAAATCCTACGCAGTTTATTACCTTTATGATCTAATTATTACGCAGCTGATTAATGCTCTGTCTGCACCTGAAACCACAAAAGGAAAAACCTTTTGCTCTTTCAGGTTTTTAAATAAAAGCTAAAAAGTAAAAAAAAATAAAAAATCCTCATGGGAACCAGCCAAAAGCTCTTACAAGGTCAGAACTCTCAGATATTGCTTTCATCCCTGTAGGGACATCACCAAGATAGATAGACTCATACACCCCCGCCTGGGTACATGCGACACCGTCTTATCATTGTGAGGAAATCCGGTCATTTTTTTCATCTCCACAATGGGCTAATATGCGCTCCCACACACACAAACATATATATACACACACACACACACACACACAACACATAGACACAAACACACAGACAGACCCACACAGATCAAATTCCTCTTTTGTATATGAACAAACACGGTGTGAGGAAACTCGGCTGAAAGCTTCAATTTGTCTGCCGTTGATGGAATGCCAGTTCTTTTGTTTTGTGGTTTGCAGCCTCTGTTTCCAATTACAGCGCACGGCCTCGTCAGGAACGTCAGAGTGCTATTTGAGGTTTTGTGTCAGGGTTTTCTGTGTTCGAGGTCCGTGTGCTCACTCACACAGTAGCGGAGGGGTTGGTCTTTAGGGGACGTATAAAATGAGATCCAGATCTCTGTCTCTCTCTCGTTCACTCTCCTTTTCGCTCGTTCACACACACACACACACACACACACACACACACACACACACACACACACACACACACACACACACACACA
>JAQMYJ010000033.1:26071510-26105137 GCA_030014305.1 Clarias laeviceps
TCCTCTGAACATGTCCAAACCACCTCAATCTGGCCTCTCTGACTTTATCTCCAAAACATCTAACATGGGTTGTCCCTGATGAACTCATTCTTCATCCTATCCATCCTTGTCACTCCCAAAGAGAACCTCAACATCTTCAGCTCTGCTACCTCCAACTCTGCCGCCTGTCTTTTCTTCAGTGCCACTGTCTCTAAGCCGTAGAGCATCGCTGAGAACTCTTCTCCTAAGAAAGTAGTTGTTGCTATTTGCTTTAGAAATGGTAGAGAATTAAGTCGCATGTTGATTGTACATTCAAAGTCAGATAGAGCATGCTGAGACTATTACAGCTTGCTTTTAAAGGCAACTAGGTGAGCGGATTCACATGCATGAACATGTCAAGTAGTCAATCATTATTGTCAACCCCAGGATACTCACAGCACTGCAAAGACAATGATAATGAACTCAAAAAGGAGTATTTCTTTTTACACTTGTTTTTCATGCTTGTAAAAAAAAAAAAAAAAAAAACTGCAGTTCATTTAGAGTGTTTTTGCCCTTGTTTAGGACCCGGGTCCAGCCCCTTCGTCTCCTCTGATAGGACTGAAACCCCTGCAGTTACTGGAGATTAAGGCTAGAGGGCGCTTTGGCTGTGTATGGAAAGCCCAGATGATGAACGAATACGTAGCTGTGAAGATCTTCCCCATTCAGGTTTGTTCTCACGCTTCGTTTCTGTTAATCACATTCCAAAGGATTCAACCTGCCAAAAGACAGCTAGACACACAGACAGCACTGTACGCTAATGACCACACCGCTGATGATTTCCTCATTATTACGCACCAGAACTTGATTATGGTTTTTCTAATGCTTGCCACTATTTTACTTCCCGTTCGTCAGGACAAGCAGTCGTGGCAAAACGAGCGAGACATGTTCACCACGCCAGGGATGAAGCACGAAAACTTGCTGCGTTACATTGCAGCTGAGAAGCGAGGGACCAGCCTGGAAATGGAGCTCTGGCTAATCACCGAGTTCCATGAAAAGGTCAGAGGTCATGTCGTAAAGCTCGTTATGCACTGGTGGCATGTACATGTTTATTCTTTACTTTTATAACTGGAATATAGAAGTACATTGGAACCTTGGTGTACAGAGGATACACTGTATACCCTTGCAGACTCTGATGTACGTTCTTTGTAGGTTGAGATGTTTGAATTTGAATTGTGGTGGTTGTACGAGAGTGTTTGGAGCTGCAGTTAGTATTATGTGTGATGAAGCTTTTGGCTTGCTGAAACAGTAATAGCTGTGGAGCTTCAGTTTTTAGGTATTGAAATGTAGCTGGTGTAAGTGGAGGAATGTCAGGTCTTCTAATGTTTAAAAAATTTTTTATGAATCCAGCACTAATTAAAACCCTCCCTTGTGTCCTTCAATGTATACTGAAGTGCTGCGTTACTTACCAAAATGTTTTTAGTCTTAGCTTTACTTCATTTTAGTGCTGAGTTTACACAGATGTTCTGTGCTCTACAGGGCTCTCTGACTGATTATCTGAAGGGCAATGTTGTAAGCTGGAATGAGTTATGTCACATTGCTGAAACTATGGCTTGTGGCCTGGCCTACCTTCATGAAGATGTACCACGGTACAAAGGAGAAGGCCCCAAACCTGCTATTGCTCACAGGTAAGACCGAGGGTGCAGGTTTCTTTTCTTTTTTTTTCTTTTTTTTCAAAAAAAAAAATAAGTTGTGGTGTCGGAGACGTTGTAGAAATTCTAGAAATCTGATGAAAGCTAGAATCTGATTACTGTAAACTAAATATAGATCATTCCTTGGCTGTTTTTGCTATGGCATCTAATAATTTGACCAAAGTCAGTTATTTACTGTGTGAGTAAATAGCTACCTAGTCTTGTCTAGTCTTTAGGCATGCTGATGGTCTCTGCAACTACATTACTTAAACTGGCTTCATAACCAATATGATATTAACAAATGCTTAGCAGTTAGCGCTGTCGCCTTGCACCTTCAGGATCTGGGTTTGATTCCCACCTCTGGTCTGTTTGCATGTTCTCCCCCATGCTTGGTGGGTTTCCTCCAGGTACTACGGTTTCCTCCCACAGTTCAAAAGCATGCAGATTAGGCTAATTGGCATTTCCAAATTGCCCGTAGTGTGTACCCCACCTCATGCCCTACGTCTCCGGGGATAGGCTCCAGGATAAAGCGGGATAGATGATGCTCGAGTGAATGAGTGTCTCAAAAATTTAATTTCAAAGTTATGTTCAAAACTTTACAAAACCCAGCATGTCCAATTGGTATTTCGTCCAGTAGGTTTTCCTAGATCATTAAATATTTTGCTGTCAGTTTCAGCTCATTCATATTTACCTGATGCTAACTTGTAGGGATTTCAAGAGCAAGAACGTGATGCTGAAGAACGATCTGACTGCTGTCATTGGTGACTTTGGCTTGGCAGTGAGGTTTGAGCCGGGGAAAGCTCCAGGAGACACTCATGGCCAGGTATGAACGTGTTCCTGAGAAGACAGAAAAAATTGATGGAAAACTGCATGAAATTTTATATTCCATTATATTAATAGCAGTTTTCCAGAAGCTTAACCCATGTTTAAACAAAAAACTTTTTCTGCCTGCATGTGATTGAAGCTGAACAGTTTTGTTCAGTCATTTCTCATAATGGAGCAAGTTAACCGTTCGTCTATGCTGTTAGGTTGGCACACGGAGGTACATGGCGCCTGAGGTGCTGGAGGGAGCCATTAACTTCCAGAGGGATGCATTTCTGAGGATAGACATGTACGCCATGGGACTCGTGCTCTGGGAGCTGGTGTCCCGCTGCACAGCCGCTGATGGTGAGCGTTCACAGCTTCTTCTAACCAAAACTCCATTGAACAGATAATCAAGCAGTGCCTAAATACTTTAAAGGGTTCAAGAAAGGCAAACATATAACCTCAGAAATTGGACAACGTTTACCAAAGTTACACAGCAGCCACTGAGATTGTTCCAGTGATGATATAATTGGTGGAAATTTTACTATTGATTGCTCTTTTGGTCAGTTACAATTTTCAACACGCTATGATTTATGACTTTGAGATCATCACTCAAGTTCTAGTCCCCTTTAAATATCCAAGCCCAAGTTGATTCTGTTCTGTTAGACATTGTGTGTGTTCTGAGCCATTGGTGTTTTTATGTACAGGTCCAGTGGACGAGTACATGCTGCCCTTTGAGGAGGAGATTGGACAGCACCCGTCGCTGGAGGACCTGCAGGATGTCGTAGTCCACAAAAAGATGAGGCCCGTGCTGAAGGAGTGCTGGCTTAAACATCCTGTAAGGCTCTCTCTCATCCGTGTCTTATAAACAGGACTTGTTCTCCAGTCACCAGCACTGTGTTTAGTCTGCATAACTGACCGTCAGTCTAGAGCAGCCATTCCCGAACTTAACAAGGCAGCGGCCTGATTTGAAATGCGAAAGATTTTTCGCTCCCCACCCGAACCTTTAATCAAGGCTCTGATTAACACACGAGACTAAGATAAATGAATAATATCACATGGTTTAAATTCCATGATTTTATTAGGTCTGACTTTAAATGTAAATACTTAATCAGAAATATTTAATGGGAATTTTAAACTTTTAAACAACATTTAAAACATTGCTAATTATAAATTATGCATCACATATTTTGCTGAAAGGTCCACTAGGGGGCCCACACTTTAGGAGACTCTGGTTTTGCCTAATGAAGATGGGAATGTGGCAAATCATGCATCATGACCACACTGACTCCAAAATATACAGATAGTTATGACTTAGAAACGTTTGGGTAACAAATTTCCACATATATGAACGGACCATGGTTCTTCTTCCAGTTCAATCAGGGAACTAGCTCATGTGTATTATAAAAAAATTGACATTGCAATGCACCAGATACCAATATTTACAATTATTTACAATATTTTTAGCGTGTAAGTGAATGTATAAAATGTATAAAGTCCACTATATATTGTATTGTGGGGGTGTGGGAGACACGAGTCAGCCTCACCAGTTTCAACGAATCAGTCCGGAGGCACGATGATGAACAATGGTTGTCCCAATGGTAAATAATCTTAATTTCGGGGAAAATCCTCAACAAAAGAGTTCACAGTCCAATACAGTTGGAAACAGCTCTGAGACAAAACGGGGTCCAGGATTTCCCTTGCGATTTAAAAGTGTAGAGACAACACTGTTACATTTGTGTGAGATTCATTTCCATAGGTGTGATTACGGTTTTTGGTCACATGATGGTGTGCTTTACATTGTATATTTCTGTCAAAAGTGTATAAGACTCGCGCTGTCAGACTTAATAACAAATTGGACTTATGAACGTGCTCAATAACGGAACTTGTTCGTAAATCGGGGACTACCAGTAAAAAAATTTTTTTTTAAATTATTATTAGTTTTAATTTCTATATGTTTGCATTTGAGGTGGTAAAATGTTGCGCTATGTACTGTTCACACATTTTACCAAATTATTTGCGAAGTTTGTAACAAAATCTAAAAAAAAAGATTTAAATATAAGGCAGAGCTCCAGGGTCATTGGTTCTGGAACTTTTATATCCTTGTAACTTTTATAAACCGGACCTATCATGATATATGGCCTGATTAGAGTGAAAGATCATCTGTTTCTCTCTGTGTGTGTGTGTGTGTGTGTGCGTGTGCGTGCGCAGGGTCTGGAGCAGTTGTGTGAGACGATAGAGGAATGCTGGGACCATGACGCCGAGGCTCGTCTCTCAGCGGGCTGCGTAGAGGAACGTCTCTCTCAGATCCGGCGCCTCGGCAGCGGCCCTGCCTCCGACTGCCTCGTCTCGGTGCTCACCTCAGTCACCAACGTGGACTTAGCACCCAAAGAGTCCAGCATCTGAGAACGAGGAAGAGCAATGGAAACTCTCAAAAAAATTAAAAATAAGCGAAAGAAACAACCTTCGTCTTTCCAGACTCAGCGGATCTCAGACAACAATGAATGCAGCTGCTATTTTATCCTGACGTTTTTTTAAATTAATTATCATTATTATTATTATTAGTATGATTATTATTCCGATCGGATCAATACTACCAGCACACTTCGCTACTGTATTTTTATCAAGAGAGGAAAACACAAAAGTTAAAAACAAAAAAAAGAGAAAAGAAAAAAAAAACATTCAAAACAGCATAAGGACATCTCAAAGCGCATTCAGGTGCCGACTTATGAATGCTGACAAGATGCAGGTACCTCAATCATTTCAGTTCAGTGTTTCCTTTGTGTTCGTTTTTGTTTTTTTTCCCTTTATATTCCTGTCGTTCTGTCTTCTGGACAGGATTGCCTAAGGCAAAACCAACCCACACATCAAGCAACCGTTCACCATGTTGGAAAACACAACAATGCTGCAAAACCTGAGAGGAACATTTATGACTGTTACATTAACCTTCCTCAAGGGATTTTTATTTCAGATTTTTTAAAGAATTTTCCTCTCTCTGACTGTGTGCTATTCAAATTTACGGAAAACGTGTCTTTTACGGAACTAACGGGTGTCTCTAGAACACAACAAAATGTGGAAGACAACTGGATTGTTTTGTTTTTGATTTTAATTATTATTATTTCTTCTTCTTTTATTTGGTTTCGTGCTCTTGAAGTTGGCGACTGTGAAGAGGGGTCGGTTCAGAATTTTATCATGTGGAAATAAGGATCTAGGTTAGAGAAATTGGCTTTCACGTTTAGACGTGATCTAAGGAGGCGAGGATTTGGATGATGTGTTTTGTTCGGTACGGAATTATTTCTCAGGTAACCAGTTTGGGTCAGGGTGTCGGGGAGGGGGGTGGGGAGGGGGTTTGACTGCCATTTATCCCCAGCGAATAGAAGAAGTGTCGAGGGTCGGTTTTTAAACCTTAATGAAATTTAAGAGTAAAATGTTCATGCAAGACCATGATGAGAGTGGGTGTGGATGAACATGGATGAGTCTATGAGATGTGCGTGCGTGCGTACTGTAGCTTAGAGAGACGTTGTGGAAAATTCAGTCCATGTGGCTGTCAAAATCTTTTTTTCTTTATTCTTTTTTTCTACTTTGCAAAATTTACGCACATATTAAATCCCCAGATTTAAGGACCTTGACTGAAACAGCAGATGGTTAAGAATGCTTTTTTTTTTTTCTTTTTTTTTTTTCCACGCAAAATCTGAGCAGTTGCTGAGAAGGATTTTAATTCACGTGATTCACACGTTTTAGCCGTGTCCCTTTTGCGTATTTATCAGCATCTCAGAGGGACCAACTTTAGGAAATCGGATCTCGCAGGTCCTGCACTGTTGATATCACACTTAGGGCGCAAAACACACTACATCCAGTCCAGTCTTTTATTATTATATGTGACTGAAACACATTTGCTCGAGAAAATAAAACAAAAACAGGAAGCTTTTTTTTTTTGTCTTAAAAGTGGCAAGAGTTCACATTTTTGTTTGCCACAGTTAATGTCCACAATGCTGCTGTTTCCACTCAAAGCTGAAATATGTCTTTATTTTTTCATTTCTTTGCATTACACACGCAACTTCTCAGTAGAAATCATTTTCAAATGCAACGCAACGTCAAGAAAAATGACAAGGCTTCCGAAGAAGTAAGTAAGAGCAACTCTAAACAATAAAATTTGTAGAGGACAAAACACAAAAAAAAAAACAAAAAAAAAAAACAAGAGAGATATTGTTCATGAACCACAGACCACCTCAAACCAGAAATACCTCAGATTTTTCTATGTGTATGACTTGTGTTATATATTCTGTTAGCTGTGTTGACTTGTAGTAAGTATATTTTGATTTAAGTTGGCTTTTAAGAGTAGGGAGTTTTAAAAAAAAGAAAAAAAAAAAAAGTCCAAAATCTTTTAAGAAGTGCTATGACGTTATGGTGTATAAAAAGAAAACCCGTGTATATAGCTGTAAACAGGTGTAGAGTTCTGCCTATCTTTGAGACCAGGGCATTATTCCCTTATTTTGTGCCGGCTGTTTTGTACCCTCGAACTCTCTCCCTGTCCTCCTCTGTTGCTCAAATGGACATCAAACCTTTACTATCACATTGGGTAAACTCATGCTTCGATATCTACTGGATTGATCTCTCAGAAAATGAGTCATAAAGCATACAGATCTCAGTGCAGCTGAGTGACACGATGTCACTCGCTTCACCGTACCAAATTAGCTCTTTCCAAATCGAAACCAAATTCTCCTGCCCGTATTGGGCACGTTGTACTGATGATGTTGTACAGCAGCAGTTGTATTAATAAACCCTTCCTTCAGGGTCATGTACTTAAATAAAAAAAATTATAATAAAAAAGATATAAGGTTTGGTGTCCCTCTGTTTTCTCACTTTTCCTCCTGAGACTCTGCAGCGGTTGCTTCTTTTCTTTCTCTATTTCCTGACCAGAGCTTTAAGTTATTTTCTTTTTATTCATGGTGCCATAGAACTTCTCCGGGATGTTCGCCTTCCATTCGCAGTGCTGGACGTGTGTGTGTCTGTGTCTGTGTGCGTGCGTGCGTGTCTGTGTGCGTGCGCATCTGTGTGTGTGTGTGTGAGAGAAAGAGAAGCTGGAGTAAAGCTTCCCGAACACCCCGTGTTCACAGGAAATATTTCAATATTGCCATCTTTGCACTCATGGACAATTGCTGTTTTGCTTGAGGATCAGATTTTGAATAATTGTGCAGAATAACAAGACCTTTATGAGAGTCAAAACTCCCTTTAATTCTCTATACATCTGCTACACTATTGCACTTATTTCATCATTTTATTAATGCTTGGATACCAAAAACAAACGCCTGGATTGATCACCAAAGGCATTCTGTTTTTCCGGGACAATGCACAACCTTATACATCCCATTTAGCCACTTGCAGATTACAGAAACTCGGATAGGTGTTATTGCCACATCCACCCAAGTCCTGCTTCAAGTTCTGGATCCACATTCAGCGCACTGAGAGAACAATCGCTGGTATAAGTGCATTAGTGTTGCAGGGGATTATAGAGAAATAAAGTATTTTTTTACTTTCATAACTGTGTACTGTTATTCTGCACAATCAAAAGTCCTGGTTTGACCTGAACACCTCTCGTATAAAATGCTCGTTGCCAAACCGATGCTCGTTATTATGTACGAATCCCAATGCCTGAGTAAAAGCTTGCCATAATCGCATCCTTGCGTACTGTTTTACATTCGTCTTTTAAACTTAGACACTTTTGAAGGATTAATTTATTTTTTTCCATGTTTGAGTGCGCGTGTGTGGGGAATGAGTTCGGACAATGTAGCAAGCAATATCCACAGCAATAGCGTAGCATTCTCTCCGAAGGGATAAATCTTCTGGGTGACATAACCGATCCCCAGATACCATACCAAATCGTCGTCCCTGTAGTTTACCGTAGGCTGCTGTTGTGTGATAATAGGCGTTCACATCTTTCAAATAAGCAACCCATGTGTGTGAGATTTTTATTTTTACGTTAATAGAATGTAGCTGCATTTCTTGCAAATCTGCAAACCAAAGTTTTGTTCTCGTTAGTGTCTGTGATTGCGTAGGAAGAAAAAAAAGGTTTTCCAGGAAGACTTGGTAAGAGTTAAAGATGCTTCATCTCCACTGACATAGATATAGAGGAATTTGTTTGTCTACACATTGTGTTTTCTGGTCCATTTTAAGGATTACGTGTTATTAGGTTTTAAAAAAAAAAAAAGGCTTTTTTTAATATTATCCTTATTATAATTTTTTTTATCATTTCCATTTGAGAATCTTTGAATCAGGATAAACACTATGATCTACATCATAGTTCAGTAATGCAATACCACACCTCGTTTCTCGGTTATACAAGCACTTGGGGTGTTGAGTATTTTCTAAGGTGTTATCACCTTAGCAGCTGTGCCAATTGCGCGAGTGTCGCATTCCCTGTCACTTATTATTCGTTGTGTGCCAGGAATGCATTTGCCGTTTGTCTGTTTGGGGTTTTAAATGTGCATTTTGGCTCGACTTATTAGACTAGGCGTTTTTCTTATACACACCTGGCTCACCGGTCCATATTACAAAGATGGCCTCGTGGATAGCTAGATCGTTTTTTGATATCAGGAACGTTACAAACCTCATTTTCAGGGGTGTCCTGATGTGCCTGTGTATTCTTGCCGAAGCAACCGCTGTTTCTCGCCGCATCTATATAATCTTTCTATCCAGCTCTCTCTCTCTCTCTCTCTCTCTCTCTCTTTCTGCTTCTCCCTCCTTCTAGCCTCCCCTCCCACTTTGGTTGTAATACTTTTCAGAAAATAGTATCTATATATACTGTATATGATTATAAAATTCTCTAAAACGTGACCAGCTGTAACTCTGGATGCAGTCTTAGATCCAGGTTTTCAGGAACCGATTACCTCAGAGCTCATGTGAATCAGTGTTGCTAGCTGGATAGTCGTGGACACTTACAGAGAAAATGTACACTATTGTAATACACACACACACACACACACACACACACGGGAGAACCTCTTTTGTACTGGTGTAACATGTATAAAGCACCCCTTGACAACTCAAAAACCTCTTTCGTCTCAAGCCTCTTGCCAATCTCAAAAAAAAAAAAAAGCAATTAAATGGTACTATACAGGGAAACACTTGAGCGCTTCCTAAATTCCCCCTTTCCCTCATGAAATAAGCTGAAGACGGTTCGAATGACCTCATTAAACGCAGGCAACGTTCACATTTTTCTTCTGTATCGTTACCATTAGTGTCGAACATAATTGTAATCTCAGAGCAGGTTTTTGGTGCATTCTGTTACCTCATATCATATTAAGATAGCAGTGTTCAGGTTAAAGTGTAGCAGGGTTGTGAGCCAGCACTCGAGTATTAAAGCCTTTTCTTCAGGGGAGTATATACGGCGAATGCAAAGCTTTTGTTTTTATTTTTATATATTTTTTAAACTCTTACACTGGTTTTAATTGTCTTGCATAAGGCTGCTTTCCCACAAGGAGTGGACAATCCCGCTCTTTTTAATAGTACCTTTTTAAGCAAAGGAAAATTGTTGAGCATGGCTTAACATGGCTTATTATTATTATTATTATTATTCCAAAAAAATTGCATCATTTGGAAGAAAACAACCTCCAAATCTGTTTAATAACCAGTCCCCCACCACCACCATTCCTTCCCCTCCAGTCCCCTGCTGTATTCTTTCTATCCGTATATTATAACAGAAGTTGCGCATGAGAGGTGAAAGAAGGCGTTCTCACTTGTCTTGTCAAGGGGTCATATTTTAAGTGCTGTTTCTATATTGGAATATGTGAAATGTACATGTTGTAGGTTATGTTTCACTATTGTAGCTAAACTTGTAGAACAGAGATGGCTTGTACTACTGATTTTAACAACTATACTAAAAAAAAAATCTGTATAAGACAAAATGTATACAGAGAGTTGAGCTTGTTGCTGTAGGCCCTCTTTTGGATTGAAAAGTATGTTGAAAAAGTTTTATATAGCCTATATGAAATGCCCTGGGACGGTCAGACATCCATTGTATTGCCGTATTGAACTGAGGACTTCTTCTTTTTTTTCCTTTTTTTCCCCCTTTTTTCGAACACTCATTGTAACATAGTTCTTTAATTTTGCAGTGAATCATTGTTCCTTTTTACTGTGGTAATTTTAGAACTACGTATCCAGAGTTTGGACTAGTTTTGCCTAGATGTCGGGATGTGGGTGCTTCTGCTCTTCATTGGTGCCAGAATAAACAAGTATGAATGTAGTATTTGCCCAGTGTGAAGCAACTACACCCTGACTCAGAAAAAAAAGTTCTAGAAAGGATTATTTCAATTTTATCTTTTTGTATATGAAAGTAAACAATAAAATGCTGATTAAAACAACACTGCTTGCTCATTTTCTCCCAGCTTTATAAGGTGCACACTTCATTTGTATTTTTATTGTTTTTCTTTTCTTTTAGTTTAGCCTACTTTAAGATAAGTGATTAAGCTGCGACCTACTTTTTTGTTAATAAAAGTGTGTACTAGACAATAACACATTAATCATTGTCAGTTTTAAGGGCCTCCAGATCCTACAGATTTTTATCACAGGGTTGAACCTGGAGCCACAGGTGAGCGCAATAAATACGATATTAAGACTTTGAGATCATGACACGGTGTAATAAAATGTCAGCTTTCATTTAAACATATTTCCATATATATTTCATAACCCATACCATAATGATGGCATCATTTATGCATACTTATTACTGTATATAAGGAGGTCAAGAGTAATTGGTTAACATTTCTATGAGGGTCTTTCACATTGCAAGGACTTTTCACTGCGCAGAATAACAGCACAGTGATGAGAGTAAAAACTATCTCTATTTCTCTGTATAATCTCCTGCTACACTAATGCATTAATGTACTAATGTAGACAGATTTCTCGGTATGCCTAAGCCATGATCCGACTGCCTACTTCACATCTGAAATGCTGGCTTCCCAGGAACTCCATTAACAGCCCAAACATGGAAATAGTTAGGTGTACAGTGATGTGGCAATAACTTCCATCAGAGCTCCTCTCACATGCAAGTGGTGTCGCACAATGATTGTGTGTACAGTTCCCAGATGCTTCTCTTCCACAAGTTGGTGTCAGTCGATTTTCATGGATCAGGTGTTCCACTCACTGGACGTTCACGGGAATGACTGCAGTGGGCTCCGAGCCATCTTAGCCGAGATTGTCGTTGACTGATGTAAGGCCTTCTAGAAAACGTTTGCACCATTTAGATATTTTCCTGCGGCTAAGAGTCTCTTCACCGTATAAGTCTTCTATAAATGTCTATAGGTTTTATGCCTTCATTCTTGAGAAATCTTATCCCGGTTTGACTCAAACTTGTTCTGAAAAACTGCTGAAAATTCACTGTGATTGAAAAACTTCGTTGTCATGAGTTCCACTCGCTGCCAGCATTAATGCAAACATGTTTAATCTCATGGTGCTGCTGAATTCTTTATAAAATAACTTGAGACAATCATTCTGGCTGTAGCATAAATTATAGCTATTAATATGCATATATGTCCATCAATTTGCTTAAATTTGTTCATATCATTCGTACAGTAACAGCTTAATCACAGACTTGTTTAACAGATACTTCACATACTCGAATTATGAATAATAAACATTAAAAATGTATATTTGTTCATATAGAGAAGTATTCTGTAATTAAACATTTATTAATGTTACTGTAATGTAACATTCATTCACGTAACGTGGTAGGTTTTTACACACAGGAAAGTAAGACACGAGCAGTTTTCCATTTTCTTGGTAATAATTTTATTTTAGCATTATTTAATTAATTAATTTGTTTATTTTTTATTGAGGAGAGAGAGAGGGGGGGAAAAAAGAGGCTGATAAGGAAACAATAGTTTATAGCTGCTATAATGTAAATAAAAGCAGGAAATAATTTTGTTCATTCCAAAACATCAGATGTAACTATAAATATATATTTTTTTTAAAGCATGGTGGTGTTTATTAATATTTGAAAATTATGATCATTGGCAAAATTACTAAGGAATAAAACATAACAGTGTCCTGTTAAAGGACAATAATCCACTTTTAGGTTGTTGGCAGCCCTTTGCCTTGTGTTTGGTTAAATCACACCACCCTATTGTGGCCTACTTTCCCATAACCCCATGTCCTGTTGTGTTTTATTCCTTGCACAATTATGCCTGATACTGTGAGTTGCATTCAAGATGATCTATTTCCACTGGCTGACATAAAAACCCACGCTATCATGCCGTCATGCTTTGAATCATGAGCAGCTCCTATTTTATCCTTGAGTACAGGCAAGTCTTCATCTTATCTGTCAATAAATACCCAGATGTCATTGCCTCTGTTTCCAAGTGCTACCGGTGGCATACATTTATGTTGACAGCATTTGGCAGATTCTCTGATCCAGAGTGATATTTACCGAGCTTGGCTGTTTACTTAGTGCCGGATTGAACTGAGTCTACACAAGCTCAGGCACAGGCAACAATAAAAGTGCCTAAATAAATATGTGAGAAAATAAGTATGGCATTTAGTGTATAATAGTGACAAGGTGTCAGAAAAGTCATTTGATCATCTCAGTCTTAATTAGTGTTGACTTGAGATAAGCTATCCTTAGTCGATACAGGAATACTGCCATCAGGTGCACAGGGTGGCTGCTATTACATGAGGAGATGATTTTTCTCCTTTTAATGCAGTGATTGTTCTGGGTTCATTCTGATATACGTTCGACTTTAGATAATCCCAACGAAAAAACCTGAGTGGAGTTAAACAGGGTCTGGGATAGCTCAGTGGTTAAGACATTGGCCCATGGTTTGGAAGGTCCCAGGTTCAACTACCAAGTTGTCCCTTTAACCCTCAACTGGGCCTTTAACCCTCAACTGCTTACATTTATAATGAAATACAAATGTAAGTCGCTCTGGATAAGGGCGTCGGCCAAATGCCTAAATGTAAGTCTGTTTTTCTTCCATCATCTATTGTTCAATTTAAATGAAAGACATGCCATAACTTACTGTATATGCTTTTATAATTATATCAAATGTCCACAAAACTTATGGACAGTACCATAAGTATTTCTGCCTTGTTATTTTTCACAGTTTAGAAACTGAATGGAGTTAATTATATGTCTTGAATTAATACAAAATACTATACTACTAAGGGGTAGTCAAGTCAAACTGAGACTTTTGATTAGGCAGAATAACAAAACACAGTTATGAGAGTTAAAAACTAGCTTTATTTTTCTGTATAATCCCCCCGCTACACTAATGCATTAAGCTGGGTAAGGTGATAAAAAAATATCCCGAGCTTTGAACACCTCACGGAGATCTGTTCAATCCATCATCTAAAAATGGAAAGAGTATGGCACAAATACAAACTTACTAAGACATGGACGTCCACCTAAACTGACAGGCCGGGCAAGGAGAGCATTATTCACAGAAGCTAAAATGCACTGTATCATTCACCAAGATGTACTCTGTGCTCAGGTGAGGCAATACGTACTTCATACATACTTCACCTGGCCTGGCTGTTTGTGTATTTTACTGCATATGGCCCTTTAAAATATTTGGGATATTTTTTATAACCTAACCCTGCTTTAAACTTCTCTACAATTTTATCCCTGGCCTTTCCAGTGAGTTCCTTGAGCATCATGATGCCGTTTGTTCTCTAACAAACATCTGAGGGCTTCACAGAACAGCTGTATTTATACTGAGATTACATTATACACAGGTAGACTATATTTACTAATTAGGTGACTTCTGAAAGCAATTAAATCCACTGGATTTTAGATAGGGGTATCAGAATGAAGGGGGCTGAATACAAATGCATGCCACACTTCAGATTTTTGTTTGTAAAATTATTTGAAAGCCATTTATAATTTTTCTTCCACTTCACAATTATGTGCCACTTTGTGTTGGTCTATCACATAAAATCCCAATAAAATACATTTATGTTTGTGGTTTTAACGTGGCAAAATGTGGAAAAGTTCAAGGGGTATAAATACTTTTGCAAGGCACTGTATGGGATCGGGTTGCCAGCTTGATGCCCGATTGTGCCTGAGCACTTGGGAGAGAAGGACCTTGCTTAACAGCTCCAACCAGAGACCTCCAGACCAGCAGTCCAACTCCTTAACCACCAAACCACCCCGCCCCTTAATCTGAGTGATACACACAGTGAAATATGCCAGTGCTGTTGTGCCCTTATATCAACACTCTAGGGGTACAACAGCACTGGTAATATTAATTAGACACCACTAATCAGAATTAACACCACATGACCAAAAGTATGTGGACAATCTGCCAATTAAACCACTTGCTCTTAATATAACCTTCAGTCTTTTTGAAGAGCTGCTCTACTACCGTTTGGTGCTAGCTGCAGGGATTTGTGTTCATTCAGCCACAAAAGTTACTGAGGTCAAGCTGTTGATGTTCATGTTGGGTGAGGAGTTCCGTGGATAACGTTTTTTCACTATGTTGCATAGCATATGTTTTATGGAGCTTGATTTGTGCAGGGATGTTGTCATGCTGGAACAGATCTGGGCCTCTTAGTTTTTCGAAGGAGGGAAGGAAACCTTACATCGTACAACCCACTCTACACAACTGTATGCTTTTACCTTTGTGGCACCAACTTGGAGTTGAACCAAATATGGTTGTGCTGGTCAGGATTATATATATATTTACCTGAAAAAGTATTGCGTAGGGACTTACCTCAGCTCTGTATTTTTCTGTGTGGCCACAAGATGGAGATGTGAAGGACTCCAGCTCCTCACTGAGTTTTTTCTCTTGAATACAACAGTAGCTTATTCAAACCTTAAGCTAACTGGATAAGAAAGAACCTCATTAGAGCAGACATTTTAATAGAAATTCAACAAACACTATAAATATTCAAAATAATGGGACTAAGTGTAATATTTTATGAATAAAATTTTAGAACATTAACTAAGCAGAGGCTGAAGGAAAGGTGGTAGAAGCAATGGGACGAAGAAAAAAATGCTGATGGTTTTATCAGATTAAAAGAAAGGTAGGAGAGATGCAACAATAATATTAAGATTCAAGAGATGCACATACTTGGGGTCGCCACAGCGGACCATCCGGGTCGCACATACAAGCTTGTCACAGGTTTTATGCTGGATGCCCTTCCTGATGCAACCCTCCCATTTTATCCAGGCTTGGAACAGGCACTGTATCCAGTGGCTGGGGTTTGGGTATTGGCTGGAATGGAACCCGGGCCATCAGAGAAACACATACCACTGAGCCACCAGTGCCCTAAGAGATGCACATACCAAGGTCAATAATAGTCTTTTCTCAGGATGGTTCCACTTTATCAAGAAGACGGCCCTGGACTCGGCTGATGCATGGAGCTGTCCTCTGATGACTTGTGACTGCAGTTGCTCAATAGTTCAAGACTGAAATTCCTACAGTTTTGTATGCAAGCCTCCAATAACAAAACTGGACTGCATATTAACTTAAAAACTACTTCTGCTACATTGAACATTCATCCGCCTAACACACAGTATGACTATAATTTCTGCTATCTGTAATCACCCAAATGAAGATGGGTTCCCTGTTGAGTCTGGTTCCTCTCAAAGTTTCTTCCTATTGCCATCACAGGGAGTTTTTCCTTGTCACCGTCACCTTCGCCTTGCTCATCAGGGACAATCTGATAATTTTGATTTACACATATTTTCTCACACATTTCATACTCATTTCCCTAATTTTCTTTTGAGTCTGTATCCCTGCTTTGCAACAATGTTCACTGTTAAAAGTGCTTTACAAATAAAACTGAATTGATTTAAATAATATGCTATACAAACTAGAGAAGCACACTACAGGCAAATAATGATAATTTAATTATTTGTCACAGGTAACTTACAGAACAGTGAAATTATTTTTCTTTCCACATATTCCAGTTAGGAAGGTGGGGTCAGATCCGATCAGTAATCCAGTGACCTTAACAGAATGAGCCTCCACTGCCCTAAAATAGGTCTGCCCCGTGTGAGGCTCGAACTCACGACCTTCAGATTATGAGATTGATGCGCAGCCTACTGCACCAACGAGCCTCAATGCATCTAGTGTGGGCAAGAAGAAACATTAGAACACATCATGTTACGTGAAAAAGAAAGAAGAGACCTAATTCAAACCTTAAGAAGCATTACAAATGAACATGTTATTTATTTATTTAATACAGTATAGGCGGCACAGTGGCTAAGAGGAGAGTGCTGTCACCATGCACTTTTAGGGTCGAGAGTTCTATGCTTGGTGGGTTTCCTCAGGGTACTCCGGTTTCCTGCCACAGTCCAAAAACATACATTTCCAAACTGCCTATAGTGTGTGAGAGTGTGTGAGTGTATACATGATTGTGCCCTTTGATGGATCATGGAGTACCCTGCCTTGTGCCCCCGAGTCCCTTGGCATAGGCTCCAGGCCCCCCGCGACCCTGTACAGGATGAGTGGGTACAGTATAGACCAGGGGTGTCCAAACTACAGATCGTTTTTCATTGGCCCGCAGCAAATTTTGTGGTTGTGTGTAGTTACAACGGATGGAGTTCCAGCTATGACAGGCGAGCAAATGGCCTCTATGGTGTGCGCCAAGGTGCAGGAGAGCGGAAGTGAGGCAGCTAAAATGCACCGTATCATCCACCAAGAAGCACTCTGTGCTCAGGTGAGGCAATACGTACTTCACCCGGAGTGAGTGGCCTGGCTGTTTGTGTATTTCACTGCATATGGCCCTTGGTGAAAAACGTTTGGACACCCCTGGTATAGACAATGAATGAGAGAGAGTGTGAGTGAGAGAGAACACGGTATACGTTACAAAATCCTGTTTCACACTCCTTACCAATTGGTGGCAGTGATGCACCATTTCGTTGCTCGCCAACCGCCAATACAAACAACAAAGAAGGAGAAAGAAGCTAAAGCTAATTCCTGGTTCTATTTGTTGATGAGGAATGGCCTCTGGTGTCAGATTTGCGCGGTTTCTCGGTGGTTTTGTGTGCGGAGTCACTGTTAGCACTGGCGCGTGCGTGGCAGCTGTTCGAATCTACTTTCACCCGGAGGAGAACATTCTGGAGAAAGGTAGCGCGCGTTACCGCCTCACAGCCTGTTATTATTCACATACTGTGTTCACTGACTATCTGTAACAGCACTATTATTATCTATAACAGTACTGTAACAGTCCACAAGTCAGCTGGGCTGTTTATTATCTGGGTTAATATCAGTTTTAGTTTCAGTATAGTTATAGGTTTAAACTGTTGTTAGCACTTTTAACTAGTCACAGTTAACAGTAATATTAAACAATTCAGGACAGGAGCTGCCAGGTATCTAATTCAAATTCAAATAGTATTTGTCACATATACAGTCATACACAGTACGATATGCAGTGAAATGCTTCTACGGCCGCCCATGACCTTAAAAATAAAAGCTTATTAATAAGAAATAAATATGAATAAAAAAAAAAATACAATAGAAACTAAAATTTAGCTAGGATAAAAAAAAAACGAAATGTTCAGTACAATTTAAAAAAAATAAATAATCGTTTCATTGTATTTAATTTTACTCAATTTTATTTTATAAAATGGACATTATTATTATTTTAATTTAATTGTATATAATTTTATTTATATCTTACTATTTTTACATTGAATATAATTGTCATTGAAAGTTAATTTTAGTTTATGTCAGTAAATTAAATGTAATTAAATGTAATTTAATTTTTTAAAATTAAAGTAAATATTATTTAATTTAATTGTATTTAATGCAATACATTTTTCCTTTTTAAAATAGACATAAATGTTTTATTTATTCATTGTATTTAATTTTATTTATAGTTTGATATTTTAACATTGAGTTTAATGGTATTTAATTTAATTGTATTTAATTTAATTTAGTTGTATTTATATTTTAAGTTATTTTTACATTTAATTTAATTGCATTTAATTTAATTATATTTTATAATGATATTTTTATAATTATATTTTAGTGTATGTAACTAAATGTAAAATTATTTATTTGAATTATTTTATGTTAAATTTAATTGTATTTAATTAAATTTAATTATATTTTAAAAAATAAACTAGCCATTTTAATGCAATGAAATTGTGTGCAGCTTAGGACAGGGAAGACATTTCTAATTAGTAATTTTTTTAAGGAGTTTTTTTGTTAAACATATCTCTGTGAGTATAAACAGGTATAAGTGATCTATCTTGTTTGTGCAGTAAACTGTGTGTGTGTGTGTGTGTGTGTGTGTGTTCGTGTTCGTGTTCCTCTCTCTCAGACAGTGCAGCACGGAGAATCGTAAAGCTCTACGGGCTGCCTGTGGATGGCGCTGAGACCAGATACTACACTAATCACATCTTGTCTTACGATCAGAGCAAAAGGACGCCAAGATGGGTGGCTGAGCATCTGTCTGCTGAAAAACTACTTGGTATGTTAGAGGAGAAACTATATATATATTTAGAAGTCTGCTGTGAGGTGCATTTTGAGCGAAAGGACAATGATAAAAACATTCTCATTTACAAAAGACTTGAAGCACAGTACAGTGTTGAGACTCTTAGCTGCAGGAAAACTTTCAAATGGTGCAAATGTGTTAAAGAAGTTTATGTTTGTGAATAACAATCCTGGATCGGGTGCTTCAGAGCCCACTGTGGTAGTTTCTGTGGACATTTAGCGAGTGGAAAGCCTGATACTTGAAAAATGGGCAGTTAACTTGTCTTGAAACTTGCAACTGTCTGTAGGAACTGTACACTCAGTCATTCACGAACACGACCCGCACATTACAGGAACATGGCTGGGAGTTATTGCTACACCCCTGTACAGTCCTGACTTCATTAGTGACTTCCTGAGGCATTAAAAGAGTTTCTGAGAGGTCAGCATTTCAGACATGAAGCAGGCAGTCTGATTATGCCTCCGGCGTACTGAGAAAGCCTTCTACCTTGATTGTATCTAAGCACTAGTGAAACACTGGGGAAAGTGGATTTGTGTAGCAGGAAATTGTTTATACTTTTACATAACTGTGTTCTGGGCAGCATGGTGGCTTAGTGGTTAGCACTGTCGGCTTGCACCACTTGGGTCCAGGGTCGATTCCCGCCTCGAGTCTGTATGCATGGAGTTTGCATGTTCTCCCCGTGCTTGGTGGGTTTCCTCCAGGTACTCCGGTTTCCTCCCGCAGTTTATGAAGACATGCAGATTAGGCTAATCGGCATTCCCAAATTGCCCCATAGTGTATGAATGAGTGTGTGTGCCCTGGGATGGATTTTCACCCTGTTTTGCCTCGTGCCCTAAGTCTTCTGGGATAGGCTCCAGGCCCCCTGCGACCCTGTCTTCTTGCGATCAAAAGTCTCAGTTTGACTTGAACGCCTGTTATTATAATATATTATTATTTATGCATTTATTTAACTTTTTGTTAGCCATGCTGGGCATGTCTGTAAACATTTCATTTTTATCCTTGACTCCTCCTACAGAACCCTCATCCAGTGTGAACAGGCTTAAACTGAACCAATGTAATTAATGAGTTTAACCAGTTTAACTTTGATTTAGAATCACCTATTAGACTGTTTACAGATTTCAATCAATTTTATACTGAAGATTTTATTTATTCGCTCTTTTGTTTTAATTGACACTTGTGTATTAAACAAATGAACCTAAAGCAAAAAACCTAAAGCTGGTCAGAGATAGGATGATGTAAAATGATAAACAAACCTTTTCTGAAATTCCTCCAAACATGAGTCTGAAAGCCGTAACTCGGTATATTATTAAATGATTATAGTTCACTCATGGGGAAGATTCTCATATATGTGGTATGGTCAGGTGTTCAGGAATGTTCAATTTATCTAGACATGTCTTCCCTAATGCATGAATGTGGATATGCTCGAAGACAACTGACAGCATTTCAATCAAACAAATCAAATTCACTTCTGATTGCTGACTTGTAAATTTTTTTTTAGGAAAAGCCGACAGAAAGCACTGCAAATTCAAGCCAGACCCGAGCGTCCCAGAGCTGTTCACAGCACACAATGAAGACTACCTCGGCAGCGGCTGGTCCCGAGGACACATGGCACCAGCTGGCGACAATAAATTTTCTGAGGCAAGGCAACATTTATTCTCATAAGCTGTTATCTCAATGATTGTCAAACAAAATCAGCCTAGATCAGATTATACATTTCTTTTACATCCAGGCAGTGTTGCAGTTATGAAATGTTTAATATACAGAAAAATAAAAGCCTAAATGAGCTCTAATATAAAAAACGGCTTAGAAATATTGCGTGTGCTTCATCATGTCGGTGTAACTTGTTTATCTTTAACAGCAATCGATGGTGGAGACGTTCTATCTGTCTAATATTGTCCCACAAAATTATGAGAACAACGCCGGTTTCTGGAACAGGTAACGAGTGATATCTGATTATAGCAGGAGGAAGATAGCTCTGAGCATTTGCATACTCATAAGAAGAGATTTGTCTTGCTTTAAGGTTGGAGATGTATTGCAGAGAGCTGACGGAGAGGTTTCGAGATGTTTGGGTAATTTCAGGACCGCTTACTCTCCCACAACCAGGAGAGGATAAAAAGAAAACCGTCTCTTATCAGGTACAGGAACATGGTGCACTTTCCTAGAGAGATGGTAAGCTCTCACTTGCAGGGCCCTGGGGACATTAAACATTACATAGAAAAAGTATATTACAATATTTTATTGTTTATTTATCTTTATTACACTATCCACACAAATTATTTCTAAAACAATTATTCATTAAGGTCTTTTTCCCCACACAAATGGTGAACTGGTTAAAAGTAGTATTGGGTGTTTCCAGCAAAGTTAATCATGTTATTGTATTTAAGGCTTTAGAGAGAATAAGATGCACCACATTATGGGAAATGCCAGGTATTGTCAGTACGTCTGAAACACTCATCAGTACATTCTACATACGCCAAAGTCAAAGTGCAAAAAAAAACCTGTTTAAGTTAAACTGTGGAGTACACACTCACATTTTTACTATTAAGAGAAAGTGCTCCTCAAATAAAACCCTTCTGTCCATCAAACATATTTTATTTGACTGTAATTCTTTTACTCCTGTGAGGAACTTCTTTTATTCTGTTGATACTTTTTCAAAGGGTTTTTAAACAAGCAAATCCAAATTTAGTTATAGTGTTCTTAGAAATTTTTTTTATTAAACATCTTATCTAGTTTTAATATCGAATAACAAAAACTGACTCTGATGTAGAAGCTGGTAACAAGTTAGTTACTTATTATGATTAATCAGTATAAGATTATTAAATTAGTAGATTGGATAAATTGGCATTGAACATTCAATTTAATTGGCGTTTTAATAACTGTCAGCGGTTTTTTTTTTTTTTTAATCATGTTCATTAAATCAAATTCAAAATTCTTTTTTTTTTTTTCATAAATTTTATCATAACAATAAATTGTGCATTACTCCGTAGCAAATTCCACACAGGCCACGTATATTGTAAAACATGAAAACAGTCTGCAGTTAAAAGTTTGTTCTAACTGCTGCTATATATTCGCACATAGTAAAAATGTTCTGGATAATCCTGACAACTTACATTTTTAAATGAGCACAAAGCAATCAAGTTTAAGTCAAGAATATGTCACTTAATAATTGTATATAGCCCCCTCCAGTCTGTCACTCTTTGCAAGTATCCTGATAGCAGATGGGTTCAGTGTATTGAGCTAATTCTGGACAGAACATGACCACTAGATGTCAGCAGTACACTTGTGCATTGGTCCGTGCTTTTACAGCAGCACTTCATATTAGCAGCCAATCCAATCTCTCTGCCCAACCAAACTTCGCCCAAACCCATAAAAAAAATAAAGAAAAATCTAAATTATAATCCCAGATTGTACAAAAACAGTAACATAACTATTTGTAGCAAACATTGCAAGCAGAGGTTTTTTCTTTTAAATAGGAAATATTTAAAGGAAATAAAATGGTTGTAGATGGTAATATTATGATTTTTGTACAGCTTTCTCAACAAAAGTTGACAACTCAAAAGTTTCTTTCACATTTATGAAATGTCAAATTAACATAACTGCACAAAGTACCAAATAGTTAAGAAGTTAAACTTCTTGCCTTTAAAAGAGTTGAAACTAATTGACTTGCAGAAGTATTCATTTGGTAAATCTGAAACACTGATTGTTGTGTTTTAGTGCTTTTTTTTTGGTTGGAGTAAAGTTGTGTTCTGTCTTAGGATGTAACAAAGCTTTGAGCCATGACACCCTCCAGGGCAAACTCTGAGAGAGAGAGAGAGAGAGATCATTTACAGCTGCACAAACCATTGAATAAATAACTCTGCCAGATGTTTCTGAGCAGACTGTGTGGACATGAATGTTACATGGTTGTTTGGCTGATTATTTTTAAGGCAGTGTGAATAATCAGAGCTTCTTATTGCCCAAAATGAAGATGAAGCTTAAAGGATATATTCACAGTAAGACCTAAATGATTAGATAATATAAGATGCATTGATCTCTGGCGGAAGATTGACTTGTTGCTAGGTGACTTGTTGTAAGTAAGCATCACCAAAGGTAAAATCAAAAATACACAAAGTATAATGAAAAACGGATAAAAAGTAGATAAGGCTCGATTAAAAAGTGCCACTAAACAGTGAGAATAAATAAAGTAAAAATGTTCATTCTGAATTGTTTGAATCAAAGTTTGATATGATGATATTTGATCTAGATTATGTATTGAGCATTTCTTAATAATGACAATGATTCTTGCACCTAGGAGTGTTATAATGACAAACAGTATATACGCTATTATTAGCAGAAGCAAAGTTAAGATCTTTAAGACTTAAGAGTGGGCTTTAAACTTGTCTGTGTGTGTCCTTTGCTCTGTGCGAGGCATGAGGCGAGCTCCAGCTGGCTAGAGAGAGAGTTGGCTTTCCGTTAAGGCTAAATCGACTCAGACAGCTACCCCCAGGGCTAGTGTGTATCATAAATTGGCAGCGACAGGAGCCATGTTACCTTGATCTGTGCACACTCAGGCCCTAAGAGAGACGGTAGCTTAGATACATCCCTTATTTCCCTGGTGCCGCTGTGGAATGAAGCAGTTGTGCCAGTGTGGTTTCTCCTGGGCAATTAGCAGAATGCGTTTGAAGTTCTAATGACTTCCTCCGAATGCTTACTGGATTATTATTATTGTTATATATGTATTATTATACACATGACGTTATATTTACCATAGAGCAGACACACCTCTGTAGTTTGTTTGTGTAAGTGAAATGCTTACTCCTCATTTGTAATCAATAAAACTACCCTGTGTTTATGAATGAAGTCTAATTTAATTGGTCTTTAATGTTCCACATATGACTCAATCAGCTGATCGGCAAAGACGACGTTGCCGTGCCCACTCATCTTTACAAAGTGATTCTTGTGAGGAAAGATCATTCATCTGACGTGCTGGCTCTCGGGGCCTTTGTAGTTCCCAATGTTCCTATCAGTTTCGATCATCAGCTGAAAGAGTACCAGGTGAGCCTCAGCGAGCTGGAGAGAATGTCAGGCCTGACCTTCTTCCCTAAGCTGGACACAAGCCAAAGTGTGAAGAACCTTTGCCTTCTGGACTCCTGTGAGCTCATGGACTTTAAGCGTTTCACGCTGTACATTACTGGCCGTAAGGTAAAGGGTGTCAGGTCCTTGGCGAAGCTGGAGAAGATCATGACGGAGCTCAAGGAAATCGGTATCACTCCAGATGAATACTTAAATAAATTATACTTTGAGAGGAAACAAGAACTCTTAGAAAAGGAAAGCCTTCAGGTCAAATAAGGTCAGATGAAGACCCCTGTGACATTTTTTCTCCGGGTCCAATGTCAGTATTTTTCAGTTGTATTCGTTATCAGTGTACAGTGAGAGATTAGCCATGCCTTTTGATCATGTTTTCAAGAACACAGAAATCAGGATTAAACTTGAATTAGTGTTTATTTTATATTTAAATTTTATAAGTAAAATCCTAGTTTTTCGTTGACTGTTTCAGTTTTATGAATGATTTAATTATTATTAAATCTTTAACTATTAACAGTTATTCTTGGTTCTCTAATAATTGTTCTTTAATCATTTATTGTGGTGTTGACTATTTTGTTTGACTTCACTTTTGTTAAACTATTTACTAGAAACAATTATTCTTTTTTTTTTTAGGTATTTATTATATATTAGCATCTTTTGCCATTTTTATACTGCAGAGGAAATTCAGAAGTAGGTCAGCTGTTAAGGTTGTGTGACTGAAAGCAAAACCTACTCTTCACCCTCCCTCTCGTTATTTTAACAAAGGTACCCAGTTTGGCTGTCATCAACAAAAAAATAATAATAAATGACAAGTTCTATTTCCGTGGCTTTCAAAAAAGTGTTGATACATACAGTAGGAAGTAATTCCTTTGAAACCAACTAAGCATTAACAGATATTATATTGCTTTGCAGCCTAAAATAAAATAGAATATATGGTCAAAGATCTGTGCCAACAAGACCACCACACACAGTATAAATGGGTCTTCTACAAACAGCTGCCAAAAAGTAAGAAGCACTGTCTTTTTATGTTGTAGGGTTACAATTTTCAATCTTCACTGGAATTAAGGGTCTCAAATATGACCCTAGGATATGTTGTAGCCCGACAATGCCCTTGTGCACAAAGTGTGAGCTCCATGAAGAAATGATTTGCCAAGAATGGTTTGTAAGAATTTAAGTGGCCTGCACATAGCCTTGACCTCAACCCCAATGAGCACTGTTGGGATGAACTGGAATTCCAACTGCGCCCAAGGCCTACTCATCCAGCATCAGTGCGTGAGTCTACTAATCCTTTTGTAGCTGAATGAGCAACTTCCTACAGCCTGGTGGTCCAAAATCTAACTAAAAGTCTTCTTAAGAGAGGGGATGCTTATTACACGAGCAAATGATGACCAATGTTTATTAAGCACATGGGTGATGTAGTGTTTTTACTGGTTGAAAAATTATAAATATTTGTTATTTATATTGATGTCGCACAATTAAGCGCATAAAAATCAAAATCGCAATATGTCACAAAAGACTGAAATTTATTACAGGTAATATTTGCATAGTCTGATTTTTTTTTTGTAGAGTTTTTCAATAATGAATGAATTTATTTATTATTTTGTATTTTATAACATCCTCTTGAAATCGTTTATCTATAAAAAAAATTTTAAATACAACATGAAGCATTTAATAGTTGAATGTTGCACTTTAAATTGCAATATGTGTGAAAACGATTATGTTTGTTTGTTTGTTTGTTTATTTATTTATTTATTTATGATTGTGCAGCCCTAGTTTAAATGATTAAATTAGGCAGGGGCAGAGGTCCTGCCATGATTAAATCCTCTGCACTAGTAAATGTATAATATATATTTCACTATACAACCTACATCATTCTGGTATCATCAAAGGTAAGATATCTTGATTTAGCTTTTTGACCCAAGTTTATCTATATTCATGTTTATTACAGAGCGTGTACAGTAATTCACTCGGGTAACTTGGTGGTCACCCGGTTATTTCATTTGTATCTCCCATGAGAGAAAATCCTTTAACAGCCGTGGACTCTGAGCAATTGTGAGGTAAAATTTTTGGATTGCCAGAAAGCCAGTGTTGAGTTACTGAAGTGCTCCAGTGGGACTGTACAATGACTGACCTTGTGCTCTGAGCCATTGGTTGAGATATGCAAAACTTAAGAAGCAACAAAAACAAAGCTATGTTGTAGACAAGTATCTTTTGACTTGGCATCTGGTGGGAATATGTCAGTATTGCTTACTATATTGAAGCTTAAAATCAATGGGGTCACAAAAATGTTTTGTACACATGACCCACATTTCCACAGTCTGCCTGACATATGCACATTCAAAAAGCCTGATAAGGTGGTTGTTTATCACCATGTTTACAGGTGCTTTACTCTCAGCCCTGTCTTTATACATTGGCCATTTTTTAAAGGATGTGTTGACTTGAATGCAAACCAATATTTTCTGGTTCACCAGCTCATGCGGCGTTAAATTATATGGCCTTTCTCCTAGAGGTTGTGAGCGCAGGAAGGTCAGTGGTTAATTGACTGTCATGCTAAGTAATACCAAGGAAAAAAGGTGACAATAAGTTGGTAAGTAATTTTCACTGTTTGAACACATGCTCAGTCAGAAACAATTGACAGGTTGCGAATTAAAACTTTAGCACCAAAAAGACGTTTTTAAATTTCCCCATGAACTTGCTCTACATTTTAATTACACATTTGAATTACAAGAATTACAAGGAATATTATATAATTGTTATTTAGCTTGAATTTGCTTAGCAATTTGTTAAAAAACTTTTAGACACATGTATCATTACTGTATTACGCAAATTAAAAAGTTGACATGCTAACCTCAGGCATTTGTTAAGCTGTCACGGGGAGAGAACTACAGTTGCCATGATTACAGTGTACTATTTTCCTGGTTTCTCCTGTGATTTCTCCACTGGATGTGCTACCTCAGCATGTTTTAGCTCTGAGACAGTGATCAAGCACTGAGCAATTTTTTTTGCAAGCGAGTCACATTCAGAAGTTTCTTTGCCAACATTGCAACTTCTGCGAGAAATTCTTTTCTCCTATGAAAATATTTTTAAGAAACTAAATAAGTCACCTTTCAGCTGTTCTAAATATTCTTAAGAAATAGTCAGATTAATCCACGACAGAAATGTTAAAGCCCACTGTTTTGCTTCGACTTTCTCTCTCACTGATAATGTGTCTCAGAGGAAACATTCGAAAGACACCGATGGGTTTTCTGCAGATGTTCAGTTCGCCAGGTGCATATGCATCTAGAGCTGTAAATCAAGGAAAGATGGAATTATTGTACCTGATAATAAAATTGCTCGGTTAAATTGTACCTGGGTAAGAACTAAGAACATGCATGAAAGGAAAGTCACAGAATAAAATGTTGATGCGTTAAGGCAATTTTTAAGCTGTCAGAAAGACAGCGATATAGATATCGGTGCACAGTAGGCTTCTAGACAGTGATCAAGCACTGAGCATTTTTCTTGCAAGCAGGTCACAAGTTTGCAAACATTGCGATTTCTGCAAAATATGTTCTTTTTTCCCCCATGACATTTTTTCAACAAAGTTGTTTCTGTAGTATGCCTATGAAAAACACCACATTGCACATGAACTTCTTTAAACTTTTAATTAATAATTTGTATATCAAGGCTTTCAGATATACACCAAGATAAACATTTGCTCAATGTGTACAATACGAAGTAAGTAGCAAGAGTTATGTCATACCCTGTGTTATCTGAGCTCGATTACCTTGCAATTTAGTTTTAAGGCAAGGACACTGTCAGTCCACCTGTACGTACACGTGCTGAGGTGGAACAGGTGCGCACTCCAAACCTGCTGTAATTAGCAGCCGTGTCCTTGCACATCCTCACAGCTCAAAACAACAAGCTAGGCAACCATTGTTTCTTGCAGATACAGTTATATTATTCAGATTGCTTCTTTATTTTGGATGAATTTAATTGTGGTTTTGGAAATGTTATTCATTTGTAGTTGTCTCATACAGTAGTTTTATACTTAGGACCTCATAGTTTTATTGATTTGAGAGTAAGCTATTATTAATATTATATTATTATTATTATTATTATTAATGATAATAATATACTTTTTTAAAACAACGTTTATAATGAAAAAAAAAAACCCTGATAAAATCCTATTTAGAAATTATGTCTTGGGGAGGGAAAAAAAAAAAAAAAAAACTTTTGAGTTCAGTAGAGTCAGTGACTTTAATATGCACAGGATGCTGCAGGGCTCCAACCACTAAAACCAGTTTGTAGTTAGTCCCGTGGAGCTGCTGTTCTCTTTTTGCATTTTGTAATTGGAGAGTTAAACCATTAAAATTCCCACTGACATTGCATCCTCTCATCAGTGTTCATCTAAATTCAGATCCCTCAATGTCATGTGCCTCTTAAATTGAAGTTTCCAAGCAACACTGGATTGTAACTTTGTCCCTGAGGTCTAAAGCTTTAATACAGATAAAGAAAATACACATTCTGTCCGCTTATGTCTTCCCCAGCGTATAATATACTGTACCTACCTTGAAATATCAAACAGTTCTTCTTTAAAGTGCTGTTAGATCCAGCAGATGGAGATATAGCTACCTTTATAACTCACCGTGGCTCAGTGGCTAAGTCACACTTAACAAATAGTTTTTTAAGCAGTGCATGTTGGTTGAGGAATCAAATTTTAATTTCAAAGAAAGTAAGAGAAGTTAACAGTGGCTCATAAGGCATAATGAAATGTCAGACACTTCAAGTGACATTTCATTATGCCATATACAAACACACACATACATACTGTATACATACACATGCATATACATGTATACATACAAAGGGGCCCATAAAAAGTTATACCTTCAGTACTTCCATAGTTGTTATTCCTGCCCTTTTTAAAAACTTTAATTGACTCTAAGATGTCTGTAGGTGCACCATTGCAGGTGCTATCATGTGACTGTCAGAAGACAGATTTTTCATGTTAAAGTGTGTATATATTTTTGGGCACCTCTTTATATGTACTGTATGTTTTGTATGTTTTTTCCAGAAAAATATATATAAACAAATTCATTTGCCAGATACCTTTGACAATTTATAGTTTAATATTAATAAAATGTAAAAATTCTAGCTGTGCCTAAAGGGTGTTTAATATTTTTCTGCTTAATTATGACGAGTGATGAATTACCTTTTATTTTTATTTTTTTACTTTTTCTTTTAACTTTGGCAAGTCAAATCTTATTGAAGCAGTCAGGCTACAACGAAAATCTTGCAAGGTGTTTTACACTGAGGCCGCCTTTGATGCCTTTCTGCAAAGTTTGTGCTAGAGGTTCACTTGGTTATGCTTTCCTGTCCAATGTAATCTCCTCTTGTAATAAGACATGGCAGTAAAATGCATTGGTCAGGATATTTTGCTTTTGACGGACTTCGTGAAGGTCTGCTCACAAAGCAGTGAGAATCCCACAGCCGTCTTTTCATGAGCTGCCTTTTTGAATTAGTCTGACTTTGCTATCCTACAAGACTTGAGATGGAAAAAAAGGCTGCTGACTTCAGGCATCCTCGGGGACAGTTTACATTCCCAAAGGAGCTTGCTTTGATGTGACTGAGAAAGAGGAAGTGCACACATTCTCTTGTCTGATTGGCTTTTGTTGGTTGTTGTTGCTCTTTCGGATCCTCCTCTGAGACAGGGCTGTTGGCCTTCATCATTTGCTTTTTCATTTTGGTGGAAGTTATGTGACTTGGACATATTTACAGATATAATCATCTAAAAAGGTTTTTTTTTGTTGGTTTTTGTTGGCCAAATTTTTGTTGGTTTCCTTAAATAAGTTCATCATTAGCAAGATGTTTGAATCAAACAGTTACAAACAACTTGTTGGACAACAGTGAGAAAATTGTGTGCGGGTGCTTTAGTGTGGAAGACTGCTTGATTATTTGCAGGGAAATTGGAAATTTTCCTCTTTTTTGATTTATAATAAATGACATAGCATGTAGCAACTTTTGTTATGTTACACTGTATAGTGTACTTATATGGGGAGTACCATTTGGGAATCATCCTCGCTTCTCAGGAGATGGTCTCTCGGGGCCTATCCCCATTTCTCTCATACTTGGCTTGGGTGCATACACAGTTTTGTGAGTTATATGTTAAACTGGTAGTACTCACGGATTTTTCTAAACAAACTATTGTGAAGGGACCACAATATTTTGTGCTGTCAATTGCGAAGCTCACAGTGAAGATGCTCACAGGTATTCTTTGGCTGCTGGTTTTTTTTATTTCTTCAGTACAAATGTTGTTTCTTAACCTCCGTTTGACAAATTGGTCCCTATTTTAAAGACAGATGTGTAATTTATCAAAATGAGAAAAATAAAGAACACCCTTGTGGAAAATGTAATGCACAGTTGGTTTGTAAGGCATCTGTCTTAGACTGGAAGTGAACAGAGTTCATGCTTTAAAGCATGTAATTCTGTAAATATATTCAGTGAATATATAGAAATGGGTTCACTGTTATTGGAATTTTTTTGGGAAAGTGGATAATAGGAGAGAAATCTCACTTGATTAAAGTAAAATTAATGTTTAAATTATGAGTCAAAAATGAAGGTTTCAACATGGCTATTACACAAGGTACTAAATGTAAGACTGACTAAAATAAAAGCATAGGGCCAGAATTGTCAATCTTTTAGCCATATAGTGCATTTATATGTAATAAGAATTCCATCATGAAAGTGCACCTATGCAGAAGGCAAGATACATGAAGATTTAGTTTGCCAAGTTAGGAGTTGGAGATGGGTCAGGTTAAACTTGACAAAAGGCAAAGAAATTGGGTTGTTATCCAAGAAGGTATGCAAAATACAAATGCTTGGTAACGACCTAGTGGAACTAGTCACAGAGAGCATATACTTTGCAAAGTTGGTGTGTTTCTGAGTCTGTAATGAGTCAAAGGTGTGTTAGAAAATATTTTTTTGCCTTTCGAATCAATCTCAGAAAATGTACATTTTATATACAGACAGTACACAATACATAGGCATTTATGGCACAAAACACAAGCCCTATACAGATTAAATAGACAGGGATAGACAGAATTTGTGTACAGATCAATAATGTACATATTGTGAGTGTGCACTATAGTGCAAACAGCAATATGTGCATCACATATGGAAATAAAGTTGTGATGTATGACTGCTTGTACAGTAGAACATAAGAAGTGCTAGTGTGTGTGGTAGCACAAACAACAGTGTTGTTTATGTTGGTCTCCCACATCAGGTCTGGGAAATGGTAATCCAAAGAACCTTAAACGTCTCCACGGATAAACACAGACCGAGGACTTTTATGAGTGGAAGAAGTGCTAAGGGTGTCTCCTAAAGTCCACTTCCATCCCGACAGTTTTGATTGTGTTCATCTTCAGATTCTTCTGATTGTACCAGAGCACTAGCCGTTCAGCCATCTGACAATATGCAAACTTGTCGTATCGGTTGTGTGTGATGACTGTAGTGTCATCTGCACATTTCATCAGTTCAACAACTGGGACCTTGGAGGCTTAATCATTAGAATGAAGTGAGAAGAGAAGTGGGGAGAGGACATGTCCCTGGGGAGCACCAGTGCTGACTGTCTGAAAAACAGAAGTGACTCCCCCACCAGAAGCTGGTGATCCACTGACAGATTGCACAGGATACAGTGAGCTGGGGGAGTTTAGAGGAAAGGATTTCTGGGATGATGGTGTTAATTGCCAAGTCTGCAAACAGGATCCTCGCACAGCCAAGGATGTCCCTGGTCAGCCAACAATATCACAATATTATGCAGTTTAGTGTTGCACAGTATAGTGATACTGATTCAGTACTGCCGTACTAATCCTGTGAATGACCACTTGATCTGGCTAATAGGAATCTTTCTCTCTACGGCTGCCAGCAGTGATGATGTGTAACAACTACATTTGGGAAACAATCCTGACTGAGTTGTGTAATGTTAGTTTTAAGCAACAGGTAGAGTGCGAGCCACATTTTTATTTTGTGCAGAGACTAGACTTAAAGGAGACTGCAGCAGCAAAGAGGCAACCTGAGTTGAATATGGTGATATTTCGGTTATGAAGTGGACGAAAAAGGCGAGGACACTAAACACTGCTGTGGACATGGTGTTTAAGTATGTCTTGCAACAAGTGAAACCTAGCCAAACATCTGTCTGACAAACATCCCAACACAATCCAAAAAGGGATTTAAAGACCAACAGCTGATGGTTTAAGTGAAATTAATAAAAATTAAAATAAGCCTATATGGTGCGATCTTGCACTTATTTTTTTTTAAAGAACTTAGAAATGTAACGTGTATACAAAGATGAAGATTGGGACACAAAGATTGAAGACTGGATACTTTATATAATTCTCATAATAATAATTTATTTGCTTTCTGTAAAAGACATTAAGTAATACAATTCTTTTTGTGTTTTAATGTGTAGTAGTGTTATTATAATGAGAGATTATATGAATAATGTATACCAAGACTGGGATTTAGACTTCGTTTGCTTGATTCTCATAAAAAACATGAGAAGACTTTGCGGTGACGTTTTTAAAGCGAAACATTAATTTTGTGAACGCAGATGCTGTAGAGGGAATAACACACCCAGTTGTTACTGTGTGTATCTAGGACATTTGTGAAAAATGAAAGGAAAAAATGCCATTCCTAAAATTCTTTTGCTGTGCACACAACAATTATTTGATATGTTCTCTTTACCTACATAATCTTATTAAGCCTTGGAAATTATGTGTTAATAATAAAACCCTGAAGCAGCAGAGTGTATTCTGTACTACTTTGTTGTGTGAGATGGGAGTAAGGCCCCTTGGGACATGACTCCATAAGACCTCTGGGCAGTGTGCTGTGGTGTCAGGTGCTGGGATGTTAGCAATGGATCAGTCTTGTTTGTCCGGTGCATCCCATGGGTGCTCAGTAGGATTGAGATCTGGGGAATTTGGAAGTGCACCGGGGGTTCTGACGCCTTTCTATCGTGGCCAGCATTGACTTTTGTCAGCAATGTGTGCTATGTTGACTTTTCTCTGGAATCGGATCAGACAGGCTAGCATTTGCTCCCCATGGGCATAGACAAGCCTTGGGTGCCTATGATCCTGTCATCAGTTGGTGAATAATTGATAATCAGTTTACCTGGAGATGGTGTTAGTGTTGTGGCTTATTTGGTGTATGTATAAATTGTATATAATAGACTCATTTAAGGAGAGGGACATGTATACCTGTTATACAGTAGTTTTATCAGACACTCATGAGGCAGCAGTGCAGTGCATAAAATCATCATGCAGAGACACGTTTTTTTTTTGTTTTTTTTTTGACTGGAACTTAAACAAGCCAATTAGATTTTTTTCCCTTAATGTGACCTCATATAAGAGGATGCCCTCATTTACATAGACAATGAAAATGAGTGTTCGGAAGAGGTATGAAAAATTTGTTTGAGAAGCATTAATAGTACATAGTATAGTACTAGTAATAGTAATAGATCGGTATCTTCATGTGCATTGTACAAAACCAGCCACGTTTCATCTTCAATGCCCTTGCTGATTAAAGGAGGTTTTCACTCGAAATCTCACGATACATGGCCCCATTCATTCTTTCCTTTACACGGATCAGTCGTCCTGGTCCTTTTGCAGAAAAACAGCCCCAAAGCATGATGTTTCCACCC
>JAQMYJ010000033.1:26112923-26151525 GCA_030014305.1 Clarias laeviceps
TAAATGGTCATGAAAATAAAGAAAACACATTGAATGAGTGAAGGTGTGTCCAAACTTTTGGCCTGTACTGTATATGGACTTAACTATATGTTGACACCTGACAGTTATTTCCTAAACTGTCTTTGTATGCTGTAGCTTTATAATTTCTCTTACTGTACATGTGACTGAACATGTTCCAGCACAAGTACTGAGCCCAACACCCCCCCACCAACCAAATGCCTTTGGGATGAACTGGACTGTTGATTGCACATCAGTTCCTGACTAATGCTCGTATGGCTGATTGAGCACCAATCCCACACCTACACTCTAAAACCTAGTGGTAAGCCTTCCCAGAAGAGTGGAGGTTATTATAACAGCAAAAAGGGGAAACTAAATCTGAATGGGATGTTTAACAAGCCTACGGAGGGTGTGCTGATTAGTGTCACATTTTCATGACCACAGGGTCAAAATGTACTAGAGAGCATTTAGTTGGATGATCATGAAGAATTGCACAAATATGAATCATCCCAAAAATAAAAATAAAAAATCCTGGAAGTGACAAAATATGAAATTTAATTGAGAATATTGTGATAAAAATTTTCCAGATTAAAAAAAGTCTCATCACCAATTTTGATTTCAGGTGCATATGAATAAGTAATGTCTTCTTTCATGCTGTCCTACTTTGGACATTCTTGTTCTGTATTTTTGTGTCCTATGCTTGAGGATTGTACTGTGTGGCATCATGGTATAAGATGAGTTGCTAGATTGAAACTGATGAACAAGGTCTTGTAGGGTAGCTGGCTTCCAGTTGAACACAATGTCAACATGCACTGAGTTAATGTGACAACTGTCTCAGCCTTTACAAACTGTGGAAACCTGCAGGCAGGCAGAACTAGCTCTTCAGTGCCGTTAGTGCTGGAGTACAACAATAAGACATGAGACTGGCCATGAGGATTGCATTTTTAATACATGTGCTGTGTTATGATGTTAATGACCAATATGGAGTAAGATTGCCAAATAGGAGTTGTGTTCAATGGGATAAAAGAGACATGCACACAGAAGCAATAAATCCTGTTGTTTATTTGACTATAGATATACATATTCTAATTGGCCACAATGCTCTTCAAAAATAAATAAATAAAATAAATAAATAAAATGTGGATCTCTCTAAATGTCCTCATTACAAGGACTACAGTCGAAATTATTTCATTTGTATTCCCTTTCATTTTTAAACAAACAGTCGGGGGGAAGAGGCGTCGCACAACAGAAATTTACAAATGTAAAACTTCTTTTTTTTTTTTTTTTTTTTTGGAAAAACAACTTTTCGTATTGCAGCATGCACATTCTAATAGTGTAAAAAATAAATAAATACATACATAAATAATAAACAGGCACAAAATTATTTGAGGGGCAAATAATTGAGGCCTTATGTTTTGACCTCGGAGAACCTCCAAATATATATGTACCTTTAGTACTCCAGATGCTAACTCTGGCTCTGTTTTGGTCATCCGTACCGGCTTCTAGCTAAAGTTTTTTTTAGCCCTCTGAAGCCCGATACTAGATCAGATTTCGCTATTCCGTTACGCACTTTTCTAGCTCCCCTAAGCAGCATCAGAAATTTGATCACTGAAGATTTTTAGGAAAAAAATTTAAATAAAAACTACAAGTTTAGCAAATTCTACTATTTATAAAATACACTGCTTTCAGATAGCTAATATTTATACATCATATATGCAAAGCATAGACAAAATATGCCTTTAAATTCCTGTATCTGCTCTTGTATTGCACAAACTGGCATCTTAAAACATACAGCAGATAGAAAAGGTTCCCTGTGCTTCATTTGTGGGTGATTAAATACATATTGTGTGAATCTCCAATCAACGTGGGTACCAAAGCATTATTATGGAAAGTACATTCTTTAACATGTGCAGATGGATTTTTGAGGGTTTGAAGGGGGGGGGGGGGGGGAGTTGTAATCAAAATCCAGACAGAACATCCATATGTTTCTGCAAGAAAAAAAAAAAATGCCGTCCCACTTTATAAATCCACACTTTAGCTGTTGCATTTCACTGAACACTCTGTTGTAACCTGCCGTGCATACTGTAAATGTTTTATCAATTAATATATGAAGGCTCGAAACAGAAATTTTTAAAGATGTCCAACAATTTATATCCAAAGTTGAAAAATGAAGTATGTTTTTGCTTAAGCTGTCCTTGTCACTATGGGTTCTTAGGATAAAGGTAGTTTTTATAGGTCTTTAATTATTTTGCAGTTCAGCAGTTTGGAGTCCTGCTATATTGTCCATTTATCCTCTCTCTATTGTACTTTGTCTAAAATTACAAAAATATGAGGTACACCTCCAAGAATAGTCGCTTCAGGTCGTCTTTCTCTCGTCTTCTAGTTGAAACTAGACTCTTTGGTTTTGTATAAACCAAACGGGAACAGCATGAGAATGATGCTAAGTGCTCAACAGAAGGAGGCCCGAGATCCCCTCCTCTAAACGTCAGACTGATCCGGTCTGCCTCCATCACACACAACCCACCTGGCGTTATTAAATATTGCAAGAAGTAGCATGTTACTGAAGTTAGGTGTGTATACACAGCAACTTATGCACATACTATCTTGTTAGGATCTCAGGTGTTTGACAGACACACGTTATATATAAGCTTATATACGCAGCTTCCTTCTGGATAATATATGGCTACTTTCCTTTGCAAAAACAAATAAAATAACCAAAGGGATTTATTTTTTTTCCCGCATGAATTTCAGTCGACTGTATTTTGGATGATTTTTCTGTTTCGAAGTGAGGAAACATGATTATCATGTCAGCTCTGGTGGAACACATTGTAGAGAAGAGATCTGAGGACGGGACATCAGCACCTATTTTAACCTCACCCCATACATGAGTTATTCTAAAGAAGCTCTTTCCAGGAAGTGAAAACAGTGTTTTCTTTTATTTAATGTTTTTTGCCATTTGTAAATATATTATTATTTAAAAGGTATACAATGCAAGCAATCCCCATACCTCAGATTACTGAAACAGGATCATCCGTTGCTTCTGTGAATCTGACAGGTTTGTTTCTCGAGGCTCACAGAATATACATTTCTCCCCAGCAAAGATGCTGCACACTAATGTTGGTGATGCAAAATGTTCCTTCATCCTTGTAAGACAAGTTCCAGATGTCTTTGACTCATTCTGTAGGAGTGATTTTATTTTAGTTAAAAGCCCTTTTGTATTTCATTAAAACATATTCTTATTTCTGTTTTCTTTTGAAAAATTCGCAACTCTTATACATGCAGAGCCGTAGCTGTGTTTTATTCTAATAATGTTCTTGTTTATGATAGCGAACATCTAAATACACTTTTATAGCATCTACGTATAAATGGGTTAACAGTGGGAATTTTATGCCACTTTTGTTTTCCATGCTCTTTTGTTATTTAGGAGGGTTGCTTGTATTATACATTTGAATTGATGAAAGTGATCTGCTCAAATGAACTCAAATGGATTGAAGACTACAATAAGTTCAACTAGATGACAGGATTACATTACATGGAAATGGTTATTGACGTAATCCTCAGGCATGAATCCGCTTCACCGCGTCGTTCGTCGGTGAGTCTTTCGCACCGGTGAAGAGGAGTTGAACAGGATTTAAGTTCTACCAGGCACACTTGGGGTCTATTGCTACAAAAACAGCCCTTCAACAAACGTGCTAACCTGACTTGAAAAAAACAAGTGGATTAATCTCTTAACGTGAGTCTGAGATACAAAACAAATGTTCTGCGGTAAAGAATATGCCATGGAGCCAGCAAGAGATTCCCCCTTAGACATCAAGTTGACATAGTATAAATGACACAACTTTTTTTTTTTGGATTTAAATAAACATTTAAAATCAGATTTTCTCGAAAGGTAGCAAATTATTGCTGAACTCAGTATGTGCAAAATAAGAATTCCTTTTCAGCCTTACAAAGAAAAAAATGGCCATTACATCTCTAAGTGATGCGTTTTCCAACATGCAAAAAAACGAAATACTCACAATTAAAACAAATACACAAAAATGTGGACATGTGCAGTATGCTCGATAATTTGAATGCATGAAAGCATGTGCAGTCTTTTGGTAGCAGTGGATGAAGGTGGATGTTATACACAAGAGATTGTTGCTGTGTCATGTTTGATTGTCTTTTACTAGTCCTGATTATAGAATCCCGTAACCAGACCAGGCTATTTATGAGAGACTGGCTTGTAAATATATGCAAAAATATGGAGAGATACAAAGAAAAAAAAAAACCCTAAGAAAATAAGTACTGGCAAATGTTCCCACCTATCATCTTGCTTCCTCTCTCATCGCTAGTGACACAACCTGGACTGGACAAAAGTAATTTTCATACCTAATTTCATCCAAAGTGGTGTTTTTTTTTTTTTTTTGCAACATGAGCAGTTGGTAACTATATCTCTAACATCTTGCATTTTCTACATAGTGTGAAATCTGCTGTCAGAAGGAAATCACACCAATTTAAGTAAGACCTTTTTAATAAACTCAGATGGTCAGGCATACTTTGTAAATGTCGATAAACTGTATTTCTTTCAGTCTACTATATGATTAGTACATCTGTGATATAACTGCAGTTAACTGCTGCAGAATCTCACTCATGCATATAAACTGAAGCAAAGTTAACGTGAGCTGTCTACACTTCCCCCTGTATATCCAAACAAAATGTGAAACACAGGAGAATTAAAAACATCAACTTGTCCTACAAAAAAAACTTGAAATCTTGATGCACAGTCACATGTATCAAGAGTTTTGAGTGCTGTTCGAGCTATGTTACATTCTGTAAACAAAAAAACAAAGTAACAAGAAGGTTAATGTGTGAGAGCATTTTAGATTTAATGTTATAGAAATGTTTCTCGGTCTTTGTCAGGGTCAGCTTTGCTCAGGTCACTGTTCCTGGGCTCAGGTATTAGAGCTTGGAAAAGCTCACTAGTGGCTCTTGTCACACTGTCATAAGACGGCGGTGAGGAGGTCGAGGACAGAGCCTCAGTCTCAGGTCCATAATTCTCCTTCAACATGAAGGCTATAAGTCCTTCCTTCTCTGGTGGGCTGTCATCCTCACTGCTGGCAGCTCCCTCTACATTGATCTGTCGATATATGAACGAGGCTTGCCTCAACTGTCTCCGGAGTAAATGCCTTCTGTATGCCCTCTGTATAACAATTGATGATACCTCCTCTTGCTTACGCCGTAAAGTCGTAGTGATGGGTTCGTAGGAGATTTTGGACGGATTTGCCATCATAAACTTCTCCTCCATCTGTTGCTTGAGAGCGTCCATTTCGTCCGATTCCCCCAGCACGCGCTTGGTGAAGGCGAACAGGATATCCAAGCAGTGAATCTTGTCGCCACTCACCATGGGCAAGTCCATAGAAATCAGCTTAATTTTATTAGGCTTGGCAATACGCAGTGGCTCGGACAGTGAATCTGCGAAATCCGAAAGCTTAGCGTACTCGATGAACTGCGTGGCCTCAGGATCAAACTTCTCCCAGACCTCATAGAACATTTCGAAGTCATCCTCGCTCAGCGGCTCGGTGCTCTCCTCTGTGGCCACACTAAAATTCTCCAGGATGATGGCAATGTACATGTTCACCACGATGAGAAAAGAAATGATGATGTAAGTAACAAAGAAGGTGATGCCTACTGAAGGGTTCCCACAGTTGCCCCGGACCGTGGTGCCTATGTTTGGCACAGTGGGGTCGCACTCTTCAGGGGAGTTATTCAAAATGGGACTGAGCAGGCTGTCCCAGCCGGCCGATGTTGTTATCTGGAAAAGGCAGATCATGCTGTTGCCAAACGTCTCGAAATTGAACATGTCATCAATTCCGCCTTGTTTCTTCACGTAGGCAAAGTTCGCCATCCCAAAGATGGCGTAGATAAACATGACTAAGAAAAGCAGGAGACCTATATTAAATAACGCCGGTAAGGACATCATTAAGGCAAATAGCAACGTTCTGATTCCTTTGGCTCCTCGAATAAGGCGAAGGATACGTCCTATTCGGGCCAGTCGGATCACTCTGAAGAGTGTCGGCGAAACAAAGTATTTCTCAATTATATCTGCGAGTACAATGCCTGCAAGAAGGAATGGAAAACAAAATCAGTGATTTGGCCAAATACGTGTGTAAAATAAAAACATTCCTGTCACAGTAGATTATAACTCAAAAGTCCCTGCTATCTGATATCACCTAAATGAGGATGATTCCTCTCAAGGTTTCTTCCAACTGTCCTGTCATGGAGTTTTTCCTTGCCACTGTCTCCCCTGGGTTGCTCATCAGGGACAGTCTGATGATTATAATTTAATACATTTTCCTTACACTTTTCGAACTAATTTCCAAAATTTTGATTCTGTAAATTTTGTAATGACCACTGAAAATTATCCAGTCAAACTTTCCAACTCCAAAAAACCCACCCTAACCATGTCCTGTTACCATAACCATTCCTTAAACCACACCTTTTCTGGTTCATGGTCCTAAACATGAATGTGTGTTTGGCTTGATCTGTAATATTGCCTACTTGACAAATGAACACAATCCTACATTTTCTTTCACAATCCAACAACTGTCAGATGACTCAAACTTCAATCACTTCGCAATCACCTGAGCTGACAGACTTGATTGCTGCAATTACCTTCACCTTAACTCAGGCCCCCGTTTTGCAGAGGTAGTCACTCCATCTCATTGCTAACCCTTTGTCGGTGTCATCTTCTTCTATCAGGGACATCTACACTTCAAACTGACCAGGCTTACTATTGTACCTAAGCATGGTGTGTGTGTCTCTCTTGGTAGATATAGTGCTGAAGAGAGGCATTGGAGGTAGACCTTGATAAGTCAAGCCAAGGTTACGTTGGTTTAACAGTTAATCTTCCTCATGTGGCTGATGAAGAGCTTTTCTCCCTATGGGAATCAAGGAATTCCTTGATTTTTTTAGGTGTATTCTGTTTTTCATGTCGATGTCATTGTTTAAAATGACCAGTTCATATAAATCAGCAAGAGCTGAGCCTACTAGACATTCTTCCTGTTTTATTACTTTTATCTCCAAGCATGAATTTCTACCCCAAGCTATGACAAATTTAATACCTGCTGGATGTTATGGTAATTAGTATTTGGTGAAGTATGCTTATGGGCTTTGCACAAACTCTCAGTCAGAGTCCTGCCTTTATCTTACCCACAATGGAGAGAATGACCACGACAAAGTCAAAGATGTTCCAGCTGATGGTGAAGAAATAGCAGCGGAGGGCGATAATCTTAATGATGCACTCGGTGGTGAAGATGATAATAAAGGCCAGGTTGATATTATACAAAATCGACTCCATATAAGGGGACTGCTCATCTGTCTCCACCATCATGGTCAACATGTTTAGGAGGATAAGCAGCATGATGATGATGTCGAAGGCTTGTTTTGACACCAAATCGAAGAAGAATCCCTGAAAGGAGTTCTGGATGGAAGAACAATTTCCGTCATCATTACTCTTTTCATTCGTACACACAATATTAGTAAAAGTAAGCGGACACCTAAACATAACACCTATATGTGGTTCTTCCCCCAACTGTTACCACAAGTTTTAAGGCAAACTTTAGTCTAAAATGTCTTTTTAGGCAGTAGTGTTAAGATTTCCTTTAACTGGAACCAGTTAGCCCAATCATGTTCCAGCATTCCTGATCTCAACCCCACTTAACACATTTGGGATGAAATGGAATTAAACTCCATACCAGGCATCTTCCTTTAAACGTTTGTGCATTGTGGGTGAATGAGATTAAATTTCTACAGATGTAGTGGAAAGCCTTTTCAAAAGAGTGAAGGTTGGCTGTAAAGGGGAACAAACTCCATATTAATGGCAATAGGATGTTGAGTCATCAGATGTCCACTTACTTAGTCACATGAACTCATACAATACATTCATGAACTCCCCTCTCACTACACTAATTTAAAAACTATATTTTAAAATTAGGAAATAAAAAAACTAGGTTTATTCATCAAAATCAAATATGTGTAGTCAGTAGGGATGGGATTCACCAGATACAATATTATCATGACACCTAAATACCGATTCGATCTTTATTGAGATTCTGTGAGTATCATGATCTTCTAAATATTCTGACTTCATATATTTGTTTAGAAATGTAACGAAATATATAGTTTTTGATTTCTTTACAATTCTACACAAATTTAGCAAATGATTTGCTCACACAGGATGCTGTGCTGGCGGTTAATGTGTGAATAGTTTAGAGCACACCACCTTTGGGATTATATGGTAATGGCAACATTTTCCTACCTCAAACAAAACCATACACATGTAGTCCCTGATTTACGAGTGAGTTCGTTCCAGGAGCACGTTCGTAAGTCCGATTTGTTCTTAAGTATGACAGAGTGAGTCTTATACGCCTTAGACATGAATATACAATGTTAAGCATACAGTACCAGTCCACTTGACTGAATCTGTCCCCTTTCCTCACATCATACATATCAAGTGTAACAGTGTTGTCTCTGTGCCTTTAAATCGCGAGGGGAATCCCAGACGCCATTTTGTCTCAGAGCTGTTTTCCACCGTTTTGGACTGTGAACTCTGTTTTGTTAAGGATTATCCCAAATTGGTATTATTCACCAGGACAGCTTTACAGGACAGACATTTTCTATCATCATGCTTCCGGACTGATTTATTGAAACCAGTGAGGCCGACTCATTTCTACCACACACATACTGTATACCAGACTTTAGACATTTTATACATTCACTCACTCACACAGAAAATATTGTATATGATTGTAAATATTGGTGTCTGGTGCACAGAAGTGTCTATTTTTTGTATAATACGTGCAAGCTACTTCCGTGTTTGAACCCGAAGTAGAACCGTGGTCCATTTGTATCGGCAGAAATTCATAACTTGAATGTTTGTAAGTCTGTTACTACCTGTATAAATTTTAAATCAATCAGAAAAAAAATGTTTTGGAATGAGTGAACCCGTACTTCAATCGCCACACAAAAGATCACGAAACGCAAGTTTTTCCAACAGAAAGGTAATTGTAGTAAGAAGGGCAATTATTTCATACATAAGTATATTACAATAAGTATAATATATTATGTATATTGCAGTACACTTAAAAATTCCAGTATGTATTTTGCATAGATTTTTTATTTTATTTTACTTTTTTGTAAATCATTGAGCTATAGAGTCATACAGTACCGTAAATACTCACCATTGGCCGAGGAATAGGTTTCTGGGGTTTTTTTGATCCAAGTTTTTTCATGGCATTATAATATTTTTTTTGCTCTTCGGTCATGAAGATGTCCTGTCCCCCTAAGTGCAGAAGGACTTCACTATTATTATTGAGGCATAGCATTATATCATACGGTATAATGCTTTAAAAGAAATTCTAGTCCAGCTTTTTGAGTAATACACATTGATACTTATCTTGCGTTTCTGTTGGTTGAAATTGTCAATGATCACACCGATGAACAAGTTTAGGGTGAAGAATGATCCGAAAATAATGAAAATCACAAAATACAGGTACATATACAAGTTGACCTCCTTAATTGGCTGCTCTTCCACCTGTCCAAAACAGACGATGAGAAATTTAGGTCTATCATGTGAATTTTCCACAAATGTGTATCCCTGTATTGTAATTATTGATTTACAGTAAAAACATTATTATTTATTTGACTTATTTTTATAACAGGAATCTGTTCTATACTTACAGCTCGTGAATCCACTGCTGCGTACATGATGTCCATCCAGCCTTTAAAAGTAGCCTTAGCAGGGAAAAAAACAGGCTTGAGATTTTATGTTTCTATAATTCACATGCATGTGCTAATTATACTTATGCAATAAAACATTACTAACACACATGATATTAGTTCGTGTGTTTCCTGTTAGGACATAGACATCTACAGGACATTCCTATATCATCACTCTTCCTTTTCACTGTATGAAACTACAATCTTATATCCATATCTGCATTCACCTCTCTGTTAGTAATGGACAACTGAATGTTCACTTCTTTTCACATCAGGTATAAAGAGAAAAAAAAATCCTTCCTCAGTCAGTCTGAATAGGCAAGTGGTGACCAAATATGGATGGATATAATTTTTTATAAAAAGAGAGAAGAGTTGGAATATTAGGTGAGCCCTCTTTTAGACCAAGTTTTGCCTTGGTTATCAGTAATTATAGGGCATTTGTGAATGGGCTAGGACTGACTATTTCTAGATGCAAATGGAAGGTTTGTATTGAGTCAAGTCAGAAGAAGGTGATGGAAAGGAGCTAAGTGACTTGTTGCTAGGCTACCGCACCAACTAAGTTAAAATGAAGAACAAAGTGCATGCACTCTTGCTGAGAACAAAATTCTGTATAATGGCCACAGTGATAGCTAAAAATAAAGTTCCGCTGACTTGTTGATTGATTCGTACTCATGGACAAGCAGACGTGGGCAGCGACAAAGTGCAATACAGAAAGAAAAGAAAGTTTCACACTGAGCTGTGTGAGTGTGTGAGTGCACATTTGGTGAGGAAACGTTCTTAAGAGGTAAAAGATCACTCACCACTTGAAGTAGTGCAAGGTAGCCAGCACCCACATTATCGAAATTGACTTTTACTTTTGACCAATAGTACTCTGTATCATTCATAGACAGGCACTCGGATTTGTTGTTGATGTGTGAGGCGTTGTAAATGAAGCCCGAGTGGCTGATGCAGCGGCCAAATTTTCCAGCAAACAGGTTCACGCCCATGATGCTGAAGATGAGCCAGAAGATGAGACACACCAGCAGGACGTTCATGATGGAGGGGATGGCCCCAATCAGAGCGTTCACCACCACCTGGTGCCCATGGATACAAACAACAATTAGATTTTTGAAAGGGAATGGACAGCATCTAATCTGTTTAAGACTAGCTGTAAATTTTAATACTTATATAAACACTACGCTCTTTTACAATCCTTATCAGTAATGATTAAACTAATGCATCCACAACTTTACATTAACCTTTACAAATAAGATATAAAGAAGGATGAAAAACATCATGGGTGATGGTCCTATGCATCCAGAAAGTGAGAAAAGGAGAGATAGAGAGAGAGAGAGAGAGAAATACAGATTTGTATTGGATCTATAGGACCACCTTTAGCAGCAATAGAGTAATACTGGTAGGTAGATTAGGATTACAATATCAGGACAGACAGCAAACACACTCACACAAACGTTGACTACAGTATTTATGCAGTGCATGTTAAAAGTCTCCTGATTCTCATTCCCGATTCTGGTTCTTTTTTGCATCTGCAATATTTTTTTCAGATACTATGAAGTGTGTCAGAGATTGGCCAAACAGCTGATCCTCTGTGAATGAGACTGCACATTCTCCCTCCACGTAAACAAGGCCATGTGCCTCAGGCGCAGCTGCTGTTAACATGCTGTGACGTCTGATTGTGTTTGCCAAATCTACAGCAATATAGAGGGAATTCTGTGCACCTCTGCTAAGTTACAGAGAGATATTTATCAAACGTTTTATGACAGTTATCGAAAGTTTTCTTGGAAGTTCTTGAAAGAAGTCTCCAATGTCAGTAAGACACAGGTGTAACTTTGATTTTTCTAACACAGGAGAACAGAACAGATGACTTTGCATTTTCTCTTTAACATGACAAGCTGCATATACACCGATCAGCCTTAACATTAAAACCTCTCCCAGGTGAATAGTATAACATTGATTATCAATTAAACTGGTGACAGGTTCATAGCAACCAATGGCTCACTCATGCAGGCGGGGACCAAAGGCCATGCTGAAACCCACAGCACCAACATTTTGGTGCCAAACACCTCAGCACCCCACAAGAGGACCTGCGGAACCACATGCTAAGGGGCCAAAGTCGCTTTTTCATGTGAAAGCCAAAATCCAATGTTTCCTGGCAAAAGATTGTCCAGGGTATCAAACAGCCTCTGTCAGCATTCCTTCAACTCACAGTACAACCTTATGCAACCATCCACATTTAATTAATCAGACCAGGCCAACTTATTCTACCGTTCCATGATTCTGTTCTGATGCTGACATTGCCATTGTAGGTGCTTTTGTCGGTGGACAGGGATCTTCATGGGCACTCTGACTGGTCTACAGCTTCACAGCCTCATACACAGCAAGCTGTGATGCAGTATGTGTTTTGACACCTTCTATCATAGCTTTACATTTTTCAGTCATTTGTGTTAAGGTAGCTCTTCAGTGGAATCAGACCTTGTGACCTACTGTAACCTTCGCCCCTCAACTGCATTAGTGTGCCAATATATAAATATAATGTGCGCACATGTCTACCTGTTCACTGGTTGCTCATCCTTGGACCACTTGTACATTCTGGCAACACTTCACGAGACATGATGTTTTGGAGATGCTCTGCCCCAGTCATCTAGCCATCACAATTTGACCAGATCGTTTCACTCCGATCGTTTTTTCTGCTTTCAATAGATCAACTTTAAGATCTAACTGTTCGCTCTCTGTCCTCTGTCTAATATATCCCATCCTGTAACAGGTGCCATTAGATTATCAATATTAATCACTTCATCTATTAGTGGTTTAATGTTATGGCAGATTGGTGTATAATACATACAGTAGCTAATACTTCCCATATGCCTGTTAAAGGAAATGAAAGATGATCAAGTATTGATTTTGGTAATTACTTGAATACTGTTGGTACACTCTACATGTGTTGGGATCACTTTTAGCACCACCCACTGATCTTGCTGCGTTGTAGTTTTATTTATTATATAGTTCACGATACTGTAGTGATTCCCAAGTTACTGCTTTAGAATACTGTCAGGAAAAACATACATTTAACGCCATAGTAATGGTTTATAAAACAGACAAATTTAACATTTACATTGATGGAAGCATTATAGTGAAATATACTGATAAAGGCATGATGCAGGAATTATGACGTAATACTGGCAAGATGATTCACTTCCATCTGCTGAAGTTTGGTTAAAATGAGTATAAATAAGTATGTAGACTGTGGATTGAATGAATCAAAGATTATTAAAACCTAAAAGAACATTGAAAATGAACACTAGACAGCATTTTTGTGATTATGTTGAATTATGGTCCAAATAATTCAATATTAATAAATATTATTAGTATTTAGTAACTAGACTTAGTGCTTAATAAAAAGCAATTAGTAACATTAGTTAAATAGCCGAGTACAAAAAGAAATCCTCTGTATTCAAGTCGTATTTATCTTTCATTTTATCAAGATTTAAATTTGATCTGTTTATTCTGCTGGTTTTAGTTTTATTGTAGTCTAATGGCATCACTTGGCTTGTTATATAATGCCCATTCCTTTGCTATACTATTTATGTCTATGTACAGTAATGCGTTTTTGGGTTTACAGTTATGTTTAGACTTTTTTTTCTTTTCAAAAATGCACTGAAATTAAAAATGAGTTGAAAAGAGGAAATGGTGTCAGATAACAGAGGACAGTGAAGTGGCACATGGAAATACAGAGACAGACAGACAGGCTCTTACCCTCATGCCTTCAAATCTGGACAGAGCTCTTAATGGCCTGAGAGCCCTGAGGGTCCTAAGTGATTTGATGGCAGCCAAGTCAGAGTAGCCTAGTGTGTTGGCTACGAGGCTTACTAAAGACACCTAAAAGGAGCACAGAGAACGGAGGAGACAGAAAAGATAGAAACGCAGTATTAGCAAGCTGACCAATCCTGCCAGGTACAGGGTCCGTGCACTTCCTGTGGAGGTAAAAGGAAAGGGTTTCCTGCGTCTGACTCATGGTAGCTAGATAAAGGAACAGAGGTGGTTAAATAGGTTTATGAGCTATATTTGCTGTTTCATGGGTCCATGTGTGATCAGTCCTGAAGAAAACAGACGTTGTAAATACTGGACAGACATGGAGAGAAAGAGTGTGTGTGTGTGTATGTGGGGGGGGGGGTGTTTAGTAGAAGGCTTCTGGGACCCTGGGGGGAATAAAATTTTTACTGAATGACCCAGTAATCACTAATCTACAAAAGGCATCACTTTGTGGTTAAGTGGCCCGTCAGTGGCACGGGCCGGCCAGAGAAATCCTTACCCTCATGCCAGCAAAGCGAGATACGGCCCGTAGCGGCCTCAGTGCCCGAAGGGTCCTTAGAACACGCAAGGTGCCAATTTGATCATAATTGAAGGCACTCGCCACCAGGCCAATCACTGAAATCTGTGTAGATTGAAGTGTAGTTTGTTCTGTTAATGCCAAGATTATATGTTATTCCTCAAGTTACAAAATGCTACATGATATTTCATTAGCTTCGTAGAAAATGGATTAGCACAACTATCACTATAATATATGATGCGCTTTCCTATATAGATGGACCTCATTTTCATCTTCTAAGTCCTTCTATTAAGTCCTTAATAGAAAAGAGAGAGCTCACCATTTGTTGTCTTGTGCCATGCTATTTTATTAACATAAGGGAATGTTCAAACCCATAGAGAAATATTACTAAACATTGCTTAGATTATATTCATAATGATAAGTTATTGATTTAACAGTACAGGCCATTTGATTTGGGATTGAGGGAGTAAAACCTGTATAGAGAATTGAGACAAGCACTGGAGAAGTATTTGGTCTTATGCATAATATTTGTGGAGCTATTAAAAGAACGTTAAGGGGTTAATATTGCTATACAAGACCGTTTGCTTATTGTTATTATTTTTTTAATGCGTGTGCGCAGTGTACTGTATCTGCTCTAATTGGCTCTTTTATAGCATTTACAGTTATAGCCCACACGTTACAATGTAATGTACTGTAATAGACAGTGTCAGGGAATAGTGTAATAGACAGTATACGGTTTGTATAATTTGCTTTGCAATTACACTATATGAATAGTCTTTAAATGTGTATTTTAATATTCAGCCTTAATTACATAACTTTAATATAGATGATTTATCACACATATCATTTGCAAGATGCACTCACTCACTGTCCGCCTTAAACCGCTATTGTCCACTATACCGCTTTGTCCTGTACACAGGGTCAAGGGGGCCTGGCGCCTATCCCAGGAGGCTTAGGGCACAAGGCAGGGTACAACCTGGACATCGTAGGGCACATACACACACACACACACACACACTCATTCACACACTACGGGCAATTTGGGAACGGCAATTAGCCTAATCTGCATGTTTTTGGACTGTGGGACTTGAGGTGGGAATCGAACCCAGAACCTGGAGGTGGTTGGCAACTATGCTAACCACTGAGCCACCGTGCCTCCACGATGCTAAAAGAGTAATTCTAAATTAAATGACAAAGCTTATAAAAAATGTTTTTGTGGTTAATCAGGTTAATCCTACATAAAATATAAAATAATCTAAGCTTTCTTTGTGCCTTTATTTTAAGGAAATAGAAATGTTACTCAAATGAAATTTAAATCGATTTTGTATGAAATTTTGCAAAATTTGAACGAATTCACTGAGATCAGTTATTGAGCGAAAGAAATTCATATGAAGAAAATATCACTTGAACCTTGCTAAAAATTTACTCTCAACTTGACTGTTTAGAAACTCTAACATGGTCATGACGTCCTGAGTTAGTTAGCCATCAATGTCCAAATTCACCACAAAGACAGTTCTATAATTTTATTAAACCCAAAGATATCAATAATGCATAGTGTGACCTGCACACATAAAACGGTAAGAAAGAGATGAAAAATGACTTACATCAACGATTAGAAAGTCAAGCCAGCACCAGTAGTTGGTGAAGTACTTCTTAAAGCCATACGCGAGCCATTTGAGTGTCATTTCCAGGATGAAGATGTAGGTGAAAATCTTGTCTGCAAACTCCAGCACAGTCTTGGCCACTTTTCTCTGTTCAATGTAAATGTCTTCAAATGCCTGTCACCAGAGCAGAAAGCACAGAGGTGGAAGTTAAGGACAAAAGTGTGTTTGTTTGTGTGTGTGCGTCTGTGTGTGAGGGCAGTTAGATAAAGTTAATCCAACATACTAGCATTTTATGTGACAGCATCTGTAAGCTCAACGCGCACAGCTGATGTCCGATGACCCCACGTTCTTGCTAGAGCTGCTGGACTGTCTAGTGCCTTTGACATTAATGAGCACAGACAGAGAAGTGACGAGGAAAACACTGGCTAACATGTCACTGAGTCTCAACTGCCTTCTACATGCCCTCCATCATCACTGTGCTGGGGAAGAATTACTCCTACTCACACTGTAATGGGACTCTTTTTAAAGCAGGAATTATTTTACTCCGGTTTAACTCTTGTACAGCTTTATATTCCAGTATAATTAAGTAAGGTGCTGGTAATAAAAGAAATTAAGTGAGGAATGGGTGGGTACTGGTAACAGCCTGAATTCGATTAAAATGAAGTAATTAAAATGTATTTTATTAAGGAATGATGCATCCTGTTTAACCATTTAGAGTTTCGTTTAACATCGCTGCATAAAAAGAAAAAAAATGATTATAACAGCAAAAGCAGAAATGGAAATATAAAATGGAAACACAAAGTCTGTTTTCCTGTAGACTCTCATGTGGGGGAAATCTACACTGACACTGGAGACTCCTTCCATAAATGTTAAAAGAATGTCTCTTTACAGGAAACTTCAGTATATTAGCATTTTTTTCATCTGATGTTGATTTTAAAATATGTATGTATATATCTATTATTAGTATTATATTGTGGAGTTCTTGTAAATTAGCAGTTACTATAGAGATTATAATATACAGTAGGAAGATAAAGCCAATATTGGGGGGGGGGGGGTCCATTGTTCTCCATTGCTCATTCATTCTACTATTACAATAAACTTCAAACACTTTTGTGACACTTATTCACAAAATATCCTTGTTAATAACTCACTTATATAAACCTACTATTTGAGTTACAGCCAAAAGTCTAGTCAGAGCTGCTGTTGAAAATCATACATCCCTGTCTATATATGCAAATTAAGATGTCTGGTATCATCTTTACCAGGGAGTAGATTTGCAAAAAAAAACAAGGCTTATGCAGAAATTATACATGGAAAACGAGTGAGATCTGCATGTCTTATCACTGCAAAACATTCAAAACGACCTGAACCATAATATGAACCATGTCCAAATTGGTGCACAATACAGTGAGTCATTAAGAAAGTCAGCACTAAGCATCTGTTGCAATTTGCTTACCCACTGGTTTTAGCAAAGTTAGCTATTTCCACCCCACCACCCCTTTTTTTCCGCTTACTTCGCTTTTCATGTGCGATAGTTCAATTCTGTATGAAAGAGCAGCTGTTTGCTGAGGAGGTGTGGGTAAATGCCACCAAAATACCAGGCAGTCTTGTTCACCTGGCACCCAGGCCCACAGACAGGCCAGTGGCATTAGCCTCTCTTTGTGAGTCACTCACTAACAAAAGGCACTCCTGTGCAGTTAAGAAGGTTCCGCACAGTACGAACGTTAAAGGTTTTGCAACCTTACATAGTAGCGTGAGCTTTTTTTTCCTGCTCTGACATTTGTTGACTCCTTCGTGTGGCACTCTTAAGAAAGGCAGCTGTTGGTGGTTAAAGAAAATGCGTGTCTTATAGATCAGTCGGTTCATGGCGATGCTTTCAACGTGATCTTTGCTTTACAGTGAAACACTTTTCCAGAATTATCAAGTTCTCTGGAATCTTCTCGCAGATCAACCATTTCCTTCACGTGTAAAGATCTACAGAAGATATTATTCCTCAGTATCGCTAGCAGCCTGTGGCATCTGTAAGAACTGATCAGCATCAGCTAAGAGCTGTGTTTTCTTCGCCTTATCATACTGTAGCTCTCTTATGAAGATGCCTGATCCTGGATGTCAACCACCAGACAGGAAGTCGGACTCCTCTGGCCGAAGTAGCAGAGAACCTTTGTCAAGTTTGTAGGCATGGAGAATGGGGAATTGTGGTGGACTTAATTGATGCAGATAAAATGTAAGAGTTTCTATTAATATTTCATATAAGAAGACCAGATAAGCTGTATACGACTCTTGCTTTCTTAACTCCTAAATGGTGGGAAATTACTAAATGTTTAGTTTTCTACTGGTCCTGCTCAGAAACATCTCCATGATCTTAAATTAAAAATACTTGCGCAAATCCATTACTCACTCACTCATCGTCTATATGCTTTAACCTGTATTCAGGGTTGCAGGGGGCCTGGAGCCTATCCCAGAAGGCTTAGAGCACGAGGCGGGGTACACCCTGGACAGGGTGCCAATCCATTGCAGGGCACACACACATATACAAACTCTACAGGCAATTTGGGAATGACAATTAACCTAATCTACATGTCTTTGGATGGTGGCAGGAAACTGGAGTACCCGTAGGAAACCCACCAAGCACGGGGAGAACATGATGCACACAGAGACGGGAATCGAACCCGGACCGTGGAGGTGCAAGGCGACAGTGCTAACCACTAAGTCACTGTGCCACTGCAAATCCTTTTGTTAATTTGGTAAAAATGTTGGTGTAATTGTAGGGACATTATTAGGACCATATTTTCCCAGCCTCACATGACAACTTAAGTAAACAGCTTTTCCTGAATAAACCTTAAGCTGAACATTGCATGAATTGAGTTGTGTTATAAGTGTAATATTTTGGGTTACATTTAATGTAATGTATGAGTTTTGTGTTGGCGGTGCTCATGCTCACCAGAGCGCCACTGCTCAGCAGGATCATGAAGATGATGAATGATTCGAACCAGCTGTGCTCCACTATCTGATAGCTGGTCTTCCTGAGCCGCCACCACACCTTGCCCAGACCTGCACTGGTGTCAATTTCACAGCACTGGAAATGACGGATGCACACTAGCAAGGGAAACGAGCAGAAAACAACAGTCACACACAGGGTTTGAAAATACAAGCAAAATAGCTTACTGTCTCGAATAAAAACGAGTATGTACAGGATTTACAAAAACGGTAGTATTGTTATGAGCTTTCCTAACAAACTGACCAATTCTAAGCTGCCTTAAATATAAGTACGTATCTTCAGTAAACGTATGCTCATCGAATCGGTCAGTGATACATGGCTGTTATGTGACATGAACCCAAGCAGCATCAATGACTCTTTAAAAGCCTTCCATCTATAACAATAGGTCGCAAACATAAAATCACATTTGAGCCTCCCCTGGGCGTCGAAGTGTCTCCATTACCGGCATTTGAGCTTCGCCAAATTAACTTATTGCCTGTAAACTTAATAACAGGATTATGGTAGCAGGGGCTTCTCAATTCAATTTGTACTGATGCTCCAGCTCTCTGTAGGAAGTCTTAGACATTTTAGCACCCCTGCATCATCATTTGTCAAGCAATTAACAGCTATCACAGTAGAAATCACACAGCTCAATGACTATGGCACGCACTGGGAGTTACTCAGACTGATCTGATTTGGCAGTGAACATGCTAAAGACACGAAGTATTAGTACAGTACTTTACAGAGAGCTTTTTATGACACCTATTCTGTCAGATATTTATCAGTTTTCTCTCTACTTATCTTGACAATACACACACCAATTAAATGAGTTTGTCCTTGTAAAATGTTTCTCTTCTGTTCTTGGTTCTACTTACACACCTTGAATTTGTTGAATTTCCTATTTAATTCAAGCCTAGGTTTTGGGTTCCCCGTTGGGTACCAGGGTGTCTCTGGCCCCTCCGCAGGGCCTCTAGGGGTGTGCTATGGTGTCTAGAACCAGCACCTTGTCAGTGGTTTCTTTGGCTGCTGAAGGTTGCGTGGTGGTACCTCCATAGATTGGACTTGTTTGTTTGGCACATCCCATGGGTGCCTAATCGGATTGGGATCCAGGGAGTTTGAGGCCGGGTCGGAGGGTTGGACTTTTTTCTGCTGGGCCACGTGCATGGCTAGCTGTGGTGCACTGGGTAATCAGGAGCCTTTCTAGCATTTACAATTTTATGTGATTTGTGCTGCATTAGCTTTTCTGTAGGGTCAGACCGGATGCGGTCCCCGTGGGCATGGGTGAGCCTTGGGTGCCCATGATCCTGTCACCAGTTCAATGGTGTATAATCGATAATCAATCTTACTTAATTCATCTGGCGCTGGAGTTAATGTTATCATTGTATTTAACATTGCACTCCATGCATTTGTATTCAATTAAAGCCTCCCGTAAACGAGCAGGTTGAATACACTTTGCGGAAAATGATGTGGTGTTGAGTTGAGCTGTTTTAGAATATACTGTGGACATTTTGCATGATATGTATCAATATGCAGAATAGACATCTATCTACACCAGCTTACTGAAGCTTACTTAATCCATTAGAATAGCCTATCTTGGTTGGCACCATCCCACAGGCAGTACAGTTACTTTGTGTTGACCCCCATTTTCTCCCGACTTGGTCATTCCTCTCTAACATCCCATGACCGCTACCACCTGTGGAGGGTGAATACTATCCTAAGCATGTGTTTCTTTGATGACCGTCAAAGCATCACTTTTAAACTACTACTGATGTTACATAACATGGCATCCGAGCACACAGCTAGTATAATTGTCCATTTTATTATAAACAAGCTCAAAAATGTCCATGATTGACTATTGTCGTCAATTATACTCTCATGGACTCCAGGCCGTGGGTTGCCATGGCACTGTCGAGATTCATACCCAGGACCTCCCATCAACTTGGAGATCTGTTGCACCACAAGACCAATTCATTCATATTTATATTTTTAAAATCTTTTACCGTACTCACCTTTAAACAGAATTCTCATGACAGTGGCTTAATGCCAGCGAATGGAAAAACCTCGGAATGACTCTGCGTTTTAGTTCATGTAATAAAGTTATATATTTATATAAGCATTATTTTACAGTAATCTGCCCTTTATTGATTACCATATATACAAAAATAAGCCCAGGGTTGTCTTAAAGTCATGTACTGACAGCTGATTGGTCGAGCTTCAGTACATCTGATGTGATTGGTCGATCAATGAGTTTGAAATTAAATATGCAGCATCAGTCATTACATTACCTGGGTGTGTTTCAATCCTGACAGACATTTTTAGATCTTTGCTGATACAGGATACATTATTTAATGCCCTGTAGACCTTTTAAAAGTCAGTTTATTGTTTAATGTCTTATATTAAATAGCCTTTGAAGGTGAAGCCAAAGACACATCCTCCTGCCAAACCTAACTGCACGATAGAAGGGCTTGTAACAATAAATGTTCACGCCGTGATTATTGTGAAATACCAAATAGGCTTGATGATCTGCATGATTTTATCACAGTAAACACTGTCTTTCTGGCATTATAAAAATCTACTTACCATCAGGGAGACAATTTTCAGGGTCCATGTCCTCCTCTGCCATCTCGGAGTATTCATCTTCCGCCTCTCCAGGCTTTCGGAGGTCAATTGTGCTGCCCTCGGATAGGCTGATGTCGTCACTCTGAAAGCCAAGTGAACCAATCAGTCTGCTGATTGCTTCTGTAACACTTCTAAATTATGGTTCTTACAAGACACTTGTGCTGAGAGGTAAAAACACAAGTGATGTCTGACAAGCTCTGGCTTCACTCGTATTATTTTATTCACAGAGTTAAATATTCTGCTGCATCTCTTAACAAGCAGTTTTACTAAAAAGCGCAAGAGTGGGCGACATTTAAACTCAGAGCCTATACATCAACAGGGTGTTCTGTACAACATAGTTCTGGGCTTCTACGCCATGATTCTGTATGTATATGTAATTTTGACATATAAATCAGTGTATAATTACGAATTACAAATGTGTAATTAAGTGAGTGAAGCATGTGTGAGTGACATTTTTAAAAAAGATAATTAAGATAAGCTGTTGGTAAAATTACATCTTAGATTGTATTCTAAATGGATGTAGTTTCTTGGGATGTCATGACCTAAACACTACTGTGGAAATAAATCCGTTTGAGGGGTTTAAGGTCTGGTTAGGAAAAGCAGGATGCGAGAAAGCTATTTAAGAGAATTAGAAGATAGGCAGAGAGCAACAAACCAGGATTATCCATTGTTATACAACAGTTACTGCCACAAACGAGGCAATTTGATTGGACAAGAGGCATTTCATGAGTGCTGATGTAGAGCATAACAGCACTGGGGCTTATGTTTCGCTCTGCATGACCGTTGAACTTTGCCCAGTCGAATTTTTCAGATTAGATGGATGTAGAAACTGTTAAACTCTATTTACTCATTAGCTGTTTTATTTAGCATTACTGACACAAATTCGAAGGTCAGGTGCTTTTCTGTATGTTTATATTCTCATCTGAAATCTAAATGGTGCACAAAGGCATCCCTTTTTAGGCTATTTGGTTAAATCCAACTGGACAGCACTGCTTAGGATCCAAGTGTAGAGAACCGTCACCAACAAGGCTTTAGGAGGCAGCTAGAGATACACAGTATTACAAGCTGATGCTCGACTGCAGTCGTGTTAAATACAGTGTGAGGTATGAATAAGCAATCTCAGCTCAAAACATAACAAAAGTACAATATGACTTTTATAAAAGTGGAAATGATTATTAAAAAGAAAGGTTCAGAATTTCAATTTGTAAGCTTGTTGTCCTTTGTTGTTATTAAGTTATTTTATTTGTCAGAATTTTAGATGACTGTGCCATGGAATTCTGTCATCTCAAAAAAAAAAAAAGACAACTTTATTTCTAATAATCATCAATTAACTGTAGTTTAGCACTAGTTTCACCAGTTGCGGAAGGATATGTAATAAAATAAAATAAAATAAAATATTAATATTAATATTGAATGGTAATTAAATAAACAAATCATAATCTGTTGATAATAAATGCTGTTTGTATGAGCCTACGACTACATCACATCTGTGCTGATTTTACGTACACCAGCACCCCCTCTCCTGTGTCGATGAAAAAAAAAAAACTCCCCAAAAAAATGTCATCACGGCTTTAACAGGACATGGACTTTAATAGGACAGTAAATTTTAGATAAGATTCAAGACGTCAAAGTATAAACGGATTAATTAGTCAAGGGGGAGACACCGATCAAGTGAATCAACAGAATGGTGCTGTACACAATACCTAATGGGGTAAACATGTCAGTGTGGTAATAAAAGGCTGAGATCAGGTTTGTAATGTCTGTCAAAATCCACTTGGAACTTGGTGAAAAGAATAATAATTAATGTCTATACAGTATTACACAGTAAGTCAGATGCATTTTCCCTAGTCTCAAGTTTCCAGTGAAGATCTGATAACATTCTGGGCCAAGGGCAGATACATTTCAAGATCATTATGCAAAGAAATGTAATTCTATTCAAACACAAGTCAGACAGTACACCCTACAAAAGATATAACAGATTAAATTCAATGGCAAATACGAAGAGAAAGTTACATTATCACTGGGCCAGCATGCGTTCTGACTAATTCTGCTGAAGCTGCCTTTGTTTCAAGCACTTTATGTCAGCATGGGATATGCATTTGCCACATCCTCTTGTAAGCACAGCGGCAGCATTTATTTCACTGTGTACAGGATTGATATTTCACACGGAGTCTGGAGACAGCACACGGTGGTGATATTTATTTGGGCTGGGGGTAGAGCATGTTCATTTGCACCATTGGGATCTTCTCCACCATCGATTTGACCCCCTCGGCCGTATCTTTCGGCCGTGTCTCTACCTTCTCAACCAGGCTGTTGTGTGGCAGTGTGGTAATGCTGATGAGTGTCTGATGAAACCTAATACACCTCGTTGCCCTCCCTTGTTTGTGAGACCCCGTGGGTGCCTTTTTTTCCCCTGGCCTCTCCGGCGCAATAAAAAAAGCTGACACCCTGTCAACACGGCTAGACAATACAGCTTGACATGGAAGGTGAGGAATTTCTGTTATACAAGCTTAATTACAAGAAGTAAGTAAATGCATTTCAGGATCATATGCGACTTCTTGACGTATCAACACTTTAAAGCAAAATGCATCGAGTACAAACTAATCATCTAGAGGAATTTATTGCAATACATGAGAATAAATAAATTTAATGCAGAATTTCCCCTACTGTAGTGCTAAGCTCCTAACAAGGCTGCTACATAAATACGTACATATATGAGAAGGGATGGTGTCAGTTTGGAAAGAGGGCAGAAAGAGTAGGAAGGATAAAATGAGGAGACTGGGCAGCTGTGGAAATGATGTGCATCCTTCCTGACATGAGGCTGCTGTATCTTGGTTTCGCATTAAAGCAGAGGGAAATGTGGCGTGGCAGTGCATCGGAACAGTGGAGGAGGTGAGAATAAGCTTGAATCCGCACCAACCAAATGGGAGCAGGAAATTATGCATTGTCACCACAGTACAAGATCATCAGAATAACCCAGACATGTTAAATAAATATCGGTACTTCTGTACTTTACATGTAAAAAGCGAGATAGCAAGCAATGACTGTTTCACATAATGTTTGTTGTTAATTATTTTTTTTTTTTAGAAAGTCATGCAATACAGGCTATAAACAACATCTGTTTCTCTGAGTAATAGCTGTTTATCTGTATAAGCAATCCGGAACAATCTATGAGTTTCTCTACGACTCTGGGATCATGACACTGCATTCTGGGGATTGCGAGGTTCTTTGAAGAACCACTGAGAGGAGCTTAGACATCAGTGCATCTCCTAGTGCACTCACCTGCCCACACAGGCCACAGGCTTCCTCCTCAAACAATAAACTGAAGCCTTCACAGAGCCAACCTTTATTCAAACGACAGACACGCACAGTGGAGGCTCTGAGGATCAGTTTTCCATTCACCATAGAGAAATGAAAACTCTCCCATTGTAGGATTTAATGTGATTGAATTGTAATTGAACACGGTTGCAGCATGTTCTCAATGGAATGACGATAATACAGCCTAGCGCACAGCGATATCCCGGACTGTCGTAGGTACATACAGCATTTCATAAAGTCTTTAGTGTAGGTCAGTGTGAGTGAAGTCATTGGTATGGCGTGTGGGAATACAGGACCTTCCACGCGTCCAGGAGCAACCGCCAGTTAATGGCCCTCTCTCGTTGGCAGGGGATGTATGTTTGGAATTCAAGTACCGACCGACCGAGTTTCACATTCCAGCACCGGTGACCACCACAAAAGCCCTATAAATATCAGTGCTGGGGTGCGAGGGCCTAAAGCATGCCATTCAACACTGGAGCCAAGTGAAATCAGACCTATAGACAGCTGTCTGCCAGTCTCTCGTCCATGGTGGATCAGAGTTTTTGAAGGTACCCTTACAGATGTTTACTGCTAGGGATGAGTGAAAACAACAAGAAAACATGGCAGCAGCCAGCGAAAAGAGCCACTTAATTCTGATTTACCATGACCTGGAAGACATTTATGAGAGGATTATAGTACCTCAGCGACCAGTTTATAAAACATAAACTGATGCAAAATGTAAAATATGTCACAGGGAGACTGAGAGACTATAAAGTACTAAAAACATCAATAATGCAATCAAATCAGATGGTGCCATCGGGTTATTCGAAACTACAGCCGTTCTTAAGAGTGTACATCTTTGTGGTCAGTCTTATAGTCAGCAAATGCAGTATAGGACATATCCATTGTGCATTATGCTTGTTTACGGAAAACACTTCTGATCCAGTTTGCTGAAGCATTTAGTGATGGCGCCACGGTACGTCTAGCACAGTACCACTTTGCAGCCTACCTTTGTGGCTAATGTAACTTTCCTGCTTTGATTCTACAGAAAGCATAATGCAAACTGAAAGTCTGAAAACTTCGATTGTAGAAAACACGAGCCCACTCATACCAACGTTGCACGCAGTTTCGTCTTTGCGCTTCATATCTCGCATATTAAACGTATTATTTTATCTGCATGCTTTTTCTCTATTTAAAAGTCTATTAAAAAATAATACAAGGGCAAAGTATTCATAATTGTAACAACAATTTAATAAAAGTGATTCTGTGTGTACAGTATGTGTATTATGTATATAGAGTCCACCTGTGCAAGTAGGAATTTTAATGAAGGTCTACATATGTGTGGTATGGCTGTAGCTATGTGTTGTGTCTACAGGGGCTCAGTCTTGCTATGACTGCTTGGTCTTGATGTATTACTGTAGAAAAGGTTATGAGGGGTCGCTTATGTACATAAGTGATGAGTGGTGCCTGGACGGAATCAATTCCATCAAAGGTTTCTTATTGATACAGTATACTATAGTATAAATTTTGGCTTACTTTGACATTTTTAAAGATTAAAACTGTGGCCCGCTGCACGTTAAAACAGTGCAATCATTGCATTTCCACAGAGTAACGTACACAACTCACTATTTGCATTGCGCACTCTGAATGTACCTTGCTGCTATCACAAGGAAAAAGAAAATTGATATCTTTAATGCATGCTTCGCACAAATGGAGTTAAAATATCGATAACATATACTGAAATAACAACACGAATTCAAAGAACATGGAAAAGTGGGATGCTGGATTATACGAACAGACCGATTCAAATCGAGACTTAAGTGCATCACGGCTCATTTTATTCGCTTTACTAATGTGTGATGCTGGTGAGAGCAACTCTCGTGTATTAGTCAGAATAACTTAATAATCAGATACACAAACAGACAATCACACCTGATCCAGGTCATAACGTATTTCTCTAAACCCACACAACAACAACAACAACAACAACAAAAAACGAATATCTAAATGAATGCTGTTGGGTTTTAAATGGCACGGCCGATTCTAGGAATGTTCCTCTTTATATTGTGAGAAGGTCACACCGAATAAACACAGACAAAAGAAGAAATACTGATGCCTCATGACTCAGCTGCTTTTTATGACCATGCAGACAAACACCCCCCCGCCCCCCCAAGGACAGATTCAAATTATGTTCATATGAATTATTATACTTTTTTAGCCTTTTGCTTCACCTTTTTGACAATGCAAGCTCCAATAGACATTATTTAGTTGTTTTATTTTTGGAATAAATTAAACTAAATAGTTATTTTGGTGTAAAGGTTATGAGGTCAAAATAGGGATTGAAATGCCTTAATCTATAGCATACTGTATTAACAGGAGCACTGAAAACACTTTTACGGTTTATAGTATGCAGACAGCTTGTCTGAGACACACAATTCTGATTGTAACGATTTCAGTCCAGTGTTAGAAGCTTCAGCAGAATGTACAGTAGTTCAGGTGTGTGAGCTGTCTCTCTCTCTCCGTCATGCTCTGATGTTATGAGCAGACACTATCTTCTTCCCCATAATTATTAACATTAAACTGTCAGATGAATATGGAAAAAAAAAAATTGATGGTGATACTCCTCCTATGCAGTGCACTCATTATGATGCCCAGTGTTATTTAATTCAGCATCTGGGGACCAATTTGTGCTTGTTTTGCACATACTTTATATATATATGTTAACGATTATTTTATGGAACTACATACAGTATATATACGAAGGAAACACACAGGGAAAAACTAAGGTTAAGACTAATTGTTTAAATATATATATAGCAATAAATGTTGTGATTTTCTGTTTTTTATTTTATTTTATAAGAATAGAAAAGATTATATGTTTATGTGTACTGTATATGGGGGGAGGGTCATCATTTGTTAGTGTAACAAGATGTAGTAATATTCTCATCTCATCTTATGGAAACACTTTGAATTTGCATGGTTTTTTTTTCTTCACATAACAAACCAAAAACAAACATAAAAAATTTTGTTCAAATCTCATTTCTGGTTTAATTTCTCATATCTGATACTGTGATTATTTGTAACAAATTAAAGGAGAAATCACATGGCTCATGGCTCTGTTACGTTGTTTGGGTTCAGAAAAAAAAAAAACATCACCACAAATCAATATCAATAACCAGTCACTAATCAATTCTTTTCTGACTCCTGATGCTGCTGAATGGACTGGCTGAGGATCAGTACAATGTTAGTGTAAATAGATCCCTATGCATTTCTGCAGTAACACCAGTTTATGCAAGTCTCAAACTATAGCCTCTATTGATAACTTCATTTTGAGAAATGAGGGAATCAGAAAGGGCTATAATGCTCTTATTAATGTTTCTTTCAAAACACTTAACGCTACTTGACTTTACAGTATACAGTTATAGAAAGTCAATTATTTATCGTCACACTATTTTGAGACACCCAGATGAGGATGGGTTTCCTTTTATTTCTGGTTTCTTCCTCATGTTGTCTTCCCTGTTGCCTCGGGCTTGCCTGTTGGGCGTCAGTTTAAATCTATATCTGAAATTCTATAAAGCTGCTTTGTGCACTATATAATGTGCTATATAAATAAAACTGAATGAAGTGGCCTCTTTCAGAATGAGCGCCCTTTTCCGCTCCATCCACAGAGCATGAGGGCTCACTGAATGATTTTTATGAGAACGAAAATGCCATAAATCATACGCTCCAGCCTTTGCAGTCACCAGATCTCAACCCAACACTAAGGGAGATGTAGACAGTGCTCTCTAACGTCATCAAAACACCAACTGAGAGTATACAGATTGAAAACAAAAAATGGTGCTCATAACTCAACAACAATAAAACTATTTAAAAAAAAAACAATAAAAGACTTTTCGACTCACATTCGACTCACTCACAACTGTGCTGGGGGCTTTATCTTACGTTATATAATTAAATATATAATATATATAATAATATATAATTATATATAATATATTATATAATAATATATATTATATATCTTACGTTATATAATTAAATACATAACGTACGTTATGTATAATTAGATTTTTTGACTCGTCACCTGTCTGGAAATTTGTTATATGTGCTAATGCGTGAGAGTGAATGGTGGCATTTTCCATTTTGTCATGTGTGTCCCTAGTGGTTCTAACAAGAGAGGGAGAGGCAGAGAGAGGGATAGAGGAGAGAGAGGCAAGCTCATTGCAGGATGGAATGTTTTGAACCTTTATTCCCAAAGCTACCCTGGTGTGTTAGTTAGTTCGGGGATACCGAAAAGGCAAGGGGAACATTATTTGATTGTACAGCGAAGATGGGACCAACAGACCACAGTTATTGAGAGGACAGAGCAGTGGAGGAGACTGGGGGGGTGCAGGTGCACTAAAAGATAAAAGAGATGGAGGGTGTGGAGGACAAGTAAACGAAAAGATAAAAGATGTAGAGGGAGACAGAATGAGGCAGAACAGGTGTACAGAAAGATTAAAGTGAGAGAACAAACATCAGCTGGCTCAGAAACATGTCTAGTCAGGTGTGCAGGAGCAGCACGGTCACGTGCCAGAGCCAGGGAGGGTGGCCTAGATTACACTGCCTCTCTGGTCAAGAACGGCTTTCTGTACGATCAGCAAAATGCAGTGCTGTTACTGGCTGTTCTTGATAATGTTTCTTAGATGGCATGCATACTGTATCTAGAGCTTCTATTGTGGGATATGTAGATTCCTCCATACAGTGTGGTTGCACAAAATTCAGTAAACCTTTGTTTAGGGGAATGTGTTCTTAAAGTGTTGCTTAATTTCATTATCAAGAGGTTTAACAGGTCTCACACACTACTTAGTAGATTTTGTACCGATTTTCTGCATTGTGGTACAGTATGGTTAGTCACATCTATCAGTTTGCAAAAGTTTTGGTTCCAAAAAAAAATCCAAATCCCAAAAGAACATCCAGAAGATTTAGGTTTATACTGTAGATCTAAGCATGTTTTTTTTTTTCTCAAAATTGTTAAGTTTAATAAGTGATAATTTAATTATTTGGCTCGTTATAATAACCCTAGCAGTATGGCATTGTGCAGTTGATCCACTCAAGAATGGGCATGTAAGCTATTTGAGTTTGAATTTTTGAACCTGAATACAGATAGATTTCACTTACAATACAAATACATGTGCATACGGATGTAAGGCAGAGTTATCTGGATACATTCCTATTCATTTGCATATAATTGCACTAAGATGACCACTTGAAACTGCTTCAGGGTAAAATCGGTGCTGTTTGTTCTCTTTCAAAAACAGGGCAAACTGATGTTCAGTGTTTGGGCTGGCGGACTAGATTTAGAAAAGGGTAGCTTTTCCCCCCTTCTTACAGAAAATGTCACAACACTGTCTTTTATGCACCAAAAGGAGGCTTAAATTGCATTTGCCATGTGGAAATGCATCTGCTGAAAAGAGTGTCATTACAGCAACTGTCTGAGCTGTCTGGACATACAATAAAGCTCCACCGAAGAGGGATTTTTGAACTTCACATATACAATAATGTGTTTCTTTTAATAAAATATCCTCCAGTCATCATTTTTTAAATAACAAGGGTGTTTAGTATAGAGTTCAGAAATCCCCAATCCAGAGGTTTCTACCGGTCATTAAATTATAATATGTAAGGACTAAAATATGACAGGAAGTACTGTTTATAGGAAACTAATCAATGATGAAGTGAGAATGATGTTTTGCAAGTAAATAGTGTTTTATTAATTATGAACTTTCACATCAAACATCTACAATAAGAAAAAAGTGTGATCTCAGTGAATTCAACCATGATTGTTGGTGGTCGAGTTAAACCGGTACTTTTGCTTATGCAGAATAACTGACCACAGTTATAAGAGTACCTTTATTTCTCTATATAATCCCCTGCTACACTAATGCACTTATCCCAGTTTCACTAGTGCTTGGATACCATCAGAACGTCGGAGCCATGATCGGACTGCCTGCTTCATGTCTGAAACCTTTGCCCCCTAGAAACACCGTTAATGGCCCAAAGATGTGGAAATGGCTTGGAGTGCGGTCAGGACCGTACAGGGGATGTAGCAATAACTCCCAGCTGAGTCCCTATAATGTGCAAGTGGTGTTTGTGAGTGAGTGTGTGTACACTTCCCACAGACAGATGTGTCTCTTCCACAATTTGGTGACAAGTTATCCATCGGTTTTCAAGGATGATTTCGCTGAATGTTCAGAAGAACTTCAGTGGGCTTCGAGCCACCTCAGCCGGGACATCATTCCCGGATGTACGTTCTGTAAAAGCGTTTGCACCATTGCAATTTTTTACTGCAGCTTAGAATCTCATCACCATACTGTCCTTAAAGGTTTGACTCCTTCATTCATGAGAAATTTCATCTTCAGTGCCATTTTGACTCGAACTATAGTAACTCCAGTAATCACTCTTCACAACCGTGGTGAGCAAAAAGAATCTCAATGGTAAATAGTCCACAAAAGCAGACTGAGGTTCCACTCAGATTCTGGTTCTTGGCAGGCAAGTGCAGTTGGTGTGCTGAGCATCCTGAGATGCTTTTCAGTTCGCCAAAAGGTTGCAAAAAGTTAAAATATGAGCTTCTGTAACTTTCCTGGTAGATTGAACCAAACAAGCCCTATTCCTCTAACCTCTCTTATTAACAATCTGTTTCCATCTACTGTACAGAAAAAAACTGTGACTCAATGTTTTCTGTTTTTTCACACCATTTTCATTAAACTCTTAAGACTGTTGTGTATAAATCCCAGGAGATCTGCATTACCCAAAATGCTCCAACCAGCCCATCTGGTACCAGCACTCATGCCAAGATCAAAGCCACAGAGGTCACGCTATACAGTATACATCAAATAGAATACTGTTGTCCATGTATCTGCAAGTACTGTACATGTAGTGTCTTTATTAAAGAGTTTTTTTTTCTGCTTTTACTTTAGAGTAGGTTGCTAACATCTAAAATGCCAGTTTACTTATTAGCATATTTGCAGGTTAGAGTTCACTGTATATATATGTGTGTGTGTGAGAGATAGAGAGATAGAAAGAGAGAGAGACTGAGAACTCAGCTCTCTTAGTGTACAGTCATGTAATTCTGAGTGTCGCTGTGCGAGGTGTGGGTAGATCAGTGGTTTCTGTCTTTTTTTTTCTCTTTGGACTTGCTGATTCTCAAAGCAACATGACCCTTTTGAAAGAGAGCAGCCCTGCAAGGGCATCTGGTTACGTAACCAGACACATGGGGGTGTGCATGAAGGAAGACCCCAAGCACACTAGAAGCACAGCTTTTCCATCACACACGCACAGACACACCAACATGCCGAACACTGGCGAATCTCAAGCAAAGGCCAGGCATGTGCCAGGGGCAGCCAGGGGCAGCCAGGGGCCAGTGATCTGCTGATAACTATATAAAAAGAGAGTCGGTTTGTTATTTGACCCCTGGAGAACTGCTCTATACCTATCAAGTTCAATGGCTTGCAATTTACAGACCCAATCAGCTGTGTGTGTGTGTATGTGTGTGTGTGTGTGTATGTGTGTGTGTGTGTTTCAGGGTGTATCGCTTGCATCAATTAGCATTTGATACTTCACCATCTACCAGCAAAACAATGTGGTTTAAAATAGAGTCTGATGTTAATTTAGATTTGCAACATGAAACAGTTTTAATGGCGCTGCAGAACGCGTGTTTCAGGAGATAAATCCGCCTCAATCATTTCATAGTCCATTCCAGGTGGGGGAGAAGATGAGTGAGGGAGAGGCTCTGGACCAAATAAATTGACAAATAATTCTTTCCAGCAAGGTAGACTGAAATGAGACAGCTATTTTTTATTCTTTCATTTATTTATTTATTTGTTTAGGCGTCAGGAGCATTGTCTGCTCAAAGTAAAATGACTCGGGAGGAGGCAAAAACACAAAATAGAGGGGGGGGGGGAATAGCCTTTCTGCGTGGGCGCTCAGAATTGCAGTTCATGTGGAGTGAAAGCTCTTGTCTGCCTGATAGCCACTTATTAGGCTCCCTATGCATGGCTCTCTTTCGCCAGGAAAAGGAGAAAGCCGTGCACTGTCCTGGAGGTACAGAGTGGGCAAGATAGAAAGGAAGAATGGAAAAGGAAAAGAAGCCTAAGCTAAGTTGGCTACGCTGTAGTGAGGCTCTTTGTATTGCAGCAAAGGGGTGATTATGGGTTGAGTTTTAATACATACTTTGTTCCACATCATTGAGGTTTGCGGTCATCTTAATGCTATTTGCTGCTGTTGTGCACGAGCCACATGGTGAAAAGGTGACTAATGAATTACCCTGTTTGGAATTAGGCAGAGTGATGTGGTTAATGCCTCGGCTTATTTTACCGCGCACTTTGAGTATCTTGGTGTGCTTGGATGCTGTAAATCAGTGCAGATAATGACGATATACTGAGACGTCATCAAGCACGTTCTGGATGAAAGTTGAATCAATTGCTATAATTTTAGCATTGTACTGTACTTGTAATCACTAAACCTTTTTTTCTGTTGAAAAAAAGAGAATCCATAGATTCCTCAGTACTGAATTATTTAGGATTAAGATTCAGTTATTTGTCACTTGTACACTATATGGACAAAAGTATTCGGCCAAACCTGTTAATTATTACAGTAAATAGGTGTTTCAATCAGGGCAATCTTAATGCTTCAGCATCTCAATGCTATGCTTCCAACTTTGTGGCAACAGTTCGGGAAAGACCCTTTTCTATTCCAGCATGACTGAGCCCCAATGCACAAAGCAAGGACTATAAAGACATGGTTTGATAAGTTCAGTGTGGGAGAACTTGACTGGCCCTAACACAGAGCCCTGACCTCAAACCCTCGAGTACCTTTGGAATGAACTGGAACAGAGATTGTGAGACAGGACTTCTCATCCAACATCAGTGCCTGACCTTATAAATGCTCTTCAGAATGAATGAGCACAGGAATTTTCACAGAAACACTCCAAAATCTTGTGGAGAGCCTTTCAAGAAGAGTGGAAGCTGGTATAGCTGAAAAAGGGGACCAACTCCATATTGAAGTAGATGTATTTGGATACAATGTCATTCCAGGTTTGTATAGTGTACTTTACATAACAGTGATTTTTTCCCCCCCACCAATCCCAGTTAGGAAGCTGGGGTCAGAGTGTAGGGTCAGCCAGGATTCAGCACCTGCAGACAGTGGCAGCTTCCAGTCAGTAACCTTATCAGAGCCTTAATCACTGCCTTGTTTCAGCCACAATGTTTTTATTTTCCTGCCAAAAAAAATGTTTAACTAACTATCCATTTAATCCATACATTATTTAAATACCTGTAGATGGATTTTGGCTTCTAGTTTGGGGGAAGTTCATTCCTGAGCTTTAAACTAACAGAACATGTTTTTTTTATTATTAGATCCAAGCAATATTATTTATAGGCCTACCTGTTTTTGAGTTATTGAGATTAATATTAAATATCCTAGTATTTATTCAGCAATGTAATATAGGCCTAGTCAATACAGGAGAAAAAAAAAGAAATATGACTTTAATGATAATAGTAGATTAATATCACAACCAAAAACAACTATGTAGCCACTGTCCATGCTGCACAGATTCTCCTGATGGGAGTCTCCATAACCCACATAGAAAATCATTGAACCAAAGAATTCAACATGAAGATTTTATAATTAATCACTTTTATTTTGCATTCGTGCAGATTGATTCAACTGAGATTCGATATGTGCCAGTCCTTTGTCTTTGAGAGATCTAGAGAACTAACAAACCACAATAAGCCACTATCCTGTTTCCTGAGCCACTTATTGTCTATGGAGCAGGTGGTCAAAAAGCAATATAGTCAAATCAGGGAAACCTGACCTGTTGATAAGCAGACATCTATAGCATGTTAGGCAAACAGATATCAGGTGTGGATGTGCGGTTTATTTGTTTTGAGCCAGTCTGATAATGACCTCACAACTTGAAGGAAAGTTGTGACGTGGTGTTTGAATAGAGTTGGCTCTTTGTCGAGTGATATTAAAGCCATTTCAAGAGCATCCAATGATTTGACTTGAATGCGATTTTAAAGTGGAGGGATTAAAGAGCATTACATGTGGTGCCTCGCAGACTGGCGGGACTGTTGTTTGACCAATATGGCCAGTCTGGGAGGCACCACATGCATCCTTTTATTCCACTTTGTACATTTATGTGAAAAGAAGTAGGTCATAGGTCGGAAATAGTGATTGAAAAAAGAGCGACCTTCATAAGAGCAATCCAACTTGTAATAAATTAAAAGCCATTAAGTAACACGGGCATCAGACTTCTTAGGGTTCTGCAGGTATAATGTGGAGTGGCTCTCACCTGTGCGCTGGGGTGGATTTCAGTGTGTCAAGTGCACTCAGCATCCACCAGCAACGTGGTGAAGAGGCGACTAATGAATTAGCCAGTTTAAAGTCTGGAATTAGTCCAGCGTGGAGAGCACAAACGTAGGCTGTTTAACAGAATGCAGGGGTTAACACACCTGCTTAATTCGCTGAGGACTTTCGGTGTATCATTACACATGGGTTTCTATGGTCAGATGCAATGAGATCTGATAAATGGCAGTGGAGTCAACGGCGCGTGAATAGTCTGAGGGCTTACCGTAATGCCAGTAAAATGATTTCCCTTTATATCACATCAATCTCTGTTTTATATTAATTTACTCCTTCTGATAAGTTATTGTTGCCTTTTAACAGTTATTTTATATGGTAGGTCCTGCATACAGTATGATATAAGACTGATGAGAAATGGATTAAAAATGGGTTGTTCTTTAATGGGAAAAAATATTATAATAGTTAATATGATAAAGGTTTCTTTAAGGAGATTTTTACATTAATTTTTCTCAATAATTGATAGATATAGAAGACATCTACACCGAACAGACTTCAGGACAGACGCCTCCCAGCTTCCCAGTAACATAACAAGCTGTATTTCTTTATCTTATAATTTCCAAAGACAAAACAGAGCCTGCTTAGGAAATGACTGGTTATTTCTCAAAGCAGCACACCCTGAAGTGTTTTATTTCTTACCAAGCAAACTGGCCTGCATATGTCAAATGTCAAATATATTATAAAAAAAAGTTGGAGTTGGATATGTACACATTGTCTGAAAAGTTTTTTACATTTAGACATCTTACTTACCGGTTTGGTTTCTGCTTCCTCCTCCTCCTCCTCCTCCTCCTCTTCCTCATCAGAGCTCTCACTGGCTTCATCGTCATCATCCTCATCCTCTGGAAACTCTACATCCGACTCGCCAGGAGCGATAGGCACACTGATGGTCAGGTTAGGGTTCGTCATGTAGCTGTCATCCGGAGAGGCACACTTATCTCCAGTGCGGCCAATGACCCCAGCCGTGCCGTTGCCCTCGGCCCTCTGGGCCTGCTGACTGAGCCTCTTCAGTTTCAGCATGGCCTTCGCCTCTTTGGCCTTTTGCCTTCTCCGCTTGAAGTTGCCATTGAAGAAATCGCACAGGGCCCGGCGCAGCCACACGATCCCTCTTTGGATGCGACCTATTGCAATTTGCAAGTTGTTCAGCTCGCCATCGTCATCCGGCGCTGACAGGTTGTCTGCACTGAAAGAGCTGAGCAGCAGAGCCAGGAAGAGATTCAGGACCTAAGGATAGATCAGATCCAGCCACATTACACACCATACGATATAACAAAATAATACAATAAATGATCACTGGCATATTAAGTTCTGTCTTGACTGCCTTCAAACTTGTCCAGTACAAAAAACAGAAGCTGAAGAAGTTCATGATAAGGAGCTTGGCTTTAGTATGACTGTAGGCATTTCAGGGAGGCCTCTAAGTGCTAGCAGGAGTGATAGCATTGTTAAACAGCAGGTGGGAAAAGGGGGAGCTGTTGTAAATGTCATGTCCAACTTTGACACTCACACAGGGAGTCGTGTTCAATAGTGAACCTTGTGTTCATAAGGGTGTGTGTGGGTGTGTGTGTGGGTGTCTATGGAGGGGGCAGACTTTGATTAGGCAGACACAGCAACCACATCCTCTATGGTGTTGCTTTGGTAATCAAACGATAACTACACGTGCTGTTCCAATTTCCTCTCAGTAATTATACACAGTTATGAATGAAATGCTTACCTACGAGAAGCATTAAATGAGACAATATGAAGCTGGGGATTGCCTGATAGTTCAAATGCTACTGTAAGAGGTTAATAGTTTTACAACTGCATAAAGCAATCAAATGTGATGTTCAAACAAATCCTTTTACAACATAAAATATGTTGTTGTTTTAAAGATTTTAGGAAAAAAACAATTCTGGAGGTACAGCCTCTCCATTTAGATGCTGTTTATAGACCATCGATCAGTCTCTAACCTTGAAAGGTAAAATCTGAAACAGTACCCTTCTTAATATTATTTAGTTTCATTCCAAAGCCAACAGAACTCGTGTTCGACATTATCACAGCCATGTGGTCCATCTTTGGGCCAATCCACCCCTCTATAAGCTGTGCTAAATTTCCTAACAAGAGACAGAGTGAAACACTGTGTAACACACCATGTGGCCAAACAGGCTTAATTAAAGTTCTCCTGTCTGTGAAAGAGGGCTCAGGTGCCCTACTGGCTACCCGGGGGCTGCGGCCGTTGCCATGGCACCGCGTTGCTTTGGTCACCTCCACAAAAGCAGAGCTTCGCTTGTGTGGTCTTATGCAATGCTCTCATTGTGTGGCTGCTTTAGTAGCAGGTTATCGCTACAGCCAGGGGAATGTGTCACTGCAACGAAGAATGGCATCCATTTAAAAATGACTGTATATTAAACAAGGGCCATCAAACCAGACTAACATGATTCTCATAAAAAAAAAGGCACTTCCTGTTATATGGACAGAAGCATGGTTAAACAAAGAGGTGATCCCTTTTCTCTTCTTTAAAACAAAGAATAAAAGCAGAAGGAATCCCCCAGACCCAATCTCCAAGACCCAATCCCCCAGAACTCTCCACTAATACTGCAATTTTGGACTGTTGAGAGGAAAAGAAAGGATGTTACATGGAGTACAGGGCTGCCAGTCCCTTTCTGTCATGGTGGGTTCTACAGATAGGACCCCCCATCCCCAAACACACACACACACACACACACACACACACACACTACAGTATGCTGGATTCTGTGTGAGTCTCTCAGTGTGAGCTTCTCGCTAGTGCTGACAGAGGGAATTAGAAGGCTGAGTCCCCTATTTTCTGCCCCACTGCCCAGAACACAGATGCTTCAGACTCCAGGCAGATCAGAGCGAGTCTACCTGGTGACAACTTACTCACAGAGACACATGCTTACTTTACCATACCGCTTTTCACTCATTTTAAAAACACCAGTAAAAATGTACTTAGTCATCCCTAGATCCCTAGATAAAATATCATACAGACTTTAAGCCATGGAGTTAAGGCTTTAATTTAACATTTATAAACTGTATGTGTAATCGTTTAAAAACCATTATGACTCGTGGAGTTGTGTGCAGAGGTGGGTAGTAATGAGTTACATTTACTCTGTTACATTTACTTGAGTACCTTTTTGAAAAAAATTGACTTCTATGAGTAGTTTTACTGCACTATACTTTTTACTTTTACTTGAGTTGATTTGTGAAGAAGAAATGCTACTCTTACTCTGCTACATTTAACTTGTTACTTTTCTAACCATTTATTTTACACATTAGATATTCTTTGTTTTTGTCAGAGAAATGCAGCCGGTGGTAGACAGCGAAGGAAACATGTCATGGTTAGTTTAGCTGTTTTATTTAATGTTGCAGTGTTAGCATATATAATTAGCAAATAAGCTAGAGGCTAAAAAATATACGTTGCTTACATTATTGTACACATGTTCTAATGTTATTTTCTATCTGCTAAGCCATCTGGAGGGCAACTGAACATACAGTATATCTTACACTGGAAATAGTTTACACTGTTCAAACACACGTTACCTACAGTAGGTATTGGTTTCAAAAGCTTTATGTTGTGAAAAAAGTGAGATTAGGAAATTTGTGTTTCTTATTCCTTAATTTGCTATTTTGTAA
>JAQMYJ010000033.1:26151625-26179182 GCA_030014305.1 Clarias laeviceps
GAATACTTTTTTACTCTTACTTGAGTAATATTTTGGATGACTACTTTTTACTTCTACTTGAGTAATATTATTTTGAAATACAGATACTCGTACTTGAGACAATTTTTGGCTACTCCACCCACCTCTGGTTACATTACAAAGCATCCATGTTGGTAAACTAGCGCTTCTGCTTAGGCTCCTGTCACATCTGGCCAACTACAAAGTTCATTTAATTAAACTCGAAAATGATTTGTAGGCAAATCCCTTAAGCACCGCCTGGTCATATATTACCATCTATAGATACTGTATGACACTGAATAAAAAAACTTTCTATGTAAATGGATCTAAAGCTCACTTTACTTATAGAAAGGTATAGTTTCCTGTCGTATAGTGTTTCCCAAGTATGGGTGGCTTCAATTACTTCTCGAATTTCTTCCTATTTCCTTGCCATTTTAAGAACTCCAGTTTCTGTAGAATATTTTTTTTGCGGTAAGCTATTTGTGAACCATTCCTTACATTACATGGCAGTCCCTCCACTAAATGCAGTATGAGTGTGTTCAGCAGGTTCAAATCCCAGCTGTGCTTTTTCATGTTCATGGCTTTACATTGCAGAACTTGTGACAAGCCATAATCTGAATGGGAGAAAAATGATAGCAGATTCCTCCATTGCACTAAGTGCAGTTAAGCGTCTACATTAAAGGAGTGAGCATAGTGTTTTCCTTTGAGAGTAGAGAGGTGCATGACCAGCACTCAGAAAAGACATCAGGTTTTAGAAGATGTGTTTAAGAAATGACTACAAGTAAATGGTGAATTAATTCATTTCTACTCCCACTTTTGGTGTCACCGAGCAGAGGATGGGTTTTTGATTCTGGGTTTCTCAGTGAGTTTTTCCATTATGGCCTCCGGCATTCGCCTCTGGCTTGTTCAATTAGGGTAGAAATCTCTGCATTAATCTAAAGCTTCTGTACGACAATGTCTATTGTTAGAAAAATGCCATGTAAATAAAACTGACTTGAATTGAATGAATTCATGAAGCAAAATGTACACGAATTTCTGAATTCCCTGGCTCAGAGCAGACACCGGCTGGTGGTTATAATTGGATCTTTCCATCTAACATACTGTAGGTAACCGAAAGGGTTGTGAATGCTCAGTGAGAACCTCCCGGGGCAACATGTATTATTCTTCACTAATGTATTATAAGTGTCCCTTTCCAAAGACAGCATTATGATGAAAGTATTAAATCTTGAGTCACAAACACAGTCGCTAATACAGTCTACTCCTCAGGACACTGACCAACACACATGGCATATCACATTATTTAGCTGAGTAAATGGCATTAATGTTCTACTAAACAAGTAATACAGCTGATCTCATATTCTGGCATTAATAAAGACTCATGCTCTTGTTCAGAATATAGTCAATAAAGTTAGGCGTATTTAAATGCAGAATAAGTGGGTGGAAAAGAAAAGAACCAAGATAGTGTTTACCGCCTCAGCACAGATTTCCCTAGTCTCTGCATCTATACTGGAGGACTGAACACTCTTCCTGATCACCAAAAAAATATCCCCTTGGTTAGGGTTTGGATGATGGTGACTATGAAGGCCAGAGCATTTGATTTATATTATTTTCGTCCTCAAATCAAACCATTCAGAGAGACATCATGCCCTGCGGATGGGGACAGGGTCAGCAGGATAGAAAAAAAATCATCAGGGGATAAAGGTGATCAGTCTGGAGAATTTTGTTGATTTATGGTCACACTACAGTATGTGATATCACCCAAATGAGGATGAGTTCCCTGTTGAATCTGGTTCCTTTAGCCTCAAGGTTTCTTCCTATGGCTATCCATAGGAAGGGGATTTTTCTTGCCACCGTCCCCCCCGGATTAGGGACAATATGATACAGTAGATATAATTTATACTTTTTTCTCTTACATAATTATTATTATTTTTTTATTCTCTAAAGCTGCTTTGCGACAATGGCCACAGTTAAAAGCACTATACAAATAAAATAAAATTTATTTGAGGGAGGGAACAAGCAAATCCGAACAGGAAGTAAATCTCTCTCTCTCTGTATACAGTGTGTATGCAGTATATAAACTGTTTGCATGAGATCGATGTATCCTGACAGCCAATCAGAATGGACTGGAATGTACATACCTGAACAATGACAACTTCACTGTACTAGTCAGTGGGGTACTAGACGCCACTGAGTGAGTCTGTGTACTGCGTGGCTGACGTGTTCAAAATGACTGAGTGAGAAGAGCATCGAATCTGCATCATATTTTGCGTTAAGCTTAAACATTTTGCGTTAAGCTTTCCTCCACGGAAACTATTCAGATGATTCAGAAGGCCTTCAGGCATGATGCAATGTGTGCATCCAGTCACCCAGGTGACTAATATAGTCATATGATAAAAAACATAAAACTAAACAACCATATACATGCATTTCATTAAATCATTGTTTTATCGGTTTCCTTTATCATTTGTCTTTGTATTCAGCTAGTCACCCAAATGTATGCTTCCTGTATTTCTGAATATAAAATATGATGTCATTGAGGTCACATTTATTTAATAGAATCGAAAACCAGTATGCTTGGTCTGATGCAGCTCACTGGCTTCATGTAAAACTACTGTGCATAGTTCTTGAAGCCCATCATCATTATTGCTCTCGGCACAGTTCTCCCTCACTAGGAAAAAGCTAACTTATTAGTTTACAACAATAACAAGCAAAGTTACAACAGATGGCAAGGTAGCACTTGATAACACTATTTACTGTACAAAATAACCATGATGTTTTAATGTCCAGTAATCCATCCCACTAGTTTTCTTCTCTGTCTCCTCCTCCCACAACAATGAGGAGTGCTTTTTTTTTTCAGCAAAGCCAAGGCCCTTACAGGGAATAAATCACAGGCTGACCACCAGCGTGGCATTTCAATATGTGAGATGGCTCCCCTCCTCCGCTTCTTTTCATCCACTGGCCTTGGACCCCAACAACATCACCATATTAGACATCTGACGGCTTGCCTTTGCTTTGCTTTGTTCATTAGTCTGTGATTTATTTCATCCATTTCAACTGGAAAAAAAATAATAATATCAATCGCTCTGATGCAATTCCACCTGATCCCAACCCATTTACCTAATTGGACCAGTTAGTCGCTGGATTTGAAGCAACGCTCACTCCTGATGTGTTACGAAGGTTTTTTTGGAGATCCACATGCTCGATAGCATTTCTGTGTAGCCCAATAAAGTCAACGCATGCTGGAAATCAAAGTCAGCATCCAGTACATTAGATTGGACTGAGAAGGGCAGCCTCTCTGATTACAGTGTCTATACGTGAATAATAGCCCTCTTTGTCAGTATACAGATTAAAGAGGAGAGGAATGAGTGCAGGCTGATTTGAGAGACACGGGGAGGTGGAGGAGGAGGATGGCCACATGGAGGAGGTCAACTGGGGATGGATAGCAAAACACACAAATTAGGTATGTTCAAAACACCAGGAGAGGTGTGATGAAGTTGAGACATGCTGAATGGCCTAGACATTATTTAGCCAGAGAGTCATTTCCTCAGATAAAACATCTCTTTTTTCCCTGATTCACTCAGGCTTGTACAGGTTTAAAAAGATTTCAAATGAAGTCATTTCGTATTTCATTTTGTATTTAACCGGTTAAGAAAACAAGCTAAGATTTTGGAATTCTACCTCTCTGGTAGAAGAATGGTATTGCAAGCTACTTGGGATAGAACATTTTTGTAATATACGTTATGCTGCATATTTCTCACCCACATATACCCACACATACTTTAACCACAGACAAATTTTGGAATCCCAACATACTTGTAAATCCCAGTGACCTGTAAATCATAAAAACATCTAACTTATGGCATGAACCAGTGAGAAACAGGTGCAGATGATGACAGATGATCAGGCCAGTGATTAGTGTACTGGGGATGCTGAACGCTGATGGTTGGAACAGATGAGGAGGGAAATGAGGTCGCTGCTGAGTTCTTACATAAACAACCATTTAAAAAATTTATCTTGAGGCACTTTGCAGCTTGTCACAGTAAAACATTTGTTCCCATTTTTTTTATTGAATCTACATAATTTCATTTATGAATATGAAGAAATGAGAGGTGGCATAAGAATTTTGCACAGTACTGTACGGGTTATAAGCGTAATATGGTGCACATTATTGTCACTGTCAGAGTTATTGAGGACTAAAGCAAAGTGCACAACTCTTCTGCTTAAACAAGGAGCAGGTCTTTTAGCCAGGATGCTAATTTCATCTGGTTACCTTGCTAATGCATTTGTGAATTTGCCCTGTTCTGTTGCCTGTGTTTTTTGTGTTCATTCTGATTATCATGGACAATCTATTTTAAAAAGAGTTGAAGGAACAAGACTTCTCTATTAGGGTGCCTCCGGCTCTGAGTGCATCAGGGTAAGTCTTTGGCTCTGCCGCTGTGAGGCATGATGATGTGGAGTATATGCTGGTGGATGGAGTTGGAAGGAGTTCGGAACCTTCAGTCGATGCAAACCCACCAGCTGTAACTATTACACGATTTCCAGGGAGACTCATAGAAGCTCAGCAACATCATGTTTGAGGGAACATTTTCTTCCTGGACTTAATAATGTGTTTAATATAATTGTAACCAAAAAAAAATTACACACTGTAGCTTTAAACTAATTCTATACTAATAAGTAAAACATGTAGTCTGCTCTATTCTGTACTAAAACAGTAGGAATCATAGTAGCATATAATGCATTGATTATTGATCATATGAGCTTTTTTTTTAACGGGTTACCAATATGACCAGACAGCAGTGACTAACACCATTATGAGCGTCTGCACTAGCAATTAAAAAAGCATCCTGTGTGCAAATTTGGTCATTTTAATTTCATGCCATTAAAAATACTATTAAGAACATTCTATTATGTGCATTAGTAAAAAAATAATAATAATATGTAATATCAACATGTCTGGCTAGTGGTTGGGTGAGTTTTGGGATTTTGTTAAAATTAGGTTCTTTAAATAATAATTAAATCTAATGCAACACTAGAATGTTTTTATTATTTATTTTAATAATTAATGCTAAACAAATAAGTAAAATACATACTGCCAGTTAATCAATTCGAATTTTAGGTTAAGTATAAATAACAAACTAACCAATCTGCGGTTTATCCTAATGTTCAGTAGGATAGTATTGCACCGTGTGGGTTATTTGGGTCAGTGTTTAGTGCTAGGAGCATTCAGCATCCAGAGAGCTCCAGGTCCAACTCCCAGCACAGGGGAAATAATTCCACTGGTGGCGTACCAACATTCAAATAATAACTGCCATATTTAGCTCCGGGGACTGCAGTGGGAAGGAACGGGGCGGGGAAGGGAGGGGAGGCTCGTCACAACTTTAACACACAACACTAAAGGCTGATTTTAAGGAACTTCAGAAAGACAAATAGCTTCTCCTACACCGCAAAGTGTACTTTCAGTCTTTACTTTTAATGCTTACATCTTATAATGTTGTTGCTTCTATTCATGAATGCAAAAGATGCATTCTTGAAAAATTTTAAACGAATATCAAAAAGTTACTGTGTGGTAAACATCATGGCTGTTTTAATAAAATCTCAAATGTTTTTAAGTTGAGTATAAGAGTAAGGATTTGTATTTTCTTAAATAATATAATGTATTTTATAATTTACTTTATTTCTTTTTTCCTTCATATTACAATATGCCCAAGTAATATATCTTGTGATACGAGTGGTGTCCAAGTCTAACCGAGACTTTTTATAATTAATTTGATTAATTATGATATTTTTTAGAGTTAAAAATTACTTTTTTTACTCTATCCTCTAATATTTATTTATTTCATTTTAACATTCTATTTATTTCTCCAATCCTCCTGCTAAGTTTTCTCCATAATGGCCCAACCATGTGGAAATGGCTCAGAGCGCGGTCGGGACTGTACGGAGGATGTGGTAATAACTCCCAGCCGAGTTCCTGTAATGTCTAAGTGCTGTTGGTGAATGATTGTGTGTACAGTTTCCACAGATAGATGCATCTCTTCATCAAGTTGGCGACAAGTTATCCAGTGATTTTCAAGGATCAGGCATTCTACTCACTGAACGTTCATGGGAAAAACTGCATTGGGCTCTGAGCTACCTCAGCTTGGATGGTAATTCACAGCTGTATGGCCTTCTTTAGAAAAAAATTAACTATTCATATGTTTTACCGCGGGTAAGAGTCTCATCACTGTACTGTGTTCGAAATCTTCTGTTAATGTCAATTGGGTTCACTCCTTCATTTAAGAGAAATTTAATTACAAGTCCCAGTTTGACTCGAATGCTCCTTGTATGTTTTGATGTTCATAATGCAGTTAATAGCAATATTTCATAAACATTTTAACAGCAAACTTTCAAAACTAAAAATTATTCTTCTCAAAGTAGTATTCATAAGAGTAGTCATTTTGTAAGTTTACCTTTTAGTAAGACAGATAATAAACAACTCGAATAAACAAATGAATAATTAATTGATTGATTGATTGATTTATATCAGTAACCGCGTTGTTTTAGTCAGCGTGTCTGTGGATCTGGAGTCTAATCCAGTAACAATAAAACTGTGCATAATGATGACAGTGCATAATAAAGACCTCAAATCTTAATGTGTCTCTGGTCAGATGTGCCATGCAGATGTATATGAGTGTATTATTCGACCAATAAAGAGGAAGAAACAGAAGGAAATCCTCTTAAAATTATCCTTAAATCAGGAGGAAAATGCTTTTGCATTATATGGTGTGGTGGAGCTCTAAAGTCCCTGCTGCATGGATGACTTGCTCTTGGGTGAGAAGAGCTGTGTAATTACATGTGATTAACCTGTGGGAGACGCCCCAGGCACACACTGCTCGTCCTCCTGGTGTGTCAAACCTGTGCAATCAGAACAACTACACAAGGTGCAAAACGTCAGGTTCATACATTTACCCTGTACCCTGTCTGTTCCCCAGTGAGTCACAGATAAACCATGGTGTAGGTTTTATGCTATGAGCTGATCTCACTGAGCTCACATCATGCTTTTGTGTGTATGTTTAACACAAACTGACAAAATTCACACATTCACTTCCATCAGCTGTAATTAGTGAGTTGACTTATTACTAATAAATGTAATTGTGATGATATATGTAATGAGAAAAACACTTCAGGAGATGCTGGTATTCATTCAAATATTCACTGATATTGTGGTGTGATGCCATGAACATCATGAACTTGGTTATTTTTTCAATAACAGCACAAACAGTAGAGTTTTATTAGCTGAAGCTACTGTGACCCCGACAGCGATAATGAGGCTGCACTTTATTTGTATCAGGATATGCATGTGCTGTCAGTTAGGATGTCAGCAATGTCCAGAGAAGAGTTCTAAAAGATCCTGCTTTTTGTGCTGAAGTTATACGGTGAAACCTCACAATAAAAAGAAGACTTGCAGAAGCTGCTTCAGATACAATGTGATGATTTTCAACATTAAAGGCAAACCTTTTTGCCTGTGAATAGTTCTCATTATTCTCTAATTAAACACAATTACACTTACATTTACATTGAGTTTAGTCATTTGACATGTGCACTGATACTTTCATGTAATCCATACTTATAACTAATTATCCTGTAAGTAATTATACACTGTATAGCACATGACATGGCGGATTGTCTTTTTTTTTTTTTTTGAGTAACTGGGTGGTGTAACAGCTCCAGTAGTCTAACTCTGTTCACACTGCAAAAACGACAAAGTGACCATTGTGTTTCAGTGGATTTGTGTGCCACAAAGGTACAATTTCAGCAGCAGGGACAATCAATAAAGCAACAGATATGAATTTCATGATTGATAACTTTGTCTAATCATATGAACTTCATATAGTTTATTATGACATTTTTCTCCCTCTCTTCATTTTAGTTTCTTTCAGTAATTAGTTCCTAGTTTTTTCGGTTACTTCCTCTGCGTTACAAGAATTCAGTCTCATATACAGTATGATCGGGTACATGCTTTAATATCTGTGAAAAGGAGAGGCAATGAGTGAGTCCTCCTTATCCGGAGACCCAGTGGATGAAACAGTAAAGACGAGTATGAGAGAGCTGAGTTTACCGAAGCAAACTTTCTTTCTCAGAAACGTCTCACATCATTTAATGCTACAGTACAGTACCTCCACATGGAGCAAACACGGGCACAAAGAAGATATTTATTCCAACAAGAGAGAAACTTAAATCAAGTGTTTATATGGCTATACTCAATAAATGTTTACATCTGATTGCAAATTCATTCCGATTGGGCTGGATTGGATCAGACTGCTCCGATTGAGGGGTTCACATGATGCATTTTTATACCTATTTGGCAATTTTTCTTGCCAATTATTTGGGTAGATCCATTTTCTCAAGTATTTGGGTCCATGTCAACGCTCCTAATAAATGTGAATGAAGTGATTACAAAATAAATATAAAGCTTGGAAGGATGTAGCAGAGATCAATTACTTCTGGAGAGTTTTTGTAGTTAGTACAATTATCAAATGGTTTTAAAACCTTAAACAAAGCTAATACAAAATAGTTCTGTTAAATCTTCTAGAATAAGTAAACGTCATCACTTGTGCTTCCGGTCCAGATGATTGTACATCTTGGTAGCTATTATCTTAAAATTATTAGAAGATTATTTAATTAATTATTAAATTAACACATTAAATTGCAGCATTATTAAATCAGAAAAAACACTCAAAAACCCGGCATTCGTAAGTCACTAAAGGAAGACCAGCAATTCACAGTGAGAGCTGTTCGAGTGGGATTCGGCAGGGGCTTTCAGCTACTATCACAGCGTCGGGAAGCTAGAGAAATTCCCAGAGGGAGTTGTGCATGAAGGATTTTCTTAAATGCCCCTCACCGGTGTACTATGCAGCACGAGACCAGCTTAATCTGAACAGCTACCAGGAGCCAAATCACAGGCCAAAGGAGTCAACGTGGTAGTTCATCTGTACCTGCTGCTAATTAGTTTATTCTTTATAAATTGACTAAATTGAACAAGTAGTATTTAAAATGCTGTGTGTTAATGTTATCATGATAGTTATAGTCATCTTACATTTAATCATCAGATGGGTAGGGTACCATGTTGTGTTTGTGAGGAAGGTACAGTAATTTGCAGCCATGACAAATTAATGTCCGTATTTGTCAGTTTTGTATTGTAAATATCACACTAAGGACAAGCAGCCGGTTTGCTAATCATGTCGTGACACTGCATGTTGGCAAATTATGAGTAATTCTTGTTTTCACACCTACAGTAGCTAGCCACTACAGTTTGCTGCTTGCAACAGTTACATAGCTAACACGGCTAACAACACTGTCAGCACTACGCCAGTGGTGTCATTAGTCCTTGAAAGTCTATTGACTTGCACTCAAAATCATCAGCTTAATCTATGGGGGAAGGGGGTGCCATGCAACTCGCATTGTGTTCACACAAACGTTCCTCAGTGAGTTGTTTGCAGTAACAGTCTTCTGCCAGAGAGGGCTTCACATCCCAAATTTACACACTCTCTCTGTAAGAGCAGCATGAGCACAAAGTGGAGTTTACATCTGATCCTTTCAGTCAGTACAAGTCCTTTATAGAATGTTAGATAGGAAATGTTTAACTTTGTTTTCAGCCTGGTTTATTTACAAGTAGTTTTATGTTAATCGAAAAAGAACATATTCTTATGTTCTGTGCATTTGTAAATAACCAAAACGTACATCACACATTTATTATGATGATTTCCTCAATGATTTCTAATATTTCGCTTTGATTATGGCACATTCACTCTAGCATTATTTTGAAAACCTCATGCAAATTGACAACATTTAATTCCATCCAGTGTTGCATTAATTTTTGCCCAAGATCTGATATTGATGATGTGATGATGGTCAAACCACTCTTGCCATCCTGGAATGCACTTGTGCCATCAGGGACGACAAATGCATAGATGTGATAACCTAGTCATAAAACTACTACATTTAAGTTATCAGCTAACTTCATTTTATTGCCACATAACGTTGCATTGTCTAGACCTGACCATCAGAAACAACCCCAGATTATAACACTGCCTCCAGAGGCTTGTACAGTGGGCACTATGTGTCGGTTCATGTGCCTACCTTTACCATTGCCCTTCCAGATTTTAGTAACGCATTGGACAGTTCTAAACTCAATTCCAGTAATTTCAGCAATCTCCTTAGTTGTTTTCCTTTCTTGCATTAAGGATTAAGGCTACGAAAAATGAAGTAACGAGGATATGGTTGGTAACTTGTTGCAAACTAAAGCATGAAGAGATTCTGTGCTTTTAAGAAACATACACAAGTATTTCTAGATATTATTGTGCATGTCTGTGACGGTTACGCAAAAGCAATCCAGTTTTCTCAAACGCATAAGTGTGTTAGGAGCTGGCAAGGTTGAAAATGTAAAACGTTTTGGGGTAGAAAGGCCCTTTTAAAAGATACCACATTATACACACTGGTGGCTAAATGCATGGCCTGACATAGTAAGTACACACAGGCAGCTTGTGAGCAGTTCGTCATTCATCTACAGTACATAGCCCACATGTGTACACTGTAGGTTGCAAACGGAATTTCATGCACAGTCCCAAAATGAAATGTCATTCCCTGCTTTACTTCTTGCATCATAGACACCTCTGAAGCTTAAGCATCCCCAATATTTATCAGGAGGCTCATTTAACATGTGGACAGGATAGTACCAAAAACAAATTTTTGGAAAGAGTGTAATATCATTGGTGTCTCCCATTTTTGGACTTCTATACTAATGTTATATGTTAGCAAGTGGCCTTTGGCATTTGTTTTTCAAATAGTAAAAATAGAATATATATATAGTAATATACTGTACAATATATCTGTAAGCTGCTTTGCAATAATGTCAAAAGTTAAAAGCTCTATATAAATAACTGAATTGAATTGAAGTATGCATCACTCTGAGATGCATCTTTGTAATTAATAATCATAATAACCATCATTTATTATATATTTTTAAACAGTGCTAATCAAAGTGGCAAACCCCAACAGAGAGAAAAAAAGACTGCACTTGCATGCCATCATTGCGCAATAAAACCGCGCACTGAAGCACGAAATCTTCCAGTCCACTTGAGGCCTTTATAATGAAATAATGCACTCCAGAAAACATCAAGTGCCTATGATAGCTAATGATGCCATTTAGCTAGAACACATGAGGAGCTCACTGATAGTAACGCATACTCCTGGAGCAGAAGCCCTAAAGACAGGTGGTGGCATTGTATCAGGAGAAGCTTTGGCAGCTCCTCAATAATGTGCTCTTTCACTTTAGGCAAAGGCAAGATTTAATTTATACCGAAGAAATAGGTAAGAATATACTAATAAAATGTGCATTAAGATTGTTTGACATTTAAGATAGTTGTGTAACCTGGGTGAGTAAAAGGCAGAGGATTGCATTTGAATCTAATTTGTCAGGGAAATGTAGATCTCTGGTGGCAGGGGGTGCACAATTCAAACAGTAGGCTGTGACAGTAGCCAGTCAAACACAGCCCTGGGGCAGGGTTACAACTCTCCATGCATGCAGTTCTGCTTTTTGACACTTAAATGATTGGACAGAATGTCAGATGTCTTTTTATAAGTGTTAAAAAAAAGAATAAAATAAAACAGATGTACAGCTATAAATAAGCCAGCACAGATAGTAGACTTCGAGCTCTGTTTTGATACCTGCTCATTAGTAATAGCTCTCTAACTAGCTTAGCAAAATCTATGTCCCCCAAGACGTTCCACGTGTTCGAACAGGCCATGGCGCCAAATAGGACAAAGAACATTCATGCACGTTCCATTTAAGCTCCGCAGGTCTAAACATTTAACCTCATTTACTGTATTGTAGCTGTGTAAGAAAGACACCTGCGGGCTACTGCTATTATCTAAGCATCCACCTTCTCAATTTTCACCTCCAATAAAAATAAAAGACATGATAATACCTAACTGAGCCATCTAAGCGTAGCAGTTTCACAAATATTTTACTGGGTGAAACGTGCAAAGACAGCACGCAAACGAGGATTTGAACACACCTTAACCTGTAAGGTGAATCAGCACGTGATCGTATGACCGTATGACCTCATCACACAGGTAGCTCTGGTTTGGGGCATCTCACTTTGCTGCAGAAGAGAGTTAAACACAAACCTAACAAGTCTCACAGACCACAGACTATAAATAGAGCATTATCTATGCAACACAACATAGGCAGCTGACCAGGGTTATCAGACAGTACCTTTGTGAGACAACAGGTGGTGAATGTGTCAGTCAGTCAGTGAGGGAGCGAGCGATAGCAGGCGTAGGTAAACACACGCCTCATCACTCTTAATTCTCCCAATCCCTAATGACAACTGCATGATGAAATAGAGATTATCGGTTTGACAGAAAACTGAAAGAAAGTTGCAGTTTTCTTTAGATGAAAAGACGCTTTTTGACCAAATTTGTGTTAAACAGTAGAGGTTACATTCAAATTTCTGATTATGTATTGTGCCCATTAAAGCGGCTTAAGCTCTACCCACTTGGCAGAAACACATCTGGTCACACACCAGTCAGCCATAACATCAGCTGACCCGGCCTCCACTCTCCCCAGATACCAATCCATTTGAGCTCCCATGGAATGCAAGCCACAGCACCCAAGGATCCGCTGCTAAATTATGAAGTCATGTTCCTACAGTAGGGCCCAGAGCCGCCTCAGTGGCACCTAAACCCAGGTGTAGGGAACCCAAAACGTAGGTGGTTTTAATGTTATGGCTGATCAGTGTATACTGTATGACTGAAAGCTACAGTACATCTTAGTTTGTAGATGATCTGAATCCATGTTAATTCTTATTCCTAATTAGAGGAAATTCTCAGAATAGTACAATTAATGTGGTTAAACAACATACTAATGATTTAATAATCAAATACATATAACTTACATAAATCAATTTAAATGTATATGTTCCTTTTAAATATCTGCTTTGCAAATCTATCACTACACTACCCACAGTATGTATAATATTACCATAATGATCTTGTGTCTGGCTTCTTTAGATACTCACACACACACACATATACCACACACACATGCCTACATATGCAATCTTTAACAGAATGCCAGCTCAACCCCGACCTACAGTATGATCCTGAACATAGATCCATTTTCTCTAAAGAATCTACCAACCACTACAGGTGTAGACATAGCGATTTTTCTAGTTTATACCCTTTCCTAGTTTATTCAGTAATAAAATCTATAGGTATCATTTCCCCAACTGCTTTAATCAAGTACAAATTCCTATAAAGCTTGTGTATTTGATAGTCTTCAGGATGAGTAACACACAGGGGAACCCAGCAGGAAAAATAGGTAATATCTAAACACAGATTTAATGCTCTAACACAACCAATCACATATTGAGTGTGGAATGACCAAGGTGGCAGGATCCCACTTGGCAAGGTGTTAACTGCCAGCCTGCCTACTACTGAATTAGCACATAGCCGCATACTAAAGAGGCCAAAACACTTATAATGGCCAATAGCAAGTTGTGATTACAACTAAGACAGAAATAATACACTTTCAAAAACCTGGCCTCTTTGGCAAGTTTTCGAGAATCCCTGTCATTAGCAACACCCGTGGCCATTCAGGGAAGGTTAGGGATTAAATCACAACATTTTTAGCTTGAAAGTGACCCAGTGCCACAGTCATAGCACTTCTGAGAAGAGTAATACACCTTTACTTAAAGCACTGATCAGATACTAAGTGTGGGAACAGTAACCCATTGTACTGTACATTGTGTTTTGTGCATGTGGCACAAATACTTTTTTATACGTTTTAATATGAAAATATGGTATTTATTAACAACCAAATATCCAGTAATCTCCAAGCTGGATCTTTACGTTTAGAAACTTCAAAAAGAAATTCCAAGAAACATCTAATTGAACAGGAACAGGCCATTTAACAGACATAACCTGTGACTAATCACAGAATGATTCCAGGCAAACCCATGAGTGCATCAAATTTTATTTAAATTTTTTTGTCACTGGCAGCTTTTGACATTATCTTTTTCTGAAAAGCTTCTTGAGTCATTGTGTTCCATTTTTTTTTCTGCCAGAAACTGGTGCATATTTGTGATAATGATTATGCAGAATGGCAGCCTTAAGATTTATGAAGCTTGTGATCAGAAACGTCTAACCGGTTAGTCACAAGCACTAGAACTCCAATGATGCTGTTAAAAACGATTCTGGCTGGCAAACGATAAACAAACCACAATCCTGTAACGCTGCTCTGTGTATATGAGCGTGACAGTGTCATCCTGCATAGCACCTGTGTTTAGCATAGAGTCGGTAGAAATGATAGTAGACACGATAGTTACAATTTTTCAAGGATCCAGAGCCTGAGAACCTGAGAACATTGAGCATGAAGTGGGAATGCATCCTGGACTGGGCACCACTACATCTGTCAATTGAAAGTGTGGTGATGTTCTTTTGGCTGCTCACACAGGTTGCCATAGTGGATTTTGATTATGGCAAAGGTTTTATGTGGGATGCCCCAGCTGATGCAACCCTCCCATTTTTATCTGGGCATTTAGGGGTAGACATACTGTAGAGGTGTTCTGCAACCTCAGTGGCTGGGTGTAGGGCATTACCAGGGAAACAAACCCAAGAAGCAATCACTAAATCATCAATACCCTTCTTCAGTGGACAGTCTATTGATAATTATAACACAGTGAGTACAGTATTTACAACTTTGTTAGGGTTCTGTTAATGTATTCTTAGATTTCCCAAGCTTCTCTTTCTTTGTTCATCCCTTATTCCTTATATTGTAATACTTTCCGGGTTCATCTGTTTCCGGATATCTATGCAACTTCCTGTCTTTGTTTCCTGCATTTCATCAGAACATGTTTATGATCTTTGACGGAACAAATGTACGTGACACAGGACAGTTGGCACAGTACTTAAAAACCTATTTTTCTATGACTCAACTAGAGAACATTCGACACTCCGTCATGTGCGCATGTTTCTCTCCTGGGCGGCAAGCATGTCGGATGCAACTCTTCCTTCTATTTTAAACCTAACAAACTGGAAATAGTTAAAGCAGAGTAACTCTCCACCAAACTTCGAGACCTACAGTACTGTAGGGTGGGAGTCATAGGCATGACCGTTTTTATACATAGTATATTCAGTGACAAGCCAATGGTGCAGTAATCATGCATCAAAAAAAGAAATGCGGTTTCCTTCAGTCCACAGACAGCTACACACTGGTAATAAGTTCTCCTTCTTTCTGTGATTTTCACTGCAACACTCGGCATGAGCCTGTTCCACTGAACATCCTGCGGTTCGTAATTTTCTAGTTGTTTTTAGAAGCTGCTAAACGCCCTGCGCAAGAGAATCATATTCCTTAGTTATACGGACTTTTAATTAGGGTCTGTTTGCTGGACTGTACAGTATACTGGATATACTGGACTCCACATGGAGTCTCCAGTCCATCCCCGATACACTGTAGCGGGTATCTGGGAAGCAACCCATCTGATAACACTACTTTGTCATCTCTAGTTACAGAACCATGCTTCAAAAATAATTGTGATTATTCATACATGTGAATTAACTCAAGATGTATCCAAACACATCTGGAATGATGACTGACATGGTGCCTCATAAGCATACACCCCAAGATTGGAGTTTCACTCCTCTGTTAGCTTGAAGCACCTCAGCAAACATCCTGACATCCTGCTTCACCTCTTAGTCTGCAGGGTGTACACCATGCTCAGGTAACACATCTTCTGAGATTAGAGGAGGTGATTAGAGAGGGAGTGAGTGAGTGGGCAGTGGCACGTTCTTACACCTGAACCACGGTGGCCTGTATATACTGCTATCAGGTTACCTGCTCAAAAAAGCTAAAGAGAAGCTTGGTGGCGTAATGCCTTTGTGTTTATGCACACATGGGTTCTGAACAATGCTAGCCCTCTGTCTCTGCTCATTCTCTTTCTTCCTCAGCTCAATGTGGAAATGACGCTCTCGTTTTGGTATCTGGGTGGCAGCCACACCTGTTATCTACATCATCTGTTGGACAGCCGGAGCAAGTGGAGCCTGTCATTATGTCACAAAGCAAAAAAAAAAAAAAGTCAGGACGCAAGTAAATTCCTAGAAATCCTCATCAATGTTTAGTCAAATGGAACATCAGTAGGAGGTACAGTATATACAGTAATATAAAAATTAGCACACTGATTAACAAACTCTTCCTGTTTGGTTTTGTACAATCAGTTCTGTAACTTTAAAAAGACATAATAACCAGGCTCGATGCAAATACCACAGAAATGATGCAAGCAGTCAGTTCAACTTCAGTTTCACTTCAGTTCAATTTCTCTTTAACCTTTGCATAGTTTAAGCATATAAGGCTGGAAAGCTACAATTACAAGAGGTCTTTCCAGAACTTTCAGACATGACTAATATATACTGACAACTTTACAGCTATTCTAAAAATGACCCACATTTACACAACAGCTCTCTGTATGTTCACTATAATCAGCCTGTGACAGCAGGAAGGAGAAGGAGAGCACAGGAGAAAAAGAGAAAGAGAAAGAGGAAGGGTGGTAGCATGCATTACACAAGTACTTAAGCAAATGATGCTGTACACTGGATGTGTCCCCACTGAGAAAGACAATATTAGCTGGTACATAGGGCTGGATAATTGGTGCTGGGTGCTCTTGCTCTGCTGAGGTATTGAGACCTTGCACAAGGCCAGAGCCGGAGGAAGACACGGGCTTATTAACACCACATGCTGTCCTGTGAATGCTCCACCTTCAATGGGACTCAATTAAGTGCAGAAAGACATCAGCGGATATGCAACACTTTACAGCAACCAATGTCAGGGATATTTTATGTCATAAAGGTTTAAAAAAAAAAAAAAAATCAGTCTACCAGTATAGCTGCTAGAAACTCGAAAACTGTTAACCTGTGACTTATAATGTTCAGTTGCAGGTCAGGTATTCATTATACATATTAAATTAAGGACTGTAGATTTTTGTAAAATATATATTTAAAAACCTTCCTATAGTCAAGTCTCTAAACGAACTGCTGGTCATGAACGGACTTTGTTTTTCCATTTATAGCAGGAATGAAATCACAGTGTATTTAAACAATGCCACACATCAGTAATGTGACAGAGGTCCACATTTAACAGTCCAAAAGGCAGCATCTGTCCATGCATGATTTAGGACAGAAAGGCCCCCGTGCTGACAGCCTGAGGACGCATCATTATGCTGTGTATGTGTGTGTGAATGTGTATCCATGTCTAGTGCATACACATACACATCTATTTATCATTCAATTATGACTCCCCAATCCTCAATATCTAATTATATCACACACATAATAAGCATACTAGTAATCAAACTTTTTTGTACAAGTACAGTTCACACATACAGTAATATTACAAACATGTAGGCATTTATTACGACTCTCATGACATATATTTTATATGTGCAATTGGAATTTCTGAGCTCTCTTATAACTTTTGTGGGGCCATAAGGTTATAACCTTATAAAACCATCTGGGTAAAATCATGTAGGTCATTACAGGCACAACAACATTAGCAGCAGATGTTTTACATACTGTGAGTTACAAGGTGGGACCACTGTGAATCAGGGTTGTTTGACCAGCACATGCCACAGATGCTTGAATTTGAGGGCCAGGTCAACACCTTGAACTTTTTGTCATGCTCGTCATGGTTCAGTTTGGATGCTCATAATGCCCATTGGAGGCACTTTCAGCAGTGGACAGGGGTCAGCGTGGGCACTCTGACTCATCTGTGACTACTCAACCTCCATAATGTGTACAGTAAGCTCTGATGCACAGGTGTTCTGTCATCTTTCTATCATAGCACTAACTTTTTTTAGCAATTCATGACAGTTATTACATGAGATTGGACCAGATAAACTAGCCTTTGATTTCCACGGACATCAGTGAGCCCTTGGTACCCATGACCCTGTCACTGGTTTACTGGTTGTCCTTCCTTGGACCACTTTTGGTAGGTATTGCCCACTACATACCAGGGACACTCCAAAAGACCTGATGATTTGGACGTGCTCTGACCCCATTGTCTGTCCATCCTAATTTGTCTCTGGGAAAATCACTCAGATCCTTATCTGATTTAAAAGACTTAAAAGACTTTTTAATGGCCAGACTGATTCCAGATTATGAGAAGGCTATGGCCAGTCTAATAATAATAAGTCCTTATAATTATGATCAGCAGGGAATCATCTTAAAATACAAAACACACTGAACTATGAGGCAAATAGCCTACAACAGCAGAAAACCACATTAAGTTCAGCTCCTTTCAAGCAAGAGCAGGAATCTGAGGCTACAATGAGTACAGACTCGGATGAAGACCAGGCTTTGAACTGATTTACATCCTTTTCTTATTTGTATTTGTTTAGACCACTGTTTAACCAATGTTTAAACCAATGTTCAACATCAATTTTTTTTTTTTTTTTTTTTGGGAGTAAATCAAAAAAACATGATAAAATTAAAGTCTGACATACTGTAAATACGTGGATACAACAGATTTTAAAATGCTATTTAAATGTCACACTCTGTATGTTCATTTATAGAAATGCTGAAATAGTTGCTTTGAGGAGAGGTTCAAAATAGAGCACCAAATGCATACACACTCACACACACATAGAATTATCAGAAGGCCCTTCAGTTAGAGGGATGTCTCTACTTGTTCCATTACAAAAACAGTCCTGTGGACCTACCACTGTCTTTAGCCAGGAAAAGCACTGAAGCAATGTCTGATAAGAGCAGGAGAATAGGCACATTGGGGAGAAGTAAAGAGAGTGACAACAAGTAAGATTGACAGAAAGCCAAGAAGAAGCCCAGAGAGACCGAGAGAAAGACAGAGAGAAACAAATAGAAACATAGCGAGATGAGGCGAGAAAATGAAAGCTGTGTAGAAAGGGTATGGTGCTCAAGGGATGCTGCAGGGTTCTAACTCATAGCCGTGCTTGTTGACAGTAGGGAACAGGGGTTGAATGTGTTTGCACTGACCAAACAGACCCAACAGATCTGACTTAGGGGAAAGAATTATATCTACAAGCCAAGATGGCACATCAAAAAAGATTACAGAGTTCTCCAAATTTGTGCATCTAAACCCTGGTCCATGCTTCCTCTACTGGAAAATTAAACTCTGTACAGACAACAGCAACAGTCATCTGGTTTATGTGGGATGAAACGAAGGTAAAAAAAAAAAAACAGCTGGATGACTCACCACCAGATTCCCAATCACCATGACCAGCATGAAGACCAGGATGCAAAGAGGCTGTCCAGCAACTTCCATACAATCCCACATGGTCTCAATCCATTCGCCGCAGAGAACCCGGAACACGATTAGAAAGGAGTGGAAGAAGTCTTTCATGTGCCATCGTGGCAATTTACAATCCTTGGAGAGCTTGCAAACACACAGCTCGTAGTTCTTCCCAAACAGCTGCATCCCCACCACGGCGAAGATGAAGACGATGATGGCCAAAACCAGAGTGAGGTTCCCTAAGGCTCCCACAGAGTTGCCTATGATCTTTATCAGGGTGTTCAAGGTGGGCCACGACTTAGCCAGCTTAAAGACTCGCAGCTGTGAGAGGAGAAAAATGAGTTTCATTAAATTTTTCCTGTCTTTAATAATGTCATGGGAATAAAGCTAATAAAAGAAGTGACTGTTAAGGCAGTCTGCTTTATGTAATATCAAGAGCTTTCCTCCTCATGAAGAGGTACCAGAACATATAGTGTGTTTTTGATGTAGTATTTATGATTCCTGACCCCTTGTTTCAGTGATACAGGAGACACCTGAAAAGTCCATTATTCTGCTTTCTTCAGCTGAATCAGAGGTCAGAGCTCATATGAATATGATTTACCCAAAGGAAAAGGCAATTCACTGAAGGGGAAAGCACACAGGATGGGAAAAACAACGTTATCTAAATGACCTGAGAATTTACAACCAGGTCTACAGAAAAAAACAAACGGACAAGTACATTTTCTTGCTAATAAATAAGTTGTCATTTGGACATAAATAAGCAAATACTTATTAAGGATGCTTTGACTGAATAATTCCTGCATCGATTTATATGTTTTATCTGGCAACTATTGTTTAATCCTAACTGATGCAGAAAGTAGCTTTTCTTTTCTTAAACAACCTTGTCTTAACACCTATCCTGTGGTCGTAGAAAAGAAGTTGCTGTTTTTCAGCTGTCCAACTATTGGCCTGCATCAATAGGAAACAAGAAAACAACTGCTGTAATCATGGTGAAAAAAATGTGTCCAGAAGAAATAAAATAAAAATTTACCATTAATGGAGATGATTTAAATGGTTGATGACGCTGCATCATAAAAATGTTTAATATTTCAAAATAAGAGCCTTTCCACATGCACAACGTACAGGATTGGGACTAAACAGCTGTGTGGCCATAAGAAAACCACTTGTTAGTAAGGCTAATAAAATGTTTTCGTTTGCTAGGGAGCATAAAGATTGGACGAAAAAAGTTATGAGGTCTGATCATTTCAGGTTGACTCTATTCCAGAGCAATGGGTGGGTCAGGGTAACGAAATAAGCTCATGAAGTGTTGCACCCGTCATTGCATAATTGCCAGTGTACAAGACTCTGGAGGTGGGCTTATGATCTGGGGTTGCTCCTGTTGGTCAGGTCTAGGCTCAGCAATTTTATCAGGCAATAAAATGAAGCCAGCTGATGACCTGAATGACCAGGTTATCACATCAATGGATTTTTTTTCTCCCCTGATTTTATGGGAATATTCCAGGATGGCAATGCCAAGATTCTTTGGGCTCAAGTTATGGGATCATCAATTATTTTCACACATGACTTCGTCACCACAGTGTCCTGACCCTAACTTTATTCAAAGTCTTTGGGATGTGCTGGAGAAGACATTTTGGAGTAGTTGACACTCCTGTCATTACTATGGCCAGAAATCTATGCAACTTCAGATAGAAAGGGTCTCGAAACAATGACATGGGAATGTGGGCAGTAATGCAAGCTAAAGGTGGTTCAATGAAATATTGTGTAAGTGTGACTTTTTCTTTCTTTTCGTTTTTTTTTCTTCAAAAGAAAGGTATGTGCCGTTTTTTGAACTTCTTACTAAAGCACTAAGACCTGAGTAATAGTTCACTCTGACCTTGTCTGTTTAAATTCCATCAACTGATTGAGTCTTGTAAAATTCATCTGGGCTTATTTTATGCCTCTGTTTGGTGTAGTATTGAAGTATTTCAATACTACACTATCAATACTACAATATCAAGTATTTAACATGGCTAAGACATTACCAGTCTGAATGAACGCAGAACAGACAGGCCTTCTACATTAGAAAGCCCGAGCTCCATCAAGCTGAGACAAACGATAAAGCTGTCAAAGATGTTCCAGCCCTGTTGGAAGTAGTAGTATGGGTCCAGTGCAATTATCTTCAAGACCATCTCAGCTGTGAAGATTCCTGTGAAGACCTGTGAGTGGAGAAACAAGAATTAATTACATTTTATTCAGCACAATTAGAAAAGTATATCTTGCTGTTTTCATAGTTTAATATATATTTAAGCATGTGTGTAAATGTACCATTAAAGAAACACTTTTGAACATAATTTTATCTAGAACATACAGTACTGTGTAAAAATCTTGAGCCATCCATAATTTCCTACATAGTAATTATGTAGATGAATTTACAAATGTTTTACTGTGACAGACTGCAAACTGCCTAAAGATACCATTTAAAAAGCAGTAACCTCATTTCCCCTCTCGTCTTTTCCAACCGCTAATCACCGCCGCTAATCAAGCCGCTAATCACCGGCCTTATTATCTTAACAAACCAAAAACATACAGCCTAAAAAGTTATTCAGGCAGTGTAGAGAGCTATTCCTTAAGACTGCTTTAAAATACAAGATTTGGCTCTTTGGAAGCAAAATACGAAAGAATGACGGCTGGGTCAAGTATTTTGCACTTTACTCAATACTATATAGGGGCATTACCACAGGCAAGAATTTGGAAAGTTTTCTCATTATAAAAAACCTGAAAGTATGTGGAACTCAACTTTTAGTGTCTACGGTAAGGGTAACTACTGAGGCATTTAATTAGCATTTATGTGAAACTTGTGGTTTGTTAGAGTGCTTTAATACATTTTTTTAAAGGTATTTGTACATGATGCTCAACATTTGTACAGTATAATTTGTCCTTTCATCTAATGGGACTGCTTTTTCATGGAGAGAAATTTGTGCTTATTGTTCTTATTGTGCTTAAACCACATACCAGACAGAAAGTAACTACAATAAACAGAATTAATTTTTACTGCAATTACCCAAAGTTCGAAGTGCAAAAGTTGCTTTAAATGACATAAAAACAGCGTTAGTAAGACATTCTGTCATCCCAAGACATTTAATGTTAGAGTGAAACGGTTGCAGTTTGAATTTGCATTATAAGTTTCCCAGGCAATAAATGTCATTCGTGTATGTTCTTATACATAATTACATCTGTCTTCGCCTTAATAACAATGTCAATCTTGTCAGATATGAAGGCCACAAGTGCCTTGAGACAGTTTTCGTCGAGTTCAGCTCAGTATTACACTGCAGTTTTATTGTAGCTATGTAGTGTTTTATCTCCTCATTCAAATACAATAGACATTTTTAGACCCAATGAACTGTCAGTTATGAACCCAGGCCCAATACCACTAAATTCAGGGAATTCTGTTGATGAGTGGTGTTTTGTCAATGTGTATAAACCATTGAAATTGTACATAAAATGTTATGGATTAGGTGGATGTGGCTAATGTTTTAGTTTCAACAAACATGTCAAGGAAAAAAAACCTTAAAACCTTTTTAGAAGGAATGATTGGAACTTTCGACAGGAAGGGCTAGTGCATTAGTAAAATCTGTAGATACTCTAACAGGTCTGCTTTTGGGAGTTGCTTTTTCCCGAAGATGATGTCGTTCTGGTTGTTGTTGCCCAGAGAAAGGCTTGTGAACGTGACACAGGATACGTGACCCAAGCACTGGGGGAGGCTGAAGATCACAGCCAGAGCTGGGCTGCCTGGTCCTGTCACCAGCCTCACCTTTGTGAAGCTCTGCAGGTTTCGGCATTACATCATCTGAGTGTGTTCTGTCTGTCATCTTTGTGTGCCTCACCTCTTTAATCTGAAGACCTGGCCAAAAGGGATCTCTCTTAATTTCTTTGAACTCTTTTTCACCCCAAAAGTGATCATCCTGTACAGTATATAATGACTCAAGATGTTAAAGCATTAAAGCAAATCTGCTGTGCTATCATCTCTCATGACCCTGTGACGGCCATCTTATTCTGAAGGATGTAAACAGCACTGACGCCGACTAGAGCGGCTGCGCATAACGCTTAGGTAAGAAAGATGTATGATCGGGCAGATTCATTGTGACTGGGATTAGAGTCTCGTTCTCTATCGCCTCAAGTGGGCCACTGTCAACACTCACCTTTCAACAAAACGGAGCTGTATTCTCATTTCCATCTCCACAGAGTAATTAGCTCAGCATACTGCTCATTAGCCCTGATGAGCTGCTGCCAAATGCGATTATCATACTACACAGAAAAAAAAGCTCCTACAGAAGGGGGCATCTTGATTATTTGGGGCTTTCTAATATAAATTTTGTATCACCATGGGGCATTCCAAAAGACAACAGCTCAGCCAAAAAGCTGCAATGTAACCAGCTTTCATCTGAGGAGAAATAAAGCGGCAGGAGCCAACCCCAGTGTGTACAAAGATTCAGCAGCTCAAGTAATATGACGAAAAATCACTAATCTTAAAAAACACTACGGTTTTGTATTTTGTCATGGCTTGCTTGCATCATTTTACATTTTGCATTTTTGAGTAAGATCGTGATCATTATGAGCGACTTGGCTCCTGTTAAAAAGGCTGTTCTACATTTCCAATAAGCTTTCTATGAGAATTTTCAGTTTTTTTTTTTTTAGGTGACCATATACCTATTATATGTTATTAGTATTTTTGTGTTGCTGTTTTTAAGTGTGGGCTTACTTTGTGTCACCTATTACAGGTATCAGGTTTTGGGATTGCATTCAATTTCATTGGTTGAATGTTGAACCATTGTCGTTGCTGTATAACCTTTTTGGGAAGAGATTTCACACATACTTGCTTGTTTATAGAGTTTTCCTTTGAATGAAATTAATACTAGTGCGAAAATTTGACTCCTTGTGGCAGCAATCATATTGTGAGCCCTGTTTGTTCCTATAGTGGGAACCGTGTCCGTTATCTAATTTTTAACTTTTGCTAGACAATTGGCAAGCACATGCTTCGGCAAAATGTCTTTCTTGTGTTTTTAACACACCCAGAGTGAATGAGTGCAGGTGCCATTTGCCATTGATTAGTGTGCTGTTTAGTGTACAAAGGTAGTTATGATTACTAACTGATGTCCTGTGGTCTCCAGTAAGAGCAATAAAAGTCGTTTCTGCAAACTGCCTCACTTTCATAGCTTTTTTTTCAGTTCTTACATTTAATGTATTCTTGTAAAAATAGTTCCCCTTGAAGGTAGCTTAAGCACACAACTTTGGTTTTATTCAAACTTCTGGAAGCTTTTTTAAATGAAACTTATACACCTCAGCACATCTGGTGATGTTTCATCAGTCATAGCCGGGTAACTGCAGTCAAAGCCATTAGGGTCAAACTTGGTAATTCGATTAATTTGCATTAAAAAACGAATAACGTGTTAAAATTCCTAGATTAACTGCATGTGTTAACACGTTAATAAAGACATCCCAAATTAATACATTTGGTTTGTTTGCTTTTTTAGTTTTGTTTCACACATTACAAAGAGTGTAATGAACCAAAAAGAAAACACAAAATAATTGAGGAACTATAGCAAGTACAGTACATATATAAATTTTAGGGGTATAACGTACACATTTGTACCTTTGGTACGGGATATCCGATTAGGTGCTCGTTATGATCTGAGTGATTACTGTCTAGCTTTATCTTGTGCTGGGTGATTTTCTCCATTAATTGGTTACTTCAAGTACACCAAGCAGGCAACACGTCGCTGAGGATTTGTAGAAAAATATTCAAATATAACTTCGGAGATAAGGAATTTCTACAGGGAATTATTTAACATATAATTTAGCATTTCATTCTAAGCGATAATTCGCCAGTCAGAATTATGTAATTTCCAACTTTGGTATGTTTGACAGATGAAACGCCCCATTTCGGGTTTGTTCAGCAACATGCTTCATACCTAACTTGACTGAGTGATGTATATTTTCTTTCTTAGGTTCATTGTATTAGATTTAACAAAACATTCATATTATTTGCGATATTTCATTTAGTATTCTTAAACAACTAAATATTTTTTTTACGAACAAACTTTTGTTCCTTTTAGTGAATTCCTTAAGTGTTCAGGGAAATATGGCCAGTTTGTCCATGTTAACAAGTTTGTACAAGTTTATACATTTGCACATTAAATTCATAATAAATAAATAGAAATTTCATGTCTTTTTTTCACTTTACTGTACCACAAAAGCATCTAACCTTCACTTCAAAACTTCAAAAGATACATACTGAACTGAGACTTCTGCGTACATTGACACCCCTAATAAATAACAAAAGTCATAGAGAACTGGACATAGAGAACATTATTGCTGTCAATTAATTACTAGCTAATTAAATATTAAATTACTAGTTTTATCCATTTTCTGTCAATTCCTATTTTTATTTTCCCTTTTTGTTTAGCGGGCCAAAACATACTGCATTTTTATAAAGCTACAGCGCTGTCCTTTCTTACGCAATTTAGCAGCTTTTAGCATCCACATATAAAAAAAAGTCATCCACACCTACGACCACAACATATTTATTTCACGTCATGCAGCCAAGTTGCTTCAGGTTTTAACTGTTTCTCACTGCAATTCAAGCGTGTTTGGTCTACGACCAGTTGGTTTGCTCCTCTTCACCCAAGTGTGATTTTTGTGCTACTGTATCTGCTGAAATGAACTGCACCAGTGAAAACCAAACAGACAAAACACTGCATATGTGAAAGCACTCTTGTTCTCACTTTTAGAGTAGGCAGGATTAATGGGGGAAAAAAACTCAGGCGACGCTTAAACTAAACACTAGATTACTTTGGCATTATTCCTATACTCTGTATCTTCGACTATTCCTTATCCGTCAAAAATGACAAAATTTAAGAGTAGTAAGCCTCACTTTGTTATGTTGTTTATTAGAGGGCTGGTGCTGCTAAAATCACACTTTCGGCACATATTCTGGCATTTTTGAATGTAAGAACAGCTTATAAGCAAATCTGACCTCAGACACTCAGACAAAACAAAGCATGTCTCAGGGGTTAATAAAACGTTATCTGGACAAATGCACACTCTGGCATGCGTGACTCATTGAAAGGCTGACTCAAAGCTGCCTACCATACGGTCTTTCCAGCTCTTTATCCAGGAGACTAGCATATTCAGGATGTCTCACAGAAAACACACTTGTTATGATGTCATAAGCAGTGCTTGTACTGTTTGTACTACAACATTTACACACGAAGAGTCTTACAAGCGCTACTTGTGACATCATAAAAAAGTGTGTTTTTTACGTAGATCCAAGCAAGATTTTTGAGACAAAAGTCTGGGTGATTTTTTTTTGCATCAACAATAGAACTTAATTAAAGCAATATCAGGAGGGGAAGAGACGAGATCCTCTGTGACGTTCTGTCTGAGCAGCACCAGCCGTGGTGAATCAGCACCACTGCAGCCCACACGACACCCAATTACATATAAGAACATTAAACATTCTACATTATCTCTATTTTGTTCAATGCAAGTATTCTAGCTTTTTTCTCTAGAAAAGAAAAATTAATTCTAATCGAATTTATGTGGCGCTTTTAAAATTACCCTTATAATTACTAACTCTTTTAAGCACAAACTAAAATAATTAGGCCTTTGACTGTTTATTTGGCATTCTTTGTGTGAAGATCATAATTAACTTGCAAGAATTCCGCCACAGCATCATCCAGTTTTTTTTATTTTACAAAAATGCAAAGTTGTTTCAGTCAAAAGTTCATGGCTATAAACTGTATTGGCACCGGAGTATTCTAAGGTCCTATGTGCAAGTCAATCATCACTCAGTATAAATGCACCACATATGTAACCAGCCCAATTAAGATCCGTGTTCCATTTATACTCTAACAGATAAGAGCAGACTCAAAGCTTCAATGATGCAAGCCGAGTGAGAAAGAAACTTATTAGGAGACGGAGGAATGCATAATAAAAAACACTCAGACAGAATCTAAGCTTAGGAAATAAAAAAGCTTTGTTTTTTTCCCTTCCTAAATGTATCAACATTTTGTAACTTTAAATTAGCCTACTGTACATGTACTGTAGAATTCAGTAACTTGCATATTTTCAGAACACATTAAGTTCAAACTGACATTCTTTTCATGCCGACTTGATATTGGATTGAAGCCATCAGTCCAACTAGCTAATAACTACACCGTGTTCCAAATTATTACGCAAATGATATCTTTCTCTGATTTTCATAATTAGTCAATGCAAATGACAG
>JAQMYJ010000033.1:26179282-26197551 GCA_030014305.1 Clarias laeviceps
CATTTCAGTGATCCAAAGAGCTCTGAGACACAACACCATCCATGAGTTTAATTTAAAAACTAAACATTTAATGTTTAAGACACTTACATCCAATTTGCATAATAATTTGGAACGCGGTGTATAAACTCAATAATAAACAGAATAGCTTCGATAATGATGGATTGTGATTTCCTGTCAAAATGCAATCTAATTAAAATTAAAAATAAAAATACCATGTATGATTGGCTAGGTTTGGCTGACGTCTGAGGTCCCACATTGAGAAGTATTGCTACAGTAAGTAGAATGTCAAAACTTTGACACCATAGAAGTGTCCTCAACTCCAGTGCTAGTGGGCCAGTATCCTGCACAGTTTGGTGAATTTTCTGTTCAACCATAGTGGATACAACTAATCTGTTAATTAACATCTGTTTAGGTGTTGGTAAATTACAAACTGTGCTGGACTGCAGCTGAAGATCCCTGCCCTACTGTATATCTTAAAACATTTCTTTCACCAGACAGAACATTATAATACCAGGCTTGTCTGGGAGTCTGAAGGTATTACACCAACAACTCTGTGTAAAAAATGTACTACATATGAACCATTTTGTCAGACAGAACCTTGTAATATTAAAGTGAAAAAAAAAAAAAGAATATGGTACTTTTATGCCTAAATTAGAAAATCTGTAGGGAGGAACACCTTCAACTAACAATTCTGTTATCCATCATGTGATGGAAGTGCCAAATAATATAGAAGTGCCAACAAGCACTTCTACTGTGTTTTTAATACGATTACATCTACTAAGCAGCTATGTCCAGGACAGGCTGTTCCTGGTGCTGAGACAGAGGTGAGACTGAGTCGATCTCAGTATAATCCATGCAAAAATAATGATTTCGACCACCCTGGGATGATGCATATATTTTCACATGCAGTCTCTGTCACCCAATATATTCCTCCCTTGACGCCACTGTTGAGGAAACTGCATCACTTCTACAGCTTGATAAACACCAGCTTCCATAGTGAAGTGAGGCATATTGATTCGAGGGAGCGCTGCTGTCCTGACATGACTCTCTCCTCTCTCCAAGACATAATACAGACCATCTTCTCACAAGAAGCGGAGGTACACGGCAAGAGTGTAATACAGAGAACAAAGGAATGGTGACATGGATGGATGTTGCTTGCTTGCATTGCATAATGTATCACACACACACAGTGGCTTCATTTGTACCCAAGTTTTTTTTTTCCATAGTGATAAGTCAAGAGTCTAAGTTTTGAATAAACTGCATGTATAACATTCCTTTCCTTAACTTGTGGTAATGAGAATGGTAAAATTGTACCATTTTTTTTTGTCCACTCATAAGCACCACAATGACTGAAAGTTTGGAGCAGATTTGAAGAAGGATTTAAGTTTTGTAAATGATTAATCATGTCATTATTTTGGTTACTTAAACATCAATGTATGTGAGATTATGTTATACGTGTCCGTTTCGTCTCAATTTCCAAAAATCCACTTACTTACTTAACTGGAATGACATTAAGCACACTTTAATCTTTAATATTTTTCTGCTATATTTAGAACCCTCAGTAATGATAATAATAATAATAATAATAATAATAATAATAATCATAATAATTTCTATATGACCTGCATAGATGTTCATGCCTATTGCTATTTACAAAGATATTACAGATGAATTTCCCAAAATGTTAATCCCTGTTGGATTTATTGGACGATATATACTGAAAAAAAAGCATCATATATTTTTATACTAAAAAAAGTTATGCATACATAACTCTGTAAAGACCACTTGAAATTCTCCTCCCTGACCCAACTTTCGTCAGACATATTGTCTGGGTTTTTTCTTTGTATGCGTGTGTTTTTTTTTTTTTTTATGCCTTCCAAGGAAACAAGCCTGTCTCTTACAATCGCTTTGTCTTCCATAATGAACAACAGACTTCCAGAAATGCTGCTCTTGCATGTTGCACCAATTGTAGCGCTGTATATAACGAGCAAGCTGCAGGAGAGGTGAGAACGTCCTTTTATCATGACAAGTCATAGTGGAAACATTCTTCAGGGACAGAAAAGGAAGCATATTTTTTTAAGCTTTCAATAGAAAGACTTTCTAAAGTTTTCTTTTCATTCTAATCTAACAAACAACCCGGTTTTACCTCACCATGACTGCCCCTGCTATGTAAGCTAATATTCGAACAAACTCACCAGGTTGCCCACAGAAAGCATCTTGTTGAAGTCGTCTGTCATGGGGTAATGCTCCAAGGCCATGAAGAGGGTGTTGAGCACGATGCAGATGGTTATCGCCAGGTCTAGAAAAGGATCCATCACCATGATCTTGACCCACTCTTTTAGTTGGAGCCAGCTCGGGGAGCAAGTCCACACCAGATACTTGTGGGCAAAAGTGTACCAGCAAGGATGACATTTCTGATGGGCCTCCTCCAACTCTGTCCACAAACAATATACAGGTTACATTTACTAAAATGTAATGTACAAAATACTATAAAGTGCTCTATATCTATAACATAAACATTGATTGATTGTATAAGTTATACCATAAAATCTACTAAAGGTTTACTCACAACTGACATGACAAACAATCTCTAGCTAGGTTGCAGTTTATGTCACTATAGCATAAAACTATAGCAGAGTAAATTGAGCAGTCGCATTATTATTGATCCACTTTTCATGGTCAGTCAATTATCCCGAACAAGACTGGGATTAGACTGGATTTAGGAGACTGCTTAATGGAAAACACATTTATTGAGGCAGTGATGTAATGAAAAGCTAGATTGCTCTCAAGTTGCCATAATCAGTATTATTTAGAGCATTAGTTACCAAATCAAATGCTATTAGTAGGCAATACTTAAATAATGAACCAAACAAGACAAAAATCTTATCAGCATTAAACAACATTTAGTCCATCTCTACTCCTGACGAACAGTACAGAAATCGACTCGATCTAATGCCTTAATTAATGTTTGTGGTGGTTATTTGGCAAATTAAATAAATTGAGGCTGAAAGATGGGTTCTAGTATTCACACAGACCTGCAGTCTTATTACCAGCATTTCGTAACACACTTTTATGAATGATGGCAACATGTGTGGACTTATTTTGATTAATGAAGTTTGTTAACAACTTAAACACCCAGACGTGTGTGGCACCTTTAGGCTCAAATTCTTCACTTTATTGTCAGTTTCACTGTGGTTACTGAATAATCCATATAGGTAATATATGCTTTAAGATTAATAATAGATTTATTTAAATATATAATTTAAGATTACTTATATTGCAGTTTAAATCTGATAAGTCAGAAGGTGTTGATTAATTTCAATTTCAAAAAGAGCAACTCTGATAGCAATAATAATATATAATGAGACCAGTTTGTTTGACATCGATGTCAGCAGCCAAGGAACGTGGACTGGAATGCACATGCGTGATCATTGACGACTTGACTGTTCTAATCAGTGGAGGCCAAACGCCATTGAGTGTGCGTGTGTACTATGTGGCCGTCACATTCAAAATGACTAAGTGAGTAGAGCAAAGAATCTACGTCAAATTTTGTGTTAAGCTTCGTGGAAACTATTTGGATGATTCAGAAGGCTTTTGGGGGGCGATGCGAACACTTCAAAGATGGTAAAGAATCTGCCGAAAGTTATCCACGTTCTCAAAGGCCTTCAACAAGCAGAACACATGAGCGTGTAGAACGTGTATAGTGTTATTTAATAGTGAATTTAAAGTACTGAAGTGTTATAGTTTTTTTTTTTTTTGTTTTTGCAAGGATGTTTCCTTAACATTTAGTCTTCAGTGTCAATCCTTTGTAATGGTCTATACATTCTGTCCCATTGGAATGCCTTTGTGTTTATTCAGTAACATGACGTAACATGCATTTTTTAATTAACTTCATCAGAGAGAAAGCAGAATATGGTGACTGTTATAGCTGCTACAGTGTGAGTGATAACAGTGATGAACTATTTTTGCAGCGATTTCACAACATACAAATAAATATAATAAGTGATAAAAGTATGATGTGTTTATGAGACCTCGGGGGGAAAAAAAAGGTCAGCATTTTTATTGTTTATCATAAAATGTGAACATATTGAGTGGGCAGGGCTGTGCTGTGGGAGAGGGTGCTCCAGCAGATGCATCCGTTTCTAATGAGGAATGTGATAAAGACAGACAGCACGTCCATTTCCTTGACTTGGGAGGACTAATGTGCGAGCTATCTCCTCAGATGTGTTTGTGGTCGTGTCATTCTCCACTGCGAGTGCAGCCACCCTGTCAGACTCCATTTCATCCACTCCGCAAGAAAATTTACCAATCACTGAACACAGTGGCCGTCTCACTTCTGCTCAGGACCAAAATGTAAATAGAAGATTAAATTTTCCAGCTTTTTCTGGGTGAGCGAATTTCTAAAAGTACAGTAGCTAACAATAGTCAACTGTAAATGATCCCACTTTGCAAGGATGCAAGCATAAACAGAACAGAAACACAGTGACCACCATGTGACCGACTATCATTTTGACCTTAACGAAGAGCTAACGTAATAGCAATATTGTTAATTACGAAATAATTATCGCAGATTCAGTCATGTGACAAATCCAAGCCTTGCTCATACTATACTTGGCTTTACTGTGTCTTGCCATGTCAGCTTTTGTATCAGTGATAATGAGGATTGGCATTTTCTCATGCTAGCACACCTAAAATTGGCCCTTTTTGTCCTTTTGTAAGCAACTTTTCTGCTGACAAATCCACAATTGTTGACCATAGGATTTATAGTTGAGACTGATATTAAACATGTTATTATACTTTGGAAAACACAAATAACTTATTTGCCTTAAAATACGAAATACATTTTAGAATCTTAACTATATAGTACAATTTGTCTACTAATTAATACGTGTGAAACCATGAAAAGCTTCATTGCTTCCCGAAAAAAGAGAGCAATCTGTCTAGTATTCTAGCCCGATCCCAATGATTACAAATATCCATATGTATCATTTTTCATGTCTTCTGCTCTCCTTTAATAATTGGTTTAGTAAAGAATCTGCTCTGTTTTCTGTCCTAATATCACAATTGTGCATTTATTCCGATTATTATTATTTTTTTTAACAGCCTAATTGTTTTAATATCCACAATTTTGAAGCTTCACATTTCTGCGTGTCACAGAATATCAGTAATTAAATACCGGCTGTCTAATATTATGAGAGACAGAACATTCCTGCACCCACTCCACTTCGACACCAGGTAGGCGGACAAGCACTTTTTCAGTCTGATGAAGTATGGCTTCGGAAAAAAGAATGCCTAGATGTATCAGATATTTTGCAAACGTTAAATCTCAAACAATTCCGGAGACAACTTAATTAGTTCATATCACTTGGTAAAAAGTTTTTAAATGTGCATTTAATATCTTTAAAAAAAATGCCAGGATTCTGTCTGCTCTCACAAATTTGCTTTGTTGTTCGCATATACGTACTGTACATGCGTGCATTTCAATGCTTCCTGCTCACACACGGATTTGTTTTGCTCAGACACAAAACTTTCTTTGTTGAGACTTTATCACATATTTAGATTTCATTCTCAGTCTGGTATACGTCTTCAGGAAATCTGAGATGGATACACATTTAAATGAATGAAACTGTTACTAGTCTCCATCATTCTTATTAGTAAGAATTTTTTTTTTAAATATCACCATGTCGTTGATACCAGAATGTTCAAAACAAAACCAAAAAATTTAATAATGCTAAAACGTAATCAGTATTGAACAATGCATTTTCTATTTTACACTATATAAGTAAAATTTGTGAGAAAAAAAAAAACCTTCTCAGGATTGCTGTTATAGTAATATAATGAACAGAGTTACTGTTAGCACCACAAAGTTGTTTATACTCCACCCAACAATCTACCAACACTAACAGATACTATACTATACACCAATCAGCAACATCATTCACCACTGCCAGGTGAATTAAATGATATTGTTTATGAATTATATACCAAGAAACTGATAACAGGATCATGAACATCCAAGGCTCATTTATACCTGTAGGGAGCAAAAGCTAGTCTGTTTCCACAGAAAAGCTTATGTAGAACAAATTACTAAGAAAATGTAAATGCTGGCTATACAGTAACAGAAAAGCATCAGAACATTCAGGGGCATCACAGCCTGCTGTGTATGAGGCTTAGCAGGCAAAGAGTTCAAGGTTGTTCATCTGGCCTCCAAATCCCCCAGATCTCAATCCAATTGAGCACCCATGGGATGCGCCTGACATCAAATTTGATCCATGGAGGTCCCACCCCGCAACCCACAGCACCTAAATCATCCGCTGCTAACGCCCCGGTGCCAGACATCACAGCACACCCCCAAAGGTCTTGTCGAGTCACGCCCCGAGGGGCCAGAGCTGACCCGGTCGGCACACGGTGAACCGACACAATATTGGGCTTAATGATTTGTGTTTTAATGTTATCACTGATCGATGTAACTTTCATCTGTTATCATTACAGCCGTTCCTTATAAACAGCTGTTTCCTCACCAGGCTGGATTTTTTCCCCTTCCCCCCACTCTAGAGGTTAATAATACAAAGAATGCAGCTTGTCATGTTACTGACCAAACAGCCCTCCAATCCCTCAGATCAGACATTACAGTGGCACAAAATGTAAAAGAATACTCTGAACTGTTATGCACAGACGCTAGAGACACTTTCCAAAAATGTTAAATAAACATCTCTTAACTGAAAATGTCACCTGCTCGGTTTTTACCATGTGGAAGGTTTGCCATAAGAGTCTGTGTAAGATGTTACTATAGAAACATATTAGAAAGAGTGCATTAAAATAAACCTCTGATTTGCCGTACAGCGGGAGGGCACAGTTCAAGCCGCACTCTTATAAAATAAAGTAATCAACACCTTCTGAGAATTCAACAGCTGTACTAGAAATTCATATCATTTGTTTATTTTGTTGGCGTGGTAGTTTTAGACGCATTAATGAATCCACTGAGCAGCTCTCTGAGATATAGTGATCACGTTGTGCTTATTAGATAGCTAGCTGAAGAATGAAAGCCAATTTTATCATTTTGGACAAGCTCACTGTTTCTGCTTTGTTTTAATAGCATCTTGTATAAAAGTGTGAAAAGATTCACTTAGAATTTATATAACGCCTTTCAACGGTTAGTTGCTAAGTCCCAGATTAATACGGCTTGGTATGAAATAGACCAATAAGCAGATAAAGACTTGCCAATTACTGATTTAGCCTTCTAATTGTATAAGAAGGTTGTTCTTCATTATGTCAAAATGCCCAGGAGAACTTTATGGTAGTGAAATTGCAGGCAAGAGCTTTACATAATGCATAAACCCAGGTACAAGCAGCATAATTAATGCTTGCACAACTAATAGTTTTACCACAGCAGACTGGGAGGCAGCGATCAATGCTTCAAGGTTACATCCAAAATGATTTTTGCATAAGACTAATCATTTAAATGTACTAGTCCATCTGCCAAATTCCTACCTAACATTCTAGATGTGATGTTATGTCTATAAAGCTTGACCTGTCAACCTGCGGTTTGCTTAAATAAATAAAAGAAGTACACTCATCGGTCAGTGGAGTACTCCCATTCTGATTCATCTCAACATTACAGAACAGCAGATAGAACGAAACTGAGAATGCATGCACGCAAATTTCTCATTATGACTGTAATCTTGAGCACAACCCGAATCATTTTGATTGAGTGTGAACATTTTTATGCGAGCGAAGCAGAAGGAAACCTGTTCATGGGTGAAATTATTGCTCTCACCTTTTTTTTTTTCTTTTCTTTTCTTTTTCAGTAAACTAACTCTCTGCTTTATCTACATAACTTGGGTCCTGGTGGTTTTTGAGAGGTAGTTTAAATTGGTTCTCAATGCAGAGCAGATCAGCTACAGTGGGAAAGACCTCTTGTGAAGTCCTGATGATGCAGCAAACAGGCTGTTTCATGATTAATCGGGTTTATGGAGGATAACACCTCACTCTTGAAAACAACAGAGACTGGAGTCTCAAGGGAGCGCCTTAAGAGGGAGCAGATGGAGGTGCCCTTCTGTCCTCACACGCTCCAAAAGGCAGAGCTGACATTTTAAATCTATAGCGGTAAGATGTTTAATACGGATGCTTGCAGTGCCAAAATAGGTGAGATCAGCATGGATTCATCAGCATGTCCAGTCAAGTAAAAAATAAAACATGTGCTTTTTTCAGAAGTGATTATCTTAAGTTCACAAATGCGAATATGAGACGCTAGGAAATCGTTTGAAATTGCAGATTTCGTATAACGTGTCACGCAAAGCCTTTGTGAAGTGTCTGTGGAATTCGACTGCCGACTAGTTCTGAGAAGCAATAATTTCCACTCGGCGTATCTTACCCTCCATGGCGTCAGTGAGGTAGCTAGCAGCACTTAGCGCCCTGTCTCGGCCCTCCAGGGAGAGCTGTGGGAGGAGCGTACTGTTCAGCTCGTTTGATCCCTGTAGAAGGCAAAAAGGACTATGGTCATATGAATGTCAGAGTTTACAAAACAACAAAAGTCTGCATTTTACTTTCCACTTTGTTGTACCTGCTTTAGTCGTGGAAAACTTACTGTGCATGATTTTTCCTCATCATAGAAGCAATTTTAGGCATAATATTATATATATATATATATATTCTTGAAAATTCTATTAAATTAGATGCATTTTCAATACACATTTATACACTTTAGACCAGTTTGGTTGGCTTAAAAATAAATTTAAAAAGGAGCACACGCTACTGCAGACCTATAATGAGTTCATGAATTATTCTGCTTTAAGACAAGAACCATTTAATCGAAGATGAAATAAAAACGTGAAAATGACAAACAATTTCTCTGGTCAATTAAAGAGGTTTCCTACTGATACAGTGCTTCTACTTACTCTGTAATGTGTGTGTGTGTGTGTGTGTGTGAAAGGGAAATCAGTAAGAAGTGTTTAAAAAAAACAATAACCATGCAATAACACTGTGGGTATCTTTGATTAATTGTAAGAGATTCAGTATCAATTATATTAGTGCTTGTTTTAAGCAGGGACTCGCTGATTATTTCAAATTTATTTGCCCCCAGGTAGACCCCAGGTAATCAAAGGTATGACGCAAAGTCACTTTGTCACTGGCAACGAGAACGCCCACGCAGGCTATTTTGGAGGGAAAAAAAAAAGTGGTCCTTTCTCCTGTGTGTTTGTGTGTGTGTGTGTGAGAAAGACAATGTGTGTGCGGCGAGACTCCACAACTCCTATTCAACTGTTGCTATGTTACCATGGCTGCATCGTCAAGACAACAGTGTATCCTCACTCCCTCCCCCGGCTCATTTCTATCAGATAGGGATGAGGTTGTCAGGTCTCCTGAGAACTCCTGATTAACCTGTGAGCCATTCAAGACTTTTTCTTTGCAGAAGAAACAACTTCCAATCCTTCACATCAGTGCTTCTTGATGTAAACGCATTACCACTTATCTAAACCAGTACTACATGCTAATGTCCTACTCACTGATTAAAAGCCTGTTTACAAGCCTGTTTAGATGCTCAAGGTATTAAAAAAGCCCTTATTCCTAATCCTTTAAAAATAGCATCCGAGTTTACTTTAGCAATTTAATCAAATGAATTACTATTTAATCAAATGTATAATTAACTATATATACTGTATATATATTATTTGAGCTTCTGCATGTTTCAAGCAAAGCTTTGAATAGGCTATGAGTCTGTGTCACTGAGGGACTGAAAGAGACTTTTGTTTCCTTTGAAAAGCATGTCATACTCTCTATGCGTTCATTTATACTGCTGTTCATAATTTGGTGTCTCAATACAGGTGTGTTTGCTCTTAAAATAGAAAATTTGTTGCATCATTTTACGATTTTAAATATTGTTTATTTATTCAAAAGCACTAACCTTAAATTCGTTTTTAGTAGAATCATTTGCAGAATGCTGCTAATGGATGTCAAATAATGAGTTAAAGTATTATCGAAGCAACAAAGGTCTCATCAATGATCTACTTTTATTTGCAGTAGCATTAGATACACAGTGCCCTTAAAGGAGGTCAATAAATTCCAATTCATTAACAAAACCATTAAGGTCTGGCCTTTATTGTCCTTCAATAATAATGTTTTTAGCCCTCAATAAAATTTGGGATTTTGTTTATATCAGAGAGGGAAACATAAAATATAAAAATAAAAATATATTATATAATGTTTGTATTTCTGGAAATGTATACAGTACATATCTCTCATACATATCGTCTTAAACTGCCTAATACAGTTTAACACTGTATTGTATTATATTATATTATGTCTTTTCCGAGCTCCAAAGAGCTAAAGTTTTTATTCTTTATTTTCTAGCTCATAATAACATGACTAAACCACTTGTGGGAAATTTGGAGATGGAAAATGTAAATTTACTTGAATGTTAAGGGATGATACAAAGAAAGAGTCTATTGTTGTCTGTGGCAATTTTCAAAAACCCTTCAGATGTTGCAGGCTGAATTCTGGGAAATCTTTTTTCCTGGATATGACATGGGCAATTTTTACCTTATTTTTTAATCTTCAGTGACACACTATTGGGCCAAAAGTTTGTGAATGACACTGACCATTGTATACGCATGTGATTTTTGAACATGCTGTACCAGATTTAGCCCCTATTTGCTGTTTTAATTTTAATCTCCACCTGTGAAGGTTTTCCAACAAGACCATTAGAGCATGCTGGGTACGGAGGGCTGTGGTGCAGTTTGAACTCTAGTTCATCCCAAATGTGTTCCAAGGGCACAACTTGGTATGTGGAACAAGGCTTTGTACACCCTAAAAACTGAAGCTTTTGCAAACTAATATCCTTTTACCGCCTTCATCCATTTTCATATGCTTGTTTCTCTTTTGAATAAGTTTCATCTTGAACATACAATAATTATCAAAGAAAATACAAAGTAGCCTAACATCAGCTAATGATGCTTCTGCCATATATTGTATTGGCAAACGGTCTATATTAACAAAAATCAAGTTGTGTATGTATGTGGTGGACTTGGTATACAATATATTAACCGTGGTAAATTCCACACAGTGAATGTCATGTTTCAGTCAGCTTTTTGATAGCTACGTGTTGTAGCGAGACAAGCATAAGGCTAATCCGTTTAGTTTATAATCACATAAAATGTCTGTGATGTTCCACAGCAAAACAGAGGTGAGCGCTTACATACTTAAAGTACTAAAATGATAAAAGACAGAGTTTTAAGTTCTCTGTTGTAAACATGGGAAAATTAGTCAACAGCACAAAACTGACTGAGTATTTGATGTTAATATGGCCAGTTTAAAGGCCATAAGGCTGAATTTTACCTCAGATGATGAGATGACATGAAATTTCCATTAAAACAACATAAGTACTCACACTCCGTTCTTTGACCTTCTCCATGGTGCAAGCTGGTAACGGTAGAGGGGTCAGAGGTCCTGGACTCGAGATGCCATTCTGATCGATAGCAACAAACAGCTTTCCGTTGATATTGAGGCTGGGGTAGAAGACCTGAGAGCCATGACTGCTCGTACTTTGTCCGCTAATCCGTCTCCTTTGCCAGGGCAAGACGATAGAACCAGGACGGCTCTCGACATCGCCTTGATTGCTAAATTCGTCATCAGCATCTGCTTCAGATTCTTTGTTCCTCAGCCGGAAGTTAAAGATACTAGCCTGGCTTTCCCGTTTGGTCCATGTGGTCAAAGTCCGCACCACCAAAGCATGTGGCTGCTGAAAACATAGAACAGACTCATGTGAAACTGCTTTCTGCATCACCTAAATAGCAAGTTAGTTATTTCTAAGACAAGTTTGTCGCTATGAGGTGCTACACTGTATTTTAGTCATTGACTTGATTATCAGTATATTTAATATTTCTTAAATGCCAAATGATCATTTTACTCAACAATCTGGTTGAACATCATTTAAGCAATAAAAAGCTATAAACACTCACCAAGCCTCTAATTGTAATGTTAACCTTTATACAGTATCTTTCCATATAAGTTTTGTCAGAAAAATAAAATAAAAACTTCAATAATCTTTCTTTTTTTCCTCCCCACATTGTTTTGTTTCACATTTCAAAGAGATTTTGATAAGTTTTATCAGCATTATTAAAGAGACAATCTACCTTTGTTCCCTCTAAAATATCTTGCTTTGGTGACTTTTCATCACCATCGTTCTCCATCTCTTCTGAAAGTGGCCTCAGGCTTTTCTTCCGGTTCTTGTGCTCTTTGTCTTCTTGAGGAGCCAAGGGAGACAGGTCAGGAGCCAACACTGACTCAGTCTCCTGAGATTTGTGAGCTGCCTGTAAGGCATGGCGTGATAAGAGAGGTGAATTGTCAAGCTGTGAAGACTGAGGCGTGTAAACACAAAGACAAGAAAATCAAAGAATTTTCTTTATGTATCCTATATTATTCAGGATTACAGTTGTCAGTTTTGGATATCTGGATTACAACCCTACCAGAAATCAGTTCTAAATTTGATGAATAGCTTAGGAACGAAAACGAAACTGAAAAATTATGTGTTATGAAGAACAGCAAATTCAATAAAACAAATCAACAAATTAACTTCAAGGAAGATTACCATTACAAATCACATGCACACATACATGCTGTTCTTTCTTTAGCTGTTCCATGGCGAGCTGAAATTCTTTCTCTTTCTGCATTGCCTCAGCAAGGGTAGCTTGGTTCTGCTCTTCATAGGCCATAGCTACAACGGCCAAGATCAGATTCACCAGGTAAAAGGAGCCCAGGAAGATCACCACCACAAAGAACACCATGTAGGTCTTTCCTGCAGACCGTAGCGTCTAACCAAAGAATTTGAGTCAGGATTTGGTTTGAGTATAAATATTATTTAGAGCATAGGTTTTATCAGATAAATTATCTCCCCAAAATATTGGAATTAACTCAGTCTATTAAACAGACTGTGAGGATGCAGACCTGATGGTATAGGTTTTCCCAGTAGTCCTGTGTCATGAGCCTGAAGAGGGAGAGGAATGCCCAGCCGAAGGTGTCAAAGCTGGTGTAGCCATAGTTCGGATTACGTCCTATCTTCAGACAGTCAAAACCATCTGGACATTTGCTGTGGAAAAGAAAGGCGGGAAAAACATTTGAGTGAAAATCTTCAGACTGTGCTCACACTGGGGCTCTAACAATGTCAGCATCTGTATCGGTTTAGTGCTCCAAATATCTGTATCTGTATTTGGAGATGAACGAGGAGTCTGAAGTAGGTGGCCTAGACCTGATGTATATATCCATCTAGAAACCTCTGTAGTCCAACTAGGGACCGTGGAGGCTAGTGGTGTTTATCATTGTATTTATTCACATTTTACAAACATGGTATGACCTCTGGGTAACACGCGCATAAGCTGCATGTCTTTGGACTGTGCGAGAAAACAGGACTATTCGGAGGAAACCCACCGAGCATGGAGAAAACATGCAAACTCCATGGACACAGACACAGAGATGGGAACTGAGTCCAGACTATAACTGGAAGTGCCATCATGCCGCCATATACAGTACATATCTTAAATGTGAATCCTACGCTTAAAATTGCTGGGCTATTTTATTTTATTTACAGATTATAACAAGAAGTAACAATGTAAACAGATGTACACAGATGTCTTGTTTAGCTTTTAGCATGCACACTATCTAATGAGTAAAGCTTGCTAGCTATTTCTCAAAACAACCATGTCCCTCCCAAACACGGGAACTATTGTTTATATTTGTTATATGCAAATACTGTAGCAATGCAATATACTGTGTATTTTTTCAGATTTTCATACAGTACATTCTAGAAAAAAAATATATTTTCTGTATGTTATTACGATATATTACATATGGGCTCTTTTGTGCGGATGTGTCCTTTAAGCTGCAATTTTAAGGATATAAGAAATAAGATGAAAAACACAAGTTATTGTCTTTCAATTAAATCAAAAACATTTTTGGAAACCCAGTCAGAGATAAGCTGAGTTAAACTGAGTGGATATATTTTTTAATTGTTATGGTGGAAATAGGACCAATTGTGTATAGAAATATAGTCTAATATGTTTTTATTTCATAGCTTAATGTTCAGGTCAGGCTACTGGATCAACCTAAAAATTTCAGTTCATGAAACTTCGCTGGGTAATGAAGTTTATTATATTACATAACTACCTGTATAAACATCCCATAATTTTGTTGCCTCCAGTGAAACGTGTCTAGAATTTCCTAACCTGAAAAGCAAAGGTGAAGCACCTCTTACACCTAAAGGTGTCACAGGACCACCAGATGACGTGATGGACTGTCAGCATGGGTGAGTTGAGAGACCAATGGCGCCAGCAGATCATGGCAATGCCCTCTATCCCATCTCCTAGCAGCTTTGCTTTCCTCAGGATGGCAGTGTCTGGTGCCAGGCCACTATGAGTATGAGGGTGTAGGATGATGGGCTCTATCGCTCTCGGACACCTTGCCATAGAGGAGGTGCTATGGGATGGGCTGCACTTGACTTCGTCTTGAACGGGGGGGCTTTGTGCTATGCTCTACCGACAGCACCCTCAGTTTTTTCTCGAACAATCAGTGATGCAAACATGTGCTATCAAAGCAGTGTTCCACTGATTAGAACTATTTACAGTATTCTAATCTAACCTTTAGAATGGTGCCAGAACCTTTTAAACTATATGTTTTGACCACTCTGATTGTAAGACTTCTTCCTAGCTTTTTCTAGGAAATTAATTGTGCTCAAGGTTTACTGTAATATTTAGATGCGATACGCAGTGAAAGATTCCGTCAGTGTCTGGCATGCAACCGGCATTGACAATTAACCTAACAAACTGTTACCCCAATCAATAGTCTTCTGAAATACAGAGTAGCAGTCTAATATCATTGTCATTTAAGGTTGTCATGAACATGTTGATGTGTAGCATGAAGCAACTTGGAGAATTTGTAAAAGGAACTGCTCTCACTCAGCACAATAGCAGCTGGGATCATATCACTGAAGCACAAGCCATTCTAACATAAGCTATTTTAGGAGCCTGTGAGTACCTCTGTACTGCTGGGGTCCAGGGAATGAGAAAGAGCCGAAGACATGGCCAGGGTGAGGGACTCTGGGAATTGATGTTCAATGCTGGTGCACGTAAAGCACAGTCTTCTCATTCCTATGCAACTATGTGTGTTATGTCTACGTCAAACTGCAACACTGATTACTTACAACGAACAATGATCAAAATCCTAGCATGTCTGGGACTGAATTAAATGACCATGCTGATCAAGATGATTGACATAAATTAGAATTACCATGGACAAAACTGAACTCTTAAAATAAAAACAGGGCTCATATTGCAATTTGTTGGTGTACTTTGGAGAGAGAGAGAGAGAGAGAGAGAGAGAGAGACTCTCCTCTTTTTTGGTCTTACAATACAGTAGCTGGACCAAGCACTGAGCTACAATAGGTATTTAACAGCAAGCATTCTCTTGCCCAAAACTCTGGACAAGCCACTGATGAGGTCCCGAAGTTGGCAAAAGGCCACTGATAACAGGGAGAGCAGAGGCTGAACTCACAGCATGAGTGTTGGGTCAGAGAAAGAGAACTGTGGCAGTGCATGCAACGTCCCTGTCCATACTAAAACAATAGAGGCAATGAAAAACAGATGGGGAGAAGTGGACGCCTAGGAGGCTTCAAAACCTAGTGATTCTTCCCCTGTACTGGGCATAGATTTCTGACCACACAGACAAGATGATAACACATTGGGATTTCCTTCACATAAATTATCTTGCTCACAATCAAGCTGGAGTAGAATATCCAAAGAATCTGTTGTAAAGTTATTAACTGTAGCCCTATAATAATCTTTAGTGATAAATAACTGCTGACAGTAATTATCAACATGTACAGAATCAAATATCTGCGTAAGTATTAGCTAACATTGAATAGTTAAATGAATGAATAAACAGTTGGTATAAGATGACAAGGTCGGGTTGCCAGTCAGGTTCTGCTCTCTATTTAGAGCTGAATTTGTTCTGGCTTAAACCCAAAACCTTGATCTGTTTACTTAGGTGACCTATAATAATCACTAGTGTTATGCTCAGAGGTTTCATAATACAACCTAATCATGGGTTATATATAGTGTGTCTTTCTTTAATAAACATGCCTTTACACCACGTACTGTAGTTTTAACAGATCTATTTGGAGTACCGAGGAAATGTGTTTTATTAGTTAGCATTAGAGAACAGCATTTTATAAATGGACTAGCATCTCAGGCAGGGTGTATTCCCACCTCATGCCTGGTGTTCCCAGGATAGCCTCTGTGATCCTGACCAGGACTGAAGATGAATGAATTAATGAATGAATGAATGAATGAATGAACGAACGAATGAATTAATGGATTTTATCAGGTCAAATCTAACAATCATTTATTTGCAGACATTTTTAAAGCAAGCCATTGCTTTAGAAGACAAAAGCCTTAAACAAAAGAGCATCCGTGACTCTGTTTAATCTCTGTTGTACACAGGTCTAGGTCAATGTCCTTATCATTGGACAAGACAAACAGATACATGCTTTGTTCTGGGCAGATGTTGTGGTCAACGGTTAAAGGCCTCTTTATACACCGATCAGCCATACCATTAAAACCCAAACATTAAGCCCAGTATTATGTAGGTTCCCTATTTTATTATGAAGGTGACTACACAAGAGCTCTGGGGGTGTGCTGTGGTGTCTGGAACTGGGACGTTAGTGGAGCATCGTTTGGGTGCTTGCGAGGTGGGGCCTCTATGGAACGGGCTTGTTTGTCCAGTGCATTCCCTGGATGCTCAGTTGGATTGAGATCTGTGTAATTTGAAGGCTGGATCAACAACCTTGAACTCTTTACCTGCTCTGTGGCAGCCTGTGATGAACTGGGTGTTCTGATACCTTTATATTGTGGCCAGCGTTGACTTTATTCAATAGTTTTCTTAGGAGTGGGATAGGAGTGGACAGACTGGCCTTTAGTCCCCACAGGCATAAATGAGCCTTGGGTGTCTATGATCCTGTCACCAGTTTACTGGTGTATAAGTGATAATCAATATTATTCAATTCACCTGGCAGTGGTGTTAGTGTTGTGGCTGATCTGTAGAATTTACAACATTAGACCATCATAGCTACAACCCAAAGACACACAGAGATTGTAGTGTATTTTCTGTGTTTTGTTCTTAGTACCAATGCTATGGGGAAAAATGCTTCGGAATTTGAAATATCACATTATTGATTAGTAGCTGCTTTTAAGATAATGTTTTAACAATTTGCAGCTGGGCCAAAAACTGTAGGAGGCCATCATTCTGAACCTCAGTAATAAAAAGCATGTACAGCAATTACTGTCTACTTCTCATCGAACAGCACTTAAATCCAGAGGAGCAGAGATACTTAGCATGAAACCCTAGAAGCCTCAGAGAGATGATGATTCTTTCTTAGCCATCAATATACCCATTCGCTCTACACTATTGTATTATTTAATTTATTTATTTTAACCCTCTGTTGGCAATTATATGCATTTGCTTGACTTGTAAATGTCAGCTGTACGGGTGGGGGGTGAAGTGTTCCTTGTCTGCAGTATGACATTTGTCTGCACACTTAGCTTCTAATGTACAGCTAAGAGCAGTGTGGTCAAAAGGTACAAGTAGAGGTATAAAAATAAAATAAAAAAAAATTTGCTGAGCTGATTTGAAATTGTGATAGACAATTTGAAGGCTTTTGTTTCTGCTGAGTGGAGAGCGAGGAGTGAAGTGCCCAGTGCATTATCGTTCCGCATTAATACTAAATCCCACAGTAGCATTAAAACAATCTTAACCATTAGAGAGTTTATAGTAATATTTGCTTGTCCATCTTGTAAGTATATTGGTGCTATGGTGCTTTTGGGAGGCCAACACAAGGTCAATACGTGTCATTAATTGGTCTATCTATCTATCTATCTATCTATCTATCTATCTATCTATCCATACATACATACAGTACATACATACATACATACATAGGATATGCAATGCTTTAATACCTAAATGTTTACGTTTTTATAAGTGAAAAAAATCTCTAATTTCCTGTATATTTTTTTCTGCTGGAACATTATAGCAAAGGTAATTAAAAAATGTCTTTACGTAGGCATGCGGTGGATCAAGAAGTAAACACAACTCTTTAATGATATTATACTGAAATTTTTCAATTTTTAACTACCAGCACTCAAATTATAGATATATATATATACACTACCGTTCAAAAGTTTGGGGTCACTTGCAAATTTCTTTGTTTTTGTTTAGTGATTTATTTT
>JAQMYJ010000033.1:26204437-26222106 GCA_030014305.1 Clarias laeviceps
ATAACTAAATAACTGAGTACTTAAATGGCGGACCTAACACGTTAGATTACTCGTTACATCAAAAAAGTAATCCAAGTTCTCTACAAAGTAACGCGTTACACCCAACACTGGTTAAATCTAATACACTCCTGTCTCAGAAAGAAAAAATACGTCACTCAGTTGAAATAGCTCAGTAGAATTCGCTAACAGATTCAGCTTCCAACTTCGTCTTTCAAAGGCACCAAAGTCGGAAATGACATAATTCCCACTGGTAAATTATAAACTTGGATGGAGCACTGAATTAAATTTTAAATAAACTCGTTCAAACCTGTATAAAGTTCATATCTCTTAAATGATATTTGAAGTGACATGCTGCCTGTTTGTCATGTGGGAGTCTTTCATCAGATTAGAAAGCCGTTTTTTTCTCTTCTTTCTTTCTTTATTGTAAAAACATTAATTAGATTTAATTCTGACTTAATGAAAAAACACCCAACACTAGTTAAATCTAGACTGAACTGAAGATCCTGAACCGAACAGTATAAAATGAATGCACAAACAGTAACACACTCAGGAGTCATTTTAGTGTAGCAAATTCACCTACTGACATGTTTTGGAGGGTTGGAGGAAACAAGAGATTTCCCAGAGGAAACCAGTACAAGCATGATGAGAACATGCAAAACTCTGTACTGACAGTAACCTTGAGATCAGAATCAAGTTTATTCATTCAGTCATCTTCTGAGCTGCTCATCCTGTGTACAGGGTCACGGGGGGTCTGGAGCCTATCCAACCCTCCCATACACTCTACAAGCAATTTGGGAATGCCAGTTAACCTAATCTCCATGTCTTTGGACTGTGGAATGAAACCCAAGTACCCGGAGGAAACCCATCCAGCATGGGAAGAACATGCACTCGGACGGAACCCTCGGACCATTGCCTTATGAGGCCAGTGCTAACCACTATGCCATGCTACCACCCCAGAATAAAGTTGCAGGCAGTAATTGTAAACTTTGTGTGATTTGGTGAATGGATTAATTCAAGGTGTCGGACTAGTGATCAGAAGGTGGTGGCATCAAATCAGAGCATGGCCAAGTTGTCACTGCTGGTGACTGCTAGGTCCTTAACTCTAAATTGCTCGTAAATACGTAAGAGGCCAAATATAAAACCTATAATTGATAGTATATTACAAAAGTAATGGTTATAGAGTATAACAAAATTATCATTTCTTATGGCAGATATTCTGGCCACAGCACATTTAGCATACTTAAACTGAACAGCTCGTACCTTCATCTGTGGTGAACTCGTCTAGTGAAGACCAGGTCTTGTTATGGCAGAAGAAGGAGACATTGCTGTATAAAGAGATGTCAGTGGTGTTGAAGCAGTTGGCCGTACTGCGGACGCATTTCTGACGTAAGTTACCCATGAAGAGCTGAAGGCCGATGAGAGCAAACACACTCAGACAGAACACAGTCAGGATCATGACATCTGCTAGCTTCTTTACTGACTGAATCAGGGCACCCACAATGGTCTTCAGGCCTACATGAGGAATACACACCAGTCTTAGGCAGAGCCAACAAACCAATCAATTTACAATGATCTTCAAGCAAGGAATTAGTGAAAGCTACAGGAGTAAAATAAAATAAAAGTTAAGGAAGTATGCTAATATAATAGTTCGTATATGCAAATATAATTCTGCCGGTATGCACACTACCACTCAAACATTTTGGAATCTCCCATCACTTGTTATTCAATATTCATTCATCTTATTTGTTATTTTAATCATTAATATACTATATATTATATATACTAATTACTATAGTGAATTTTGGATTTATTTTCTATATTCTAGAGCAATACTGATTCTTTTCAAAACTATGAAATAACACATTTGCAATTATATAATTAAGTAACAACAACAACAGTCAGTTGTTATTTTAAGACATGACGGTCAGCCTTTCTGGAAAGATCCTTGCAAGATCAGTATTGTCAAGTGCATTTGCAAAACCCATCAAGTACCAGGATGAAGCTGATTCTCATGAAGACCTTCCCAGCAAAGCAAGACCAAAACTCATCTCTGCTGCAGAGGAGAAGTTCATTTACAGTTACCAGCCTCAGAAATAACCAATTAACATAACAGCACCTCAGATTATAGGCGTTATGAAGGCTTTTCAGAGCATAAGTTATTGCATATTTTGGATGCCTTCAGCATTGTTTTACAATGTAAAAATCAGGAAATTAGGTTAAAAAAAGTATATAATTTTAGGTGCACTTTTAAATTATTTTCTAATATATCATTTATATTTGTCACTAATGATAAGTGACTAATGATTGCTTAAAAAATAATATTGCTAAATATAAATTTCAGTACAGTCTAAGTAATGGCACTGTCATATTGCATATACACACACTCAGTACAAACTAAAATCAACTAAAATAAATGCAAACAACTTTACTTCTAACATGCCCATTACTTTTTAAACATAATTCTATGGTATGGAAAAAGAATACTGAGTGTTAACAATAAAAAAGTTTTACTATCTATCACAAATCAACATAAACACACCACAAACAATGACAAAAGCAAACACTTAACTTTGTCTGTGTTTTACTGAAAACTCCACAGACTTAACAATTGACCACAGACACCATAGAGAACAGTTTAACTAATTGGAGTCGATTCCATGATGCTTAACAATAATTTAATTATCAATAATCAATTAGCCAAATAAATAAATGCTATATATATATATATATATATATATATATAATGTAAAACAGACTGTTTACTGTTTAGCCACTTAAATTGAAGAAGTGTTTAAAACTTTCATTTTGTGGTTGTGCGTCTGATGTCAATGCTCAAGGCTTATCATGCAAGTCACTCTAAAGCTATCCATGCCTGTGTTAGGTGTTAAGCACTAAGGTCCAATGAGACTTTTGGTGTTAGACAACCGAGCCTACAGGCTGGAGGCCAAGCTGTAATCTGAGCCATCAGCCTTAATTTAATTTCACTTGACTGTATTTGCTGTGTTGTAACACATGTTGGCCCTTGAATGTCCTTTGTTTGACACTTAAACATGTAATCACATATGACATCCGAAAAGGCATTTAAAATAAAAGTGTTCTTACTGAATCTCCATATAGAGTAAAATATTTTTGTTGCAATAAATATTGTGAAATTATTCAAATCTCTCATGCTACCAAATCAAAAGTCTCATTGCCTACACACAACGTTCCCTGTTTTCCAAATGAGTATCCAAGTTTGGCAGACAAGGGAACTTGTGGTAGGCGTTTAACCCTTGGGCAACACGTTTCGACCTTAGTAGTTAACGCCCTTCTCACCTGGTATGACCGAGATAGTTTTCAGTGCTCGTAGGACCCTGAACGTCCGTAACGCTGAGACATTGCCCAGGTCCACAAACTCAGTAACATATCTGCAATAAGCCAAAAACCGAAGCGCACACAATGACAACACCACCAACAATAGGCAAACAGGACAGGAGAGGGGGTGGGGGTGGTTGTGGGTGGTTGATCTTGGGATGTGGGCAGGAAATGCTCGAAGGAGACAATGTTGAGGGAAGGTGGGTTGAGGCAGCTGGACTTCAAAGGATATTTGCACTGGACTGGACAACGAGCAACACTGCGGCCTATTTCCTAGAATGCAGCAACACGAACCCCTTACCTGGAATTACTGATATAGTTTTCAAAGCTCGGAGGACTCTGAACGTTCGAAGTGCTTGCAGATTGCCTACTTTAATAAACTCAGTTAGCAACCTGCAGAATCAAATTACAATTATTTCAAAAAGAAATGAAAAGGAGAATGGAGATAAATAAAGCACCTGAGGGACAGGAGGAGAACATTAAATAAGAAAAGGTAAAGAAGATATAAAGCAGTTTATTGCACTTTATTTTATCTTTGCTCCTAAGATTTAGAACTGCTAAACGTCACTGGTTATATCACACCATTGGTTATATCGCATGTGTAGTCAGCAAATGAGACACTGACAAGGTCAAGTGGTGTTAGAATATGATTGTGTCTGGACGAATAACTCTGATGTGTGGCAGTCAAACATGAAAGGGCGGCAATTCAGTTTCCATAGGAACGTCGGATTGCAGGGAGAAGCATCTACGGCTTGTAACCTCTTGTATCTTTTAAACAAAGCTGGAGTGGTGGAAAAGCATTGCTCAGGTCATTTAAATGATGCACTTTCAAGTGCCTGGACCTGTGCTGGAATTTCCCAAAGCTTTATAACCAGCTTTCAATGCTTTGTTGCTGAGGAAGAGGTGAAAAAAACTTCCATCACAGAAGATGGTTTAAGTATACAGTGAACGTGTGAAGTACCTCTTCACAAGACTTATTGTAGTTTTCTTGTACTATAATGCAGAGTGTGTACTTTTAAATAGGAGACATTTATGGGAATCCTTGAACATCCTTGGGATGTTCATTCCTCATTTGTTTCCCTGTATTTTTAAATGAATTTCAAGATAAAGTATCTTGCAAATTCTCTTCTTGTTTATTATACACTAAATCTTTTGCATGTCCTTGTTGACACTCAATTAAATGATAAAAATATCGTAAAAAAAATTGAAAAAAAGACGCCTCCCCATTTTTCAGTGACAACCTGTACATGCAATATAAGGAAAAGTAAAACGTATGACAGTAGACATTAATTACAACAAACAGAATAATAAGTTGATATCTGCATGGTTGCCAGCACCGCATCCATAGCTCACAAACAGTTGGCGAGATTAGGGCAAAGCTGTGTCTAACCCTGTTCCTATGGCAACGCCTCTTGGGGGCTCAGGGTCATGCACAGGGTAAATGATAATAAATTTAAAGCTACAGTGTGTATGATTGTTTTTGCTATAATATAGATACTGTAGAAGATACAGTACTGTATCGTATGATGTTCATGAGCTGCTGTGAATCATAAGGGATATCCTGTAATAGTCGGGGTGGCAGAGGGGAATTGGTGTTCCTTAATAAAACATAATCACTGACAAACTTCATGCACAAATAAAGCCTGACTACACAGTGACTAAGCGGAAGTGAAAACCAATCAGGAGACAGAGACTGGAAGAGTCAGATTCAACACTATAAGACTGTATTACTAGTACTGATGATGTTTACAGATCTATTGAATTAACAGTAGCTGGTGGTGAATACCCAAAGGCTTCTGAACGATTCAACATATTATTACATTTTAATAACTTTATTATTTTAGAAGACACTGAGTGATTTAAGCCTTCTGGTCATCTGATCTGTGTCTTTTAATCCTTGTGTATCGGATTTAGCTAGCGTGCTAACATTATCTGGTTTGTGTCAAACCTTTTGGAAAAGTTGGAGAACAAAATACACAGGGAACACAGTGCCTCGGAGACAGATCCTACATTCGGTCAGATTCATATCTGGTGCACACCGCGTGCTGAGGGATTACAGCGGAGCAACCAGATCTTATATTTTAGCTATCTGGTTACCGTCTTAACATGAGGTGACTAGTTCATTCTTTGAGTACGATCTTACATTATTAGCACACTGTGGTAGGTCGGTGATGCACAGGCACTGCTGCTGATCAAATTATTTTATCCTTTAAAAAAAAACAGCCTGAGCAATTCAGGAAGTCACAAACACTTGGGTTGCATCTCACACGTGCTAAACAGTATGGCACGCCATTATTTGTATTCATTTTTTTCCTGGGTTCTTTCATTTCTTGTGATCACTGCATTCTGACACTGGCACTGAGGATACCCTGCATCCCAGTGGCTGGGTATTATATAAGGGCATAGGGTCAAGGTCCCAGCAGTGGCCACCCGGGCTCAACACCCCTACCCTCTGATCAGCAATCTACAGCCTCACCCACCACTCCCCCTCACTACACCATTAACATCGTTAATGTGCTATTTACTGTCATTGCTATTAAATATTATGAAATACTATTTAGCAATGTCCTTTTTATCAATTTTATCAATGCCAGGGAGGGTGCCATTCCCTATTCCCAAATCTTACATACTGTATCTTTAAGATGGAAGATGTGAACATATGTGACTATTTTCATCACAGACTGATTATACAACAAACAAAGAGGATAGCTTTATTCTATAGAAAATGCTTATTTCTTTAATAGTAACCTTTGATTTGTATTTATTTAACATAATTTGATATTTATTCTAAAATGAAGTGGTAAATGGGGTCGAAAAGGTAACGGGAGATCATTAAAGGCCAGGAGGTGATGTACTTTACTTACGCCATGACAATCACACTGAAATCCAGCCAGTTCCACGGATCCCGCAGGAAGGTGAATGGTCCGATGCAGAACCCTCTCGCCAAAATTTTTATCAACGATTCAAACGTGTAGATTCCCGTGAAGGTGTACCTAGGCGAGAAGCAAAGGATGGGGAAGAAAAAGGGGTGGAGAAATGGGCAGATGATTGAGATTTACTGGTGATGATTTAGTAGTTTACGTAAGTCTCCCCTCTTTTTTGAAGCATGGTCTGATCCACAGTGCACAGAGTTTGACAAACATGGAGCAATGGGGAATATATGTGTGTGAGTATGTGTGTGCGTGTGTGTGTGTGTGAGAGAGAGAGAGAGAGAGAGAGAGACTTATGAGAACCAACAATACATGGAAAGCAAAGTTACAGTACACTAGCAGCCCCTGAGGTATGAGTGACAAGTTCCTTTGACAGTTGATGATTGATGAGATTGCAATCATCAAGAATGGGCATAAAATCCAGCAAAAATAAATAAATAAATAAATAAAAAATCTGATGGAGTGGATAGTGATTGAGATGAAGGATGCAGCATTCTGATGTGCATGCTCATATTTCTGTTTCTTTCTCTCTTCCTTGCTCTTACTCTCACAAAAACTAAAATAAAACCCAGATTTTAAATTAAAAGGTATGATTATTATTTTTTTCATGATATCAGTTTGGTTTATAATTACATGTTGGCATTGGGGAAAAAAAAATGTATCCAAAATTCTCCAAACCTCTTTTCAGATTTTCCATCGTATGCGCACACGCATGCATGTAGTGCTAGACAAATCAACTTACAAGATGCTGAGAGGTACAACAATTTTACTGGGTCAGAACAGGTCTAGTCATCATCTGAGTTTCCCTGCATGCCAATCAACACCTATTCAAAAAGAAAAAGCCCAAATGCTTTGTGACAGTGCACCGAGTCCAAAAGAGACAAGTGCAGGGGGCTTCGTTATAGGTGAACTTGCGTGAACTGACACGAGCCACGCAGGAACTTTCACCGCAGAGCAAGTCTCAGAATACGGCAAACTACATCAGGTCAATTAAACATGGGATAAATCCGTTCCATCCGTTCTGATGCATGGTGAGCATGCACAAACTGCGGCTGGGCTCTTACTGATGCTGGAAATGATCAACAGACACAGTGCGAGACAAACAGGCGGATCCACAAGCACGCTGAAAGAGCAATGATCTGTGTGGACGGACCGTGGCAGCAACACACACAAGTGCACGGGGAGACAGATGGACAGGCGAGTTGACTGTCACACACAGAGGCAGGGAGAGACAGATAGACAGAAAACACACCACAGAGAAGACAGAACCCACAATATAGATAGATAGATAGATAGATAGATAGATAGATAGATAGATAGAAAGGATTTAACCCATGTTATTTTAAAAATATACTGTATATCTACAGTATATATATTGTGTTGGTCAAATTAATCTAAAACCAGTATCCATATGTACTGTACTCTATATAATATTCCATTTTTTTTGGTTTTGACTTTGTTTTTTTTCCTTTCAAAGTGTTACTCCCTTTAATGAAAATTTTGGAAGGCAGAATGGCATAAGAGTATATGACAACCATACCATGATTTCATTCCAATGTAGCATAGCAGAGGTGCAATTAGCAAAGTCATGGGCTCGACACAGTCACATTGTTAACTTACTTGCTAATTGAGGTTGGCAAGGCAACAAACACCTGGCAAAGCTTTACATCAGGACAAACAGGGTACAGTTCAGAGGTCAATACAGTTAAAGAGGGTCATGAGATCAGAGAACAGAAAGAGGTACAGAGGAACTGACAGAGAGTCTTTTAGTCCGGACAGGCTGCAATGCCTATAGAGAGAGAGAGAGAGACAGACAGAAAGAGAGACAAAAAGAGGATAAAAGTGGGTACTTACTCGACATACTTGGCCCACTGCACTGGTTCCGACATGGCCATGAAGCAACAGTTTGTCAAAATAGTGCACATAATGAACAGACTGAATAATGTAAGAGTGTTAAGGAAAATCTGTATTTGTGAGAAACACACACATCGAGCACTACATAATTAATTGGACAGTGACTTTTTTTTTTTTTTCGCCTCTATGACATTAAAATTGTAATGCAATTTGATTAAGACATTAAAGGCCAATTTTAATTAAAGCCTATTTACAACACACCAGAGGAACATTCTTATTAATGCATAGTCCCTAACTTCAGATTGACACTCGGCTCGTCAGTTGTTGCAAACTAAGTTCAAGCCCAATCGCTTTAGAGACGATAATAGATGTGACATTTGCATTTATCGTGCTTAAATTACAAGCATTAAAGAATTGCCAGTAACGCCGTCCATGATGAGATGGAAATATTAGAATAGCAGATCAGACACAAAGCATCTCACAACATGAGAAAGAATAATAATCAGTTGTTTGGTACATTGTTCAAAAGCAAAAATGCACAGATGATGTTCTTCAAGGATGAAGAGTGGACAAGAAAGTGAGGATAAACTTCATCATCATCATCATCATCATCAGTAACCATTTAACCCGGGTCAGGGTCACAGTGGATCGATGATGATGATTTATTCATTCTTCTTCTACACGCCTTATCCTGTGCAGTCGCCTTTAGTGTGGGTGTACAGTATGTGTGTTTACACCCTGGACAGGGTGCCAAAGTGCACAGAGAGAATCGAACCCTCATCCCTGGAGGTGCGAAGCCACAGTCCTAACCATTACGACACTATGATTATGATTATTATTATAAGTAGTAGTAGTATTGTGGTGCTAGGGTAAAAAGCCAAAATACAAGCATTTGTGCCACTCTTCTAATATTTAACCACAGCATATCAGATATAAATATTACATTTTCAAAATGTTTCAAAGTCCTCTAAAATACTACATTTCTGTACATATGGTATTAATTTTTTTTAAATACAGTACTAATAAGTGAAAAGTAATGTCAGATTCCTACAGTATGTGAGACTCGTTCTTGCGGTAGAGTTTTCATAGCAGGGTTTGATTACAGGTTTATGGAACTTATAATATAGGGGTCTAAAAAACCAGACTTGTTCGCAGCAACCAGTTGACAGTAATTGACATCTGCTCATTCTGCTAAATGATGCTGAAAATTATAACTTAGTCAGTGAGGCGTGGGCCTATCCTGCTTCTGTAAATACAGTCTCAGTATGTGGCCCTCCTACTTTGTCTTATTTTCATCATTTTCTTCAGAACAGGCAATTTGAAACCTCTGCATAGCCACGTAATCCGGACCTTATTATGTTCCCACTTCACTCCATCAGTGACATCGGGGAATTCAAAAGATGTTTTGCTCCAACCTCTCCCCCAGAATACCTGTTTAACTACACTTTAAAATCCATCATTGTGAAGATGCTTACAGTAACATCCGGATTTATTTCTGTTGCTAGACTCGAAAAGAAATCATTCATATTGTAGAATAATTAGTAATGACAAGGGTACAATCCTTGAAACAGGATCTTGGTGTTGGTTTAAAGGGGGACAAAAAAAAAAAAAAAGGAAACGATATGATCTCCATAATGACTCTTCTTGCACTCTAATGTATAATAATTATTTCTCCAACGCACAAAAATGCAGAGCATTAATTCAGATTTGCACTGCGGGAGTTTGTTATCATCTAGTCACCTACGTGGGAAAATCTCACGTGTAATCATTTCTCTGTGACTGATGAAGAAATATCCCTGATTATGAAAGTTGCGGTGTCAGTACTATCAGCCCTAAATTAGCAGGGGCCTGTGGGGGATCTCCTATTACCTCAGCCTTTACCCTGCGCATCATAACCACACGCACAGAGACCAAAGGCATGCCACACATCTGCTCTCATTCGTACGGGGAACAGTCCGTCTTAGCTTCACAGCCAAATGAGGCCGGCAAAATGCTGTTAAGACCTTATTTTGAAGACTCAGCTTAATCAATTATGTCTAAATCCGCTTCATGGGAAAATCTTACAGCGCTGCAATCTGAGTCCTCTGATTCTCCAGAATGGACTGTCAAGTCTTGGACGTGCTGGAGAGCATGTGTTGTCGGCAGCTTGTCTTAAGGTTATTTCACCCCTCCGATAGGCTGCTTATGTTGCCTGGCGCCGACACACTGATTTGTGAATCGCATTTCTCGCATTTTTTCTAATGAGTGCAATCACTTCAGCGCGGAGCGGCGGGGCTGCGTTCTGCCTTCTCTGTTAGGCTGCAAGTTATGACTGTGCTCTTGTGGCACTGGCTAATCAAACATGTTTCCAGGCACCCACTCCTGCGGGTAATCTGCTATTAGCGCTGGCGTGTGGCGTCTGTGCCGTCGCCTGGAAGTGAGTACTTTTCACCACTCAGCCAGCACACACACACACACACGCACACACACAAAAACATGCCCTTGTCTTTTATGTTATACCTCTGAAATCTGAGATAGAGTTAAAATCTGGTGCTGGCATAACATTCGGCATCACTGTGGTGGGTGTGGATCATACAGCTGGCCTTGCTACCCTAGAAGGAGAATCTCTTTGCAAAGGGGGGCTGGGTGGAGCCTCACAGTACGTCCTAAGTAACTCTTTTCACCTGCTTATCACCCTGACAAGAGCAAAGTATCCACGAGCCTAATATTTCTCGACACCCTGAAACATGGCTAACTGCTTTGCCTGTTATTTTTAGCAGCTGCTGGCAAAGGAAGGGTGTTGGGCATTGAGGTCTTTGGAGGTTTGATCACTCCATAGCTGGGAATCAAGCCATCCAAACTTGGCATGGTTCACACAAAGGAGTGCCCATACATAGCATACAGGACCTTGAATGTTAGAGTCTGAGTAGATTGGTAAGAATGCACAAGTGAGCTCATGCCTAGACATATTGACTTCCTGAACGAGATGACTGATAGCTGAATGCTGATCATACCCATGCTAACTTTGTACACGTGGACATTTTTTCCGCATATTTTGACTTTGCATTAAAGATCAATTGGAGGACTTGCACAGGAGAAAATACCCTTTTTTTCTTATTAAAAGAAGCATTATCTATTTACTCCCGTCCTTCAGAAGAGAGTAAAGACGTTGCTGGCAATATATGAAGTTTTTTTTTTTTTTTTCCACTATTAAAGCCACTTTTAAGAAAGAGAGAAAAGAAAAGACGAGAACAAGTATATATAGAAAAAGAAAAGGCATTCAAGAATAAAAAAATACGAAATTAATGGAAAAAATATCTACATGTCCATCAACAAATCAATCACAATTTAGCAACAAGACAGGAAAGAATAAATGGGAATAAAAAGGATATACATGGTTACAGGGAAGGAAAAAAACAAAACAAGAGGAAAATACAAAGAGAAAGGAACAATACAACCGCGAGGAGAACTCGAAAGAGTGAAAGGTACTGGACAGATTTAGTGTCATGACAATCAGTACAATTTAAAAACTTTAGCACATACAATGGAGCCTTTGGATGGACAGCAGAAAGGATATGAATGTACTAAAATCTTTATCGATGCTCTTCTAACAGGATGAAAAGGGCTAAAAATATACAGCGCAGATGTGGCACTAAATCGGAAGATGGCCTTCCCTTTGTTTAGTACTATAAAAGTCTGTAGAAAAGAGAGAAAAGAGAGAGATAATCAATAGGTTAGAACAAAACTGACAATAAATATGATATTTCAAAAACGTTAACGTTCAACCTTGGCACAGGTTTCACATGCAGCATGTTAAACAGGAAAAATAGTGTATTGTAAAATAAATGCATTGTGTAGTTACAATTCATTTGTAATCAGGGACGGCTTGTCACAATATTAAACATGAAGGCTAAACAAACAAACTTTCATTCATTAACTATAGCTATAACAGTATTATAATGTTTCTATTATGTAATATATAGGGTCGAACTTTACATAGGACAAGGTCTCATTATACTGTAGGGATGGAACTTTTACACATACACCTATACAGTATGTCATTCATGATCATCTCATGACTCTTCTGAACTACTTTCCCTGCCCGTAGCCAGTTCTTTCACTAAACCTACCATTCTGTCCCTTCATTAAAGTAACTGGTTCTTTAATTCTGCAGAGTTTACTTTAAATTTCTTCTCTAAATGCATCTGTGCTTGAGTAAATAATCTGCCTTGTTCATGTTTATTGCATGTTGTATTTTATTTCAAGTGTGGCTCTTCAATCACTGCTGATGACATGCTATGGAAGTGTGAGTGCAGAAGGTTTAAATAAATAAGCAGTAATGGACACCAAATTAAGCAGGCGTTTCATGACACTCAGTAGATAGGCTGCAATAATCTCATCCTCGCTGCCTGAACTGGAAAGAAATGAGCCACGGCCTCTAATTCCTCTAATACAGATATGGCTTTACTTCTGACCATTAATGTTGGTGTCGATCTTGTTTCCATAAAATCCACTTATCGTCACTTATCTGCAAAGACAATGCTAATATCAAAAACTGAGTGTTATGTTTTGGGATATTTTCAATTTAAAAAGAGAAAGAGACTGCTTAGGCCCTTTATAGAACACCCCAAAGCACTAAACTAATAGGACTTGCTTTTGTTTCCTTCACATGATAAACACACACACACATGCTACATTCCTGCTTACACATCAGGGTCATGATGTAGCACATTAGCCGCTACGTTGCGCATTTGTACACTGCTCATATGGTGCACTTTAGTTGTTCGTATTTTACACATAAAACTTGCACTTTGGAACAATAACACTGCTGACGACACACACATCATTTCAGTTCATGCTTCATGTTTCACTCATTCTGATGCTGTCATACCCACACGTTGTATCTTTACACTTCTATATTTTTAAACCTCTCTGTTTACAACTGCACTTTGTACATTCTGTATAATTTATATATTCTTATATATAGTATGTCTATTTATTTATTTTTTTATTTTGTGAATCTGGAAATTTGTTCATTTCTATATTCCATCCCAATTCTTAAAAATTTTTTATTTAAATTTTATTAACTTTTTTTTTTAATAGAAAATCCTTTAGTTTAATTGTATCCTTCTAGTGCTTTTATTGTAGTGAAATCTTTCTATTCTATTCTGTCTTTCCTCTTTAGGTCCCGGACAGTCGTGTAAGCGTTTCCCTGCATATCATACTCTGTATGGCTGTGTACGTGACAAATAAAATAAAAATTTGTATTTGAATTTATACCAGCTGACCCTGTTTGTAATATATATAGTAGTACTAATGTAGTTACAACAGCTCCTTCAAAGTAAGTTAAATGACAGACTTATAACAGCTTTGTTGTAACTGTCAGAACAAAACCAGCATATTATAACCAAAAACTGATCATCGTACAGTCAAAAATATATCCGACATCCCGCTACCTTTTCTTTTTCCTTTATTTTTGAGCTTCTCAGTGCTGAGCTAATTTGTTAAAAAAAAAAAAAAAAACTATAAAAGTGTGCCTTTAAATGGCAAACTCATAACTCTTTCCCCCATACAAACAACCCTCCTTCTTTGAACCAGTAAATTTTAAGAAGACAAAGCACAAAGAGCAGCTAACAAATGAATCAGAGCAGGGTTGAATGGGGAGGATATGTGCTATCGGGGGACACTGTCACCATGGGTGACAGGAGCAGGGAGACTCTCTATCCTCACGCTGCGCAAACAGTCCTGCTTGGTTGCCCAGGATTCATGGCTTCCTTACCGCTCTAAATTTATACCGTCTCACCCCCGCATAAATAATGTGAGTAGTCAACGCATGAAGAATAATTGCCACCATCAGGGTCAGCAAATTTTCCCTCTATAACTGTGGCACGACGTGTCAACACATCTCTCTCTCTCTCTCTCTTCTTTTTAGTATGTGAACAATATATGGGGTTAGAAACATGCTCGCCACCTTTCGCAGAATTCTGTCCCCCTGCCCTTCTGTAACCTTTTTAAATGCAGTGATTTGTAGATCACATTGCATATCTTGATGTAACATTTGGGTCATCCTTGCCGCTATTTGTTTCTACCTCCCTCAGATATCCTGTGGGAGACCGTCTGCAGCGCAAGCAGAGTGCAAGCATATGAAATTTGGGGAATAACAAAAGAGAGGACAAAAAAAGGGGAATAGCACAGAGCAGACAAAAAAAAGATAAAGTAGAAAAAGTAAAACTGCCCTTAGTTAGTGAGTTTGTGTGTGTGTGTGTTATATGAGTTTCTCTTTCATGTCTCCAAGCCAGATGTTACCGTAGTTTTAACCAAAACCATAATGCCAAGACTTGCCCTTCTGCTTAATAAAACAAAGGGCTGAATAAAAAAAGGGCTCCCAGTCTCAGATAACTGACTACTTAATCCTTCCGTACAGTGGCCTTGTCTGTGTCAACAAGAACACGTATTAAGCTGACAATTGTGGCTTGCGCCGGACCATGCATTTCACGAGTGCAGGGCATGTGGGAGACATAGCTTGCTGATAAAACGGTGAAGAGGTCTATTAAAAGCAAAGCCACTGATGCACATTCGTCTTCTTCTACAATAGCACAAAGTATTGGATGCATTGTCGAAAATAAAATCGAAATATTTTTATTGTACGATAGAGTTAGGGGTCAGGATGACCGAGAAAAAAAAAGAGGAAATTCTAATTCTGGTATAATGCTTGCACTTTTTAAGCTTCTTTACGAGGACCTGAGTGTTCTTTTAAACACAGAAAGTTTTTTCCTTTTTTTCGCAGACAACAATGGACCAAAATGTTTGCCTAATCTGAAATTCATGAAAAGGCAGATTTGTGCGGCGGCTCTCAGAGAAAATGTGTATAAGACACCAGCCAGCGCAGCAGCGCCAGCATTAGTGGCCATCATCAGCTCAGTGACTCATGCTTGTCATCAGTTATTTCCTTTTTTCCCAGGCTTCTCTGAATCAGCTCAAATAAATCAACTATGCTGGCCAACTACAAAATCTGCACTGACAGTAACCCTTCATCAAACAGCATTCTTCACATTATAGGACATCTGTTTAACTGCCGAAAGTAAACACATAGTTGGTTTAATTGCTTTCAGTACCGCAGATGTCTAAATTGTATTAATATATCGAAAGCATGAAGGCAGTCATCACCAAACTCTAGCTTTGGCCTACAGTATGTGTGCTTGTGTGTGTGTATGTGTGTGTGTAGGTATGAAACGCCAACACCCACTCGTTTGTTCTGGAAATAATAAGAGTCGATGTCCTCCAGCGGCACCCCCACCAGTTCTGATGGAATGTCTCCAAATATGCGGGGGAGCTGCTTCCCGGCCTCCAGGTCTGCCCGCGGCTTGGGAGTCTCCACGTCACCCAAGTCCTCCTGGTACTCCCTGGCCTTCTGCGCCTCTTCTTCGGCGATCCTCTGCTCAATGCCAGCCAGGGATTCACGAGTGAACCGGTGCAAGCTGTCGGAACCCGGTGGAAACAGCAAGGTTGCCATCTTTTCATCCTGAGCCTCCTATCCTAATGGTTACTTCACAGCTGAGGAAGGGAAAAAAAAGAGACAGAGAGTTCATTCCACTGTAAAAATGTAGATTAGTCTTGTTTTAGTCTTTTGCACAAAGGACTGCAGAGTTTCATCCTAACCAAGAAGAAGTCATATCCAAGTGCACTAGTTTAATCAACTAATCGTGGTCTTGGATATGACATCTTAAAACTATTAGATGTGACTGGAATGAAAACAGGTGGCCACGCTGGCCCTTTTTTGACAATAGCGAAAACCAATTACTGTCTTCTATAAATGATGGGATAACTAATGCTCATTATCAGTAAGCTCTTCATCCTGGTCAGTCAAAGCCTATGCCATTAAGACTAAGAGGAAGGCAGGATTTCACCCTGGATTGGACACCTGTCTTTTATCTGGCACCACACACACACACACATACATACATTCCAATCTATCGGCAATTTAAAGTCCCAGTTCCACCTACCAGCATGTTTCTGGGACGTGCTATGAAACCGGAGAACCTGAGGAGAACAAAGGAAATGCCCTACAAACAGTAAGCACGCGATTAAACCGGCGAGCCCGGATCTACTATATACAACAGCAATACTTCTCGCAGTGCCGCCATGCTGTCTATTCAAAAATGTAAACAGGAGAAACTAAATCTACATATACATCTAACGTGACATACTGTATAATTAAAAAAGCAAATTAGACAGCATTTTTGTGTTGTTTAAACTTGTGAATGGAGTAGGATTTCCTCACTGTATGACTGGTATTCCTCTGGACAAAAACACGCCTGTGTGCATATTCATACAGACCAGGCCATCTGTTATATCTTTCAGCAAAATAATTGGAGAAGAGATCATTTTTCATCTGTTCTAGCATGCAGGAGGTGTTCTAGCAGGAGGTGTTCATGACAGACGCAAGATCTCATCTGAACAAACAGACCATTTGTATCATTACGGCTTCTTATGTAACTTTAAATGAAGGTGTACTTAACATGGTAAATAGCTGCCAAAAAAATAATAATCCCATCACAGCCTCATACTGTATTTGCCTCTTGAACTGGCAGTTTCTTATTCTTTAAATCACCTTAGAGTATCATTATGTAATTATTAGAATATAGAACCTGTTTTAAAATATGAAATTACCTTAGTGAGTTACCATAAGGCTAAATTTCAATTTTACTTTAAGGGGTTAAATCTTTGTAAACAGGTACAAGCATTTAAATACTGTATATACGAGAATCCAGACTCTAATCTTCCTAAAGCGGAAGCGGAAACCTTCCTGTTGTCTTCCATAGGTAAAACGAGTCTACACTAAAGTCAGGACCTTGCGTTGGCCCGAGCACAGAACATCATCCTACTCTTTATTTCCGTATCATTTCAGCTATTCACAGTGTGCGAGCCCTTGTAGCGTATGTTATACCCTGCTGAAAGGAACAAAAACCCAAACACGGCCCAATAGTTTCCCCTCGCCTTGCATCAACCTTCTCAGACTCCTGGATTTCCTTTGAGCAAGGACAAAACCCTGCAGTCCTCATGCCCTCCTTTTACCCTGCACGAAATCTGTGTCTCTAATTTGTACTAGCCTGCATATACACATGTGTATTCCCAAATACTATGGTAATGCCATTAAAAATAACACAAATGATTATAGCGAATAGACATCCATACGGTATATACTGTATTAGTAGGCATCCTGTGGAGAGGTACGTTTGTATGAAATTTGTACAAAAAACGATGAAAAGAAATGCTTAAAGCGAGAAGAATGTGAGCACTTTCGCTGCTTACTTAAGGTAATTGTTTGTTAAGATATATGCTGAGAAGAAAGCATGGACACCAAACCTGCAGGTGGTGACTAGACTATTTATAACAAAGCACACTCATGGTGCAGGGTTGACAAAGATCTAGCCACTTAGCTGGATGTATTATGGCATGAATATGTATAAGAACGTCTGAAGAAATATAAAAGGTCATTACAGTATACAACATCTCGGAACCACTTAATGAGCAAAAGTTTATATATATATA
>JAQMYJ010000033.1:26222206-26244509 GCA_030014305.1 Clarias laeviceps
AAAAAATTACAGAGAAAAATTTTATATATATATATATATATATATATATATATATATATATATATATATATATATAGCGAAAACTTTGCTTAGGTACAGTGCATGAACCTCTGTGGTAACATGGTGGGTAGGTTTTTTTATGAGGCATAACCACAAATGAACATACTGGAACCGTGGTTTGATATTTTGAGACCACATTGTAAAAAGTGTTATGTTGTGGCCATGTCTTGCCAAAGTTGTGGCCACGAATTGTGTAATGCGCTTGCTGAAACGTCATAGCCTCTGGTGCATGATTTGGTGGCACTGAGTGAAAAGTTTTATTAGCTTTGAGAATGGCTTAAGTTGGATAAAACAAGTGACTCCAGCGGAATAACAAATCAATTATCTGCAGGCATAGGTCTCTGTGGCCACAATGGTCTACATCATCAATTGTGTTCTCTATCTTGCACTTACTTTAGAATACAATACCATGACTTTGTATAGTTTTACCCTTTTCTTTAAATTAATTTGTCATTTTTAACAGTAGAAAGCGGTGTCTTAATTTTCCTAGCTACAGTAGTAGTCTCTGGGACAGTCCATCATCAGATCGACCTGCAATCTGTCTTCTTTCAAAATCTATGCATGTATTCCTATGGCAACACATTTCAGTGTTGTGGGTGTTTATTTACTTATTGCATGTCTGTGTGTTGATTTGTGCCTACATCTTAAAAAAAAAAAAAAAAAAACTCAGCCACCTTGTCATCTCTGTGCCTGGTATGAGCTGGATACTTGATAACTGTGCTGTATAGTCTATAGCATATGAGTCACTAGAAGCAGTCAACATGTCTGATTTAAAGGTTCATCTCCAGGATCTCATAACCTACTGTAGTGTTCTGTACACTCAGTTTTTCATTCTCTCCATATGTTGCATCATTCTCTTTTTCTCATTTCTTCCTATCCTTCTCCTATCCACTTCATATCCTCTGCTTCTGTCTTTTTTACACGGTGCATTAGGTTCCAGACGTCTATAAAGAGGAGCAGGCTTGTCACTGAGAGCCCTGCTTCGTGTTTTAATCGTCCAGATTGTTTCAGGCAGAGCCTTCGCTGGCCCCTAGATCAGATCGCTGCTTCTCATGGAGCCGAAACATAACAAAACACAAACACAGCTCCAGCCAAGTCAGCTGACTGGGGTGAGATGAAGCATGGCTGTGATGAGCAAAAAGGCGGCGGATGACAGGCAACAAGGAGTGTGACATAACTATGTGCGCCGACACCTTTGAAAATGAAAGGGTACAAGATATACAGTACAGAGTAGACATTTTAGCAGTGCCTCTCAGAGTGTTCAAGCTCATGAAACTTTTCCTGCTCTCTGCAGACACAATAATCAGGCTTGCATGCAACACGGTAACGCAATATGTTAACATGGGTATTTTCAAAATGGAGATATTATAGATAGATAGTTTTATAGAATGTTTATCCCTAAGGCTAATGAGAATATAAACTTCCCACGGTTCGCAATTAAGTTTCATGAAGTTTAACGAGCATGGAAGGTCTAAAGTTGTAAAAAAGCGCAAACTTTATGCATGACGTGGGCGACGCTCGATATGTAAACATAAAGTGGTGACATTATTTAAGACATATCGGTTTATTGAAGGAGTGTAGTGGTAAAGATTTGCTTGTACATTTCATATAGAATATTTAAGTAAACGTAACTAATTTACTGCTATTCAACAAAGAAGGTGCTGCAGATAAGTTGCATGTGTGGACTTTGAGAAATAACATTTTGTTGAGTATATTTCAGATGATGCAGTCAGAGGCGGCGACCCCGGCTATAGAAAGTCAAAGTCCTGCCACATATTTGTTCTATCCATTAACCAAATCAGCACGAAACAGGCGATGTCACTAATTAGTTCTTGTCTATTTATCTAAAGAGTTGTGCTGATTATAATCCACTGGTTTAGTTAAAGGATGGAACAAATATGTGGCAGGACTTGTATTTTCTGAAGCCGTGATCGCCACCTCTGGCTACACCTTTACTTTCCTTCGCTTTTACGTTACTTTAGTTATTTCATTGTTTAAGGTTGAAACACTAATCAGCCAGCTCAAATACAACCCTAATATTTATTTAATTCTAAACGGATATTGCTTTAGCCACGATTGCTTGAACACATAAGAACGAAGGTGTGCGGTTGATCAGTTGTCATGACCTAATGTTACTTTATCAGACTCGGAGCACTGCAACATGAAGTGACTGGTTCTGTATCTCATATTCCAGTCCAGTCAGGCACGCGGACTTCACGTACTTCTGTAATACAGTGTGCTGTCAATAGTCACTACTGGCTGTGGCTGGCAGCACCGTAGAGGAGGCAGCACAAGCCAGGGTGATGCTGGCGTTATCTCTGAACCTGACACTGAGCCGTTACAGAACCTGAACAAAATGTCAGCGCAGTCACTGCTAGCAGCGCCGTATCATGAACGACATCAAAAATAAGCTCTCGGGCAAGATCAAAAGGCAAAAACACAATAAAGGAACCAAAACATAGGCCTTCATTGTATCGCATAAACATCTGGGAGAATGTCAAGCATAAGCGCAATAGCAAAAGCATGACAAAAAGAAGTGACACCAGGCGACAGCTAACATTTACAATCACTGGCCATATCTGTGTATTTTGATGCGGTAATAAATCCTCTATTATGAATTTTATGGGAGAACACCTTTAGGTATAAGCTCAAAAAAAGTGCATTTGTTATGCACCAGGTTATGCATTCTGTTGATTCATCAAGATTTAGATGAATTTGACCGTTTTACCATCATTACAGTGTATTTATAGGTCTTTAGAACATGAACAGAATAACATATAAACCACAATGAATAGCATTTTTGCCATTTCACTTGCAGATCATATAATACAAAAACAAACAGGGCAAGAAGCGAATGTGAAATCGTATGCATGCTGTACTATTTGTCCCATTAATAACTACAAGAAGCAAAATAAAAAAAAGTTTCTGTTCAGCCAGATCTCATATTTGCCTGGCTGTAATGGTCAGCACTAACACCAGCCTCCCTAATGCCCTGCTTCTTCTGCCTCCAATGGACTAGCCCGGTCCTCTGGGAAATTACCAATAAAGTCTTCATACATGAGCGGAGAGCATTAACAGGAAGCAGGGTGCTTGTTGGCTCAGACCGGAGGACACACAGCCTTGTGTGATTTCTTTGCTAAAATGATTCCGTTTTTCGCTGATACAAATCATCTATTAGGTGTTAAGCTTTAAAAGAATTTAATAATAATAATAAAAATCATACATTGCATAAGAAGGAATAAAAAAGGCCATGCTTTTATGGGAAAATTATCTATTAAGAATAGATGAGGTTACACCCTGAATAGATTATTTTCTATGACTTCTGGTCTGAAGTGATTAATTCTTCTTAATACCACTTAGATTTGGTAAATAGTCGTTCCTTGCCAGCCTTTCATAAGACAAACAAAAAAAATTCAGCTTTTCAGGTTACAGAGAAATCAGAAAATGCATAATATTGTATCCGAAGACTTAAGTGGAATAGCGGAAAAACTGTTAAAAAGCAATGATGACCGAGACTCGTTCCATTAATGTTACCTGTATATATATCCTTAAAGAAATCTCACAATAATTATAATAATAATTGATAATAATTAATATTTTTTCTAATCAGTTTATTATTAGCCTCCGATTATATGGCGCATGTCCCTGTAAATTAGCTGTTATTATACAGTAGAAACGATAAAATCCTAAACCAAGTGCATTATTACAACTCGTTTGAATTACGGCCGGAACTAACATCACAGCCCTGAAGTTATTGAAAATTAATCAACACTTTCTGACAAATTAGATTAAAACAGCAACATTGCGGTATATAACACGCATTACCATAGCTTTTTCTTAAATACCTTTGCAAATATTGCTAGAATGCTGATAGACTTTCCAGATCTTCATTTAAAACAAGACTCTGTATCAATGACATTAGGCATCCTTCAGGTCTTGTACAAACTCAAATGTGTATGCTGCTGTGGAAGTGGAAATATGACAGGAGCTCAGAGAGAGAGAGAGAGAGAGAGAGAGAGAGCTGTTGTGTTGGCTGTTGTTACGGCTGTTGTAGGTGACAGCTCTGATAGATGATTTCATTCTCACATGCATCATCTAATGCATGTACAGAGAGAAGGCTTTGATCATACAGCTGTAGAGATATTTCCTTTCTTAACCAATGGGTCAGTTCAGAGAATACTGTCAATACAGGCAAATATATGTATAAAATAGCCGATTAGTAATGCCATGGTAAATAATCGACATATTTATTAACGTGGTGCTCACTTTCAATTAGATTATGTACTGGATTTAATCTGGATTCCTTTTCTCTTGCTTTCTTTCTGACTACTGACCGCTGCTGCTCGGTTCCTCAGATGCCATGTTTCTTATTAATGAGTTGACCAGTGTAGTTAATGTCATTTAACTGCATGCTCCTTAGTAATGGATTGTGCGTGGCCACAATTTTGCTCTAAATGAACCCAAAAGTAATTACGTCCCTCAATATACTCCAGAGACCAAAACCAAATAAACGAGCAAAGCAAAATCTGATGATCAAGCACCTGACAGGACTGGCAGTTACAGGCAGGTGCTATTGTAGAAAAAAAAATGTCAGTGCTTCAAAAACGCAAAAATGAGTTAACTCTTTTAGCCTGGTCAGCATGGATATTTAGGTTTCCAGCTTATTTCCGTATTTAACAACGCTATAAAAATCGACCTGCATAAGCAGAGATTCGGGTATACTGTACCTACGTCAGATATGCAGACACATGCAAATGAAAAACACATTTGCTACAGATGAGTCTGGATCGATTAGGAAAAAGTAGAAAATGTTTTCATATGTTTGTTAATCTGTGATTAATTTATGACAATTTCCTGAGACAATTTAAACCCAAAACTCACTAAGCATGAGTGTGCTGATTGTGCAGTTTATTTACCCCGTCTGTTCCACTTTCTTTAAATGTCATTGCAGCCTATGCAGAACATCTTATGGAAACTTTTTCCCTTCCTGCCCGTCTTTCTTTCCATTCTCGTCTCTTTTTTATACTCGTATAAAAAAACTATACTCGACAGAAGAATTTCAGGGTCAGCAAAGAAATCTTCCTGCAGAAACGTTTCTGAGACTAGAGCCTAAGCAGGTTAACCTTGATTACGTCCAAAATAGATTTATGCAGTGCAAACTGAGCTTAATTGAAACCCGGTCTGAATTCCAACCGTCATGTTGTTGTGTATCCGATGCGATGTGACTTTGCAACGGCGTGAGGTACGATCTGATTGGTTGCCGTGACCTCTACCGCCAAAAGAGACATTTTAAGTGACAGCCTGACACTGTAATATTCATGCGTCAGATTTTAAACACACCTGGGCGGTTATATGACCTGCCAGAGTGAGACTCCTCGTAGGCTAAACTCGAGCTGACTGATGGCACTTGGGCTGCGCTCTGTGCAGGTGATACCAGCGCATGGAAATAGAGACTGCGTGAAACACAATCTCTGTGAAGGTGAGATGGCAAGCAAGTACAGCACTTTCCCTTAAGATGTCACTTGTAAGGTGATTGTGTGGCCTTCATTAAATAAGTTAACATGCTAAAGGATACTCTATAGTGTTTGTTTAATTAAAAAAAAAAAAAACGTGCAATCCCTCTCCTTTTGTGTGTCTCGGATGATTTGATTTTTTTTTTTTATTATCTCAGCACTCTTCCTGACAGATGATCTTAGTCACCAAGTGAAATACATCCCACTTGCATTAAACAAATCGGTTATCATTATGACAGAAATTATACAGTATGTGTCAGTTTGCATATCCTTAGGATAAAACTGTCGACTGAGTATCAAGGCAATGGCGATTGAGGCACTACAGTTTTCCTCTCCAAGTCGGTTCAGAATTGTGTTGAACCTACATGTGTAACGTTTTATACAGTACATCCCTATCGCTAGTATCATTTTAGTTTTATTTGAAGGAAATTCAAATTAAGGCTTAAAGAAGCATCAGTTAGAGATTTCCTCTACTTTAATTTATTTTTTTTGTAAGGCACAACAATATTCTGTAACAATTACATCTTGAAAATTAGAATTAGCCACATTTTCATTTTCTTGCATGAGTATATGCAAACTCTGTCGAGAAAAGAGTTTAAGCCATAATGATCACATATAACTTTAATAAAAGTGAACTATGAGCTATTGGATGACTAAAAAAAAAAACTGGTCACAATGGAAGCAATGAGACGTCAAAATACTCGGGATCATCTGAGGCATGCAAAATGTATATGTGGAGAGGAATCATACCTTTTACTTTGAAAGTGACTAATCAAAAACAATAGCCCTTCAGTTTCCCTTCTCCTGCTACAGAACTTTAGAGCTGTGACTCGTGTTAAAAGAGGTGGCTCTCGGAGCTAAGGAGTCACTTAAGCTTGATTTCAGTGGGTGTACTGATTTTTAGACGCCGCCGAAAGAACGTTACTTCGTCATTAGTGCGTCATCAGAATGCCAACCTAGAGAATATTCCGAGTCAGCCTGCACTGTGATTAAAACAGCCCACTGAACTCGGTGTCAATCAGGAACTCCACACTCACTCACCTTCCAGGGGAACGACAGGCCGCATGTGAGGGGAAGCAATTAGTGATTAATATGCTGATTAGGATTTAAATGCTAGCTGCTGCAGAATGGCAGCACGGTTGCCATGGAGAGGAAGGTGGGCGGACCATGTCATCAGCTCCCTGATAGCTTTGACATCTGTGTTTCAGCAGCCACTTCAGGTGGGCCTTACAGTGAGGCGCTGTGCTCGAAATCTTCAAGGTGGTGTTCAGTGTCACTTTAAGCAGTGATTATCTTGATTGTAGGGATTTACAGTATAGCACTCGGCGGTTTTCAGGAGGCCTGAGACAGGAAGCCCCTTTCCACCTCGTCCTACTGACCATACATATAACAGCAAAACTGGCACTAACTTTACAGCCTAACTGTATGACTATTTCACATGCTATTTACACTCCATTACACTCACAGTCTAAAAATAAATAAATAATTTAAATAAAATAATAATAATAATAATAATAATAAATTATTATATATAATAATAATAATAATAATAATAATAATAATTTATTATTATTATTATTATTAATAATAATATATATTCTGATTAATGTAGTGTAGAACAACTGCGGTTATTCTATTTTATATATATTTGTGTAACTTCAGCCAATGCCGTACAAGATACATGGTGAAAAATTCTATCAATTTTGACAATTTATTTTGAGAATATATGTATTTGTGGCCAAACCTTATTATAACAAAACCGATCTGATTGGTTGACATGCCCTCTACCACTAAAAAGACATTTTAAGTTACAACCTGACACTGTAATAGTCAGGCGTCAGATTTTAAACACACTTGTGCAGTTATATAACCTTTGTGGACAAACCTTATTATTACATAACCACCATGATCACGTAGTGTCTCAGTAATTAGGCACTTTTAATTAATTTTGTTCCAAATAAGAATTTCTAACCCTTCTAAGTATAAAGGCTTTATTTGTAGTACAGTATACAGTACAATAAACTCTTCTTGACCTATAACTAGTCACCAAGTATCGATTATCAGCCTTATCGTGCACTAGGGTAACTGTGTACTATCAGCCGGTATCAAAGTTAAAGTTGTTCCAGCGCAAGTTTTTGACTCCTGATGGTCTGCATGAAAATGACTTCCTTAATAGGGAAAACTTCCTTAAAACTTCCATAATCCTAAAAGGTCACGATAGCATTATGTATATTAAAATAACCCAGATATGACCAAGCCTTTAGAAAGTCAAGTTCAGTATTTTCACTGGGTCTAAAGTAGAGTGTAGGTTAGCCCTGCTCACCTCTGCTGCATGATTCAGGTTCCTCCTACGCTCAAGTGTCTGCTTGCTATTGCTCAGATATAGCTTTTAAAGTAAGATAATGTCGTCTAAAGAGCCAGACATTAAGAGTTTGTGTAGGTGACTGGAGAAAATGTTTTTAATAAGCTGTCTCAAGCATCCTAAGCCTCGCCCTGAACAAGCCATGGTGTGCTCAAGAGCGATGAGCAATACAAACTCATGACATTATTAGTGGCCTGCAGCCATTTAGCAGAATGTTTCTGTTTATGCCACGCAGTTTTCTGCACAAGCCCAAATCAGACTGATTAAAGGGAACAATTCGATTTGTTTTGCTTTTAATATTGATCTACGTTTATGAATCATTTTTATTCTTCTCTATGCTTTTGTAAATCATTCTGCATCGCCTCGTGTATAAACTTGCTCTTTATAAATTTCAATAATAACGTGAAATTAAATCAGTCTCAATTATGTTATGTTCTAATCCATCCATCTATATAGAAACCTCTGTAGCCCAACTAGGAACTGGACTGGTGATTACTATTGTATTTATTCCTATTTTCCATGACTGGTAGGACCTCCAGTCAACATTCACACACTATGGGCGAAAACACCAATTATCCTAATCTGCATGTCTTTGGACTGTGGGAGGAAACCAGGGCACCAAACCAAGCTAGGAAACCAAGCACGGGGAGAACATTCTAACTCCATGCACACAGACCTGACATGGGAATCAAACCCAGTTCTTTAAGATGCAAGGTGACAGTGCTAACCACTAAGCCCCTGTGCCACCTATGTTCTTATACAGTACATGTGCAATAATGGAATATTCTTAAACCCCAAATCAAGTCATTTCAGAATGAATACGGATACTTAAACACTTTTGTAAGTCGCTCAGGATAAGAGCGTGACAAATGTCTACATGTAAATGTAAATGTAAATTTTACGTACATGTACAATGTGTAGACATGTCTAATTTAAACATGCACAGTCTGGAAATAAGTAACTGTAACAAACAGTATGTAACAGTTTTGTGTATGGAGTTGGTCCTCCTTACCACAGCTCCACCGTACCTCAGGTTTGTGTAGGTTGGTATTGTCCTGTAGGGTTGCATTTAGAATGTGCAGTTGAATGAACAATCTAGTCAATGATGTAGGATGTGGGCATGACTAGATGTGATGGCTTTATTGAACTGTACAAGCATGGTCAGTTTTTCAATTCCAGAGCAAAATTAATGCGTTTTCCACACAAAGTCATTGTGCTTTCTGTGATCTTTAAGATATCAATATAACTTTGGTAAATAAACATGTTGGGTTTCTTACTTCTAAGGGAGGACCCCATTAGCTGAGGTACTGGTTTAGCTGGGGTGTTTGTGGAATTGGTGGGGAATCACTTAGCACTTATCAGCTGTACTGTACCATAGTGTTTTAATTAACAATCCAATCATAAGCCTGATTAATTAAAATTCTTCTATGAAAACATCTTCATAGAAATCCGATTACAGATTTAGATTAATTCCAGAGGCAACAGTGCCAAGGAAAAACTCCCCGAGATGACCTGAGCTGCAGCTTCACTGTGTCCGCGTACGATTATTCACCGTATTTAAAATCTCGGACAAGAACTTGTACATGCAGCTTGAGTGGTGTTAAAAACTGGAAAAGATAATCATCCACTAAAAGCTTTGGGTAAATCGAGATCTGAATGTACGTTCAGAATACTAACAGCTGTTAGCAGTTAGAATGGCTATTATGCCATTATTAAGTCGTACTCCACTGATATTAGGAACACCCAAATTAAAAGAGGTACACACTTTCTGAGTGCCCGAGATGGGAGGAGGAGAGTGGAAACAGTCCCATTTTCACTCCATTTCCACCTCTTTATAGAGGCCTGGGGTTCAGTAATTTATGAGAGTGCTCTCCTTTAAGCTCGGCTTGTGCGTTCTCTCTCTCATTAAGCCTTCCCACTGCTCTGACACACATTTTAATTTCACTTCAAAGAGGTCACATTAGTTTGAGCTGCTGTGTTCTCTGTTTGTCTCTAACAGTTTTGTTGCGTCAGTTTTCACTCCGGTCCATTTTTCACTGACAAGGCAACAGCGGGCTGCACACACGAGGACTTTCCTCCTGACATTTACTACCCTAAATATCAATAAGGTGGAATAACAGCGAAGTAGCCGCTGCAGTTGGTAAGTTTTGGATCAATCACGAGCGCGGTGCTGCCTACAGAGGGAAATTTGTACACTGCTGATCCGATATAATAAAGTCCAAACAAACACACAAACAAACAATTAGAGTAGGGGCCAATTATGCAGCAATGTTGCTAATGAACAGTAATGCTGTTGAAACTAATTACACCAAAAGATCCCTCTTTTCCTGAAATACTAGCAATCTTTCGACAAAACTGCTTTATTGGACCATTTGTAACATAATTGTTATTATTTTCAAAAGGAAAATATTTGCCATTACATTAAAATGACAAAAGAAAAATCAGTAAGCGGGTGATTCAAAGATACTGAATATAACACAGAGAACACACCACATTGTACTAAAAGGTATTCACTGCTTTAAATAATGAGCATGTTTGTATTAAGAAAGTCTAAATGTTACACTACTGTATATCTTTACATTCAAAGCAGGCACATTATTGGCTGACAAAAATTCTCACTATACAGTTGAGAATAAATGTTCGCATATCTGTTGTGAACAAAAAGAAAAGGAAAGTTCACGAATGTTTTTTTTTTCATTATCGCACATGTAAAAAATTGCCAGATGGTGTACCTAAAGAAAGGTATTAAATATGACAGGGACTGTTGTTATGGGAAAATAATCAATGACAGTTTGGTGTGATGCCAAGTGGAAAGCTGCTACTGCACTTTATCATACAATACTACATATGTTAAAAAAGTCCCGAAGTGCTTTTTTTTTTCAATCATGGCAATTTGACATTTTTTTATTTATTAAAAAAGGCCGCAACATATGTTTTATTTATTTATAATTGTAATGCTAAATGTTGAACGCTCATGAAATCAGTTAGTACTTATTATTATCTATCACTCATAACATCAAGACTACCACCAGGTGAACTGAACAACACTGATTATCAATAATATACAGTATGACTAAACTGGTGACAGGATCATGGGCACCCAAGGCTTATCTATGCCTGTGAGGACCAAAGGCCAGCCTATCTCATCCAATCCCACAGAAAAACCAATTTAGCACAACTCGCCAATGATTGCCACAAAAAAAAAAAAGGCACGACACCAATTGCACCACAGCCCACCCCGCACTGGCCCGAGCAGGCAAAGAGACCCGGCCTCCGCAGAGCTTAATCTGCCCCAGTAGCCATGAGATGTGCTGGACAACCAAGTCCAATCCATGGAGGCGCTATGCCACAACCCACAGCACCCAAAGGATCTGCTGCTAACATCCTGGTGCCAGACACCACAGCACACCACCAGAGAACTTGTGCAGTAAAGGGCCAGAGTAACCTCAGTGGCACAAGGGGAACCCAAAAGCTAGGTTTTCATAATGTTATTGTTTTTAACATTATGGCTGATCAGTGTATAAACAGTCTTTCCCTCAACGGCCTCTTTTTTTTGCTTTTGAAGACAACAAAATTCACACAAAAAAGTGCAATTTTCTCATCATAATGACTTTCCCATATCAGAAAACTTCAAGGAACAGCTTTACCTCTGACTGTTTAAAAGCACTAGAGACAATAGAGTCCAAAACTAATGCCAAAATATCTCTTCAGCAAACACCAAAGCATGGTATATACACAGTGTTCACCATACAAGTCCCTGTGTAAGCTGTTACTATAGAAACAATAATGAATTGGGGCATTATTATAAATCCGTTCTTTTCCCTCTGTCACTACTCTCAGAGTTGCTGTTAGAAAAACTTCTGACCAACCAGGACTGGGAAGAATCATGTTACATGCCCACTTTTTAAACTTTTTTCAGTTGATTTTACCATAGGATTTGAAGTGTGACCATTTCATTTACAACATCTTGGAATGTTAATCATTTTTAAAACCTTTTTTTTATTTTATTTTTTGTAAACCAGAGGTACATTTTTTTTTCTTGTATTTCTTGAGAGACCTTGAGTTATGAATGGTCATGTCGAGGGCAGTAAAATAAGAAGCTGTCATTTGTTAGGCAACAGAGACATGTGGTGCTAGCATATCCTACAGACATTATCAGTTGTAGGAGTATCTGATATCCTCATCATTAAATAATATTACTGGAATGTCTTGTACAGTAACCATACATGTTCATTTTCAAAAATCAAACAACTCTTACAGCATTTTGTTACTCAATCAGTACTCTTAACATGAAATAAAAGACCACTATTACTTTGTTCAGTTTTAAATTAAACCAGCAGCACCCGAGCCGCCATGTCGTGTCCTTAATCAACAGTTTAAGAGAGTTCAGTGGTTGGAATTACAGAAATGCAAAATGCTATAGAAGCTAACATTGCATTTTTTTCCCCTACAAGACTTTGGTCCGAGAAGGCATGATCTTGATTACTCTAATAATGCTTACATCGATTTGCTCCACTGTTGGCCATGCTATAGCAGGAGAATGCATTGTGCTTCTGCGACCCACTTAGATTCATCTTGTTTGAGCTCTGCCCTCGACGCTGTGTCGCTGGGGCTGCACGCCTCTTTAATTACACTCATTGCTTTTGTAAAACCTTGTTTCTCACAATCACACAGCACCCTCTGTGCACTTTAGCTCATCTCTCTGCCTGTCTCTGCTGTTGTTTGCATTTTGTATGGAAACATGAAATACATGATTACCTACTAATTACACTATATAATAAATCGAATAAAAAAAACTAAACAAATAAAAGGCACAGAAATTACCGTAGAAATTAAACTTATCGTAATACTATTCATTCTCTGCCATCTTTCACTTACCCTCTCGCAAACATACACAGACGCTGTACACTTAAAAACATCAATATTTTGTCATATTCGACTCAGACATGATTCTACCGATGTCTGCCAAGCTTAACCACCAAATTTTAAACTTGGAAAGGAGCATAATAAAACAGTGCTGCATTACATCTATGCTACAAGTGTAATGGCTGTGTTTCCCTTTGAGTGTTAGCCAGGACAAAGTGTAATAGAAGCCAAAATCAATCTGTGTGTGTGTGTGTGTGTGTGTGTGTGTGTGTGTGTGTGTGTAATTCATAATGCGTCTGAACATCTCTCTAATAATAACACTGCATCCAATACAGTTTAAGTGATGATCCAATCTATGGGATCGTACTGTATATGTGGTGCTGCCTGTTTCCAGGAAATACTGATCATACGTCACCTCCTTCCCGCTCGCCATCACTTCTCTAATCTTAGCTCTTCTACAGGTAAAGAGGTAAAAAAGGGTCAGGTGAATATTGGTACAGCATAAGCATGGTCAGGATTACTTTTGGAGACCAAAGAATGTTTGTTTTCAAGCTGATGAACTATCTTCGCCTATCATCAGTGAATGCATAATTGGTGTTTATTTCCCAAGAGACTGTCAGTGCATGAGCAGAAAGGAGTTGTGCAACAGCACGCCTCACTGAAAGCAAATCTCTTCTAACCTTACACAAGTGTCTGACAAGCTCACAGTTGAACTTTTCTATTTCGCGCTGGACCTTTTTTTTTTTTATCAAAGAGCGCTGCGCACTCGTCTGTACGCCAGGCACTGAAGAATAACCACGCATTTAAAGGTTCAAGGACAGTTTATGAGCACCACTGTAAAATACCTCTGGCAGAGATAAATATCCCATGCATGCTGGTGTCACCTGAAGCTATCCACTTTTCCTCTCCAAGCTGATGATTCCGCTGGCCTAGTTAGATAACAATCAGCTCAAGTCTTCTTAGTGATTTAGGAGAGACTGTAAATTCATCGCATGTTAGGTGCATGCTTCATATGAACAATCATAGTGTATCCATATGATTAGAATGATTGCAGACCTCGAAACTGCTTTTTAAGCCTCAATCAGGAGCCAAAGCAACAGGCAAGATAGTCGTCTTGTTGCTAAAAGCAACAAAAGAAGAATAAGACAGGAGGAAATATTAAAATATAGATTCGTAAGGCTTTATTTATTTGTAATGCATTATTTAAAACCTTAAACTTGTGACTTTTGTTTCAAAATGTCTCATTATATAAAGCATATTCAGCAATTCTTAGTAAAAAATGTTATGAAAACTAAGTAGCATATGTCAAGACCTGGTGTAACACCAGCAGCTGTAAAATTTAACCCCTTCATATCAGAAGGTGAGCTGTCCTCTCTGCGCATCACAGACATTAAAACCAAGCCTTCAACAGAAAACTACTGGATCAATAAAACAAGATAAAGGAGTACCTGACACAAACATCCACATTCCCCTGGGGCTCCTTTCAAAGTCCAGATTAGTAGAGGGGCATTGTTAACTCATAGTTGTTGTGTGTACTCAAGAAACCAGTACAAAAAATAACCAAACTTAAAGTGGGATCCAAATCCCCAAACGCTGAAGGTCGTTTAGGTTAAGGAGTGAGGCGTGTGTGTTGTTTATGAATCATTTGTCATTTTCAGTAGATACACAGCCAAATGTTGTGTACGCTTTTCTCAGGCAGGGTCAAATCTCTTCCTGATTCCTGAAGGACTAAACAAAGGCCTTCAAGAGATCATTTCAGACTGGCCTTTTGGGGCCTTTGGTCAATACAGCAGTGGCAGAAGGACAGCAAGCATGTTTACAATGACATGTTACAATTAGTAACTAAATAAATTACAATATATATATATATATATATATATATATTACTATACTTTCTTGAGATTTTTTGTATGTTTGTATACAGTATTGCAAAAATGTCTAGCGCCACCACTCACTTATTCCAATTCCTTTTTTTATGTTTAATGTAGTCTTAAGGAAATGTTCTCCAGGCCTCCTGAAGGACTTTTTTTTGTTCTTGTTTTCAGTCACGTCACGTCCCGTCCCTATACCTGACCAGTTTTAGAGGATTATTTTTTTGTTTGTTAACAAACAAGATAAAAAAAAAGATGAGAGGGGAAACGAGATTGCTGCATGTTGTTACATAAGAAATCAATTTTTAAATTGTTTCTTTAGGCATGCCTGTCATAGTAAAACATCAGTTTCCCCAAATTAAATTTGTTAATTTGTTAATTTAATTTGAATAATTTAATTTACTATGAAAAAATACAGGGTTTCTCCAAAAGCCACTCCCACAGGGCTTTATTAACTATACATAAAATTCTCAAAATTCCTCCCTGTATTTTACATTTTGTCATGTATCGTTTACCTAAAACAACAAAGAATGCAATTCTAGGCAACCTGGTTTAACTTATTGCTTAGCCTTCTGTTATATGTATCCTGGCAGACTGCAAGCTAGATCTCAGCTATTTCTCCAATGAAGTGTGCACAGTAGTGACTTTGAGGGAAAGTTTACATTCAAAAATAACAGACCCATTGTTAGGACATATCTTACATGTGAATGTAAATCATTTAGATATTTTATTTAAGAGACTTAGGTAAAAAACTAAATAGTATAATAAAGCTTTCCCACAGGGACACAGTAGTTTCAAATTGCCCTACAAGACAATAATTGGATCAGTGACATAAGGACAGTTGTCACAAATAAATTACGAGTGACAAAACAAATAATGACTCCAAGGTCACCTGGTGTTGTCACAACCACACAGCGCGAGTGAGACCAGCAGCTCCGCTCAACATCAGTGGAATTGTGTGGCATTGTATGTTAACCAAAACACACATATAGAGGTTGCTTTTGAGTAGTAAAGTATTTTGAAACACTGATGATAATTTTGATGTAGTGATAATTGAGAAATTGTTAACAGGAAGGTTTGCTGGCGCTCTCATTTCTGTGAGAGCATTATGTGAGGGTGAGCAAACAGTGTATGAAAAAAGCCTTATGGTTGGGTTTGCCTTGCCTTGATCTGGCAAATACATATAGAAATAGGAACTGAAGTGAACAAAATTAGCTATTATTTGATTTGTTTATTATTATTTATCTTAAAAATATGAGAAATGTATATGCATGTGTTATGGATTTATATGTATGTGTTTTGTGCATATATAATATTGTTAGATATTGTCAAATTAAGACTATTTGTCACCAACAATCTGCATGCAAAATGTTTTTAAGAATAGTAACAAATATCTCAACCATCTCTCTCTCTCTGTAACGCAGATTATGGGTTTCAATTTATGGGATTTTTTTTTTCAATACTTAAATATAAAATGAAATAAACTGTACATTATATACAGTATGTTGCTTTGCATATCTGTAGATGTAAAAATTCAGTATGCATAGAAAACACAGACAGTTATTTTTTAAATATTATTATTTTAATTAATTTATTTATTTATTGCTGTTATTTAACATATTTCTTACACTAATATTGTTTTACTGCATTTTGCAAACAAAAATATCCTAAATGTAGCACGCTATATTGCTTACTTGCATCATTTATAGCTCACTTTTTGAAAGCCTCTATTTCTCAATGCTTATATATTATTCTATTATAAACTATTATTCTAATTACTTACAATGTATTTGCCTAAAATCGCGCATTTTTTTGCCATGACACGGTGAGAACTGAACTTTCAGGACCTTGGACAAGAGCTCGAGGCTTCCTAAAGCTGCTCTTTTCCGCGTTTAAAGGTCACTCAGTGAGGGGGCGGGGCTTGTTTCCAAAGCCGCAGATTTGTCTATTAAATACCAAGCCTTTACAGCACTCCACCTCTTCTGACATAATGTCCCAAAGCAAATGCTAAAAACACGTTTATAAGTGTGAGTTAAGCGCGCCATGCGAGCCACTGAGTGAATTACATGCAACCATCCTAATAGGCTCAGTATTCACTCCTATAGCACAGTGTGTGACAGGTTAGCACAGGTCCTGGGTTACTGTGGAGGTGTTTTCAGTAGTAATGTGGGCTTTCAGACACTCACCAGTGGACACATGTGGCCTCGATGTCAAAACGCAATTCTCAATCAGGAATAATATAAACTTAAACCTGTTTTAAACCCTGATGTTTACACACTCATTAGAATGTAAACCACTGATCTGTACATGTCCTTTTCACTGGAATGGTACACCTTTACCACATTTACCTGGCGGTATGACTGTAGCTGCTACATCCTGTAATTAGATCTTAATAATCACTCTTGTCCCTTTAATTAGCTTTTAGTTTAAAACTTTTAAGGTGCACTACATGCAAATTTACAGGTAAAAGTAATCACCAATAAAGGGCCAAAAAAAAATTTAAAATCATAATAAATTAATAATTTTTTGGCTGATTAAAATGCACTAGGAATAAAATAGAGAAAAAGTTAACCTATATAATGGATAAACGCAACTTTGGTCCATGGAACAGTAAATGTTGTCTCTGAACAACATCAGTTTCCCCTGCATGGATACTTCAGCAAACAATGTAATCAGCTGAGGGGTACTAAACCTGATTAAGGCTTTCTGCACGCACATAGCCGTGATTTTAATTCAGAGACACAACATATGCTGAGCTCCTCATTACCCCTCACTTCACTTTAACTATATACTCTACCTGTATCACCTGCTGTTCTTTTTATTCCTAATTCACCCAGCATGTCCAAACGTGCTCTAGGCACGATATTTACAGGAATCTGTTTCAAAGGGATGAAACTGCAAATATTGTCAACTCGAAGGAATCTGTGTAATAGACCGACTACAAGGGTAACTTTTGTGATTTTTAACAGGCCTGATCTTTAGTGAAATCCCTACAGAAAGTTCCAGATTGTTTTCTACAACAAGGAGAGACAGAGAGAAAGGGCGAGAGGGGGCAGACTGGCACAGACAGGGGTGGCAACTACTTACGTGTGAAACTTTCTTTTCTTGGCAGCTTTGCGTGCAGAAGAAGCGATCCTTATAGTTCAGCGACTTCCGACATTCTCAGTGGGCGCTAGCAAAACCCAGAGCAGCCTGAGGGCATGTGGAGCCCTTTCTGGAAACTCATCCCGGTCCAGATAAACGGCCTGTGATGAGTTTTTTTTCACTCGCTCTAAACACGCACATCCATTCGAGGATCAGGCGCAAACCGGCGTGAGCGTCAATTCCGCTACATATGCCATGGCGCACAGCTCTGAAGAGGCTTCACCGAAAAAATCTATCTTTTCCCACAGGGTCCTCTTGATAAATCATCCAAATCAGAAAGACTCCAACATATTAAATAAAGTTGAGATCGATGTCCAAAAGAGAGAAAATATATATTTATATACAGGTCAGTGACGCCGACTCCGGCTCTTTCCTGCTTCTAATGCTGTCCAAGCGGCGACTAGGTCATAAGAGGCTCTTGTAGATCGCAGGGACTTGAGTTAACCGGGTCTCTCCTGGAAAATCTTCAAGCGCAAACGCGTACCAAACCTGTGCGATCGCCGTCGAGCCGTCGACTGAGGAAGTGAGCTTGGTCGGCGCATGGAAAACGCCTCCTCCCGTCTGCCTTTTTGCGCTCCCTTTACGCACCGCTCCGACGCACATCTGTTTGGCGCTTTCAAAGTTTCGACGTGCAAAAGGGAAGGGGGAAAAATCACGGCTGGAAATTTTGATAGAAGGAAGAGCACGCAGTGAAAACGGACTGTACTGAGATCTAGGACAAGTCTTTGGGGACTGGAGTGTTTAATATCAGGCGAACAACTGTTGTTTATGAACTCGCTGCAGCAATTAAGCCTGGTGTGCGGGTCTCACCCTTTAATATGTGTTTACGCGGACGTTTTAGGAAAGGACACAGATTTATTTCATTTGTTTATAGATGAGCCCTTGTGGAAAGCAAAGATTATTATTTTTTATATCTACACTAGCAATTACAATCTTATAAATATATTAATTTACTTTATTTCATTATAATAAAAAAAAATCGGAATGTATATTTATATTTAAAAAATTAAAGCCTTGAGTCTATTGCTTGGTATAGCTGAAGATGTGCATGAAAGCGCTTAATTGGAAAAGAGCGGGTACACACACACACACACACACACACACACACAGCTGCTGAATCTATAGCTCCCTCTGGCGAACCACTGATGCCAGAGGCGCACAAGATTTTCACATTTCAGTGATTTCTACCAACAAGGAAATTCATACCCGACATCTGAGCAGTGCTGAGTTAATGGCTAAGAGCTTGTTGCTGGTAAACTTATTACCACTTTAGGTTATTCAGACGAGTTACTCAAAGCTTGAAGTATTATGATGTAAAATCACCCAAGATACAGATACTGTACCACTTATCGTCTATACTGCTTTGTCCTGTAAATAGGGTTGCAGTGGGCCTGGAGCTCATCCAAGTAAGAGACTTAGGACATGAGGAGGGGTACACCCTGGGTGGGGTGCCAATCCATCGCAGGACACGCGCGCACATACACACACACACACACACACACACACACACACACACACACACTACAGGCAATTTGGAACTGCTAATTAATCTAATCTGCATGTCTGTGGACTGTGGGAGGAAATCAGGGACCCTGGAGAAAACCCACCAAACAATGAGAGAACATGCAAACTCCATGGCAGGCCACAGCGCTCACCATTATACTGTACCACCATGCTGCCTGTTCAATGTACAATTTTATGAAAAATACTATTATTAGCATATTTATTAATGGTTCTTTGCTATGCAGATCTTGTTGAATGTATCTAAGACTAGTAGAGTGTCCTATATGAACACAGTATTCTACAGCGGGCTTCTACCACCCTTCATGACAAAATTGAGAATATGAAATAATTACTTTATTATTATAAAGTTAAGTCCATCCATTGAGTTATCCATCCATCCATCTAGGAACCTCTGTTGTCCAACTAGGGACTATGGAGGCCAGTTTTATGAGTGTGGTAGGATTTCCGGTCAACATACACACATACACACAAACACACAGACTACAGACAATTTTGAAACACCAGTTAACCTAATCTGGATGTCTTTAAACTGTGGGAGGAAACCAGAGTACTCAGGAAAACCCACCAAGAATATGGAGAACATGCAAACTCCATGCAAACAGACCTGAATTGAACCCTCGACCATGGAGGTGCAAGGCCACAGTGCTAATCGCTACACCACCGTACTGCCTGTATAATGTACATTTTTATGAAAATGTATATTGTTTTAATTTTTTTTGCAGAAATATTTTTTTGCAATTTAATAGTTTTTGCAGTAATAGTGCTTTGCATAAATGTTCAAGTATCTAAGACTACTTTAGAGTGTCCTATAAATGACACAATTGAGAATATTATGCAGACTTATCTAGCCAATAAGGCACAAAGGCAAAATTGTACATATTTTTTTAAAAACTTACTTAATTAAAAAAAAAAAACATGCTTTCAAATCTTGACTGTAGGAATTTGACTAATATTTGATAAAACGTCAAACTATTACACTTATACAAATCTATCTATCTATCTATATCTATCTATCTATCGTTAAATCAAGGGTTGATTTAACGTTGATATTTGCACAGCTGCTGCATGGCCCGCGCGCGTTTTTTTTCCCGCTTCCCGGAAGTGACGTCATGCTGTCAACATGTAAGATGGCGACCCATCACAGGCAGAATGCTGCTGGGCGGAGAAAAGTGCAGGTACAGTTCCACTTTCACGGCGTTCTCTTACATTTGCACAGACAAGCGTTTATTAATGACTGTTTGATCACCTCTTTGTGACGCGTTTCTCGACCCGGTGTATAAATTTTATCACCATTTCTGTGTTAAACCCGAGCGGAGTCTCTGACCTGGGGCTGAAGCCCGAATTATTCTGTACTGTCTACAGAAGTGCATTACAAAGTGGTGAAATAACACCTTAGACAACACACATGAGTGCATTATCTATCTAGTTTGGAAATCAGCCCAAGATTACAGGCTTGGGAACTAGCAGAAATGCCCAGCTATCTTATTTATAGTGTGTGACAGATGTTCTTCTGGCTCGTATTATGGGCATATTATTGTATATAGAAATAATTCGTTTTGTGAAAGTTTTCGTAGATCTCCAGGTTTTATGCATATTGTCGATTTGCCTTTTTGTCTTTCATGTGTGAATGTGATTGCTAGTTCAAGTCTAAGCTGAAGCTAAAGCTAAGTCCACGCCCCCTTCCTCAATCATCGCTGGAGTAGACACCATTCAGAAATTTCAGACGTTAAACTGTTTAACCGTATAAAAATGAAGGAAATTACAATGTCGTTTAATAAAAAAAAAAGAAATCAATACTTTTTTTTTTGCAACTGACAAAATTTGCTTATTTTTGGTGAAACGTAAACCAGAATGCCCCCGGTGTCGCTGTATGTCTGCCGTATTTTGAGCTGTCGTAAAATTGGCGCAAAGTGAATGAGTGCACCCAAATTCAACACGAGTTTAAAACCTAATAACATCTAGTCAATATTTATCTTTAAATATCTATATACATATATCTGTTGCATTACTGGACAATGATGTGAGATTATTGATATTCATGTAAAGTGTCAATCAGAATCCAGAAATCATGTACAGTGTGTGTGTGTGTGTGTGTGTGTGTGTGTGTGTACAGTATGTGACAAAAGTGGGTCCACCCCTCACATTTCAGCAACCGCTTTATTATATGTTCTCAAGGGACAATACTATAGAAATGAAAATTGAATATACTTTAGAGTAGTCAATGTGCAGCTTCTATAGCAGTACAGATTTACTGTCCTCTAACAATAACTCAACAGATAGCCATTAATGTGTAAATAACTGGCAACGAAAATGAGGTCGGCAGTCCGCGCCTCAGGACCCGCACATGGCTCTTTCGCCCCTCTGCAGTGGCTCCCTGTGGCTTTGTGAAATAAATAACGAGTATTGAATTGAAATTTGTTATTTTTGTTCCTATTTTCTTTAAATGTAATTCTAAATTTGAAGATTATTGTGATCTTGTAAAATAAAACGTGTTTATTTTTTTGTCGCTTAAAATATGCATTACAACCACTGATGTGCGACATCCATCGCCACATGATTTATTGAGCTTTTCGACCCCCAGTTTTATTCAGGTTGACAGCTGACTGCATGCTCTAGTGCATGCGATAAAAGGATGACGGCACATAGAAGCAGACGACATTTTTTTGTTTGGCGAAGGTGGATAGTTCAAGTTTTAGCTTTTTATTTCATGAATATGAGGAGGACTCTAATAGTATTTCATTTGAAAGTAACTTTTAACCCAGCGTCTTTTTTTTCTTTTCTTCAAAATGTTTTTGTTGCAGGCAAAAATAAAATTAGTTTTTCTCTGTAGCAGTTCATTGATTTTCATATATATATATATATATATATATATATTTTTTTTTTTTTATTATTATTTTTTTTTTGCTATTTATGCTATTTATTTATCTTGTTTTGCTTAGTTTTAGTCTTGTGTCTGTATTTGA